>CM042481.1:40371619-41571619 GCA_023621385.1 Quercus gilva
ATCATAGAAAGGTTCAGTATTGCTTACAATGAATTTGACCTAAACAATAAGACACAATCACAATTTAAATGTCCATTCAGATCTAAAGAATATAAGAAAGTAAATGAAATCTTGAAATCCTAGGCCGAATTAGGATTGCTTTTCATCTGCTAAAATAGAAATAGAAAGAAGAAAAGAAAATGATGCATGGAGAGAGAGAGAGAGAGAGTAAAAAAATAAAAGGAAAGAAAGAAAAAGAAATAGGTGTTGCTACAAAACACTGTAAATTTTTTTGCATTTTACATCCCAACTATAGGATGATTTTGTTTGTTTTTGTGTATTTAAAAATACATTTTACATTTTAATGGGCTTTGCACTCCCAGATGGAAATGCTCTTAGATATACATGTCTTGTGTGTTCTCCTGTATTAGCTAGTAATATTGTATGTGCCAAACAAAAATGAAACCATAATAACCAAATTTTATAAGTTAACTATTTCAATTAGGTAATTAGATGTTAGATTAGACAACAGGACAAAAACTTTCTCAAAAAAAAAAAAAAGACAACAGGACAAAAACGCCCTACTATTTCTTTGGAGGCAAGAAAGCTGAAAGAGCAATTAACGGCATTGGGGAATGCCGGTTGTGAGTGCTTGCGACTTGCGTGGTCTCTAATCTACAACAGTTTAATAATAATAATAATATTAATAATAAAAGGTCTCTCAACTCTCAAGAGTGGACATCAAATATATATATATATATATATGTACGTACAAAATTAGTAAGAAACATTGACCAACTCATGCTACTGTGCTAGTGCGAGTTGAAAATTAAGAATCTAAATAATAGCAATAGGTGATTATTTTCGTCGGTTTAGGTTTTTGGTTTTTAGTTTTTAGGGAAGTAGTTAGTAATTTATGACAATAGTATCAAACATGTTTTTCTCATTTTCAACCCTATTTTAAACCTATATTTTCCACTTAATGACGGTATTCATCACTAGCAATGAGCCACAAATGGCGGCATGGAGTATAGTGGTTGTGTGGGCGGCAAAGTGCGGTGTGATGTGTATCGATATAGCAGGAGAGGGAAATGAGGAAAAGAGAAAAATATTTTTCTTAAAAAATAAAAGTAAGAAAATAAATTTTTTTTTTTTTTAAATTGAGTCCAATGTGGATGCATGTAAAAGTGAGCGGTTAAAAAAAAAAAAAATAACTTCTTAACTTAAGAGGTTACCCTTTTTTTTTCTTTTGATTTCAATTAAATATCTTTTAGCGTTTTTCAATAGCTTGTATCTTGGTTAATTTTTGTCTCTTTTTGTTTTATTTTCTTATAGTATATATATTATTATTATTATTATTATTATTATTATTATTATTTTTGAGAAGAAGTATATGTATTATGTAGTATAGGGATGGCAATGGGACGGGGCGGGGCGAAGGATGTGATCTTCGCCCCCGCCCCGCATAGATTTTTCTTATCCCATCTCCGCCCTGCCCCGCATGACAGGGAAAATTTCTTACCCCATCCTCACCCCTTAAGGCCCTGCGAAGACCCGCGAAGCCCCGCCCTACACCGCAAAACTTTATTTCTTGTTAATTTTCCCTACAACTATTATCATGTTTCCAAATAAAATGACATGTTTCAATAATAAAAATATACTTGAAATTATAAATAAATTTATCCTATCAAATCAAACTATTTTTTAGCAAAAACTAAATAATATTATCTAAATGTTTAACAAGACAATATCACAAGAAAAATCTCATAGTATGACACAATAAAATAATCTAAACTCCTAATACATGATTGATGTCATCATATCGGCAATCAAACCAATAGGGAAACATATTCCTCATCATCTCGTTCTCCATTCACCAACTCATAGTTAGGAGTAATGTTAGCTTTGTTTAGCAAATACACACATATATTTTACCCCTAAAAATAAAAAATTGGAGACCCTGACCTTAAAATTTTTTTTTTTTTTCTAACTGAAATAAACTTGAATATAATTCTCTTAATAATCTATACTCGCAAATAAAGTTATAATTAATTTATATATTTGACTGAATTTGTGAGTATAGTGGCTGAATTTGAATTTTTTTTTAATTTGTTATTTGTTAAGTGGGGATTGCGAGCATAGATCTATCAGTAATTAACAAATGTTAACACTACAATTAAAAAAAATAAACAAATGATTATTCTTTTAAAAAAAAAAAATTAGAAAAGGAACATGGGACAAGGGGGTGATTGAGTGAAGACAAAAAAAATATATTAAAACAAAAAAAAAATTAATACAATTATAAAGACCAATAGTTGTCAAAGTTGAGTTAAATTGTTAAATAAAAAAATTGTACAAAGTAAAGACATAAACTAATTGATAAAAATATTCTAAGCAATAATAATTAAAGTTCACCATACAACAATAATTAATATCTTTATTTTTTTTTTATTTTTTTTAAAACCTGAGATAGAAATCCTACTTTAGTTTAATCTAAGTGTATGAATATGAAACTCTCTCCTGGAGACTTGAACCCTGACCTTTGCCTCTCTACCCCACAAGAATTTATACTTGTAAAGTGATCATCAAGCCAAAAATGCATGGTGGTATTGTATTTAAAAACAATTGATTATGATTTAATCTTGGCAACTATAATTAGTATATTCATTATATAAATTATTGATGATGCCGAGAAATTCACTAGTGAGCCACACGATACTCGCACACTCTAAACAGCACCTGCACAAAAAAAAGGGAAAAACCTAACAGAGAGCACCGGTGTGGTGCCGGCCAATTACCCTCCAAAGGTTAAGTTAAATCTTCTTTCAACTCCAGAGTGCTAGAAATGGGTTAATTATGCATACCTTGGTCTATGAAGGTATTGGGGTTTTTATAGTTATAGAGGGTTGACGTCTCTTACTTGGAGTAGAAGTCTTTTCCTTATAGGAATCTTCTTTGTTGAATCCCAAACGTGATGGACAAAATATTTCCTTGTACGTATCTTCTAGAATCCTCTTACCACTAGAATTCCTTTAATCTTGGGATTCTTTGAAGTGTGCCGCAAGTATCTTATAACTAGGGTCTCCGTCCAATCATACGGGTATTCAGACCCGTCATTATCTCGCCCGTCCAAGCTGGATCCGTTCACAATGGACTGCGGATGACGGGCTCGTCCTCTATCGGCCCACGAAGGTTGATCCGTCAAGCCCATATCATTAAGATTTTTCCCTCTTCAATTATATTAAGAAACAATATACCAAATGAATTTATAGTTTATCTTTTATTTTCTTCCTAATACTATGGACAAATTTTGTAATAAGAAAATCATGTTGACTGCAAGATTCATCTATTACTCAAGATTTATCTTTTTATTGATTCTTTAGAAAAATTCTTGGAGCAGCCACTAAGTATAGCCAAAAGTTTTGTAACTCAATGGCATAACCTCCTATTTTATGAGAACAATCAAAGTCCAAATCCCCTCTCCCTTATTGTTGTAACTATCGAATAATAATTAAAAAAAAAAAAAGTGTTTGTAGTAGACTCTCCATGTACTTGGATCTCACCTAATTTTCTATTTTCTATTTTCAATGATTTTCATTTTTTTTTTTCAAAAAATCAAGATTTTCTAAAACTTTGCCTTGCCCGACGTGGATACTCTAAAGGCACGTTTGGTAGACTGTAATGGTAATTACATAGGAATAAGAATATATATTACAAGGAATACAAGATACTGTAATATAATACTTATTACTATTTATTTGTTTGGTTACAACACAATAATAGAATTAAGATATATTTCCTAAAAAAATAATTTTTTAAAATTTGAAAGAAAGATTACTTATTTTTTATGATTTTTTATTTTCATAATTGTTATGTGCATATGAAAAGTTTCTTTATTTGGAAATATACTAATTTTAGAAATTATTACACCTACTAAGGAAGAGTTATTACAACCCTTTTAGAGATAAATAGTTATTCATCATTTAAAAGAATAGTTATTTATAAGGAATGATTATTACCTGTAATAAAAACATAATCAAACTATTGAATAGTTAAACTATAGGAAAAATATTAAATTACAATGTCTATTACGGTCTACTAAATGTACTCTAAGTAAAATATGTGGGGCCTAAAAAAAATTAGTGGAGCTATTTGGGAAGATTTCTAAGTTCCAATTCAATTTTGTTAGTTACATTGTCAAAGATTTCACGCACAATTTAAAGGGAGTGTTGGAAAATATACTTAATTTTAGGAATTACAATAAGTCGAGTTTGGGATTGAAAAAGTCTTTCAAAATCCAAATTCTTTAAGCATCTTTTACAGACAAAACCCATTCCGAACCTATTGAATTTTAGGAATCTAATCCCATTTATATTTAAAAAACAAACCTCCTCCTTAATCCTTTGTTTATCTTACCATGGTTTGAGTCAAATGGGTTAGATTGGAATAATGATATAGAAAATCTAAGTTTGTGTAGTTTTTTTAAGAGACCATAAAAAAAAGCACCCTTATTTTTGTTATAGAAACACTAGTTTTTGGTGTTCGTAAAATTAAACTATAGCTTATTTTAGTAATTTAAATGCACAATCAAGTTGGTTAATTTTGAACATCTAAGATGGAAAGTGTAAATCTATACCATTCTCAAACCATAAACCCCTTTAAATTCTCAAACCCTTACTATTAAGTTTGTGTTGGTCATAAAGCTCACTAAATCCAATTTGTTGTCATCCCTACTTCGACTTTCCACATTACAAACTAAAGCAAGGAATCCATTGGGTTTAAGTAAGTCACAAGGTTGAAAGTGAATTGATATTTATCTTGAAATTCAAACTCAAAGTAAACATGTGATTAATTAATAGTTAATTTTTTATTGTGAATCTTTTTAGGATAATTCCATCCTAAAATTCTTAAAATACAACCATTCTTTACAAAAGTAGTGAATAGAATTTGTCACATAATCAATGATTAAATATATGTTAAAATATAGAGTTAATCACTATCTATTTAAGTATATAATGATGCGATAAAATTTAAACTATTCATTTAACAATAAAATAAGAAGTTTATAATAAAATTTATATATATAAAAAGTTAACGGATGCCCAAATGGGTGGTTTAAAAAAAATTAGGAATTAAAAAAAAAAAAAAACTATTTTTTAACACTTTTTATATTTCGAATAAAAGTGATATATATCAATAATTTCCTAAAGTGGTCCACTAACAAATGCTTAACCGGACCCATAAAAGATATATTCCTTTAGGTGTTGTATCCTTATACTTTTCATTTATCTAGTCTTCTCTTCATTTGTCATAATATTTCAAATTTTAATTAACTTGTATTATTACTATGAAAACACAAACAACAGAACATCTACTAACCAAGAAATTTCTTCCTCTAACGCATCTTTACGATTTTGGAACTGAAATTTAACAAAAAAATTCATCATGCCACCTTTAGGATACACCTGCCCTAGGTCTTAGAGTAGGTTTGGAAATGGCAAAGTTCATGCTGTACACACGCTCAGCATTGATCTTATAGGTTAGTATTATTTATATTTGTTAAAAATAATACAGAAAATTAAATTAAAATTAAAATTAAAAATTAAAAAAAAAACACACACACACACACATACACACAAACCACGAGAATCATGTCTATTGTACGATCCTTTCATAATTTTTTTAAAATATATTTTAGATACTTGGGAAAGCACTATATTCCATTTTTTGAAGGCATGCTTTAACCGTTAACACGCTAATTGAGCTTTTATTTTTAACAACAGCTTAAGGAAAAGAAATCACTAAAAAAAGGGAAAAATGAGAAATTTCAATGTCAAACGATAAAAGAAAGAGACAACGTATATGTTGGATATTTTTATAAAAAATATTATATTTATTTTAATACTCATTTATGTGTATCAATTATTCTTTAATATCAGATACGTTGATTACTAAATTTTGAAATTCAAATATAATTCAAAATTTGAATAGTTTTTGTCAATGGTTTTAATCAGAAAATTTATGAACATTAATGTGATATTAATACCATAATTGCCAGCATATTTGATTTTATTACAAATATATATATACTTTCCATTCTAAACGTTTTGTATTCAAACGTTCTTATTTAAATATGACATAATAACGTCATATATGGAAGATATTTCAGCATTTAAATGTATAGCTATTGCTGAATTATTTTATATTATCATATATACACAAGTATTTACTATTTATTTACTACTAATATGTAACCCCATGCTACCGCACGGGACTGATTAATTGTAATGATGCTATTGGCCAATTTTTTTTGTTTTTTTGGGTTTATCGCACAAATGATAGAATTAAATCAAACAATGAAAAATATATATTGCATTTAATTATTTAAGTAATGCTATTGGTCTTTTTTTTTTTTTTTTTTGGTTTATCATACATAGGATAGCATTAGATAAAACAATGAATAAAAAAAGAGAATATTGCATTTTATTATTTAACTGATGCTACAGTGAAGAAAAAAGAGAACATTGCATTTTATTATTTAAAATATATAAAGGGACATTAATGGAACTTTCTTCAAAAGTTTCTAATAAAATTGGACATGAATAACTTATTAGAATCAGAAGTGATGTTGCAATTCACAGTTTTTAGTGGATATGCCATCAGATAACACTTTTTCCCTATAGACATGTTTAATACACTGTCCTTGAGTTTATTTTGAGTACGTTTCAAGCTAAAGTCAATATTGTTGTCTCTTTTAACACTTCAAATTGCCATTGATAAGTTTCACAAAATTGAAATTTACAAAACATTTTACCTTCTTGTTTTTTCAACATCCGAAGGTTAAATGTTTCTATTAAAATCCAAAAGTTCACCTAACTAAAAATCATATATACATATCTTTCATCAATTGTTAATAGCTCTACAATCTATTTATGCATCAAAAGCAATGACTAACTTGAAAGAAGAGAAAGATTACATGTTAGCATAAACAATCACTTCCAAAAGCATCATTAATCAAAGATTAAAATGAAACTATAATTCAAAATAATTCCAGCAATTGCCTCTATCCCAAATTGTAAGCTTCAATCTTCTCCCACCAATTGTGAGCAACTTAATCTCAAAATCCACACCTGAAAATGATTAAAACAATAATCTTGCAAAATTGTGATGATAAGATGTTTATCTTGGTAGATTCAGTTTCCACATTGAGCATTATGAATGGAGGTAACTTAACACCAACATTTAAAAATCAAATTGGACACATAGCACAAAATTAAACTACAATTAGAAATTAATTTGATTCGATTTGAATTCTAAAATTGAACTTCAACTTAATATAATATATATGATTATATTTTTGTCCACTTTTAACAAATTAACAAAATCTTAATCCAGACACACTAAAAACTATTAAAAAGTAAGAACTGATCATTGAGCTTGGAATCTTCTTGGAGGCGCCAATGAAGTGCTAATGTATGAGAGTGTGAAGCAAGGAAGAGTGGAATTAAATATTGTGTTTGAACCCGACCTTGCTCTGAGAAATCCGTAAGGAGGAGGAGAGGGTAGTGTGTGGATCTAGTTGGTAGAGGTTGAGAGAGGAGAAGACATGGGATGACGATATGGAATTAGGAGGAAATGATGTTTTACTTTTATAGTCTTTCTGGTTGGACTCCTTGGTTCTGGTTGTGGGATTAGAAGAGCTCCAGACTCTATTGAGATCACCCATAAAAGTGTGCAGGTGAGATGTTTTTGCTTAGGCCAATGAGTATTATCATTGTGGTTTTCTTGGCTTCCGTGTTAAATGTTAATGCATTATTTATTTGGGTACAAAAATTAGAAAATTTAGATAAGATACATGACACAAAATTGGAGTTCAATTTATAATCTCCATAAAAGTGTGCAGGTAAGATGTTCTTGCTTAGGCTAATGAGCATTATTATTGTGGTTTTCTTGGCTTCTGTATTATATGTTAATGCATCATTTATTTGGGCACAAAAATTAGAAAATTTAGATAAGATACATGATACAAAATTTGAGTCAAATTTATAATCTAATTAGATTTTTTTTTTTTTTTTTTTTTTTAGTTTTGGTTAGGACAAGTGGCGCAAAATTGAGAATTCAATTGAAATCTAATGGGATTTTCTCTCTGCTTCACCTATTATTATTATATATATATATATATATATATATATAGATTTGGTTTAATGAAAAGTGGTCAAAAAGCTAGCAATTTTTTGTAATATATATAACTTGAAACTTTCAAAAAGGTATTCTAATAAAGTTTAGCCACGTTAACTATGGGCCATTAAATACATTGCATTATGACATATTTCCCTTGTTCTCAACGTATAAGATTTGGCAAAGACATGTTTTGATGTCCGGTTTATATATATATATAGAAAGAAAGAAAGCTATTGATTACACTTTGATTTCAATAATTTTATAACCATTTAAAGTTTTAAAGATAGCAAACGGCTTTATTTTTTGGCTAAGGACAAGCAACATGTCTATCTCTATATATATGGAAAGAAATAAAAGTTTCAAATACACACATTTTTATTTTTGAATTAGAAAGCTGTAGTCTTTTCAAAAACAATTTTTTATTATCATAAACACTTACCATCCATTACAACAAAATGTAACTACAGTGACGAATTTTATCTATTGCTTCTTACTACTCACAAAAAATATTCTATCTTTTACAAAATTTCTGGGAAAAGAAAGTACTATATAGAGCTTATATCTTATGAGCAGTATAGGCTCGCAAGGATAATCAACAAAGGTGGCTGGGCTGTTGTATCTTGGGGGCAACGTGCAGAAATTATTTGTCTAACTACATCGAATATACTGTAGACGGCATGATTTGTCTCAAGATAGTGATTTGGTCCACGCCTCATCTCTGCCACCTCTTTTAGTAAAATCAAATTGTATAATTTTCAAGGAAAATTCAGATATTATCTCTCATTTATTTCCAACAGTATATACAGACAAACAAAACATCCATGGACACTTAAAAGCCTTTTCTCTTAAAAAAAAAAAAAAATCATTTGTGTTTTGGTTTGATAATAAAAAATAATTATCGTCATGAAATGAATGTCATAAATTTTAAATTTTATATATTGTATTTAAAAACATTTTTACTTAACCTTAACTTTTTTTAGAGAATATTTATATATGTGGATTTCGTTTACTAACTAGTAAAAGTAAGCTTTGGTTATCGAATAAGCAACGTGTTTGAATTTGGGTTTGGCTTATCTCTAGTACTTTTTTAACTGGACATATCTTTTTGTTTTAAATATATAATAACAAGTAGTAGTGGGTTTTAATCTCTATATTTTATTTAGTTAGTGGATGATGTGTCAGTTTCTCACTAAAATAAAAGAGAAATGCTATGTCTACAACATTTTTACAACATTTCTACAACATTTCCTAAGTGGCAGGTTGTTATTGGTTATTATTGTTAGGGCAAAAAAGTAATCTTAGTGTTAGTTTCAAATTTGAACTAATAACAACTAACCACCTGTGATTTGTTGTAAAAATGTTGTAAAATTGTTGTAGACGTAGCATCTCTCAAAATAAAAAGGTATTCCAATTAAAAAAGTAATAAAGGTAAAGCCAAACCCTTTAAATCCTATCTAAAAAAAATCATTATATCTTACTGTGATGGTAAAGAGCAGTAATCACGAAGTGAGCGTAATAAACTTTAAATCTTATAGTATCTATTTATTAAAAATAATAATTATACTTATATATCAAAAAATTTAAATTAAAAAAAAAAAAAAAAAGATTTCCTGTGTGCCATTTTTGGATGTACCTGGCCTGGGTCTTTCACTACAATTTTTTTTTTTTTTTGGTTTTTTAGCGGAAAAAACTTCAAATTATAATTAAAAAACATATTGTTTTGTACTTCTCACTCACCCACATATATAAAATATAACAAAAACATGCTAGTGGGTACTGTCTTTGTGTGTTAGTGCATGCGGGACACAGATTTTGTCTTATAACGACAAAACAAAATAATTAGTATAATTGGTTTATGTAAAAAAGTAGAGAAGGGCTATGATCGATACAGGGATGGCTAAAAATATATGGTTGAATTATTATTTACAAAATTCCTCGCATTGTAAAAGCGAAATGATTAAACAACTTTATCCCACCATTATTCATTATATATTCAGCAAGTTTGGACTGATTTGTTGAAACCTTTAACCATTATTTTAGAATGCGTAGAAAAGTATGAAAACAAAATTTGGACGAATTGGCGGCTATAATAAGAACTTCATTAGTGCCGCCCCTAGCGTATGTTTTAATTATAGAGAAAAAAGAAAAGTAAAAGTTCAATTCATCTAGACAGATTTCTATGCATAAGTTTTAGAAGAAAGTCATGCCAAACCCACAAAAGCCTTTTTCTGGGATAGGGTTATTGAGGACTTGTGATCGATCTTATTCAGCCCACATTCTTATGGTTTCACACACCACCCAAAAGAGTCCTGCCGGTTTTGCTCCTTTTTAAAAGTGTATCATGAGTCTCTTAATTATCTTATAAAATATTATTACCAGATGCTCCACCTGATCGATGGTAAAGTTTGAATAATGTTACATAAAATAATAATAATAAGTTATGGAGTATTAAAATGGTTTAGGATCATGATTGAGTAATTTGATTCCTTGGTTTAACTTTAATGTTGTGCATACTCGTGAACAATAAAATAATGGGGTAGGGTATTTGGTAATCTTTTCGAAATCATTTCTTTCTTTCTTTTTCTAAATCATAAAAACTTTGTTTTGACTCACTTACCCTTTTTTTTTACCTAGGTGAAGACAAAGCATTGAATTTTACCAAGAAATAGAGTGAGAGTACCACTTGGCCTAAAAGCCACTTGCCAAGTGCCAGAATAATAAAAATATTGGATGATTAATTTGTAGGCAATTGGCTTCCCTGATTTTCTAGATTCAGTTTAACCACTATTATAGAGAAGCTAATAGGTG
Source organism: Quercus gilva (assembly GCA_023621385.1). Taxonomy (NCBI): domain Eukaryota; kingdom Viridiplantae; phylum Streptophyta; class Magnoliopsida; order Fagales; family Fagaceae; genus Quercus; species Quercus gilva. The sequence continues at coordinate 40,382,588 of CM042481.1, forward strand.
TGCCGACGGCTTACCAAGAAAGGGAACTTATCAATCTGTGGACTTTATTGTGTATGATAATCCTCCTATGGACTAAGTGACCTTTGTTGATTTTGATATTTCTGGTTTGTACCTAAACAGGCACTCTAAAGAGATGCTTGTTAATCTTTGGTCTTTTAATGAAATTCCCTATTACCAAAAATAAAGATAATAATAATAAAAATATTCATATCAATGTTTTGAGAGTAGTTGTAGTATGTCTTTCTGTTAAAAATCATTTTTCTCTCCTTGTGTGTGTTTGTTTCTAAAAAAAAAAAAAAAATGTTTTCCTACCGCATATAAGTGTGAAAAGGGAAATTTCGGAGAATAACTGTTGAAAGTAGAAAAAAGAAGGGGAATAATTTTCCAGATAAGTATGCTTTCAAAATGGCAGAAAGGTACTACTTACCAAAGTGAGGTGACGTGTTTTCCATTTTAATATATATATATATATATATATGCGATGAAAATCATCTAACTAGTGATTAAAAGCTTCTAGGTTGTTTAAACTCTTAACCTCCTTTAAATTATGATTTTTTGGGAGTCTAGATGTATACCACAGGGTTTGGGATAATTATTTTTATATTGATTTATTTTGCCTACAAAAAAAATTAAGTAAAAATTACAATTTTAATTAAAAACAGCAAAACTTTAAAACGCTATACTTATTACTCACAAATTATATCAAATCAACCCTAATTAGTCTTTTAACCATATATGTGAGGTCATCACAAAAAATTCTATCACATGTTTATACAAATATATATATATCATAGAAATCAATCATTTACATTTGTTGAGAATCAACTTTGATAAGATTAGAGAAACAACATGTAGCACACGCACAGAGGACTGGTGACTTACAACAAGTTTCAGGAACTGCAGGTTGTTTACATATTGATCTTCTCAATTAAACACTAATCACGTCTTTCACCTGATATTTCATGTACACTTGTCATTAAATATTTGGTTAGTGTAGGTAATTAAAATTTGTTAGATTTATTTGTTACTAGCTGTTGACACTGTTAGAAGTTAGAACAGTTAGATTAGTTAACGTATACATATTAGTACCATAATTGTTTATTTATTGATCTTCTCAATTAAACTCTCATGTCTCTCATGTAATATTTGTATACACTTGTTATTAAATAATTGGTTATTGCAATTATTATAGGTAATTAGGGTATGTTGGGTGTAGGGTCCAAATTTGGTAGGCCAAGCCCAAAATTTTTGGATTGTGAGCCCAATGAACCCAGAACAATGAATTTGTAGAGAGTAGGTGAAAAAGCTGGGCTGGTTATGGACTTAGCAACGATTCACTTTAGCAAATTAGAATGAATTGAAGTAAAAACATTTGAAGAATGAATAATACTCAAATCTGAAGAGGTTTGTTATTCATGGAAAGGTGAATACAATTCTCTCTCTTCTTCCTTTCCAATTTTTTCTGCCCCCTCCATTTAGAGGCCTATTTCATTTATATATTCTTCTGCTTCCTCATCTTCACCATACACTTGTTATTCATCTAAGCATTCACTTCATCAGACGTCTGCTTTAGTTTGCTATAAGTGGTGGTAGCTGAGGTTGCACTGTTCAGGGGTCTTCTCCACATAAATGCGGCCAGGAAAGTTGCTGCAGTACATTAAATGCGGTGGTAGCAGCTTTTCCTTTTAGATATTCCTCTGTTCTTATCATCTCTAGGCATGCCCAGAGCTTGTCCTTATCATGGAGATAGTTGGGAAGGTCACTCAAGCCTTCAGTATATTTACTTAATCAAATTCCCTTCTGATCCGAGAAGAGAAACCTCTTCGGACTAGTAGGGTTCTCTTCGGACTGCTCCTCTCGTTCATTTGTAGGTGCATTTCTTCCACATGGACTCCTTCCTATTCCCTTTCTTCTCTTCGGACACATAGTGATATTCGAATTGGGCCCTAGGCCCAATACATGACGTTGGGCTTTCACACCCACATTGGATACATTGAATGGGAATTACGACAGAAATTGTAATCTTTATTACTAGTAATAAAGATTGTTGTAATGTAGTAATTAAATCTATTCATTAGTTTGGTTGTGAGTTATACATTAGAATGAAACTTAACATTTATTTTAAAAAATATCTTATTCATATAATTATATCTCCTTAAAAATTGTTATTTTTAAATTTAAGAGAGATTTGTATTATTGTTTATGATTTTTTATTTTTATAATTGTTAGATGTATATGGAAAAGTTTGTTTATTTGGAAATATATTAAGTTTTGAAATTATTGTACTTACTAAGGAATAATTAATACAACTTTTTAAGAGGAATAGTTATTCCTTATTTTGAAGAATAGCTATTCATAAAGAATGACTATTCCTTGTAATAAAAACATAACCAAACTAAAGAATAACTAAATCATAGGAATAATTATTACATTATAGCACCTATTATAGTCTATCAAACATGTCCTAGAGTTTGTTTGGTTTGTTACAAACCATTAACTTATTTTCAGTGCTTCGTTATATATATATATATATATATTATAGCTCATTTGTACAAATTCGAATCAATGAATGTAACTATTATTCATTTTTTAATTTATTGCAGAGAGTGGCAACAAGCATGTCTTTTTTTATTTATATAATTCAATAATTATAATAAGATAAATGGAATTTGAACATTAGATTTCTTCTTTTAAAAACATTAAAAGATGCTAAGACAAACATATTTCACAATTGAATAGCTTATAACATCAATATCATACCCACAAATTTTGTACTCTGAAACTTATTATGAACAACTCCACTCTCTTTTTTTTTTTTTTTTTTTTCTTTTTTATAACTCCCAAACGTCTCCCGTGTAGAAACTAGAAAGTGATTTAGGCTTTTTTTTTTTTTTTTTTTTAAAAAAAAAACCAATAACAATTTTGGCAAAATGGCACTAATTAGAGGCTAACATTAAATCTATTCTAACATGTAATGCATCATCTTTTGACCATCCCTCTCAAACACACCTCACGGCTGATCTCAATGGTCTACTCATTGACTTCTTGTTAAGACCGCAAACCCTCGTATTTCCGTTCTCTAAAGAAATTAATACTTATTACTCAAACAAATAAATCATTGTATATTAAATTCAAACATTAATTTTGGTCCACTTAGACCGACCATATTTACTATATTGACCAATCACATTGTCACAAAGTAAGACCCAAAAATAATGGCAATTATTTATTAGGCATATTTTCGAAAGAAGCAAAGAGGGTATTATAGTCATTACATAGCAAGCAAAGAGCCCGGATTAGGTCATCCATTGCGACTCGTGTGGGCCACTTTTGGGTCTTCTTGTACACGTGTGAGCTCAACAGAAAGCCTAGGACCATTTTACATGTCACGGGTGACGTAAATAGTATCAATCCAGAAACTTGGCTCTTACTCTCTTGGGAATCCAATGACGTGTCACAACCTGATTCGCTTGTCGTGCTAATTAGAATATTTTGACCATAGGCGTAGATTACAGACAATCATGCTTGTAACTTGTAACGGCCCTGAACTGATATATTTGAATAGGCAATAAGTCCACGCACTTGTTTAATTAATTTTCAGTTTCAGTAGTGCGTATTCTTTACATAATCTTAAACATTACTCATTTTTTTACTTATATATATTTTTAAAAAAATTAAAAATTATTGTTTAAATATACTTATCAAACATGCTCTTAATTTCTTGATAACAGAAAATTCTTAAAAATTTAGCATTACAAAAAAATATATATAATTTTTGTCACAATTTTTTATGCCATTGATTGTAATTATTGAAAAAAAAAAATATAGGTTCATATGAAATTGATAATTATAAGAGACAATATTTCATAGGCCAACCTATATAAAAGTCTTTCAAATCACAGGCATACAGTCTGTCATGTAGAAAAGTTGTCGAGTTTGTTTAGAATAGATGAACAATTATAGAAAATTTACGAAAGATTAGAAAAGGTTAAGCGTGACAGTAGTGTGAAGAGTTGGCGGTTTCAACGTTTTAAGCACTTGCCTAGTGCCTTCCTTTTATCCTTATCCACGCAAGCCATTGACAGCTTCTTCCTTTTTTTCATATATATCTAGTTATTATATTTACAGGTCAAAGGAGCACCAGAAAGCAGTAATGTCATTTGAATGGGCAGAAATATTGTGAAGTGTTCACACTTCGTAATGGACGACATAAAACATGTGTGTACATAAAGAAAAGAGAAAAAGATGTTTTGTGCTTTTGAAAGAATGTTTCGTGTGATTAGCGGTCTCAACCAAACTTTACTACTCAAAAGTTTTTGTAGCTTAATTGATTCACGTTTCTTTTTGTTTTCAATAAACATATTTAAATTTTAAATCTCTTATTTTCAACTAGAATAAAAATAAAATAATAATAATTAAAAACTAAGTTCAAATATTCCTTCAATTCTTGTATGGAAAGAGTATTCTGCTGTTAAGATTTTATTTTTGAGTCTAACAATGTAGAGACTAGAGAATGTTATTGAAATTTTTTTCAATGATATGTCATTGGATACAATTTTAGATTTATATTATTTAAATTACATCCCTCAAGTTAGAGAGTTCTTAAATTTTATATCCTAAAGTTTCAGAATTTGAATTTTACCCTCTAAAGTTATATTTTGTTTGTATTAGCAATTCCTCCATCCATATTTTCAGTTAAGTGTCGCATAAACTTACCATGCATATTTAGTTCATCCAATTGAAAGCTTATGTGGCACTTAATAAAAAATATGAACAAATTGATTGCTAATGCAAACGAAATATAAATTTAGGGTATAAAATCGAAAGTTTAAAATTTTAGTGTGAAAAATCCAAAAAACTCCCTAACTTTAGGAGTATAATTTGCATTTTAACCTAATATTTAATCTAAACTATAAAATAAATTAATTTTTAAATTGAGAGGATTTTAATATTCCAAATTTTTTGTCCATTTAAAAAGATTTATTTTACACTTTACCAAGTTTCAATTGCATTTATTATAAAAAGATATTGACAATACAATTAATATAAACATAACGGGTGATAAAGATTCTCAACAAAAAAAAAGGTGATAAAAAAAAAAGTTTGTGAACATTTTAAGTAGAGTTTATTTTTATTACTTTTTTCATAAAATGTGTACATTTTCAAATAAACCCATATGATTTGAAGGGAGACGGTGTACATTTTCATATATGAATTGTGGACAAAAAGATTTTTCTTTTATATATTGTGACCAAAATTTGTATGAACGTTTTAATGAACCCTTTTTTTTTTTTTTTGAGAAAACGGTAAGAAATGTTAATGAACTTTTAATTTTATAAACTTCACTTCATTTAAATGAAGAATATTATGTTCGTTGACATGGCATTGTAACTTAGCAAATAAATAAATAACACGTGATATTTTAAAAGAATGATTTTACACATTACTAAGTGCCTTGTTAATTGCATTTATTATAAATATATATATATATATATATATATTGACAACACAATGATTGGCTGGTCAATTTGCCAATAAAATTTGTTAAATTGAAGGGAGATAATGTTGTATTAACCGTCTAGAGAAATGATATGTCCACAATATTTTTACAATATTTTTACAACAAATTTTAAGTGGCAAGTTATTACTAGTTGTTATTGTTGTGGCAAAAAAGTAATTTTAGTGTTAAATTCAAATTTGAACCAATAACAACAAACCACCTATGATTTGTTGTAAAAATATTGTAAAAATATTGTGGACAAAACACTTCTCATCTAATATCTATAGGTGTTAAATTAAAGAGTCACTCCTCCTTAAACTAATTTGAAGAAAAACTAAATTCTATCGAAGTTATTCAAGATAAGTATACCGAAAATTTTTTATCGCCTTGGGTAAAAAAAAAATTATATATATATATATATATACCGAAGCTTTTATTATGTTGTATTTCCTTATTAATGAAAGTAATTTATTCAGTACTCGTGGGGCATTACCGCCACCTGATTTGTGGAGAAAGAAATTTTTTTAATTTACATGTAGAATATTATCTCCAGTAACATGAGCCAAAAAAAAAAAAAAAAAGACATGACTCCAACAAATTTCAATACATTTAATAGAAAGTAGTAACCCTTCTAAAAAAAAAAAAAAAAGAAAAGAAGTAAACTATGATTGGTCTTGATAAGAAATTTGATACTAAGAGTCCACGAATTACTACAAAACTGGGTTTCCACGTGTGAAGAGCGGATATTTGGGAATAAATCGTTAAATGAAAAAAAAAAGATAGATGATAGAGTAGCTATTTTATCCAAAATTAAATACCATTTTGTAAAAATAAAAAACAACAACACACATCCCATGATTCCCATCCCAGGTTAGGTTTTCAAGAGAGACGACAGAGACACAGACTCAACTGTGGGGATAATCAATCAAAAGAGAGCAAGGAAGAAAGTGAAAGGTGAAGAACCATTAAAGAGTCTCATTATTGGCTCAACTTTAATTGAGTGAGTACAATAAACTTTTTAAGGTTGGGTACAACCTTTTTTTTTTTTTGGTCAAATGTTGGGTACAACCTAGTTACTATAATCAATAGCATTTACCAAAAACCATGTGAAATGTACAGGTTTTTTGACGATTATAAGTATATATAGCATAGTGGTCTTTTTCGCTTTTCATAAATAAAACTGTAGTGCTCCATTTTCTTTCATCGAAAGCATGTGAGCTCAGCAGTCAGCATAAGAGTTAGATGAGGTAACTTTTTTTTTTTTTTTTTATAAACAGTTAGACGAGGTAACTAGTCCATATATGTGTAGACACAATTATATGGTATATATGTTGTGGTAGATGATGCCAATTCATTCTACCATAATTCACCAGACATTGCCGAATATGATAGTTGGGATTGTGACCAATTCGACAGTCATTCAGGGCAGCATAACTATTAACTAGAACTACTGCTATCCTATTCCTATCCTATGTTCAGTTGGTCAATACACCTTTTAAAATTTAAGAAATTGAAATCTTATATAATCATTGAGACTATTAATAAAAATAAGTAATTCACAACACATTCACAACAAATCTTATGTGACAAGTTGCTATTAATGGGTAAAAAAATAATTTCAATTGTAAATTCAAATTATAACTAATAACAACATACTACTTAAGATTTGTTGTGAAAATGTTATAAAAATATTGTAAATGTAGTCATTCTTATTAATAAATGGATGGATTAGCATCCATATAGATTCAAATATTTTACTTGATATTTATCCCAAAAAAAAATATTACTTGATAAACTTTTAAAATTTATAACATACACTCTCACATTCTTTTTTCCTCAATCTCTTATTCATTAAATATGCATGGTCAAAGAAGTTAGTTGTCAATCAAACATTTCTCCTCTCACTAAATTCAATCTTATGGATGGTCCCAGATTTCTTTTCCTTTAATAGTCTGCAACTTTCTCTAATTGAGATCCCATGCAATCAATGACTAAGATATTGAGTTAAAAAATTACTAAGATTGTGAGTTGATAAATTAAAAAAGTTTTGCTCTTAATTTTTTTTTTTAAATTTACTTTTTTACTTTTTTTTAAAAAAATAACCCTTTTTGTAGTATTGAAGGAATTTTGTTGAGGGGATTCGTTTTCAGTTATACGATACATGGCGCAAAAAATTGATTCAAAGAGATATGACTTGACTACATTCAAATTTAACTTGTCTACTTTTCAAAATGTTGGGAACAAAGAACTTACTATAACACACTGCAACATTCCCCGGAGTTTGAGGAACAAAAATGAATCTATTAATAAAGATTGATACGAGAGAAAATCTTAATAATTATATCCAATTTCAAACTACACGAAAGCTGCCCCTCTTTAATTTATATCATAGAATTTTTTTTAACCATTTAACTTTTTATAGAAAAATTAATTAAAAGGCTTTAACTTTCACTCTCAATCATTGAAGTACTATTGCATCTCATTAAATACCCTAAATATTGTACGAGATCCCAAACAATAGAAGGGGTTTGTGTTCTATTATATGCGACGTCGTGAAAAAGTCTGATTCAACAACATATGCCTTGACTACATTAACATTTAACTTGTCGATTACTTTCTGGAATGTTGGGAACAAAGAACCTACATTTTTACACTACGACATTTCCCAGAGTTTGTGGAACAAGAAGAAATCCATTCATAGACGGATTTATTTGATATGAAATCTTATTAGCTACATCTAATCACAAAGTACATGAAATTTTTCCCTTTAGATAATTAAAGTTTTTTACTTTTTATTTTTATTATTATTATTATTAAAGGACTTTAACTTTCAATATCAGTAGTTGAAGTACTATTATGTCTCGGGCAATACCCTAGATATTGTACGGGATTCGTAATGGAAGAAGGAATTCGTTTCCTGATATAAGTGATGTGGCAAAAATAAATGATTAAACATGATATGTCTTGACTGATATTAAAACCTTATACGTGTCATCTTCTTTTCGAAATGTTGGGAATAGAAAACTTACTATAATGTGCCGCAACATTCTCCATAGGGGCGGCTTGATGCGTTTAAGGGCTTAAGGTGAAAATTGATATTTTGTTTTAGATGTAAAATTATTGCTAATTAACATGAACTACGTAGAATTATTTCTTTTTTTAGAAATTTTATAGATATAAAAAATTTGACAAAACTTTTAACATTTGTTGATGTGGTAGATTGATAGTGGTAAATAAAAGAGTTGTGTTAATAGTAAATCTAGATGAAAACTAGTAAAAGTTTGCTAACTCAACTCTTATTATTATTTTATTTTTTAGAAGTGCAACATTTACAATATTTTTCACAACAAATCCTAAGTTTTAAGTTGCTTCTTGTTTTCTATTTGAAAACACCACTATAATTTTTTTTTTTTTTTATCATCAATAACAAGCTATAACAATCTGCTTCTTAGCGTTTGTTGTAAAAGTGTTGTGAAAAATATTGTGGATTTAGCATTTTTCTCACTTTTTTGTTTGATTTTCATTTAATAAAAATATATTATTTTATTTATTGATTATCTATAATCCTATTGGTTAGAATTTGGGGGCTTTTTTTTTACTTGGAGCCTTAGGCGACCACATCTATTACTCTACCATTCAGCCAGCCCTAATTCTCTAGAGTTTGAGGAATAATGAGAAATCTATTAATAGAAAGACTTATTTGAGATAAAATCTTTATAATTACATCCAAATCACAAGCTACATGAAATTGGCCCCTTTTTATATCCAAAGAAATTCATTTGTATACTTTTTCGTAATTTTTTTTAGTAAAAGACTTTTTTGTGGTCTTATTAAAGGACTTATATTTAAAGAAATTCATTTCCTCCTGACATCAATACTTTTTTTTCAGCTGATAAGCTTTTTTCTTAAATTATAAAGTCAATTGGACATATTCTAAAAAACAAAACAAAAAAAGTTATTAAAATACTATTGCACCTAGGTATTGCATAAGATTCATAATTGTTGAGGGGGTTCGTTTTTTGTTATAACCGATGTGGCAGAAAAAACTAATTAAACGAAATATATCTTAACTGCATTAAATTTTAAAATGTGTCTTTTATTTTTCAAAATGTTGTGAACAAAGAACTTACTATAATACGTCCTCACCCGTTCTCCAAAGCTTGAGGAGCAAAAAGAAATTTATTAATAGAAATATTTATCTAATAGAAAATCTCAATAATTATATCCAATCACAAACTATACAAAAATTACCCTTTGTTTTTTTATTTTGGTAATTAGAGGATATTGCATTAGCTTAAAATTACCCCTTTTTCATTCTCGTTTTTAAAAATATCTTCAATATATATATATATATATAATATTTTTCTTAAAAAAGTGAAACTAAAAAATAAGATTTTGTGCAAATATCACAGCGAAAATACACGGCAGCAAGCAGTGCTGACGTGTACCCACGATCCCCGTGAAACCGTCGGCTGGAACACCGCTGAAAAAAAAAAAAAAAAAAAGGCGAAAAGCGAAAATCTCTAACAAAAAAAAGAAAAGGCAACCCGCCGACTAAAACGCGAATCCCAAGAGTGACTGACTGATAGTGGGTCCCGGACCGACTCCACCCCACACCAGTCCAAAATAGTTGACGTAAGCAGTGACAAAATTGTGGGCAATGAACACGCACGCACCGCACTTACTCAGTCGCCACCTGTACCGGCTGCTTCTCTCTCTTAGTCCGCACATACGTTATCGCCCACGTGTCTTCTAGAACCTCCCCGCCCTCCTATTTCGCCACGTGTCCCCTTCGCCTCCCTTTCCTTCCCTATAAATTCCCTTCTCTCCCTTGCGTTCTAAGTTTCAAGCGCCCTCGAAGCTTACTCCAAAGAAGTGAAAAAAAAAATAAAATATTTATTTTTGTAGAGAGAGAGAGAGAGAGAGAGGGTTTTAGAAAGGTAAAAAAAAAAAAATGTCGACTGAATTAGTTTTACCTCCTGGGTTCAGGTTTCACCCTACTGATGAAGAGCTTGTCATGCACTATCTCTGCCGTAAATGTGCTTCACAGCCTATTGCTGTGCCTATTATAGCTGAGATCGACCTTTACAAATACGATCCATGGGAACTTCCTGGTAATTTTTTTTTTTTTTTTTTTAACATGTCTGTTAAGGTATGAGGAGTTGAGTTATAACTGTTTTTATATTTGTTTATTGATGTGGTGGTATGATTTAAATTTACAGGTAAGGCTTTGTATGGAGAGAAAGAGTGGTACTTCTTTTCGCCTCGAGACCGGAAGTACCCGAACGGTTCAAGGCCGAATCGGGCGGCCGGAACTGGGTACTGGAAGGCTACTGGAGCTGATAAGCCGATCGGGAATCCGAAGCCGGTTGGGATCAAGAAGGCTCTGGTTTTCTATGCTGGAAAAGCTCCAAGAGGAGAGAAAACCAACTGGATTATGCATGAGTATCGGCTCGCCGATGTGGATCGCTCTGCTCGCAAAAAGAACAGCTTAAGGGTATATTTTTAATTTTTTTCTTTTTACATTTTTACCTTATGGAAATTACTGTAATTATGAGTAGGGGTAAAATGGACATTTCGATGCATGGTAGGCACACGTCAGGGATGATGATTTGACTGTTATTGTCTCAATACCAGTTGGACGTTTCTGTCCTTATTTAGATTCCATTCCACTGCCCCCCAAAAAAAAAATACGCTCTTAATGAAATGAACGGACTAGATTTAACGTTGTTTTTAATTGAAGACGAGATCTTCACCGATCATGTGGTCCACCACATGAAATATGTGGCGCCAATTAATTTTAATGACGCTGACATAATCCGGACACGATAGCGAAATTAATCGAACACTTTCTCCTTAAGGAAAATATTCCTTCTTATCTATTAAAGAATCTTCTGATAATATATCGATTTTGATCGATCTATTCTGATCTAACGGTTGTGATTTTTTTTTTCAGCTGGATGATTGGGTTCTGTGTCGTATATATAACAAGAAGGGCAGTCTGGAAAAGCAAGAGCTATTGAATGCTAATAACAAAATGCATAACAACTCGGAAATAGAGGACAAGAAGCCGGAGATTTTGAACACGTGTCCGCTGCCGCCACCGGTGGTTCCTCCGACGGTTGCGGCGAATGATTACGTGTACTTTGACACGTCGGATTCGGTGCCGCGGCTGCACACGGACTCGAGCTGCTCGGAGCACGTGGTATCGCCTGAGTTCACGTGCGAGGTGCAGAGCGAGCCGAAGTACTGGGAAAAGAACCTAGATTTTCCGTTTAATTACATGGATTCCATGGACAATGGGTTTGTTTCGCAATTACAAGGTGGGAGTAGTAGTCAGATGTCGCCGTTGCAGGATATGTTCATGTATCTGCCGTAGACATTTTGAAGTGGGGCCCAGTATTATTTATTAATACGGTACCGTTTAGAGGGGCTGCTGATACATTTGTTGGGTATGGTAGGTACACGAGACAAAAAAAAAAAAGTCTATGAGTGTGCCTGTGGCTTTGGGAGCGTGGATATTGAATAGTGTTGAGAATGTTTAGAATGCTAGAAATTGAAAATGAAAATGAAAGATGAATTGTATTTAGACCCCAAACAAAAAAAATTTGAAAAAATGAATTGTATTGTGGGGGTCCATAGTGGCCGCCACATGTGTTTTGGAGGGTTGATCATGGTTTGGTCTGACGGTGTATGGTGGAATTACATACATACAACATTAGCATGTGTATTACTCAAAAAAAAAAAAAAATAGCATGTGTACACGTCATGTATAGAGACATGTTGTTATGTGGGCTCACATTATAGTTTTAGGAGGCTCCAAAATTCTCATATTTGTAGTAGATTTTCATTATAATCTAGTTGTCATTTTAAAGCAATGCCACCCATCTCTCTCTCTCTCTCGTGTATTATTTTTCATGTTTCTTTTATTTTATGAATAACTTTTGTAATTTTTTTTACCAAGAATATATTATATTTATAGCATCCAAAAAAATTATTTATGTCTATTATTTTAATATAAGGATCTATTTTTTTTTATTTTATATACCAACTTCTTAAAACACGTAACATCATATTATCTCTTTTACATTACATTAAAATATTAATTTTTTTTTTTTAATTTTCCTTCTTCACGCACAACTACTATTATTCACTTCCTTTATTTATTCTCGAAATATGTAAATAAAAAATAAAAAATTAAATGTAAAGTGAATAGTATTAGTTACTGTAATAATTTTATAAATTTACACATTTTTCACTTGAATAATGCAAGTGATTTTAGAGTTTAAACGTGTAAAAGAGGTACTTTTTTCTTCAAATGCTCTTGCCTTGTTGTTTTGGGGATGATAGCAAAATTACTAGGTGAATTCCATCCATCTGCTGTTTAAATTAGAAAATGAAACGGACAAGAGCAAGTAGAAAATGAAAGAGCATATTACTTAGGTGAATTCCATCCATCTGCTGTTTGAATTAGAAAATGAAACGGATAAGAGCAAGTAGAAAATGAAAGAGCATATTACTTATGATGCAAGTTTTGCTAACTAGTATCATTTACCTTGTAATAATTGCGGGGGTTATTAGTGGTCCTCCCCCTAAAGATCGAGATCCCTTTATAAATAAGACACCAAAAATAATATATTTTTTTTGTTGAATACACCAAAAATAATCTGTGTATAAAATGTACCCGCACAAATTATGAACACAAACTTGTCTAGATATAGATCTTAGAGTCTATATGTATTATTAGACAATACTCAAGGTGATTCAAGTTAAGATTCAAGAACATACAAGCTGCAAAAAGAAGATTTCAAAATATGCCTGATTCGACCGATTAAAAGACAGGCTCGATCAATCGAAACATGTATATGCAGAATTTCAAGTTCGGCCCAACAACAGTTAAAGTCCATAAAGGATTAGGGTTTCAGATCTACTTCTCCTAGTATATATAAAAAATAAAAAAAAATTAAAAAAAAAAACCCTAAGCACGTTTTTATAAGGCTTTTCAAAGAGAGAAGAGTGTGCCTCCTTTGTAGTTTGTATCAAGGGTTTTGTACCAAAAAATCTCTTTAATGTCTTCTACCGATGTAACCTTGAAGAATCTCAAGATCCAATGTTATAGAAGTTGTTGTCTTCTCTAGTTGTCAAAAGTGCTGATGATCTAAACCTTTAAAGGTGGTCTTGTAGTCACAAACAGGAGAGTTTATGTATTTTGTCACAAGTGTAGGTGCTTGTGTTGCAAAGGCCTAATAGAGAAGGAGTTCATGGATTCGGAGCTTGCACGTTGTTGTTTCAGTTAGTTCTACATGTGGTAGCAATAGAATGTTAGTGGTCTAAATCTTATTGTAAACTTTGATTCTCTATAGTGGATTTGCTTTTTACCTTGAGAATAGCTAGGTTAAATCTTCCCCAGGTTTTTTACCGGTTTGGTTTTCCTGGGTCATCATATCATTGTATTATTTACTTTTCCGCTACATAATATAATTGTTTTGTTTTAACCTAGATTTGAATAATAAACCTAAGTATTCACTCGGTTAATTAATTAGGTTAAACAATCTAGTTTACAGGGGTCTAAAAACTAACAAGTAGTATCAGAGCGGGTTAGCTCTTGATTTAGGTTATTATACCTAGAGTTGATCATTGAACCCTGTTATCATGGATAATTTTAAGTGTATTATTATTTTTGATTGTGATGTTTTGAATAAAAATGACATTATTATTTCAGTTGATCTTTTTGAGGCTTGTGAAAAAAATTTGCAGGATTTCAGTATTTCAGTATTTCTCAAAAGATTGGTGTAATCCCTTAAATACACTCTACTTCTCATGGATTTTCACCTATAAAGCCGAAAACTTGTGCTATATGGGTGAGAAAAGACTTGCTAAAGTGAGTGTTGTTTACTTATCCCTAATTTAATTCTTTCAAAAAGATAAAAATATTTTATTTTGTGTCTAGTTTTATTTTTCTTGAGGATTACATGAATTATGATATATTTCTCTTGATTTAGAACATACTTGACATTGTGGAGAAACTTAAATAGTATGTATTGCTCAACTAAGTGCATGATTATTTTGAGATAAATATGATTTTGTATGAGTATGTACTAGTTTGTACATGTACTCAATGGTTAATTAAGAAATTGATATTTTTTGTTTGTGTACCCTCTATAGCTTAGTTAAGCACTATCATGCATAGCTTTACATTGTTCATTTAGCATAGTGTGTGCTTTTTGTTTTTGATCATAAAATTTTTTTTAAAACCAAAAAGATTTTTATTTGTTTTGTTTTACACATCATAAATATGTAATTCAGGTTGGCCTATTATTTTTGCTTAACATGCCTGTGTACCTTGTTTAGCTTAGATAAGTTTATTTTTCTACACTTTATTAGTTTTAGCTATGCAGTGCATGTTTGAGTGAGTTGTTTATGGTTTTTGATCATATGTTCTTGATTTTGAAGTCACGTAAGACTAAAAAATCCTACGAGAAAGGCATAAATAACCATTACTATTTACTAGCCAATCAAGAATACCTTAGTGCATATCACAAGATTTTGTGCTTGAGAAAGTGTAGCACATGCACAGAAAGAAAATAAGGTGTAGCCTTAAAAAAAATGAATAAGAAAAAAGGAAAAAGAAAAGAAAAATAATTCAATAAGGCAAAAAAAATAAAATAACATGATTGCAAGCTTGTTTTCTAGGAGATGTGAGAGTTACATGATGTAACTCTTTAGGTGATAGTCACTCGTAAATTTGTGTGATGAATAATGTAGAAATTGTGCTTGATTACTATCTACAAATCACCTCACATGTATCTCATGCTGTTACTAGTTGCATACACTTCACAAGTTATTATTTGCTAAACTTAGTACATGAAATTGTGTGTGAATTTAGTTTGGCCATCCAAGATTATGTTTTCTATGGTGTTTGATGCAAAATATGTTTAAGTATTGGAAAAAATTGTGTTTTTGATGATTAAAAACCTTGTTTTGAAGTTCTGGGTTGAAAACTCATGGTTTTGAAAAATATTTAAACTCATTCTCATGTATTTCATTCATGAAATTACTTGGATTGAGTTGTTTTCTGCATAATCTTCTGTAGTTTTTCAAAAATTCAAATTTCCAGAATTTTGATCGATCAAATGTGTTTTTCAACCGATCAAAAATCCCTTGATTTTTAATCATTGCTCTCTGCTTAACTCGATTGGTATTCAATCGATGCTCAACCGATCAAAACTGAAATATTTTCATTTTCTAAGTTTTTGACCAAACTTTTTTCATACATTATTTATGTTTAGGATTTACATGCATTGCATTGTTTTCTGTATCCATCTTGTAGTTTTGCAGTCATATCTCTCATTGTTTTCACACATAACATGCATACACTTTACTAAATTGAATGCTAAACTTGATTTAAAAATTGATTGATTAATTTTTGAGTCCTTTGTACATTTTAGTATATGCTATTTTTTATATGTGAATTGTAGAAAATATTTTTCTTAAGAGATATGATGAATAATCAATGTGCAAATATTTTATTTACTCATGCAACTGTTTATGGGTCACATAGTGTCAAGTTTGTATTTATTGAAAAAGATAATATTTTTCTTCATATGTATCCTCAACTTAGTTTTTAAGTTTGGTTTGTGTGTTTTTATTTATCCTCACCTCCTAAATTTTCCCCAAAACATGTTTTGTTTTTCCTATTTTTATAAGGGGGGAAAAGTTTTTCTTAACTTTTGTTGTTCTTAGAGGGAGTTGTTGCTCTTCATAGGGGGAGTTGCCTCTATTTTCTATAGACTTTGAATTTTGTGGTTCCTTTGTTCTTTTTTTTCTCTCATGTTTACTGTCAATCTACTCTTTGTTTGAGTTGTCTTTGTCAATACGTGACAAAAAATGGGAGAAATAAATGAAATGTAGGAATCCTGTTTGTTTTGTTTAGGGGGAGTTGAAATTGTTTTTGAAAGGGGAAGAAAATAAAAGTTTTTGATGTATCTAACTTAGGGGGAGAGTTGGTTTACTTTTGTTTCATATTGTTTATATGTCTTTCTTCTCACACATGCGGTGATGTGTTTTTTGGAGTGTTTTCAAGAAAGAATGGTACATTCTGATCATGACCTTTTACCTTTCATTGCAACTTCTAGGTTAAGAATCATAGATTGAGATTTGTGATGTAATTGAGAATTTTATTGTATTGGGTTGTTCTTGTATTTGAGCATTTCATTTTGTATGTAAGTTTTGTCATGAATTGACAAAGGGGAAGTTTGTTAGATTCTAAAAATTTAGAACATTTGGCAAATTGTGCATATAAACTTGTCTAGATATAGATCTTAGAGTCTATAAAGGAATCTACCTAGTTTAACTGATCGAAAGACAAGCTCGATCGATCGAAACACGTATCTATAGAATTTTAAATTCATCCCAACAACAGTTCAAGCCCATAAAGGGTTAGAGTTTTAGATCTACTTCTCCTAATATATAAAGGAAACTCTAAGCACGTTTTTACAAGGTTTTTCAGAGAGAGAAGAGTGTGCCTCCTTTGTATCTAAGGTTTTGTACTCAAAAAGCTCTCTAATATCTTCTACCGGTGTTATTCCTTAACGAATCTCAAGATCCGGTATTGTAGAAGTTACTGCCTTCTCTAGTCATCAAATGTGTTGATGATCTAAACTTTCAAGCGTGGTCTTGGAGATACAAACAGGAGAGTTTGTGTATTTTGTCACAAGTGTCGGTGCTTGCGTTTCCAAGGCCAAATAGAGAAGGAGTTCGTGGATTTGGAGCTTGCACGTGGTCATGTCAATAAGTTCTACATGTGATAGCAATAGGATGTTAGTGGTCTAACTCTTATTGTAAACTTCGATTATCTATAGTGGATTTGGTTTTTACCTTGAGGATAGTTAGGTTAAATTCTCCCCAAGTTTTTTACTGATTTAGTTTTCTTGGGTCATCATATCATTGTGTTATTTACTTTTCCATTGCTTTGCATGATATGATTATTTTGTTTTAACCTAGATTTGAATAATAAATCTAAATATTCACTTGGTTAATTAATTAGCTTAAACAATCTTCTAAAAACTAACAGTTTTTAGGGGTCTAAAAACTAACAGCTTTTGTTAAGTTGTAAAGCTCTTAGAAGCTAAGTTGGGTGTAATTTGATGGATCAACTTTTAAAATTTGTAACCAGGGGCGATTCAACAAACTTTGAGGCCTAAGGCGATATATTTAAATGAGGTCTTTTTGTTATTACTTAATTAATATTTAACTAGTTTTTAATATCATAATTTTTTTAAAACAAATATCCATTCTTTTTATCTTGTAATTTTTTTTTTTTGAAGAAATACTAAAACTATAACAAATTTCACTACAAAAAACTTACAAACAATATAACAATGAATGTGATTAGTAACACTTCAAGAAGGTAATAAACAAGTATTTGAATGAATGATGTTAGAGATATTATAAATTTTACAACATAAGAGTCATAAAGATGTATCACAAATCACAAAAAGTAATTTAAAAATGTATTTAATAGGTTATTAACGTCCACAAATCATATTAATTGTCACATCAATTCGTAAGTAAAATTTATAGTATTTCTAGTATTTTTCTACCTGAATTATTTATTGTGATTAGTGACACATATTTGTAAGCCCTATATATTTAAAGTTGTATTATCTCTAGCATTACTCAATTCTTTAGAACTTCTTAAGAGAAGGGGAAAAATGTAAAATTAAATTTTTTTCCCCTATATCTCAAAAAAAAATTAATATATTTAAATTTTTACTCCAAAATTTAGGACATTTCTCTAGTAGGGAGCCCTAGGCAATGGCCTAAATGGCATAGGCCTAGGGCCAGCCCTTTTCGTAACAATCAACTTGAGAGAGAGAGAGAGAGAGAGAGAGAGAGTCATGTCACATCATACGAGGGAAGCATCGTCTTGATCGAAGTATGCTACAGGGTTATGTTAACAGCCATCGCAAGGTGCTCTCGTTAAAAACAACTTTTTTCAAATTTTTCTAACAATTTTTTTGTTTTATTTACTGCTTTATCTCATTTTTCAGCTTTATAAGTACTGTTTGGTGTCTTTTTTGACTTTTTTATAACTTTTTTTTTTTTTGTCCTTTTTGCATCTTAACAAGCTCCGGTCGGTACTTGTTAACATTTACCATCTTTTTAACATGCAAAAGCAGCAAAACACTGCAATTATTGAATGACAAAAAACCAAGTCAATTAAAAGGCCAATGTTTGTCTTGCATATCAATCCTTACAATTATGAGTCATGTACGAGGATTACCTATTTAAGGACCAAAAATCATGGAAAGTATGTTCCATGGAAAAAATGACTCATATGGTGACAGTAGGAAATGTATTGTCTAATTCGGAATTTTTTTTTTTTTTTTTTTTGTCCATCCCCATAGTGTAAGTCCATTTATTATGTAGTTTCTTAATGAGTATTTATTCTGAGAGGTTGAGTATATTTAAAAGCTCTTAGTATAATTTTTAACTCCTACTATTGACAGAGTTTGTCTAAATTAGTGTAGGAGTGGGCTTGCACCTTGTGAGAATTTAGCTTTTTCTAAAAACCGGTCATGAAAAGTGAAAACTGTGATCAAGATAAAGTTATAGTGCCTGTTTGTTTCAGCTTTTCCAACCCCAAAAGAACTTTTTGAAACCATAAATGTAATATATGCGTTTGGTAGAAGCTAAAAAGCAATTTTTCAAAAAAAGTTTCATTTAGCTCATGTGAAGAGAATGCGCATTCTCTTAATGGAGCTGTGAGGAGCCTTTTCCAAAAGCCCATGTGCATTGAGAAATCCTACTGTTGGACTCTGAGTGAAGTTACCAAATTGCCCTTCACATTTTATTGAAAATCTAACTTTACCATTTGATAAATCAAAAGATAAGCTTCACGCCATTCCTCATTCATCTCATCTCTCTGCCCTGCCCTCTCAATAACAAATTTCCAAATCCAAACACAAAAAAATCTATAACAAATTCCCAAATCAGTTAAGAAAAAAACAAAATCAATCCCTTGCAAATTAGGATTTCTCAAAATGCAAAACAAAAAAACATCAGAATATAGCAAAATCTTTCAAATGGAGTTTGTAACCATCTTGCGGTGGATGGATAACGGAGGTTTGGAGAAGAAGTTGAAGAGTCTCTCCAAGAGGACGGATGAGTTCTTGCAAGCACTTCCCAATCTGATCTAATCTCGTTTGCTCAACTCTGATCCAATCTTCCCGATCTGAATCATCCTGTTTATGAGTGATTGAATTTAGAGAAAAAGAAAAGAATCAAGAAGATTAGGGTGAAGAAGTGCACGGTGTTACAGACAAAGTGCTAAGTGAGAGGAAAAAAAAATAAAAAGGGAAGAAGGAGAGCTCTGTGGATCGTTCTGGAGTTTGGAGGAAGTGGTAGGGAAAAAAAGAGGAAAAAAGGAAAAAAAAAAAAGAAAAGAAAAGCGTGTGTGGAGGAAAAAAAAAAGAGGGAAAAAAAAAAGAAAAAAAAGAAGGAAATATTATCACAATATTTTCACAATACTTTCGCGATAAATTTTAAGTAGTAGGTTATTATTAGCTAATATTGGTGAGAAAAAAATAAATTTTTTAGAAAGAGAAAAAAATAATTTTAATAGTACGTTCAAATTAAAATCAGTATCAATTTTTATCACAATATTTTCACAATAAATCTTAAGTGGTAGGTTATTATTAGCAAATATTGGTGAGAAAAAAATAATTTTTTTAGAAAGAGAAAAAAAATAATTGTAATAGTACGTTCAAATTAAAATCAGTATCAATTATCACAATATTTTCACAATCTTTAATGGTAGGTTATTATTAACTAATATTGGTGAAAAAAAATAATTTCACAATATTAATTTAAGTATAAAATAAACTCATTTATATATAATTTGTCATTTTTGGTAATTTACCACTAAAACCACCACTTTAATAAGTGCTAATCAAATACTCAACTTTTTCAAAAAGCACTTTTTAACAGTTTTTGCCAAATACTCAGTTTTTACAAAAAAACCCAGTTTTATACCGCACTTTTTTTTTTTTTTTTTTTGAGGAAGAGGTAAGCAAATTTTTATTAACTTAAATCACATTGGAATACATCATCCAAGTCAATAGGCAGCTCTTCTACCCAAATATCAGTATCTGCAGTTAGAACTGCTCTTCTAGCCAAGGAATTGCCCTCCCTACGAATATGCTTAAATTGACATCTTGCTAAAGACAAACTACGACCATGGATCTCCTCAATAATATGCCCAAACATAGCACGGCACGCTTCAGCTGAGTTAATGGTTGTTATAACTCGTAGACTATCTCCTTCAAAAATAACATCAAAGAGACAGAGCTCCGTCGCTAACTGCACTGCTCGGCTCGCTGCTAAAGCTTCTGCATGTTCGACGGACTGGGGCAGCAGAATCTTCTGACTTAGAGCACCAATAACCTCACCCATACAGTCCCTGATAACCACTCCTATCCCAGCAAAATTTCTCTCCTCGAACAAGGCCGCATCGAAGTTTGCTTTTGTAATAACCCACTGGAGACGGTGCCCATCGAACCCAAGGAATCCGTGGCACTGAACGTGAGACCTGTTCATGAGCATCGAAGAACTCCACCACCATCTCCTTTGCTCTGTTCCCGATCTCATGAAAAGGCCACGATTGTTGGTTTTCTCTAATTCTATTTCTTCTCTCCCATAAACTCCATGCAATGGTGGAGAAAAATGCCACCGTGAATGCTGGCCTTTGCTCCATTACAGCCTCAACAACATCCATGAAAGATTTGAAATTCCTCTGATGCAATTTCGCAAAACAGAGCACCGATTGCCACACTGCCTTAGCATGGTCGCACAGCCACAAAATATGCAATGTTGTTTCTTGGTGCTCATTACAGAGGGAACATGTCTCATCTACCTTAATTTGCTGCCGAACTAAGTTTTGTCTTGAGGGCAAGGAATCCGTGACCGCTCTCCAGATAAAATGTCTAATTTTTGGAGGAGCTTTTATCTTCCAAATATCAGTCCAAAACTTCTTTGACGTCCCAACAGATAAAGAGGGAGACAGGTTAAGGGCCTCGTTTGCAAGCATTTGGTAAGCCGATTTCACCGAATAGCTTCCATCAGGTGATCCAGGCCATACTAGGCAGTCCTCATGGCACAGACTACTCACATAGATTCTTCTAATCACCTCCGCTTCCCAGGGATAAAAAAGAGTCTCTAGCAACTCAACATTCCATAACTTGGTGTTTGGGTAAAAAAGATCACAAACTTTATCCAACCCTCCCCCTAGTTTCGGTGATAGCACCTTTCTCCCACCAGGTTCAGGTAACCAGTTGTGGTCCCAAATACTAACAGAACGACCATCCCCAATCCTCCAAACCGCCCCCTTCTCGATCACCCCCCTAGACTGCAGAATGCTTCGCCATGCATAGGAGCATTTTGAAGAAACAGAAGCCTCCATAATGTTCCCATTCGGAAAATATTTGGAGCTGAAAAATTTGTACAGCAGAGTATCCCTTTTATGGTGCAAACGCCAGACCTGCTTGGCAAGCATAGCCTTATTAAAATTTTGAATGTTGCGAAAACCCATCCCTCCCACTGATTTAGAGCTACACAGTGTACTCCATTTCACCCAATGGATCTTCTTCTTCCCTCCCTGTCCCCACCAGAATTTCCGAATCATTGCTTCAATGTCTTTGCATAAGCTTACTAGGAGCTTGAAGACACTCATTGTGTAGGCTGGAATAGATTGAATTACCGCCTTAATCATGATCTCCTTCCCTGCTTGGGATAGCAATTTCTCCTTCCAACCTTGCATTTTTGACCAAATGCGTTCTTTGATCTGTGTGAAGCAAGCTCTCTTGTTTCGGCCCATAAAGGATGGTAGACCCAAATACTTCTCATAGTGTTGGATTGCCGGGATACCCAGTGACACCTTTATTTCTTCTTGGATTGCTTCATCCGTGTTCTTGCTGAAGAAGAGAGTAGTCTTGTCCTTATTCACCACTTGACCCGATGCCACTTCATAAATGGCTAGTAGCTCTTTTATTTTATCACACTCCTCTCGAGTAGACCTGTAAAATAGTAAGCAATCATTTGCAAAAAAGAGATGGGTGAGCTTTGGTCCTCTTCTACAAATGGAGAATCCATGGATATCACCATTTTCTGCAGCCCTTCGTAGAATAGCATTCAATCCCTCCGCACAAAACAAGAAAAGGTACGGAGACAACGGGTCCCCTTGTCTGATCTCCCTAGTTGGTAAAATCATTCATTGTGGCTCCCCATTTACCAGTATTGAATAGGACACCGTAGTGATGCACTCCATGATCAAAGCTACCCAAGAATTGTGAAAGCCCATCTTCAACAACACTTTCTCCAAAAAAATCCATTCCACCCTATCATAGGCCTTGCTCATTTCAAGCTTGAGAGCCATGAAGCCTGTTCTACCTGTACAACTTGTTTTCATATGGTGCAAAGTTATAAAAGCAATCAGAACATTATCAGTGATCAATCTCTCAGCAATAAAAGCACTTTGTGTTTCCGAAATGATTTTATTGAGAAGAGGTTTTAGTCTATTTGCAATGACTTTGCTCACTATTTTATAAATCACATTGCACAAGCTTATTGGTCTAAATTCTAAGACCTTCTCTGGATTTTTTACTTTTGGAATCAAAGTGATAAAAGTGTGATTTATAGACTTTAAAATAGAACCAGAATCAAGACAAGATAAAACAGCTTGGGTAATATCCATACCAACATCGGACCAGTAAGTCTGATAAAATAATGGTGGCATACCGTCTGGACCAGGAGCTTTTAAAGGCGCCATATCCTTTATTGCAATCTCCACTTCCTCTGCTTTGTAAGTATCAGTAAGTTTGGAATTCATCTCCCCAGTGACCACTTCCTGGACCCCATCTAAAATGCTCTCAAGGTTAAGCGGATTTGATGAGGTAAATAACTCTGAGTAAAACCCTACTTTTTCAAAAAGCCTAATTTCAAAAGGCTAAACTAAACTCACCCATAATGTGCTAACTAATAAAACTCATGTCAACACCTAAGTTATTATGTTATTTTCCTTACGCAATTATAGTTCATTCAAGCCTAAAACCCTTACATTATTATTATTATTACTATTATTATAAGTGGTGTCTCTGTCTTTAACTAGAATAATTCACTTCATACCCATGAGTTATTTAAAAAACCTCATTGACCAATAGTGTGACGTATGAATTTAGGACCTCCAATTTTACATCACATCAAGCCCACCACTTGGTTTCCTCGAATGGGTTATTAAATTTTAATATTAAAATGAATGGATGAATATTATAGTGCATTTTAATATTAAAATGATTGAAACTTAATTTAATATATATATATATATATGTATATAGGGTTGGGTTCAAGTTACACCTGGTGTAACTCTAAGCAATGTTACACCACCCAATAACTTGTTATTGAATTAATATTTTGAAAATCCAACCGTTGAATTAAATGTTCTATATGTTCTTAACATGCCTGCCAATTTTCATATCAATTGGATACTATTTACTATTTGATCTATAAACTCATCTTTTATGCATTATTTTAAACTATAAAAATTTGAATTTTAACAATTGATCGATGACATGGCTATTAATCTTTGATCACCTCAAAATTTTGCAAGTATGAAGAATATACAAAGATAATGTAATCTAACGGTGGATTTGTTAATATTCGCATCTAATTAAAAAATATTGAGTGGTGTAACATTACTTAGAGTTATACTAGATGTAACTTGAACCCAACTCATGTATATATATATATGTATATATATATAAAAGTTGGCTAATTAAATGAGAAGCGGGAGTTCTCAAGTTAATGAGCCTTATGTGATGAATCAGTATTCTAGCAAAATAAATTAAATTCCACATTGATAAGAAAAGAGAACATTTAATTAATTTTTAAGTGTTTGATGATATTGGGATAATTGTTGAAAAATGGGTCCAACCCACATGCACGGGGAAGGTGACAAGGTCGAGGTTATACACATTTTTATTGAAAAATAATTAGCCATTGATTCACCAAATGACCAACTTTTGGTTTTGGGCTCTAAATAAAGATTAGTTATGATTTTTTTTTTTAAACTTAGATTATTTTAATAGGAAAGAAATATAAATGTGTGACAGAGTGCTGTTAGTGGAATATAAAGTATACCAATAAGGATAGGACATAAAACTTTAAAAAAGTGGGACAAAAATATTTTACACAAACACTTAAAGAGAAATTTATGGCAAAAAGAGGTATTCATCTTTTGGTGGAGGTTTTGGACTCGCCTACTTGTGCATGGTTGTTACAAGCTCAAGAACAACTATCAGGCTGTTGGATCTTGTAGGAGACAAATCAAAAGAAAGTGCAATATACTAATTCTTAGGTTTTACCAATTGCAAAAGACTCAAATCTTCTTGAAGAGAATTAGATTTCCATAGATTGTATTCAAAATAATTTCAGTTTTTCTTTGTAAATTCAGGCATATTATCTTCTACATTCACAAATACTGGGAAAGTTACATCAGTCCAATTGTACCTCAAATCTTTAAAATAAATTGGCAAAATTTGAATCCCTTATTACAGATTCTAATTCGTTGTTCGTTCTACAGTATGCCATTCCAGATGCATTTTTGTTTTGTAGCTTTGAGTGGACAGGTGGGTGCTGCTACAACATGCTTTGATTGAACTAGGATGAAGTTTTCCATCTAATTTTTTTTTTTTTTTTAATGGTCGAACTATGTTGAAACTAGATTCAATGAGTCTTGTTCGTCAGATTTAAAGAGATAATGAAGTGAAGCAAGAGAAACTAGTGGAGTCATTATTTTTATGCTAAAATATTATTTTAGTCTTTCAACTTTACTAACAATTTATTTTTTATCCTTAAACTTTAAAAAGTTCGTTTGTTATCCTTAAATCAGTGAAAATGTTTGTCTTTTTATCCATAAAATAATTATATAAAAATATCATTTCTCATCCTTAAACTATTAAAAAAAAAGTTCATTTTTGGTCTCTATTTTTGTCTCAAAACTATTTAAGAAAAAAAAAAAAAAAAACTCATTACAAAGTTTATAGATGAGAGAAAAACTTTTTAAAGTTACTTTTAATAAAGTTTAGAAACCTAAATAATATTTTACCTTTTCTTTTTTTATATAGATACAATAGTATTTCATACATATATCTGCTCTATGATAATAATTTTTTATCATCACGTTAAAATATCAAATAATTTTTTGTGTAGGTCAAAACTCAAGAGCGAGTCTTTATCGGTAACCCATTGTGACATGACTTGCCCAACCAAAGGAGAGCATATTTTAGACTCGGAAGGAGAGCATATTTTCGGCAATGTTGGGGGTATGTTGAGCCTGATCGAGGCCCTGCAGTCGTATTGGGCCGAACCCCAAACGCTTAAGGGGAAAAAGAGTTTGAAGCCCAATTTTCATTATTCATACCATGGGATTTGGAAATGGGAGGGTCACATCTCCGATTTATCATTTTCCTCACACGGCTCATGTGCAAGGTGGCGCCTGAATCAGTTAGACCATCCCATCAAACAACGTCCCTCTTGTCTCTACTCAAAAGTAACATGGCCGCGGTTGTTTTATTTTATTTAGTAAAACATCTAGGATCAATTTTTATTTATTTATTTATTTATAGTGCATTTATATTTATATATAAGTAAGTTTTAATTAGTTTAATTTGTAAAATTGAGGATCGAACCATGTCTATATCAAAAATTAATTCGTATTTTTGTCTAATAATAAAGATTAATTATCTTGAAATAAACATCATAAATTAAAAATTCTATCACATCTAAAATTTAAATAAATTAAAAAAAAAAAAGAATGTGCTCTATAAATAATGCTTGAAAATAATGCACAATACAATAATTTGATCCCTTTGATGACCTAGAACATGTACAACCAGTAATATTGTTACTTCACAACTCAAGTTTGTGTTAAATTATTGGTTAAATCATTAAATTTACATTTTTCTATTTCAAATTAATTTTTTTTTATGATAAATAGTAATTTATCATAGTATTTTTTTTATAATTTATTTATTATTACTATAGTATTGAAGTTACGTGATCATGAGATCAAACTTGTGTGTTCATCTTGTTACCATATTTATAAGTTAAAAGTTTTATATACTCAATCTTAAAGTCTAAGATGAAAAACGAACGAATTATTACAACACGTGAATCACAAGCTGAAGAAGTGTATACAGTAAGCACTGAACTACGCTCTTTAATAGGTAACACGTAACAGCACTGTTTGCTTGAGAAGATTTGATAGTAATCCCAGTTCCCACTCTTCCTTTCTTTTTACATTATCTTAAAATGACAAATCATAGTAACTTATAATTTTTTTAGAGTTTCAACCTATGACATCTACTCCTGATGATAACTCTTTATTATCAGACCAAGACACCAATCAATTTTTTATGTAGGCAAGATTTAAATCCCAAATCTCTTATACAACCATTAGAGATTTTACTAATTGACCTATCTAGAACCCACCTTAATAATTTATAATGAGACTTGCTCATTCCTAGCTAATAATACAATTATCTTTGTCTGTGACTCAACAATTTATATAGCTCCATGTAATTGCATGCGAAGATAGGGACAAACCTTTCAAGCCGTTGAGGCTATATTTGGTTGTTGCACATGCAATATCTTGTTCACTACTCACTTCGTTTGTTACCATTTGATTTGAAAATTCATTCAATTTTCACATAAACGGAAAGAAAATAGAAGTATTAATTGGATTTGCAGTTTAGTTTTATTTGAAAGCAAAGATTAAAAAAAATTGCATATCAAAAGTGAGTCAAGGCTGAATCACATAATTGTTTAAACGAAGGACTGTTCCATCACGAGTTTACAACTCAACATGACGTAAAATTGATGTGTTGATAGTATTGTTAGTTTTAATATGCACTTTGACCGTTTAGGAGCCTTAATTTTGTTGCTCCATCTCCGTGCCTTGTGTAAGCCTCCTATGCACTAGCGTGAACCTAGCTTCTTCAATAATATGAATATGTCGGGCTGCCAACATGCTTTGTCAAATGTATTAGGCGTTTTTATAGTAGTTTTTGCTCCAAAGAAGAAGCAATGTCGAAAACAATTTGCATTAAAAACTCGGGCCATTATTGTCTTGGCATGGTTCAGAGAGTAATTATTTAGTTCAGTGTACCCATAGATCTAAAATGCAACAAAAAGAGTCATTATAAGAGGAACATGAAAACACAATTGATATAATCTATCATTTAAATGATGTCCTTGTTATATGATGCATGTAATCATGTGTGAAGTATGATGTGAATGCATGATAAAAACATATTTACTAACATTTTAAAAGAAAAATACAACAAATAAAACATCGTATACTCAAATTATCAAATCTACTTTAGATGGCAACATTGAACTAAACCTAATAACCATATTTTTGTATTCTTCTAATTTAGTGAAACTAAGCATATTATAATCAATATGTTGTAAATTATGTAAACTTAGAAGGAAGTATTCTAATAGATCAAAGGAAAATGATTTTTTAAAAAAATATTAGTATACATATGGGTATTAATTTTAGCAATTTTTTTAATTATAAAATTACACTTTGCTCTCCTAATAATATCATTGATATTTTTAAGAGGAATACTATAGTCACAATTTTTTCTACTATATTTTTACTAAGTGTTAAGATAGCAAATTCCTATTGGTTTGTATATGGGCCCACCACTTATATCATTTTTTTTTTAACTTACCAATACCACTCACTACATCATTAATTTATTAAAAAAAATTTGTGTCTTTAACATTTTTCTCCTTTTAAAAGCTATAAAAAAATTTATACATCTAAAATCTTTTTTTTTTATATATAGGAAAATATAGATCTAAAATTTAAAACAAAATATAAAATCCCAAAAAAATTAGTGCAACAACAAAAAATGCTAATAGAAGAACTAAAAAAAAATTAAGCCCAACCAACAAATTTTATCCAAAACAAACAACCTGGCCCTTTAAAAAAAATTTAGCAACATAATTTTGTTTTTATCTAGTAGCAAACACACACATCAAATACCAAAAAAAATAATAATATAATAAATAACCCTCAGTGTCTAAATAGCAAAGCTGGAGGCTGGAGTTACCGCATGTTTAAATGGGGTCTTTTTGTTATTACTTAATTAATATTTAACTAGTTTTTAATATCATAATTTTTTTATAACAAAAATCCATTCTTTTTATCTTGTAATTATTTTTTTTTGGGGAAGAAATACTAAAACTATAACAAATTTTACTATAAAAAACTTACAAACGATATAACAATGAATGTGATTAGTAACACTTCAAGAAGATAATAAACAAGTATTTGAATTAATGATGTTAGAGATATTATAAATTTTACAACATAAGGGTCATAAAGATGTACTACCAATCACAAAAAGTAATTTAAAAATGTATTTAATAGGTTGTTGACGTCCACAAATCATATTAATTGTCACATCAATTTGTAAGTAAAATTTATAGTATTTCTAATATTTTCCTATCTAAATTATTTATTGTGATTAGTGACACATATTTGTAAGCCCTATATATTTAAAGTTGTATTATCTCTAGCATTACTCAATTCTTTAGAACTTCTTAAGAAAAGAGGAAAAATGTAAAATTAAATTTTTTTTCCTATATCTCAAAAAAAAAAAATATATATATATATATATATTTAAATTTTTACTCCAAAATTTAGGACATTTCTTTAGTAGTGAGCCCTAGGCAATGGCCTAAATGGAATAGGCCTAGGGCCAACCCTATTCGTAACAATCAACTTGAGAGAGAGAGAGAGAGAGAGAGAGAGAGTCATGTCACATCATACGAGGGAAGCAACGTCTTGATCGGAGTATGCTACAGAGTTGTGTTAACGGCTATAGCAAGGTTTCCATTAACAACTTTTTTCAAACTTTTTTGACAATTTTTTTGTTTTATTTACAGCTTTATCTCATTTTTCAACTTTATAAGTACCGTTTGGTGTCTTTTTTGACTTTTTTCTAACACTTTTTTTTTGTCTTTTTTGCACCTTAATAAACATCGATCGGTGCTTGTTAACATTTACCATCTTTTTAACATGCAAAAGTAGCAAAACATTGCAATTATTGAATGACAACAAACCAAGTCAATTAAAAGGCCAATGTTTGTCTTGCATGTCAATCCTTACAATTATGAGTCACGTATGAGGATTACCTATTTAAGGATCGAAAATCATGGAAAGTATGTTCCATGGAAAAAATGACTCATATGGTGACAGTAAGAAATGTATTGTCTAATTCGGAATTTTTTTTTTTTTTGGTCCATCCCCATAGTGTAAGTCCATTTATTATGTAGTTTCTTAATGAATATTTATTCTAAGAGGTTGAGTATATTTAAAAGCTCTTAGTAAAATTTTTAACTCCTACTATTGACAGAGTTTGTCTAAATTAGTGTAGGAGTGGGCTTGCTCCTTATGAGAATTTGGCTTATTCTAAAAACCGGTCATGAAAAGTGAAAATTGTGATCAATATAAAGTTATAGTGCCTGTTTCTTTCAGCTTTTCCAACCTAAAAAGAACTTTTTGAAACCATAAATGTAATATATGCGTTTGGTAGAAGCTAAAAAGCAACTTTTCAAAAAAAGTTTCGTTTAGCTCATGTGAAGAGAATGCGCATTCTCTTAATGGAGCTGTGAGGAGCTTTTTCCAAAAGCCCGTGTGCGTTGAGAAATCCTACTGTTGGACTCTGGGTGAAGTTACCAAATTGCCCTTCACATTTTTTTGAAAATCTAACTTTACCATTTGATAAATCAAAAGATAAGCTTCACGCCATTCCTCATTCCTCTCATCTCTCTGCCCTGCCCTCTCAATAACAAATTTCCAAATCCAAACACAAAAAAATCTATAACAAATTCCCAAATCAGCTAAGGAAAAAACAAAATCAATCCCTTGCAAATTAGGATTCCACAAAATGCAAAAAAAAAAAAAAAACATCAGAATATAGCAAAATCTTTCAAATGGAGTTTGTAACCATCTTGCAGTGGATGGATAATGGAGGTTTGGAGAAGAAGTTGAAGAGTCTCTCCAAGAGGACGGATGAGTTCTTGCAATCACTTCCCGATCTGATCTGATCCCGTTTGCTCTGCTCTGATCCAATCTTCCCGATTTGAATCATCTCGTTTATGAGTGATTGAATTTAGAGAAAAAGAAGAGAATCAAGAAGATCAGGGCGAAGAAGTGCATGGGTGTTACAGACGAAGTGCTAAGAGAGAGGGAAAAAAAAGGAAGAAGGAGAGCTCTGTGGAACGTTCTGGAGTTTGGAGGAAGTGGTAGGGAAAAAAAGAGGAAAGAAGGAAAAAAAAGAAAAGAGTAAGGCTACGTGTGTAGAGGAGAAAAAAAGAGGAGAAAAAAAAGAAGGAAATGTTATCACAATATTTTCACAATACTTTCACAATAAATTTTAAGTGGTAGGTTATTATTAACTAATATTGGTGAGAAAAAAATAAATTTTTTAGAAAGAGAAAAAAATAATTTTAATAGTACGTTCAAATTAAAATCAGTATCAATTTTTATCATAGTATTTTCACAATAAATCTTAAGTGGTAGGTTATTATTAGCTAATATTGGTGAGAAAAAAAATAATTTTAATAGTTCGTTCAAATTAAAATCAGTATCAATTATCACAATATTTTCACAATACTTTCACAATCTTTAGTAGTAGGTTATTCTTAGCTAATATTGGTGAAAAAAAAATAATTTTACAATATTGATTTAAGTATAAAATAAACTTCTTTATATATAATTTATCCATTTTGGTAATTTACCACTGAAACCACCACTTTTATAAGTGCTAACCAAACACTCAGTTTTTTTAAAAAACACTTTTTAACAGTTTTTACCAAATACTCAGCTTTTACAAAAAACTCAGTTTTTTTCCACACTTTTTGAAAGCTCTACTTTTTCAAAAAGTTCAATTTCAAAAAGCTAAACTAAACTCATCCATAATGTGCTAACTAATAAAACTCATATCAACGCCTAAGTTATTATGTCTGAATACTAAAGTTTCTTTTCCTTACGCAATTATAGTTCATTCAAGCCTAAAACCATTACATTATTATTATTATTATTATTATTATTATTATTATTATAAGTGGCGTCTCCATCTTTAACTAGAATAATTCACTCCATACCCGTGAGTTATTTAAAAAACCTCATTGACTAATAGTGTGACGTATGAATTTAGGACCTCCAATTTTACATCACATCAAGCCCACCACTTGTTTTCCTCGAATGGGTTATTAAATTTTAATATTAAAATGAATGGATGAATATTATAGTGCATTTTAATATTAAAATGATTTAAACTTAATTTAATATATATATATAAGTTGGCTAATTAAATGAGAAGCGGGAGTTCTCAAGTTAATGAGCCTTATGTGATGAATCAGCATTCTAGCAAAAAAAATTAAATTCCACATTGATAAGATAAAAGAGAACATTTAATTAATTTTTAAGTGTTTGATGATGATATTGGGATAATTGTTGAAAAATGGGTCCAACCCACATGCACGGGGAAGGTGACAAGGTCGAGGTTATACACATTTTTATTGAGAAATAGTTAGCCATTGATTCACCAAATGGACCAACTTTTTGGTTTTGGGCTCTAAATAAAGATTAGTTATGATTTTTTTTTTTTAACTTAGATTATTTTAATAGGAAAGAAATATAAATGTGTGACAGAGTGCTGTTAGTGGAATATAAAGTATAACAATATGGATAGGACATAAAACTTTAAAAAAGTGGGACAAAAAGCATTTTACACAAACAATTAAAAGAGAAATTTATGGCAAAAAGAGGTACTCATCTTTTGGTGGAGTTTTTGGACTCGCCTACTTGCGCATGGTTGTTACAAGCTTAAGAACAACTATCAGGCTGCTGTATCTTGTAGGAGACAAATCAAAAGAAAGGGTAATATACTAATTCTTAGGTTTTACCAATTGCAAAAGACTCAAATCTTCTTGAAGAGAATTAGATTTCCATAGATTATATTGAAAACAATTTCAGTTTTTCTTTGTAAATTCAGGCATATATCTTCTACATTCACCAATTCTGGGAAAGTTACATCAGTCCAATTGTACCTCAAATCTATGAAATAAATTGGCAAAATTTGAATCCCTTATTACATATTCTTCGTTGTTCGTTCTACAGTACGCCACTCCAGATGCATTTTTGTTTTGTGGCTTTGAATGGACAGGTGGGTGCTGCTACAGCAGGTTTGATTGAACCAGGATGAAGTTTTCCATCTAAATTTTTTTTTTTTAGATGGTCGAACTATGTTGAAACTAGATTCAATGAGTCTTGTTAGTCAGATTTAAAGAGATAATGAAGTGAAGCAAGATAGACCAGTGGAGTCATTGTTTTTATGCTAAAATATTATTTTGGTTCTCAAACTTTACCAACAAATTATTTTTTATCCCTAAACTTTAAAAAGTTCGTTTTTATCCCTAAATTATTGAAAATGTTTGTCTTTTTATCAATAAAATAATTATATAAAAAATATCATTTTTCATCCTTAAACTATTAAAAAAAAAAGAGTTCATTTTTGGTCTCTATTTTTGTATCAAAACTATTTATATAAAAAAAATAATAATAAAAAAAACTCATTACAAAGTTTATAGATGAAATATGAACTTTTTAAAGTTACTTTTGATAAAGTTTAGAAACCTAATTAATATTTTACCTTTCCTTTTTTTTTTACCTAGATACAATAGTATTTCACATACGCCTGCTCTATGATGATAGTTTTTTTTATCATCACGCCAATATACCAAATGATTTTTGGTGTTGGTCAAGACTCAAGATCGAGTCTTTATCAGTAATCCATTGTGACATGACTTGCCCAACCAAAGGAGAGCACATTTTTGACTCGGAAAGAGAGCACATTTTTGGCAATGTTGGGGGTATGTTGAGCCTGATCGAGGCCCTGCAGTTGTATTGGGCCGAACCCCCAAAAGCTTAAGGGGAGAAAGAGTTCGAAGCCCAATTTTCATTATTCATTCCATGGGATTTGGAAATGGGAGGGTCACATCTCCGATTTGTCATTTTCCTCACACGGCTCATGTGCAAGGTTGGACCATGGCGCCAGAATCAGTTAGACCATCCCATCAAACAAAGCCCCTCTTGTCTCTACTCAAAAGTAAAATGGCCGTGGTTGTTTTATTTTATTTAGTAAAACATCTGGGATCAATTTTTATTTATTTATTTATAGTGCATTTATATTTATATATAAGTGAGTTTTAATTAGTTTAATTTGTAAAATTGAGGTTCGAACAGTGTTTATATTAAAAATTAATTAATATTTTTACCTAATAATAAATAGTAATTATCATGAAATGAACACCATAAATTAAAAATTTTATCACATCTAAAATTTAAATAAATTAAAAAAAAAGTGCTCTATAAATAATGCTTAAAAATAATGCACAATACAATAATTTGATCCCTTTGATGACTTAGAACATGTACAACCAGTAATATTGTTACTTCACAACTCAAGTTTGTGTTAAATTATTGGTTAAATCATTAAATTTACATTTTTCTATTTCAAATTAATTTTTTTATGATAAATAGTAAATTATCATAGTTTTTTTTTTTATAATTTATTTATTATTACTATAGTATTGAAGTTTACGTGATCATTAGATCAAACTTGTGTGTTCATGTCTTGTACCATATTTATAAGTTAAAAGTTTTATATACTCAATCTAAAAGTCTAAGATGAAAAACAAATGAAATATTGCTACACGTGAATCACAAGCTTAAGTAGTGTATACAGTAAGCATTGAACCACGCTCTTTAATAGGTAACACGTAACTGTTTCTCAAAAAAAAAAAAAAAAAATAGGTAACACGTAACGGCACTGTTTGCTTGAGAAGATTTGAAGGTAATACCAGTTCCCACTCTTCCTTTCTTTTTACATTATCTTAAAATTACAAATTATAGTTGTAGGGTCAGTTTTTGTTGGGCCAAATATGGATTTTATTGAATCAGCCTAATGAAACCCTTGACAATAAATTTATAGAGAATGGGCTGAACAACTAAACTAAAAATGGATTCAACAAAGGTTCAAACAGACCAAACAAGGAATCACCGTGATGTTCAGACTAGTATTTAGTAGATATCCTCCTGAATCCGAAGAGGTTTTTAATTTACAGATTTCCAAAGTCCTCCCCTCTGTGAAACCTATTTCCTTTATATATACACTTTTTCTTTCATCTTCACCGTACACTTGTTTCTCATCTAAACGTCCACTTGAGTACTAATCACATCAGAAGTTTGCTTTAGCCTACAGTAAGTGGTAGTGGTTGGGAATGCACTGTTCAGGTGTCTTCTCCACATAAATGCGGCCAAAAAAGTTGCTGCAGTGCATTAAATGCGGTGGCAGCAGCTTTATTTTTAAGATATTTCTTGATCTTCTTGCACTTAGGCGTGCCTAGAGCTCGTTCTTTATTGAAGAAACTTTAGTATATCTTCTTGATCAAGTTCTTCGGGGATCCGATGAGAGGTACCTCCTCGGACCAACCAGATTGTCTTCGGAAGAAACATTTGTCCCTTCTTGGTTGTATTTTCACCAGGATGGCAAAGCGTGGATCTTTTTTACCTCTTCGAACAAAAATGACATCTAAATTGGGCTTGAGGCCCAACATATGGCGCTGGGCTTTTCCACCCACAACAGCCCCTCAAAATTCCAATTTTTCCTCCATACCCGAAGAGAAAAAGTGGAGTTTTGACCTTTCGCCAAATGAAAATATTGAATTTCTGACTCCGCACGTGTGTATGCGCACAAATCTAGACGCCTTTTTTATTGCCGCTGTTCGTTTCGTCGTTCACGAGGTGTCATTAATTGCGCCAGGCGGCGTCTTGTCCATGAGATCTAACGGCACGACGCAAATCCAACGGATGAGGTTTCCCTCAAAATTTTTGAACGGGATCAATCCCATCACTTGACCTACCTCTATATAAAGTCCCAGAGGGAGTTATTTTCTCATTTTGCAAATTTCAGACTCCCCAGCGAACTCAGGCATTCACGCTCCCAAAGCCTCTTCTGTCATCTACTTCAACTCGTCTCAGAATCTCCTACGATCTTCCTGCAAAGCTAAAGGGTATCCTCACATTCGATTCTACGTAAGTTCTTCATCTGAGATTTTCGTATTCTTTTCAGTTTGACTCTTCGGAGTTTGGACATTTATTTCCCATCGTCGTTTTGTGTCGCTTGCCTCTATTTTCACTGAAAATGGGTAGGTTCGAAAATCTGGTGAATAGTCCTTCCCAGATAGAGAAATTTAGGGCGACATATCGCATTCCCCAGGATGTGGGCTTAAGATACTGCTCTACAGAGGGATTACTACTAGACCGAAGGGAGGGCGAAGTTGCGATCCCCATCATCGCCTTCTTGGAAGGAGGGATGACTATCCCCATGGGTCGGGTCACCAGAGATTATCTTCGGAATCATAGGCTCTGCCCTGAGCAGTGTGTGGCTAATGTGTTTAGGATTTTAGGAGCCGTCGACGATTTGAACCAACATATGGGGTTGGGGCTCACCTGGCTCGACGTGGTACATATGTACGAATGTCGTTCCAAGGAAGGGTCGGGATACTATCTTAGATCCCGATCCGATGAAGTCAGGCTCCTCTCTTGCCTCCCCAAGTCTAACAAAGGGATGAAAGACGACTACCTAATCGTATCGGGTGCGTGGCATGACGGGCTTCATTGCCCTACTCAGCCAGGAGAGCCAGGTGTGATATCCCCTTCTTAGATTTCCCCAACAATTGATTTAGGGTTTCTGTTCTCAATAAACTGGTATGCTCTATCATGTATTAAGTTCTTCTGACAACTCCATTTTAATGTCACAGATAGGGATCACGTCGCTCCTCGGCTGAGCCTCACCAACACAGGAGCGCTCAACTTCCTCCTTCGGTCGGAGATCTTTGCAAGCGAAGACGGACAGCTTAGGGCCGTGCACCTCATCCTTGGCTATACTTCGAAGAAAAAAGACTTCCAGCCGGTAGGCAACGCGATAACACTTGGGGACCCTCGCCTTAATCGTATCGACGTTGCTCGGAAAGGCTTTCTGGCCCCATATGACCTTGCGCCTGTGCCACATCCGAACCCACAAGGTATTCCATTACTCGTCCAGCCTGTTCAGCAAGTCCCTCTTCGGCCAGAAGCAGAAGGAGAAAAAGTAGCCTCATCAACTCCCTCACTTGACGAGCAAATTGACCAGTTCAAGTTCGAAGGGGAAACTTCGGAGGAAATTCAAATTTTGGCTGCCGAAGAAATATTTGATAGGCACTCAGTTGCACCGCTCTTGAATACAGCAGTGCCTGACGACTCTGAAGAGGAAGATATGCAGTCTCTAACGGATTTGATGAGAAACAGGAGGCCGAAGGCTGTGACTAAGGGTACTAGTACATCCCAACCCACGATCAATCTTCCACCTCCCCCTCCTCCTCCTCCAACCCCAAGAGATCCCAGACTAAAACCATTGCCGGATCTAAAGAAGAAGAGGGTGGCGACGGATATTGAAGATGTGGAAGTGGTTCCTCCGAAGGGTGCTAAGCAGCAAAAGACGACCCATGATACGAGGGGTAAAAGGGCCTCTTCTACTGAGAGTAGGGAAGAACCCTTGGCCGCAGATGTGCGGCGAGGGACTCGGGTGTGGTCTCCGAAGCTGACACTGGATGGCGCAGCCATCCCATATGATACCTCCCTCCGAAGCTATGTCGGGGGGAAAGCTAGGCACATAGCAGAGGCACTAGAGCAACCTCTCCTCCTTCCTAAGGATATGGAGTCCTATCGGCGCTTCAACCCACAGGAACTCTTTCTGTCTCTCAAAAAGGATATAGCCATGGTGAGATTATTGTCATTCTCTTGTAGCTCTTATGTGCGTTCATAACTAACATAAAATTCGTTTTTTGCCATGCAAATTACCCAACAAATTTACGTGGCTGAAGAGTGGACTAAAAAGAAAGAGGTTGAAGTGCAAGCCGAGGCCCAGTCCAAGGTGGAAGCCGAGAAGGCATTGGGCAAGATAAAAGATGAATGCGCCCGTATCTCTAAGCAATTGAAAGAGGAGGCGAAGGCAAAGAAGAGTCTGGAGGCAGGTCTGAGGAATGCTACCAAGCAAGCCGAAGATCAACGCCAGAACCTATATACTACCGAAATCAATCTGGAAACAGAGAGGACGTTGGTGAAAGAACTTCGGGCTGAGCTTGACAAAGCCAAAGACGCTGCTAAATTGGCTAAGGAAGACGCTCAATTGGCCAAGGAAGCAGTTGAGGCTGAGAAGCAGGCCGCCTACTTGCTGGGGGTGCAAGAGACCCAAACGAGGTTGACCGAGGAGTTCACTAAGGTCTGCAGGGGGTATTGTGACGTCACGTGGGGCAAAGGCCTTAATGCGGCTGGAGTTCCCTCAGAGTCTGCCCTGAGGCAGCCTGGGAGCGTTTATTACCACCCCGACATCTGCGATCTGCCAGATACCTTGGAAGCTTCCTCGGCTGGTCAGAATATTCCAGTTCCAGCTGAGATAAGTCAGACGCCTCTTCAGACCGGTGATACGGGCGATCCGCCAATAACTGACCCAGTGCTTCAGAAAAAGGCTTAGAATGCACCTTTTCAACTTGTAATAGTTAGGACCCATTATCATTTATTTTGTATTTATATTACCGCTTTAATGAATGAAATGGTTGACTTTGTATTTCCGCCTTGAGAATCAAACAAAAACATGGTAATCTTTCGAACATGGCTGAACAAGGCCTTATAATAACAACAGCTGATGTAATTGAGCTTAAATTTGCATATTCTGTCAAACACCAAACTAGACTAATAACGTAGGCCGTAATATTAGAGAAACGTGAATGAGTGTTAACTAATCCAAATCATCTAGTCCGAGGACTACAGGCATGATTGAATTTAAGTTTAAACACTTTAAAGGAACGTGAATGTGTTAACTAACCCAAATCATTTGGTCCGAGGACTACAGGCATGATTGAATTTAAGTTTAAACACTTATGAGAATCGTTGATGAGTGTTAACTAACCCAAATCATCTGGTCCAAGGACTACAGGCATGATTGAATTTAAGTTTAAACACTTTAAAGGAACGTGAATGTGTTAACTAACCCAAATCATCTGGTCCGAGGACTACAGGCATGATTGAATTTAAGTTTAAACACTTTAAAGGAACGTGAATGTGTTAACTAACCCAAATCATCTGGTCCGAGGACTACAGGCATGATTGAATTTAAGTTTAAACACTTATGAGAATCGTTGATGAGTGTTAACTAACCCAAATCATCTGGTCCGAGGACTACAGGCATGATTGAATTTAAGTTTAAACACTTATGAGAATCATTGATGAGTGTTAACTAATCCAAATCATCTGGTCCGAGGACTACAGGCATGATTGAATTTAAGTTTAAACACTTTAAAGGAACGTGAATGTGTTAACTAACCCAAATCATCTGGTCTGAGGACTACAGGCATGATTGAATTTAAGTTTAAACACTTATGAGAATCGTTGATGAGTGTTAACTAATCCAAATCATCTGGTCCGAGGACTATAGGCATGATTGAATTTAAGTTTAAACACTTTAAAGGAACGTGAACGTGTTAACTAACCCAAATCATCTAGTCCGAGGACTACAGGCATGATTGAATTTAAGTTTAAACACATGAGAATCGTTAGCACGACAAAATGGTAGCATCACATAAAGAAAAAATATACTTAATAATAATACATTTTTAGGTTATTTACATTCCACGGCCAGGGTACCGCATGGTTGTCCAGATCTTCCAAGAAATACGCTCCAATACCAGCTTTTGAAGTGATGCGGTACGGTCCTTCCCAGTTTGGTCCCAGTTTTCCCCAAGCTGGATTCTTTGCAGTACCTACCACTTTCCTTAACACCAAATCTCCAGGCTCTAAAGGTCTCAGTCTTACATTGGCATCGTAGCCCTTCTTGAGCTTTTGCTGGTAGTGCGCCAATTGTACCATTGCTTTTTCCCTTCGTTCTTTGATCAAATCCAAACTCTTTTCCAGCTGCTCATCGTTGCCGATCGGGTTAAAAGAGCTAATCCTATACGTTGGAAACCCCGTTTCTAAAGGTATGACGACTTCAGCCCCATAGGTCATTGAGAAAGGGGTCTCTCCTGTAGACCTGCGAGGCGTAGTTCTATACGCCCACAACACGTGAGGCAATTCTTCCACCCATCTGCCCTTGGCTTCGTCTAATCTTTTCTTCAACTCGTTAACTATGACCTTATTAACAGCTTTTGCTTGCCCATTTCCCTAGGGATAAGCCGGGGTAGAATATCTGTTTGTGATTCCCAGCTCACTACAATAACTCCTGAAAGCTTTGCTGTCAAATTGAAGTCCATTGTCTGATATGAGGGTATGGGGGACCCTGAACCGTGTGACGATGTTTTTCCATATGAATTTCTTCACATCCACATCCCTGATGTTTGCTAAAGGTTCAGCTTCGACCCATTTGGTGAAATAGTTTGTGCCGACCAGGAGGTACTTCTTGTTTCCCACTGCCTTAGGGAATGGGCCTACAATATCCAAGCCCCATTGAGCGAAAGGCTATGGGCTGGACAGCAGATTAAGAATGCCTCCGGGCTGGTGTATGTTCGGCGGAAACCGTTGGCATTGATCACATTTTTTAACGTACTCATGAGCCTCTTTCTGCATATTCAGCCACCAAAGATCTTGAGTAATGGCTCGGTGAGCCAAAGATCTCCCACCAGTATTGCTTCCACATATCCCTTCGTGCAATTCTTCTAGTAGTGACTCGGTATTTTCAGGGTGGATGCATAGTAAGTACGAACCTGAATAGGAGCGTTTGTAAAATTTATGATCCTCGGATAGCCAGAAACGAGTTGCTTTCCTCCGCACTTTATCTGCTTCCCCTTTTTCTTCAGGCAACACATCATCCTTCAAGAATTTGATGACAGGGTCCATCCAGCTTAGGGCAGCCCTGATGAGATGAACCTGGACTGTTTCTCTTCTTAATTCCGTTGGTCTTTGCATGTCCTCAATGAGGACAACCCTAGGCAATTCTTGCGCCGAAGAGGTAGCGAGTGTGGCCAAAGAATCAGCATGCGTGTTGCTGTTTCTAGAGACGTGACGCAGGTTAAAAGTTTCAAACTCAGTCTGCAGTGATTTCGCTCGACTCAGGTACCCCTGCATTCTCTCGTCTTTCGCCTCGAACTCCCCTTGTACTTGACCGATGATTAATCTTGAGTCCGAGAACATCTGGATTGACTTTCCTCCCATCTTTCGTACCATCGTCATCCCCATTAAAAGAGCCTCATATTCTGCCTCATTATTCGTCGCGGAGAAATCCAGCCTTAGGGCCTTTTCAATAACAATTTTCTCCGGGGATATCAGCACTAGCCCCACCCCTGAGCCTCTCTGATTCGATGCGCCGTCTACGTACACTTCCCAAGGCAAAGGGCCCTATAGTGAAACCGTGCCAACGGACTTTCCATC
Organism: Quercus gilva; assembly: GCA_023621385.1. Taxonomy (NCBI): domain Eukaryota; kingdom Viridiplantae; phylum Streptophyta; class Magnoliopsida; order Fagales; family Fagaceae; genus Quercus; species Quercus gilva. Next base: position 40,423,687 of record CM042481.1, read on the forward strand.
CAAGCCCGGTGTTGGTGTTATCTCCTCCAAAAGTGGCTCTGTGAACTCGGCAACCAAGTCGACAAGGATCTAGCCCTTCACTGATGTGCGAGGCATATACTTGATATCGAAAGCCCCTAGGATCGTGCCCTATTTGGCAATCCTTCCAGTGTAGTCGGTGCTTCGGAGTATGGCCCTGAGCGGCAGCTGCGTGAGGACTATAACGGTGTGAGCTTGGAAATAATGAGGCAACTTCTTCGTCCCTAGCACTACTGCCAGGATGGCCTTTTCCAGCGGCAAGTAACATGTTTCAGCTTCATGGAGCGACTTACTTACGTAGTAGACAGGTTTTTGTATACCAGAGTCAGTGCGGATCAGCACTAAGCTCACTGCATTAGGGGCTACGGCGATGTATGCAAATAAGACCTCATCAGGCTCCGGACTAGACATAATTGGAGGTCGAGCTAAGTAGTCCTTAAGTTGTTGGAAAGCAATAGCGCATTCCTCAGTCCATTCGAAACCTTTCCACTTGTTGATCAGCGAGAAAAAAGGTCTACACCTGTCAGCTGATCTAGAAATGAACCTATTGAGGGCAGCAGTCATTCCTGTCAACTTCTGGATTTCCTTGGGATTCCGAGGAGCTCGTAAGTTGTTGATGGCTTTTATCTGATCGGGGTTAACTTCAATCCCCCTATGAGTCACCATATATCCCAAGAACTTGCCTGACCCCACACCAAACGAACACTTGGACGCGTTCAAGCGTAATCTGTGTTCTCTCAAAATTTCAAAAACGTCTCTGAGGTCCCCAATGTGCTTTGCGATAACCTTGCTTTTTACTACCATATCATCAATATAAACCTCCATACTCTTTCCCAACTACGGTTCAAACATTCTGGTCATCATTCTCTGATAGGTAGCCCCTACGTTCTTTAGTCCGAACGGCATTACCTTGTAGTGATAATTCCCCACAGGGGTCACAAAAGCTGTTTTTTCCTGATCACCGGGGGCTAGTGGTATCTGATGGTAACCTTGAAATGCGTCTAGGAAGCTCATCCAAGGGTGCCTAACGGTTGCGTCAACCAGTTGGTCTATCTTCAGCATTGGAAACGGATCCTTCGGACAAGCCCTGTTAAGGTCCGTGAAATCTACGCATACCTGCCATTTTCCGCTTTTCTACTTTACCACCACTGTGTTAGCCAGCCACTCAGGATAAAAAATTTCCTTAATAGCCCCCGCCTGCTTGAGTTTCGCCACTTCTTCCCTAACCGCGTCCGCGTGTTCTCTCGACGGGCGCCAGAGCGGCTGTTTCTTGGGGATGATAGCCGGGTTAACGTTCAAATGGTGGCAAATGAACTCCGGGCTTACTCCTGGGGATTCTGCTGAGTCCCAGGCAAACACATCAACGTTGGTTCTAAGGAACCCTATCAACTTTTCCTTCCCTTGAGTGGGGAGCATGGACCCAACTTGAAAGAATTTTTCGGGGTCGTTATTAACAACTATCCTCTCCAGGCTTTCACACTCTGCACCTTCGACTGGGGTTTCGATGTTCAACACCGAAGGTTTTAACTGCTATAAGCCTACATTGTTACGATTCGAGGATTCGATCTGACGTTGGTGCTGAATGGCTGCCACTAGACATTGTTTGGACGTCGATTGTTCTCCTCGGATTTCCTCCACTCGCCTTTCGGACGGATATTTAACTTTCTGATGAAGTGTGGAGGAGACCGCCCCGAGGGTATAAAGCCAAGGTCTTGCCACAATCGCAGTGTAGGGTGAGTAGGTGTCTACCACTATAAAGTCCACCTCCACCGTCTCAGATCCAGTTTGCACAGGGAGTCTGATCTGGCCTTTCGGGATGACTACTGTACCATCAAAACTCACCAGAGGGGAACTGTAAGGTGTCAAATCCTCGGAAGTCAAATTCAGCCCTTTATAGAGGTCAGGATACATTATTTCTGCAGCGCTACCTTGGTCCACCATTACTCTCCTCACGTCGTATCCTCCTATTCTGAGGGTAACCACTAGAGCATCATCGTGTGGCTGTATAGTTTCGATTTTATCATCCTCCGAAAAGCCCAAAATTGGTTGAGCCCCCGTCTTAAGCCTCTTCGGATCCCTACTAGTATTCTCCGATGGCAGCCTAGCGACTGATAATACTCTGGATGGGCAAGACACTGTCCTCCCTGGCGCAGCAAAGATAACATTTATTATGCCCAGAGGGGGTTTCATAGGCTCCTCCCTTCGCGACCCTGCGTTCCCCTGGCCTCCTTGACCATATGAGTGGTGCAAAAGTTGTTTCAGCTTGCCCTCGCTGACAAGTTGATCCAAATGGTTCCACAAATTCCTACAGTCTTCAGTAGTATGACCGTGGTCAAGATGATACTGGCAGTAAAGATTGTGGTTACGTCTTTCAGGGTTTCCGGCCATCTTGTTTGGCCTCTTAAAGAAAGGCTCATTCTTGATTTTTTCCAGAACTTGGTGTACGGGCTCACGAAATACAGCGTTGACTGCTTGAAAATTCGCTGAACTCTGTCCGACCCAATCCTTTCTTTGCCGGTTATGGCTCTGTCGTTCCGACCTGAAATCCCTCGTCTCCTGAGGGATAACCTTATCCTTGCCTCTACTCTGCTGTTGGTCTTCTTCAACTCTTTTGTATTTGTCAATCCTATCCATCAACTGGCGCACACTGGTAGCAGGTTTAGCCGTTAGGGATATCCTTAGTAGATGTTCGGTGGGAAGGCCTAGCTTAAAAGAGCTGATGGCCACCACGTCATAGTCCTCTTCCATCTCGTTATACGTTTCCCAGAACCTATCTGAATATGACTTCAAAGTTTCACCCTCCCTCATGCTGACGGACAACAGGGAGGCTATGGATTGCGGAACCCTTCGGCATGTGACAAAACGGGACCCAAATGCCTGAGTTAGCTCTTGGAAAGAGCTGATAGTGTTTGCTTTCAGACTATCAAACCATCTCATGGCTATTGGTCCCAGACTGGATGGGAAAACTTTGCACATTAGGGCCTCGTCCCTAGAGTGAACGGCCATCCGCTGATTGAAATGACTCACATGTTCCACTGGGTCGGTCCGGCCGTTGTAGATGGTGAATGTAGGCTGGTGGAAACGCCGAGGAAGTCTGGCATTCTCAATGTTACGTGTAAAAGGAGATCTGGAGATTTGATCCAGAGCTTTACTCATAGCATCATTGCCCATGCCCCTTGGTAAGGGGCTCTGAAGGTTCCTCTCTCGACGAGGCATTTCCTCATAGGGGATGGGCTCACTGTCTGGTGTTTGAGGCCTCCGCCTATAGTCGTCGCCCCGCTCGCCCTCAGAGTCTTCATCAGAGTATGAAGAAATGCGCTTCCTCTTTGCATAGCGCAACTCTCTTCTTAGCCTTTGAATTTCCAACTGCATGCTTTGGTTTTTCTCTGCATAGGACATGTGGCTCTCTCCATATGACTGATTTTGATCGTCATGTGTGGTGTGTGCGCTGCCTTCACGATTCCGTCTTCGCTCCAGGTGAACAAAAGGATCAGTGTGCTGTGATGATCTGGACTCCATTGGTCATTTCCTTAGTTCAATCGTTTCTGAGGTGTTGCTCCCACCTTTGCTCAAGCTGCTCCCACAGACGGCGCCAATTGTAGGGTCAGTTTTTGTTGGGCCAAATATGGATTTTATTGAATCAGCCCAATGAAACCCTTGACAATAAATTTATAGAGAATGGGCTGAACAACTGAACTAAAAATGAATTCAACAAAGGTTCAAACAGGCCAAACAAGGAATCACCGTGATGTTCAGACTAGTATTCAGTAGATATCCTCCTGAATCCGAAGAGGTTTTTAATTTACAGATTTCCAAAGTCCTCCCCTCTGTGAGACCTATTTCCTTTATATATACACTTTTTCTTTCATCTTCACCGTACATTTGTTTCTCATCTAAGCGTCTACTTGAGTACTAATCACATCAGAAGTTTGCTTTAGCCTGCAGTAAGTGGTAGTGGTTGGGAATGCACTGTTCAGGTGTCTTCTCCACATAAATGCGGCCAGGAAAGTTGCTGCAGTGCATTAAATGCAGTGGCAGCAGCTTTATTCTTAAGATATTTCTTGATCTTCTCGCACTTAGGCGTGCCTAGAGCTCGTTCTTTATTGAAGAAACTTTAGTATGTCTTCTTGATCAAGTTCTTCGGGGATCCGATGAGAGGTACCTCCTCGGACTAACCAGATTGTCTTCGGAAGAAACATTTGTCCCTTCTTGGTTGTATTTTCACCAGGATGGCAAAGCGCGGATCTTTTTTACCTCTTCAGACAAAAATAACATCTAAATTGGGCTTGAGGCCCAACATATGGCGCTGGGCTTTCCCACCCACAATAGTAATTTATAATTTTTTTTAGAAAGTTTTAACTTATGACATCCGTTCCTGATGATAACTCTTTATCATCAAACCAAGACACCAATCAGTTTTTGGTGTAAGCGGAGATCAGGGGCGGAGGGAGGGGGGGCAGGTGCCCCCCCTGAACTTTCAATTTTTTTGACTAATAATGACTTGAAATACCTTATTTGCCCCCTACACAAAAGACAAAAAAAAAAAAAATCTCTGAACACAAAAACAATTCACCTACCTTTTCAGCTCCTAGTAGTAGTAAACTTCTACTCTTAGTACAATTCTATATATAAAATCAATGGGTCCCATTTAGTAATGATTAAAAAAAAAAAAAAAACTCTACATTGATTCATTGAATAAAAGTCTGGACACAAAAACTTGATAGACTAGAAAAAAAACATACTACAAGTTTACAACTATAGTATAAAACTGTGGGTCCCACTTAGTAATGATTAAAAAATAAAAAAAATAACAACTTTGTTACACCTACACAGAATAGAAATAATACAATAGAAATCAGTACTAGAATAGAACTTTGAAAAAAAGAAAGAAAAAGAAAAAAAAAAGGTATATATAATGCAAACAAAGCACGCCTCCAAGTAAAAAAAAAAAAAAAAATCTTTTCATAACGGTCTCTTTCTTTGAATCTCAGAGTTTTTATGGAGTTTTTAAATGCATTCAAGTTAGGTTTTTAAGTCACATATTTAAATATTCACAAGTATGCATACTCTTAATACTTTTGCTTTGATTTATTTATTATTTAATTTTTTAAAGAATCAAATTATATGTTTAAACTGTTTATATTTAGATAGATCTCTTGATTTGACTATTCTTAACCATAAATTTATAGTTCAAACTATATGTTTAAACTATTTGTATTTATAATGATCTCTTAATTTGATTATTCTTAACCATAAATTTATAATTCAAATTATATGTTTAAACTATTTGTATTTATAATGATCTCTTAATTTGATTATTCTTAATCATAAATTGTATTTATTTTATTATTAATATTGATTAATTTTTTTAGATTAATTTTTTACTTTCAATCTTGTCTTTAATCTTGCTCCCCCTGACCTAAATTCCTGGCTCCGCCACTGGCGGAGATTGAACTTCAGATCTCTTATACAACCATCAGAGATTTTAGCAGTTGAGCTAACTAGAACCCACCATAGTAATTTATAATGATACTTGCTCGTTCCTAGCTAATAATACAATTATCTTTGTCTGTGACTCAACAATTTATATAGCTCCATGTAATTGCATGCGAAGATAGGGACAAACGTCACAAACCTTTCAAGTCGTTGAGGCTGTATTTGGTTGTTCCACATGCAATATCTTGTTCACTACTCACTTCGTTTGTTACCATTTGATTTGAAAATTCATTCAATTTTCGCATAAACGGAAAGAAAATAGAAGTATTAATTGGATTTGCAATTTAGTTTTATTTGAAAGCAAAAATTAAAAAAAAAAAATTGCATATCAAAGGTGAGTCAAGGCTGAATCACATAATTGTTTAAACGAAGAACTGTTCCATCATGAGTTTACAACTCAACATGGCGTGAAATTGGATGTGTCCATAGTATTGTTAATTTTAATATGCACTTTGACCGTTTAGGAGCCTTAATTTTGTTGCTCCATCTCCGTGCCTTGTGTAAGCCTCCTATGCACTAGCGCGAACCTAGCTTCTTCAATAATATGAATATGTCGGGCTGCCAACATGCTTTGTCAAATGTATTAGGCGTTTTTTTAATAGTTTTTGCTTCAAAGAAGAAGCAATGTCGAAAAAATTTTGCATTAAATACTCGGGCCATTGTTGTCTTGGCATGGTTCAGAGAGTAATTATTCAGTTCAGTGTACACACAGATCTAAAATGCAACAAAAAGGGTCATTATAAGAGGAACATGAAAACACAATTGAAATAATCTATCATTTAAATGACGTCCTTGTTATATGATGCATGTAATCATGTGTGAAGTATGATGTGAATGCATGATAAAAACATATTTACTAACATTTTAAAAGAAAAATACAACAAATGAAACATCATATACTTAAATTATCAAATCTTCTTTAGAAGGCAACTTTGAACTAAACCTAATATCATATTTTTGTATTCTTCTAATTTAGTGAAACTAAGCATATTAAATCAATATGTTGTAAATTATGTAAACTTAGAAGGAAGTATTCTAATAGATCAAAGGAAAATGATTTTTTTTTTTAAATATTAGTATATATATGAGTATTAATTTTAGCAATTTTTTTTTAATTATAAAATTACACTTTGCTCTTCTAATAATATCATTGATTCTTTTAAGAGTAATACTATAGTCACAATTTTTTCTACCATGTTTTTACAAAGTGTTGAGATAGCAAATTTCTATTAGTTTGTATATGGGCCCACCACTTATATCATTTTTTTTTACTTACCAATACCACTCACTACATCATTAATTTACTAAAAAAAAAGTTTGTATCTTTAACATTTTTCTCCTTTTAAAAGCTATAAAAATTTTAAAGATCTAAAATCTTCTTTTTTTTTATATAGGAAAATATAGATCTAAAATTTAAAACAAAATATACAATCCCAAAAAAATTAGTGCAACAACAAAAAATACTAATAGAAAAACAAAAAATAATTAAGCCCAACCAACAAATTTTATCCAAAACAAACAACTTGGCCCTTTAAAAAACATTTAGCAAAATAATTTTGTTTTTACCAGCAACAAACACACACATCAAAGTCCAAAAAAAAAAAAAATAGTATAATAAATAACCCTCAATGTCTAAACAGCAAAGTTGGAGGCTGGAGTTACCGCATGTAGCCAACAACAGAGCCGCCCCTATTAACTCCAAGTCCTGATTTCGTCCCTGAAAAAGATGTTACCTACATACACCCTCTTTTACATTAACTTTTGGGATTATGTGAGCATGAACTTTGTCACCACATTTAATTATCCTATTCTTGGATTTACTAGCCAAAAAGCCATTAAAAATTGTTATTATTATTATTATTATTATTATTATTATTTTACATTTTGAACTTTTAATACTCAACTAAACTTGTAATTTTTTTAATATTTGTTGTCTTATCATGAGTTTGAATATAGGGGTGGCATCTAGTCTTGACGCCGAGCTTTGGGCCCTTAGCTATGGTCTGATGTTGTGTGTTAGTTTAAATCTTTTGGCAGTTGAGATTGAGCTTGATGCAAAAATTGTGCTTGGTTGGGTTTCCGAAGATTTTAATAGTAATTTATACCATGCTTCTCTTGTTATAGATTGCAGACTGTTATCAACCAAATTCTTCAAGTAAGGATGAAATATTGCTTCCGTGAAGTGAACAAATGTGCAGATAAGAAAGGTCTGAATTCAAGCCAAGATTGGGTCTGAATTCACGCCAAGATTTTATACTTTTTGATAGTCCACTTATGGACTTATGTATATTCTTATTTTATGATAACTCTGGGCTATTTTATAAGAGGTTACGGCCTCTACACTCTCTTTATTCGGTTTTTACTCCCCAAAAAAGATATATATATACACACTTTATATCTCTCATGTTTAATTATTACCCTGTGAACCTCGCTGTATATATGAAGGTCTTGATGAGTGGTAAACTTTGAACAAACCCTCTTTGATAAGTAATAAACTTCAAGTAGATTTGAGTGCCACTCTTTCTTTTTACATTCTGAGCAATCACAGCTCATATTGATTGAAATTGATACTACTGTCGGATATCTATATATGGTCAGACTTTCGTCCCTACACGATGAGCAGTTGTCGTAGTCAAGCTCCCTTATGCTCCCTCATGCACAGAAAACGCAGGAAACATCACTGGTACGTAAAGAAGATCAAGAAGAGAGACCGATTCAATCAATAGCTAGGTTCCATCCTATTGATAGCTAGTGACAAACCTGTCAAGTGATCGAGGCTTTGTTTGGTTGTTACTTGTTACACTTACAATACGCGTCTTGTTCTCAAGTCACTTCATTTTTAAACATTAATTTGATTTGAAGAGTCATCCAATTGTCACATGGAAATCACGTATGAGAAAAGAAAATAACAGTTGTTTTTTGGGTAAACAGTTCTTAAAAAAGGTGAGTCAAGGTTATTGAATCACATAAACATTTAATAAATAAGGGGCGATCCCATTTGAGATATCATACGCATAACATAATTTAGATATACAACTTCCAAATTTCTTAGTATCAAACTGCTAGAATATACATAAAGCTAGAACATTTATGAAGTCTCTCATACACAACCAAGACAGTTCAAGTTCTGTGGACAGTTAGGTCATGCACAAGCGCAGATCTCAGCGAGAGATCAGCAATCTCCAAAGAAAGAAAAAGCAAAGAAAAGGTATACATAGTGTCTGTTTGGCATGATTAATTTTGCCAACTTATTTTACTATTAAACTTATTTTTGGTACTATTCATAATTTCACTGTACTTTTTGGTACTATTCATGGGTCCCATTATACTATTTTAGCTAACTTTTACCTTTATCTACTGTACTTTCAACAAAAAGTTTTAAATTTCAGCAAAACTAGTCGCTAACCCGTGCGATGCACGGGATAGTTAAATAAAATGACAATTAACCAACATCACGTTAAGGTAAAAGAATTAGTGAGAGACTGATTTGCCCACCAAGAATTTAAAAGAAAAAAAGATTGATATAATAAAATCTAAGAAATTTAGAAATAGAAAATTGGGTTAATAATATGCATATTATAGAATCCCCAAATTCTACTTCAAAACCAAACAAAACCCTTCAAATTCAAAAAATTCATATATAATATACCAAATAAAAATTTACCACACCTTGGGTTGGAAGACATAGGTTGCAGTTTTGATTTTTCTCCAAAAAATAGAGATGCTTTATCTGCTGTATACAATATAAAATAATTATTAGAAATTTCAACTCAAAAACCAAACCCACAAAAACACTATCAAAATATAGAGATTAACCAAAATACTTAGAAGAAAATAAATTCTAAACATAACAAAACAATAAGATAGAATGAAAATTTCAGATACATATGAAAGCAAATAAAAAAGACAAAACCTACTTTTTTTTTTTTTTTTTTTAGTTGAGTCTCTCTCCTTCTTATTTTTTTAATTTTAAAGTGAAGTTAAGTTTAGAATTTTGAGATGGTAATTGCTAGGGTTTTAAGGAGAGAAGAGAGAGTCCTACCAGGAGTCTAAATAATATAAACAATTCAAAACATGGAACATTATCAAATTTATAACACCTAATTCCATTATCTTCTACGTTGAATCCAAACAAATAATTAATTGAAATTAATCCAAACAAATAATTAATCAACAAAAATCAAAGCTTTAATAAATAAAAAAATCACATGAACCCAAATAAAAATTCTCAATAAAGCAAGAACATATAAAAATTTACTATACCTTGGGCTGGAAGACATAGGTTGCAGTTTTGATTTTTCTCCAAAAAATAGAGATGCTTCATCTGCCATATACAATATAAAATAATTATTAGAATTTCAACCCAAAAACCAAACCCATAAAAATACTATCAAAATATAGAGATTAACCCAAATACTTATAAGAAAATCAATTCTAAACATAATAAAACAATAAGATAGAATGAAAATTTTAGGCACATATGAAAGCAAATAAAAAATTTGAGATGGTAATTGCTAGGGTTTTAAGGAGAGAAGAGATTTTGGTATTTTTATGCAAAAAACGTTATTTTAGGTCTAGGTGATTTATTTCCTTGTTTTTAGGCTCTTTTAATGTTTTTTTAGGTCAAATTTGGTTCCTATTATAGTTAGGTATTAATTAGGGCTTATTTTAGAATATATTTTCTTGTCCATCAAGTTTTATAGAGCTCTTAAATAGGCCTTCAAGTTTGTATACGTTTTTCAATAATATTGTTATAAGATATAAAACCTAAAATAAAAAAAATCAAAAATAAAAATAAAAAGAAAATAGTGATGATGTGGAAAATTGTGAGAGCTTCAAAAGTTTCGGTTTTATATATATATATAGATAAGCAGTTCCTAAACAGACCCATAAAAAGGGAAAAATGAATATAATATAAATGGAATATGGATTCAGCGAAAAATATAAAAGACTACCATGGTTCTGTTCTCTAGGAATCACATACCACCAGAGAAACTGTAGTAGCTGATTCAAGCTCCTATTGAAGAAAGAAATGAGCATTGAAAAAACAGCATTTAATTATTAAAATTTCGATGTCGTAACTCATAATTCTTCCATAGAGTTTCTATATCATAATCATTCATTATTATTAATGAATGATTTAAATTTTGCTTCATCATTTCATAACTAAAAATAGATATCAAATAATGTGACAAAATCTAAAACACTTATTTAATAATTAACAGTTAGAGAATTTTGAAAACTTTGTACTGTAAATTTTAAAGAATCTAACCAGTCCCTTGTGTGGTGAAGAGTTAAACCTAAGATATAACTAATGTCATGGTTAATTAAAAAAATCAATGACCCTTAGGTCAATTGCATTGGCTGGCGTTTCAAACGGAGATGCTCAAAATTCAAATCTTCTTTTCCTACTTGAGATGTATCAAAAGAATATTTTCAAAATTGAAATGAATATAAAAAGAATATTAGTTTAAGTTATGTAGAAGAACATCAGTGGCAGCACCACATTGACTTGAGGGGGTTCAATTGAGTCCCTAGGACAAATTTTATATATATATATATATATATAATACTTTTATCACTTTTTTTTATGACCACCCTAAAATAAAATTTTGAACCCCCTAAAAGAATCTCTATAACAAACCAATTTGTTGGAGCATTTTAATATTAATTAATTAAAATGAATAAATAAATATTACAACATAAATGTAAAGATGTGGGAGTGAATATGAAAAATAAGGAATTAGTGAAAATGTTTAATCTCACATTAAAAATGAGAGAGACTATTTTGTTCTTTTTAATGGTGGTGATTAATGGGCTAATATGAATTGTCTCAAATATTGAGCTAGATATATGCATAAGGGGAGGTGAAGGGTGGAGGTATCAAAAATGAAAATGAATCAACCTCTTTAAATAATATTTAGAAGTACTATTCAGTTTTCCGTTATGTTATTTCCATTATTATTGTGTTTTGCACCAATAATTTTAAAAAGATTCAACACATGGAGCCTATATAAGAGAAACCAAATGAGCCTATTGGAGATCTCAACAATCCTTTTCGCTTTAAAGGAGCCCACTTCAAGAGGTGGAAAGGAAAGGTCATCTTCTACTTGAGTCTTCTCAAAGTCACCTACATCCTTATTGACAAGAATCCATCAAAGGTTTCTACCGATGAGATGAGTGAGGAAGAATATAGTCTCCATCAAGAAAAAATAGATAAGTATACAAAAGATAAATATAATTATCACTCTTATCTTTTGAATTGTCTTGTCGATCATTTCTATGATTATTATGATACAACTTATAATTCTGTCAGGAAAATTTGGAAAGCTTTACAAAGCAAGCATGATACTTTTAAATAATATTCAGAATTACTATTCAGTTTCTCATTGTGTTATTTCCATTATTATTGTGTTTTACAACAACAATTTTAAGGAGATTCAACACATGGAGCCTACACAAGAGAAACTAAATGAGCTTGTTGGAGATCTCAACAAGCTCTTTCGCTTTAAAGGAGCCCACTTCAAGAGGTGGAAAGGAAATATCCTCTTCTACTTGAGTCTTCTCAAAGTCGCCTACATTCTCACTGACAAAAATCCATCAAAGGTTTCTACTGATGAGATGAGTGAGGAAGAATATAGTCTCCATCAAGAAAAAATAGATAAGTATACAAAAGATGAATATAATTGTCGCTCTTATCTTTTGAATTGTCTTGCTGATCATTTCTATGATTATTATGATACAACTTATAATTTTGCCAAAAAAATTTGGAAAACTTTACAAAGCAAGTATGATACCGAGGAGGCTGGTGTAAAGAAGTATGCTGCTAGTAGATTTTCCGTTACCAAATGGTGGATGGAAAATCGGTGGTGGATCAAACACAAGACTTCGAAATGATTGTGGCAGAATTAAGATCCAAAGGCATAAAGATTGGAGACAATTTGGTGGTAGCTGGCATAATTGATAAACTACCACAATCTTGGAGGGAGTTCCAAAAGATTTTGCGGCACAAACAAAAGGAGACATCCTTGGAGACTTTGATCACACGCATCCATGTGGAGGAGGCTAGAGGACAAGATGCACTCATGACAGAAGAGAGCAATGGTAATTCCTTCACAAAAGTAAACCTTATTTCAGCCAATAATAATATGCCCAAAAATCATTTTCCTATAAATGGTCAATTAAAACCTAAAAAAAGAGTCTTTAAAAATAATAATAGACCTCAAGGAAGGGGAAACCCGAATAAAAATTACAATAAGAACCAAGGACCCCCTTCATAAGATCAATTTAATAGATCCTGTTTTGTCTGCAGCAAGAGTGGGCATATTGCTCGATTTTGCAAATTTCAGAAACGTGAATCTGTCTCGTAGGCTAACGTAACCGAAGAGCCTTTAGTGACTATGATTACAGACACCAATATGGTGCAATATGTTGAAGGGTGGTGGGTAGAGTCTGGTGCTAATAGGCATGTCTGCTATGACAAAAATTGGTTTAAGTTGTACACTCCTTTTGAAAAAGAAAAACTGTTATGCTTAGTGACTCTAGCAAAACCAAGGTTATTGGAAGTTGTGAGGTTGAATTGAAATTCACTTTTGGATGTGTGCTAACATTGAAATATGTACTTTACACTCCGTCCATGAGGAAGAATTTGATGTCAAGTTTTTTGCTTAACAAGGCTGGTTCAAGCAAACTATGGAATCTGATAATTATTGAATCACTAAAAAGGGATTATCTGTAGGCAAGGGTTATGTTTGTGATGGAATGTTTAAATTGAATATTGAGAATAATAAAGCATCTACCAGTTCGGTTTATATGCTTTCTTCTATTAATTTTTGGCATGCTTGTTTGTGTCATATGAATAGTAGATATGTGGGAATAATGAGTAGTTTAGGATTAATTCCAAAACTGTCAAAAGATTTTGAAAAATATGAAACTTGTAGTCAAGCTAAGATTACAAAAAGGTCTCATAAAAGTGTTGTAAGAAATACCGAATTGCTTGAGTTAATTCACTCCGATTTATGTGAATTTGAGGAAATTTTAACTCATGGAAGAAATAGATATATTATCACTTTTATTAATGATTTCTCAAAATATACAACTATTTATTTGTTGAAAAATAAAAGTGATGCTTTTGAAAAATTTTAAGATTTTTAAAAGAAGTTGAAAATCAATTCGGTAGAAAAATAAAAAGAATAAGAGGTGATAGAGGTCATGAGTATGAATCAAGTGTATTCAATTCATTTGTTTAGTCTTTGAGAATTATCCATGAAACTACCGCACCATATTCACCTGCTTCTAATGGTGTGGCTGAAAAAAAAAATAAAACTCTAATTGAGTTAACAAATACCATGTTAATTAAATTTGGTGCACTTTTACATTTTTGGGGTGAAGCTATTTTAATTGTATGTCATGTTTTAAATAGGGTGCCACATAAAAAGTCACATACCACACCTTTTGAGAAGTGGAAAGGACATAAGCCAAATCTGGGATAGTTGAGAGTATGGGGTTATCTTGCTTATGTAAGGCTTACTGACCCTAAAATACCTAAATTAGGTATAAGGACTACTACTTATGCTTTTCTTGGTTATGCGATTAATAATGCAGTCTATAGATTTTTTTATCTTGAAAACAAAATAATTTTTGAATCTAGTGATGCAATTTTTCATGAAGAAAAATTTCCTTTTAAATTGAAAAATAGTGGGGGTGAAGAAAATATTTTGTCACAACCTAGTTCTTCTACTTCACATCTACAAAATTAAGAAAATTTTGAAATGGAACCTAGAAGGAGTAAAAGAGCTAGAGTTGAAAAGGATTTTGGTCCTGATTATTATATTTTTAACATTGAGGAAAATTCTCAAAATTTAAAAGAGACTTTAACATCACCTGATACTATATTTTGGAAAGAGACTGTAAATGATGAGATGGAATCTCTAATTTCTAATAGAATTTAGAAATTAGTAGGTCTTCCACTGGGTTGTAAGACTATAGGTTGTAAATGGGTCCTTAGGAAAAAGTTGAAACCGGATGGATTAATAGATAAGTTCAAAGCTAGACTTGTTGCAAAAGGCTTTAAACAAAAAGCTGATCTTGATTTCTTTGATACTTTTTCTCCGGTAAAAAGAATTACATCTATTAGATTGTTAATTGCTATTGCTGTAATTTTTTATTTGAAAATTCATCAAATTGATGTAAAACTACTTTTCTAAATGGGGACCTAAAGGAAGAGATTTATATGGATCAACCCGAAGGCTTTGTAGAGCCTGGACAAGAAAGCAAGGTATGTAAGCTAACTAAATCCTTATATGGCTTAAAACAAGCACCTAAATAGTGGCATGAAAAGTTTGATTCCTCCATGATTGAGAATGGTTATAAATCAAATGAATGTGATAAATGTATTTATTCTAAATCATGAAATAATTTACATGTTATAAATGAGACGAAAAATATGCTTAAAAGCCATTTTGATATGAAAGATCTTGGTAAGGCTAATTTTATTTTGGGCATGAAAATTACGAAAGCATGTGATGGAATATATCTTGATCAATCACATTATGCTGAGAAAATATTGAGAAAATATAATTTTCATAATCACAAAAGTGTAACTACTCCTTTTGATTCTAGTGTTCATTTATTTCCTGTGAATAATGATGATGAGATTTTTAATCAAAAGAATTATGCTAGCATCATTGGTAGTTTGCGTTATGCTACTAATTGTACTAGACTTGACATTGCATATTGCAGTAGGAGTGCTTAGCAAATTTACTAGCAAGCCTAGTAAATATCATTGGCTAGCTATTGAGCGAGTCATGAGATATTTAATTGGTACCAAAAACTATGGCTTATTTTATAAAAAGTATCCTGTTGTGATTGAAGCTTTTAGTGATGCCGATTGAAATACTTTGTCAAGTGATTCTCCCTCTACCACTGGTTATATTTTTACCTTAGGTAGTGGTACTATTTGTTGGAAGTTTAAAAAGCAAAAAATAATTGCTAATTCAACAATGGAAGCTGAATTAATAGAATTAGCTTTAGCTAGTGAAGAGAAAAATTGGCTTAGAGGTTTATTGTATGAAATTCCACTTTGGGAAAAGCCAATTCCACCTATATTAATTCATTATGATAGCATCGCCGCAATTGGTAGAGTTAAAAACCATTACTACAACAGTAAATCCAGACCTATAAGAAGAAAGCACAGTACCGTGCGATCTTATTTGAGTAGATGCATCATAATTGTGGATTATATTAAATCTAATGATAATCTTGTAGATCCATTTACCAAGACCTTGGAAAAAAGTAGGGTCTGAAATACATCAAGAGGGATGGGACCCAAGGACCAAAGATCCTGAGAATTAGATTCAATGGGAAAAACGAATCATACGATGGTCGTAAGAAATGCACTATTTTTTTTAATTATTTATTTTGTAAATAATTTTTTAATTGTTCATCCATATAATGTAAGTGCATTTATCCTGTAATGTGGAGCAGTTGAGTAAAAAATTCTTAATGAAATTTGCAGCTCGTATGAGTAGGGTGTCAGAATTACAGAAGCACCCTTGACAAAATTTCACCTATGTGAGTGTGGGGGTGGGTCCGCTCCCTATGATATTTGGACTTAATCTCAGATACACTCATAAAACTGGGCTTAGCACATGGTCGTAAAGTGCTAGCTATAAAAGCTCATTTCTACACCTGAGTTGTTATGTGTAAGCAGTGACGCTTAATTTCCCTAAAGCAATCCTAATTTAAGTCAGAGACCGCTACAACTCTGGAGTTGAGATCGCTGTTTTACTAAGTGAAGGTTCAATGCATAGTGACCCGTCTCTTCCTGGTAATCTCTCTTTAACTAAAACAATTTAATATTAAAATGAGTGGGGGATTGTTAGAGCATTTTAATATTAATTAATTATGAAAGCTTGAAAATGTGTTAAAATACAAGAGCTGTTTAGACCTCTAAATTAAATATTACGGCTTGATTAATTTTACTCTAACTTATACTAAGTGTGGAATAGAGTCAATGCGAGCGGATAAACAATATAACTACTCTAAGTCATATTCATTGAAACACAGCAATAAAATAAAAGCTAAAAGAGTAGGGAAGAATAATGCAAATACAAGATAACACGCCGATGTGTTATCGAAGAGGAAACCAAAGTACTCGGTGTAAAACCTCTCCGCCGCCCTCCAAGCAGTAAATCAATTCACTAGACAATCAGTTGGGATACATTAATAGCAAGAAACCCTCCAAGCCTAATCTACCCGATGCACCTAAGCCCTCCAAGCTCCTACTTCAACAGGGCTTCTCAGAACCGTGTCTTGTCTAGCTTTCCGAATCTCGCAATTCACCCGATTGCATCCACCAAAGCTTGGCTTCTTCCAATGCTTCCCAGCAATACCAAAATCTCACTTGACACTCAGTATGGGTGTGGTAAGTGTTTAGGCTAGCAACCTCTCAAGGATATGGAAATGGAGAGGTAGGAGTTGAGGAAAAACCACAATGGATTGTGTAGAGAAATGTGGGTATAACAATCTCTAACTCTCAAAGATTGTGGTTAGGGTTTTCTCTCAAAAGCACTCCTCAACATCTGTGGGTAATGATGGCATATATAGTGTGGGTAGAGATAGTGTGTATCAGATATGACAAATTGGCAAAACAGAATGTTTCGCGGGTATCTCGCGGGAAGGCTTTACCCACGAGACACTCGCGAAAACCAGCTATCACCATCCTGTCCTAACTCTTCGCATTCCAGTCATGTGCTGGGCATATGCTTCACTTTGCGGGAAAGTTTCTCACGAGCTACCCGCGAAAACTTCTTGCTCTTCACTTTGCCTTAAGTCTTCACACTTTCTCTCACACACACAACCTTTACAAGAAATCCCATATAAAATACAGGGTACAAAAGATTAAACAAAATTACAACCAAATTTGACACAGAATAAAAGCTAACATAAAATAGTTGTAAATCACAACTTTACAATCTCTCCTTTTGGCTATTCCGTGACAAAACCCCTAAAATAGATTCTAAACTTAAACATGAGTTTGGGAACAGTGGCAAAACTCACTCACACCTAATCTAGAAGCTGTGAAGCACTTGCATGTATATACCTATGACCTGAAACACTCGCACACAAACAAAACTTTCATTAAGCTTATGACAAGTTGAATACACGGTACATATATAAGCAAGTAAAAAGTGATCAAGGTAATAAACATTATAAAACAATTAAGCATATCTTGATCATACAAGAACAGTCATTAAAGAATGACTACAATGACCATTTAGCTAGTAAATGATCATCCGGACACGCAATGCAATTAACACCAATCACAAGGATCAATTGCATGTCCAACACACAATCAATGCGAAATACTAGAAGTATTTGCATTAAGGATACAAGATCCAACAAGGGTACAAGAGTGTAGTACTCAAGATAGTTTAGCAACATCTAGAAGTACTAAAAGGATGCTTCAAAGCAATGAAATAAGCAAGTACTGAATTTAAACCAAAGTACTTAAAGCTTTAAAGGAAAGCAATGTAAATAATCCAATAGTTGTAAAAACTAATAAAGTTTAAAAACAACCATAAACCGCTAAAACCACCAACAATAAGCCAATTATCTATGAATTTGTTTTGCTCCCCCTTAAACTGTGCATTCTCCCCCTTTTTGACCAAAATGGCCAAAAAGGCTAGAACTGGTCAGACTTTGAGTCGGATCCCTATGCCATCGACATATCCTCAATCTGTGAAGATAGTGCAGTAATTTGCCCTTGAATGTAGGCAAACTAGTCCACGGTGTGCTGCACATGGGATTCAAGCATGCCATACATCTGCTCTACTCTTTCCATGAAACGATCAAGGCGATCAAGTTCCTGTGCTTGTGTTTGGGAGGATGGTTTAGCAGAACTTTCTGGAGCTGAAGTGAACCTATCAATCTCTTCTTCAGTATCTCCACCCTTTTCCTTAACATTATCCCTTGGTATTTGAGAGACGCCGGTTTTGGGTCCAGTGATGTGAGCTTTGCTTCTAGTCACAGTGTTAGCACCAATGGGATAGTCTCTTGGTACTATGTTGAGACCACTCGGAATCTTGAGTCTAGCCTTTGTAATGAGACCTATGATGAGACTAGGGAAAGGCATTATTGTTCTGGTGTTCCTTTTGGTGATGCTCTTGGTCAGAAGATGGAAAATATGTCCACATATGTCGATCTCTTTATGTGTGTAAAGATTGTATAGGAAAATGGTCCTCGACCCGAACAACATTGTCAAGTTGGTGACCGGATAAAAGTTATGGATCATGACATATGCTAATGTCCTCATCTCTGTGTCGAATAGAATGGTGTTCATTGACTTCTTATTTAGTGATCCCCCAAGAAACTCCACCATTGGCTCAAGAGAGTCCAATCGATCATCATATTGCACGGTAATTGGCTGAGAAGGTGGGCGAACTTTGAGGAATTCTTGGATTGAGTCCTTTGTAATCATAAATTCTTTGTGACGTACCCAGCAATTAATGTGGTCTCCATCCACACTAGCATTCGAAAAGAACTCTCGAATGATTTCCGCGTACACATTGCCATTTGGATTCAGCAACTTCGTCCATGTCCTCTCCTTGAACACTTCAGGAATGGAAGTCTCTGCAAGAGTCTCCAATCGAACAACCCTCTCCATGATGATTGTTGCTCGTTTGTAGCAATCATTA
This sequence comes from Quercus gilva, assembly GCA_023621385.1. Lineage (NCBI taxonomy): Eukaryota > Viridiplantae > Streptophyta > Magnoliopsida > Fagales > Fagaceae > Quercus > Quercus gilva. The sequence continues at coordinate 40,442,898 of CM042481.1, forward strand.
TATGCCATATCTGCATCAGCGAATTTGAAGCTGTCGGAGTCCGTGCGTGGACGCTTGGTTGGCTTCTTGGAAGTAGAATGCTTGGTGGGAGACATCTGCACAAGTAAACACACAACAAAAAAATAGGTGCAAAAACACAAAACACAAACACAAACTTGATTAGTGTCAAGTTAGTCCATAAACATAAGCACAAATACTTAAAACAAAACACAACAGTGTCAAATGAACATGCTTTAAGTGGTAAAACAGTAAATATCATAAACAAAAAAAAATTGATAACTGTACATGTGTGTGCAGCAAGAGTGCATGTAAGTACATAAGGTGTGCCTAGGAGATGCATGGCAAGGCATGGATAGGCACATTTGGGTAAAAGTGTGTGAAACACACACCCAATGATCAAAACATGCTATACAAGTTCAATTATGGGTAATCCCAAAATTTGGAACTCATTGGAGTCCAAAACAGCTCAAAAATGCTACTTGAGCATTTTATCAAACACGTGATATGCAACATTCTACTTAGCATGTGGGAAATGCATGGTCATGTGAAATTCTGCCTAAATACAAGTTAGAATTGCCACATGGGGCCAACACAGACACAAACAAGACAAATGGGACTGAGCCCAATCAAAAATTTGAACAAAATTTTGACAAAAACCAACTTTCCCAACCCCATTTTCAAAAATCCCCAAATCAATGAAACCTAGAAAATTTTATGCATAATCTGAGTGAAAGAGTGAAAAGATTGTCGAAAAACATACCTTAATGATGATTTTGTAGAGTTTGAACTTGAAATTGATGGGGTTTTGAGTGAAAATTGTTTTGAGTTTGAGAGAGGCACGAGGAAGACAAAACGAGGGAATAAGGATGTGTTTGAAAATCTGTCACATCAGCCTTTTAAAACTGAAAACATGCGTTTTTCACGGGTTACATACTCACGAAATTACTCACAAAAAACACATCTGAAGCACAAAATCTTTCGCAAGAAGCCTTTAGTCACGAAACAGCCGTGAGACAGTCACGAAAATCTCTATTTGAATTTTGTGTTTTCAAGTTTTTACCTTAGCCTCTTTTCACGGGAAGAGCTAAGTTGCGAGCTTCTCACGAAAATACCTCTAAAGAAGTTTTTGAAGAACAACGCCAAAATGCATTTTGAACAAAAACTTAAAACACGAAAGTATAAAAACACTTTAAAAAACATATAAAATACTCAAAAATATTTTTGGGTTTGATCGACAAGCAATTGAGCATACACATCACATTTAATCATGTATAATCAAACACATGAAATAAGCATTTGTTGACCAAAATCTTGTGTGTTGTGCATGAGTGTCAAATGTGGAATAGTCCTTAGTCCAGAGTGAAACTTAAATGATCAATTCAATCAAGTCATACAAAACTGGTACTAAGTCAAGTGGTCTATCTCAATATTAGAAATGAACATATATGACCTCCCACAATAAAATGATTACACATCTTTGAAACTTTTAATTTGTGTTCTTTACAAATCATAACATTTGATCATTTTTTAACAATATATCTTATTTTGACATCGATGCTTGAAATTTTTGATATTTCAATATTGAAAATAAACCTTTAGCTGTTTAAGCACCATACATTTCAATAAAAATTCATTTTCCCTTTTTTCTAGACAAATACTAGTATGTGTGACAGCTTTTGCAGCTCATTATCTCTTGTCATTTTGAGATTTACATTTGTTGACTTAAACAAAAAAAAACATAAAAAGTGTGGGAAAATATATAGGCACAAGTTTATGCATGTATCAAAACCAACAAAACCATTGACCAATCATTCCTGACAAACTTGAAAATCGATTTACAACAACCACACATAGATTTCAAGATTTTTCCCACAAAGATATATGTGCATACAAAACAAGCTAAGCTTGTAAATGCACTACACCATAAGTACTAAGGTACTAGGCCAAACTCACATGTGATATACACAACACAAGCGATCAAACTTTTTGGAAAATTTTCAATTTTTATGGTTTTTTGAATTTTTCAACACACTCAAAAATAGAACAAGTAAAGTAAGATCAACAAAAACAACAAGTACAAAACAAAACTTGTAAAAGAAACACGTCATCTAACTGAAAATGTGAGACCTATAAAGCAAATATGCAACATTGAACAAAATGAGGTCACACAAGAGATAGAGTTCAAGGAATGATACCGACACCAATAGTCTTACGCAAAGACTCAAACCTCGGACCATCAAGAGGTTTAGTAAATATGTCTGCCTTCTGATTGTCAGTGTTGATAAACTCTAAACACACAATCTTTTCCTCCACCAAGTCTCAAATGAAGTGGTACCAGATCTCAACATGTTTCGATTTCGAGTGTTGAACCGGATTTTTTGACAAGTTTATGGTACTCGTGTTATCACAAAACACACACATGGTGTCTTGATTCCATAGTCATGTAAGAGCTTCTTCATCCATAATAATTGTGCACAACAACTCCCCGCTGCAATGTATTCAGCTTCAGCCGTTAATAGAGAGACTGAATTTTGCTTTCTACTCATCCACAACACCAAGTTATTTCCAAGATAAAAACAACCACCTAAAGTGCTCTTCCTATCATTAATGTACCAAGCCCAGTCAGCATCCGAATATCCAGTCAAGCACTCATTTGAGTCTCTTGAATACCAAATTCCATAGTCAGATGTGCCATTGATATAACGAATAATTCGTTTGACTACAGTCAAGTGGGATTCTTTGGGAGCTATCTAAAATCGTGCACATACCCCTACACTAAAAACGATGTCCAATCTACTTGTAAAAAGGTAGAGAAGACTGTCAATCATGCTTCGATAGAGTGTTGGGTCTACGTCCACATCGGCTGCATCAAGGCTCAGTTTTACCGAGGAACTCATAGGAGTGGAAGTATGTTTCTTAGAGTCTAGACCGAATCTCTTGACAAGATTTTTGGCATATTTCTCCTGAGAAATAAATATCTCATCTTTCCATTGTTTCACTTAAAGCCCTAGAAAGTAATTTAGCTCCCCCACCATGCTCATCTCAAACTCCCTTTTCATTTCTTCCGAAAATTCATGAGCTAGGTGATCGATTATGAATCCAAAGACAATGTCATCCACATATACTTGAGCAACAAGAAGAGATTTTTCATCTCTTTTAATAAATAGTGTTTGATCGGTTTGACCTCTCTTGAAGCCATAATCCAATAAGTATGTGGTGAGGCGATCATACCAAGCTCTTGGTGCTTACTTCAGCCCGTATAAGGCCTTCTTCAACCTTAGCATATGATCCGAAAAGTGAGGGTCTTGAAACCCTTTTGGTTGCTCAACAAACACTTCTTCGTTTAAAAATTCGTTCAAGAAAGCACTCTTCACATCCATTTGGTATAACTTGAAGTTCATAATACGCGTTATGGAGAGAAGAATTCGAATTGATTCTAGTCTTGCTACTAGAGCAAATGACTCATCAAAGTCTATGCCTTCAACTTGAGTATATCCTTGAGCCACCAATCTAGACTTGTTTCGAACAACTTCACCATCTTCATTGGTCTTGTTCTTGAAGATCCACTTGGTGCTGATTACATGTGTATCCTTGGGCCTAGATACCAACTCTCATACATCATTTTTAACAAATTGATGCAACTCTTGGTACATGGATTCTACCCAATTCTCATCTTTCAAAGCTTCCTCCACTTTCTTGGATTCAAATTGAGCAAGATAACAGTTATACGTCACATGATTCACACTATAGCCCGGTCCTTTTCTCAAACGTAGTCCCTTTTCTAAATCACCAATGATATTGCTAGAGGGATGATTGAGAATTACTCTTGATGACGGTTTCTTGGAAGTGAAGGGTTCCCTATCACAAGAGATTGGAGGTTGAACTTCTGGAGGAATGAGTGGGCTTGAAGATCCTTGTGTTGATCTAGTCTCCCTTTTTGATATAGGAGGTGTAGACTCATTTTCCGGTGATTCTTTCTCAGCATCATCACCTTGAGACATGTTGTCATTACCCTTATTCTTCTTAAGATTTGGTCCTTCCCCATCATCATCAATATCCTTTTCTGAGATGGTATCATCTATAACCACATTTATCAATTCCATCATCGTCTTAGTACGTTTATTATACACTCTATATGCTCAGCTATTTGTGGAGTATCCTAGGAATATCCCTTCATCACTCTTAGCATCAAATTTGCCAAGATTCTCCCTATCATTGAAAATATAACATTTGCTTCCAAATATTCAAAAATGTTTCACCTTCTGCTTCTTTTCCCTCCAAATTTCATACGATGTCTTCTTTGTTCCTATTCGAAAGAAAATCCTATTCCCAATGTGACACGAAGTATTCACCGCTTCAACCCAAAACTTCTATGGAATGTTTTTGTTAAGTAAAATTACTTTTGCCATCTCTTGAATCACCTGGTTCTTTCTTTCAACTACCACATTCTGTTGTGAAGTCTTTGGAGCTAAAAATTCCTTCTTGATATCGTGCTCATTACAAAATGCTTTAAATTTTGCATTTTCAAACTCCTTCCCATAATCACTTCTCATTTTGACTATGGGAACTCCCTTTTCATTTGGTAGCCTCTTGCATAACCTTTGCATCTTGTCGCATGCTTTCGACTTCTTTCTAAGAAATTCCACCCAAGAGTACCTTGGGAAATCGTCAACTACCACCATAATATAGCACTTTCCACCTATGCTTTCTGTTCTCGTTGGACCTATTAGATCCACATGAAGTAACTCCAAAGGGCAAGAAGTAGCAACTACATTTACTTTAAGATGGGTTGACTTTTTTGTTTTCCCAATTGACATGGGCCACAAACATTCTTCTCAATCTTTCCAAACTTTGGCAAACCAACCATTGCTTCAAGCTTTGAGACCTTTGCCACTTGTTTATAATTTGCATGCCCAAATCGTTGATGCCATAACTCCAAAATGTTCACTCGAGCACTTCGACATGCAATGCTTGGTTTAGGAATAACACCATAGCAATTGTCGGTGATCCTAAATCCCTTCAATACTTGAACACCTTTTTCATTTAGGATTTGGCATCATTTCTTTGAAAATTGAACTAAGAAGTCTTCATCACATATTTGAGTGATACTCAGCAAGTTCACTTTTAATTCTTTAATGTACAAAACATCAGTCAATAAGGGAAGTCTCGAAATATCAACGATTCCCTTTCCAATAACTTGTGAGTGGTTACCATCTCCAAATGTCACAAAGCTGTCTTCCTTGTCCTTAAGAGTTTTGAACAAAGATTTATCTCTGGTCATATGCCTTGAACAACCGCTGTCAAGATACCACAAATATGAATTAAACACTTTCAATGCATTATAAACAAAAAGACAAGCATGAGATACGCATTCTTGACCATCAAAACAATACTCATCTTTCTTTACTTCATTCATAGATGAGTGAAGCTTTCTTTTCAAACAATCAAGTTTATCACACAAATGTCTATTCCTTCTCTTATATTTATTAATTTGGGAATTCAACTCACACAAGCTATTATGAATATCATGATTCCTATGTACTAAGGATTTCAGCATGTGTATAAAAATTATAACATGTTTCTCTGATTTGAATAACTCTAAAAACTCATTACTAGGACAATCTCCAAATATACTCATAGAGTCATTATCACAAACATCTTTACTATGCTTCATGTTGGCCTTTGCCATAGCATTATCCATAGCAAGCCAAGGGGTCTAGGATCACACTTAGGTAATAAAATCACTGCAAGTGTACCCACTCTGATACTAATTGAAAGCTCAAAAATGTGTTAAAACACAAGAGCTGTTTAGACCCCCAAATTAAATATTACAGCTCGATTGATTTTACTCTAACTTATACTAAGTGCAGAATAGAGTAAATGCGAGCAGATAAAAAATATAACTACTCTAAGCCATATTCATTAAAACACAGCAATAAAATGAAAGCTAAAAGAGTAGAGAAGAAGAATGCAAACACAAGATAACATGCCGATGTGTTATCGAAGAGGAAACCAAAGTACTTGGCGTAAAACCTCTCCACTGCCGTCCAAGCGGTAAATCGATCCATTAGACAATCAGCTGAGATACATGAACAGCAAGAGACCCTCCAAGCCTAATCTACCCGATGCACCTAAGCCCTCCAAGCTCCTACTCCAACAGGGTTTCTTAGAACCGTGTGTTGTCTAGCTTTCCGAATCCTGCAATACGCCCAATTGCATCCGCCAAAACTTGGCTTCTTCCAATACTTCCTAACAACACCAAAGCCTTACTTGACACTCAGTATGGGTGTGGTAAGTGTTTGGGCTAGCAATCTCTCAAGGATATGGAAATGGAGAGGTAGGAGTTGAGGAAAAATCACAATGCATTGTGTAGAGAAATGTGGATATAACAATCTCTAACTCTCAAGGGTTGTGGTTAGGGTTTTCTCTCATAAGCACTCCTCAACATTTGTGGGTAATGATGGTATATATAGTGCGGATAGAGATAGTGTGTATTAGATATGACAAATTGGCAAAATAGAATGTTTCACGGGTATCTTACAGGAAGGCCTTACCCACGAGACACTCGCAAAAACCAGCTATCACTATCCTGTCCTGACTCTTCACATTCCAGTCATGTGTTGGATACATGCTTCACTTCGCGGGAAAACTTCTCACGAGCTACCCGTGAAAACTTCTTACTTTTCACTTTGCCTTAAGTCTTCACACTTTCTCTCACACACACAATCCTTACAAGAAATCCCACATAAAATACAGGGTACAAAAGATTGAACAAAATTAAAATCAAATTTGGCACGGAATAAAAGCCTACATAAAATAATTTTAAATCACAACTTTACAAATTAAAATGAATAAATATTACAACACAAATGTAAAGATGTAGGAGTGAATATGGAAGATGAGGAGTTAGTGAAAATGTTTAATCCCACATTAAAAATGAGAGAGACTATTTTGTTCTTTTTAATTGTGGTGATTAATGGGCTAATATGAATTGTCTCAGATATTAAGCTAGATACGTGCGCAAGGGGGAGGTATCAAAAATGGAAATGAATCAGCCTCTTGGATCCTCCTACTTGACAGCCCATTTAGAATAATTACCATACCTATGGTGAGTAAATGGCCCGAATTAATACTCCATTTTTATTATGGAAAATGAAGAGCCATTAACCCACTTAATGGACTATCTGTTTGGGTCTTTTCATTTTTCAGAAACTCCTTATCTCACTATTAATTGTGTAACTCCAGCCCATCATATCAATTTGGATAGTAATTTTGTAAGGCTTATTGAGCATATAAATAGACTCATTCAGACCTAATCCAAGTGACTGCAAAATACACTAAAAAAATAGAGAGGTTTTTAGTAAGGAATAGTGTTCTTTCTGGTGGAGCTTTAGGCTTGAACACTTTGTGCAGAGATTGTTTTAACCATATGACACTTATTAGGTTGTTGTATCTTGGAGGAGACAAGTCAGAAAAGGTCTGCACCGGTTACAATGTTTAGCCAACCAAGGGCTTGAATCTCCTTAAAGAGAACGACTGCAGCACCTCAATCCAAATAGTGATGTGTAATTTTTCTCTTTAAATTAATAATATTTAGAAGTACTATTCAGCTTCTCGTTGTGTTATTTTCATTATTATTGTGTTTTGCACCAACACAATTCAACACTAACATTTATCTTGACATTTTTAATCGAAAAGAAAAAACTCAACAACAAACTAATTTGATCTAGAAAAAATAAAAAAGAAGAAGAAGAAGAAGAAGAAGCGAATCCAACAACAAAAATTATTAATTTGTTGATCTTAAATCTCAGAAAAAATGTAATTAAGTGAGCAATAAAGTATAAATACTAAAAAAATAATTAAGTGTGAGGTAGTGGAAATGAGGTGTGGGATAGTGGGGAGTGAAGACAATTTTTTTTTTTAATGATTGTATTGTTGTGTCGAATTTTTAATAAAATAATGTAAAAGACGCAACAAAAATTCTTCCTAATGAATTAGAAATGTCAATAAGTTTTCAAAGTTGATTTGAATTGTTAAATAAAATAATTGAAAAGAGTAAAGACAAAAACTAATAAATAATAAATTAAAGTTTAAATTTCACTTAACAAAAATAATTAATAACTTTATTATAGTAAGGAAGATTTAATCTTAGATACAATAATTAATATTTTCATTATACTATGGAACAATACGCCAATCAACTTATAATTTATCCTTTATTCTCTTGCTAGTACTATAGATAAATTTTTTAATAAGGAAATCACACGTTTTCACAAGATGCATCTCCTACATAAGATTTATTTTTTAAGAGAACTCATGTTGACTTAAAAAAATTTCCTTTGGATCATGGTTATGACTTATGAGAAAAGATCTATTTTATTATTCTAATGATCAAAATGAAATAAGAAAATATTATTTATAAAGAAGTCATTGTCAACATTTTCAACACGAATTTAAATGAACCCCCTAAAAAATATTCATGGAGCTGCGATTGAAGAACATCATGTATGGAGCTAGTTTTTGTTATCAAAAAACCAAAAATTATGGTAGGTGATTATAATAATTTTAAATTAATAAAGAAACTAATTTCAAATTTCTTGCAAGGACTTTCGATAATAAAGTGTTACTTAAAAGTTAAAATAGCATTCTAGACTTTTTAAAACTTTGAGAATAGTTTCGCCTAGAGCAAATTAATTTGATAATTTTAAGATACTAAAACAAGTCATATAGAATAAGCATGTTGTGCAAGTGTAATATTTACAATGAACTACTTAACATGTGTAGGATTATATTACACTAATTGAAGGCTCATGAGTTTTAGCAAAAAAAAAAAAAAAAAAAGGCTCATGAGTTGCAGTGCTTTGTACATGAGTTGACAGGTTTAACAACATAGCCAAATTAAAGAACAAAACAACAAAAGCATTCATTTTCAATCTGCCAAATAATATACTTTAGAATCAAATTCAACTACAAAGCCACAGAGAATCCAATAAAGAAACAGACACATACACATATAACAAAAGAAACCAAGATGGCTGATAATCTGCACACACGACGCGCGCACACACACACATATATATATAGACAAAGCTCAGACAAAATTTAATTAAATTTCAAATTAGAATTAATTAGAGTATAATTTTGTGTCATATGTCCCATCTAATCTAAGCTTTCAAATTTTTGTGCCAAGTAAGTTAATTCAATGTATAAATTGGATTTCAATTAGGGTTTAATTTTGCGCCACATGTCTCATCTAATTTAAACTTTTAAATTTTTGTGCTAAGTGAGTTAATTTAGTATAAAAATTGAATCTCAATTAGGGTTTAATTTTGTGCCATATGTCCTACCTATTAAGTTTTTTTTTTTTAATTTTTGTACTAAATGAACTAATTCAGTGTAAAAAATGAGGAATTCAATATAAGCAAACCATAAAAAACCTAATCATATATCTAACTCTTGCTCTATATATAAAACTAGTATGTAACTCGATGTTGCGCACGAGAATGATGAATTGTAGTTGTGTTGTTGATGTTAGTTTGAGTTATTAAACATATAGGACATAGTTTGACCAAGACATTTAAAGATACTAAAATAGTTTTTCCTTACAATTTTCATAATATTAGCTACATCAATTTTCTCATTACATTGCTATTACGTATATGATTTTGAAAATCACTATTGGATATTACATATACAATATCAATTCATAATCATTGTTTGAAAAATTCTACTAAATACAACACAAAATAAAACAATAAACTGGTCAAGTAGTGTCTCCTAAATTGAAAGCGGATGTGTGTATGGGATCGTTCAGCACAATTACAGTTTGTTTCGTTCAATATCTTCACATGCAAAATATCTGAATAGAAACTGTATAAAAAAATATGCTCATTAGTTCAAAAAAAAAAAATCTAAACAATTTAATTTGTATGGAAAACTAACAAAAGCAAAATTCAATTTTGATTCTAATTGAATTTTCTCTAAACTTTGATATATATATATATATATTACACAGTCATGGTATATTACATAAATGACTTATAAATTTGAATTGTTTTTAATTATATGATTAGGTTTTTTATGGTTTATTTATATTGAACTCTTCATTTTCTACACTAAATTAACTCATTTAGCACAAAAATTAAAAAAACTTAGATTAGATGGAACACGTGACATAAAATTAAACTCTAATTGAAATCTAATTTTTATATTGAATTAACTCACTTGACGCAAAAATTTAAAATTTAGATTAGATGAGACACGTGGGGCAAAATTAGACTCTAATTGAATTCCAATTTGAAATTTAATTGAATTTTCTCTCAATTTTACCTATATATATATATATATTACATAGTCATGGTATATTACATAAATGACTTATAAATTTGAATTATTTTTTAATTATATGATTAGGTTTTTTATGATTTATTTATATTGGACTCTTCGTTTTCTACACTAAAGTAACTCATTTAGCACAAAAATTAAAAAACTTAGATTAGATGGGACACGTGACACAAAATTAAACTCTAATTAAAATCTAATTTTTACACTAAATTAACTCACTTGGCACAAAAAATTAAAATTTAGATTAGATAAGACACGTGGCACAAAATTAGACTCTAATTGAATTCCAATTTGAAATCTAATTGGATTTTCTCTCAACTTTACCTATTATTATATATATAGATTAGAGAAAGAGAGAGTTTGAATGATTTTATATATATGATACATTTTTTGTGTAACTAATAATTCAAATTTATAATTCATTTATGTAATATATCATGACTAAAATTAAATTGTTTAGATTTTTGCTATTGAGATAGAGATGTTTGAATTTTTTTTTTTTTTTTAAATAATACAATAAGACCTCATCATGTTCATCCTTACTAACATCCTGTACAAAAAATGAATTCTTTTTTATGGTTTAGATTTTTTTCAATCACCTTAACAAAGAAGGTGGACTTTAACCAAGTCAGCCCTTCTTATGAAGTGGCTATGGAGTTCTCCAAAGGAAAAAGAAAAAGCCATGGTACTCATATTTGGCTGCTAAGTACCTCTCTCATGCCAAAAATAAATTGATCAACTCACGTCTAAAATATCCTACATCTAGAAAGGTATTATTTGGTATAGAGAGACTTTCAGGAAAAACTTGGGTTAGACTTTGGTTTGGTAATGGTAAGCGGATTTACTTATGGGATGATGTTTCTATTATTTTTTCTCGAAACTAATGCATATATTTTTTTAAACTGTTTCTATTCAATATTTTGTATGCGAAAATCTTGAACATAACAAACTGTAATTGAGCTAAACGATCTCATGCACCTATCCCCAATAAGAGATACTATTGGACCAAACTGTGATGTGTAATGTGTAATGTGTAATGTGTAATGTTTAACAAACTGTAATGTGTTTTATTTAGTAGAATTTCACTGATAGTGATGTGAATTGATATTGTATATGTAAAGGGTAACACACAAAAAAGAAAATTCAATTTCCCTTATGTAAAGTTGTAATTTACAACTGTGTTTTTGTTGGCTTTTATTCCGTGCCAAATTTGATTGTAATTATTATCAATCGTATATACCCTGTATTTATTGTGGGATTTATTGTAAGGGTTGAGAGAGAGAGAGAGAGAGAGAGTGTGTGAAGACTCAAGAAATTGAAGACTGAAGAGTTTTCGCGGGTATATCGCTACTAAGCATCCCGCGAAATGGTGCATGTGCCATGCACGTGCTGGAAGCTGAAGAGTCATGCCAGGCTGTCATTTTCGCGAGTGTCTCGCTGGTAAGGCCTTCCCGCGATACAGTCGCGAAACTTTCTGCCTGGAGAATTTTTATGAGTGACCCTCTTACCCTTCACCCACTCTATATATATACCCTTATTACCCACATATGTTGGTGTGGCTATTCAAAGAGAAAAACCCTAGATAGGTTTTCTACAACTCACCCACCCATCTTTTGAGAGAGAGCTACTCCTCCTTAGTGAGAAATCATTGTAGCCTCTTCTCCATCCCTCTCCCATTATCATACCTTGAGAGGAGATTTGTACCCAAACACAACCCACACACATTCAGAGTGTAGAGAGTGTTTTGGAGCTATTGGGAAGCATTGGAAGAAGCCAAGGATGGCAAATGCAACATGGAGCTTGTTGCGGGATCCGGAGAACTAAGACAAGACACGGTTCCGAGAAGCCTTGTTGGAGTAGGAGCTTGGAGGGCTTAGGTACATCGGGTAGACTAGGCTTGGAGGGTCTCTTGCTAACCCATGTATCCCAACTGATTGTCTAGTGGATCGATTTCCGCTTGGAGGGCGGCGGAGAGTTTTTTTTGCCGAGTTCTTCGGTTTCCTCTTCGAGAACACGTCTTGGTGTTTTCTGTGTTTGCACCCTTCTTCCCTACTCTTGTTTATTTCATTTTTACTGTGTGTTGCTTTAAATTTGGATTAGAGTAGGTGTATTGCTCATACGCTTGTGTTTACACTATTCCGCACTTATCATTAAGTTAGTGTAAAATCAACCAAGCCGTAACCTTAATTTGGGGGTCTAAATAGCTCGTGTGTTTTCAACACGATTTTCGAGTTTTCAATTGGTATCAAAGCGGATACACTTATTGTGGTTTAAATACCTAAGTGTGATCCTTGACCTCTTGTCTATTTGCCATGGATTGTGCTTTGTATGCCTCTTTGTATGATTTGGTTGGTGATGAATGTAACATGCCATGTGTTTGTGAAAATGCCTCTATGAGTGTTAATCCTCATAATTGTGATGACATGTTACTTGAATCTATGGGTGTTGTTGACAAACTCATGAAGAAAGAAGTTAAGAAGTTTCAAAAGAAGTTGAGCAAGTTCATTTGTGAAAAGGATGATTTGATTGCTAAGCTCAATGAATCCAATAAATTGGTTGAAAAATATAAGAAACTTGCTGAAAATTCTTTTAAAAAGCTGAAAAAGTTTGAATGTTTGAATATGGACTTGGATGCTAAACTTGTTTTGTCTAACAAACTTGTTGATGATCTTAAATCTGAAAATAAATCTCTTAAGATGCATGCCAAGTGTTTGATTGCTGAACCTACTGTTAAAAGGGATGAAACTATATGTTGCAATCATGTTGTGGTACCCGATTTTGTGCCTATTGTTTGTTCTATCTCAAAGGACAAATCGGTGTACATTTCTCCACACAAAAGAAATCAAAAAGTGGAGAGAAAGGCTCTTAAGCCACAGCCTCTGTTTAGGTCTCAACCCAAGGCTTTGGATGGATCTAAGATTGTTCCAACTTGCCACCATTGCGGTGTGATTGGTCATATAAGGCCTCAATGTTCTAAGTTGAAAAGAGAACAAAACCAAGTTGTTAGATCCATTCCCAAAAAGCCTAAGGGACCTAAATACATTGTTTGTCACCATTGTGGTGCCCTTGGTCATCTTAGACCTCATTGCTCTAAGTTTCAAGCTTTTAAAAGAATTAAAAGAAAAGAGAAACTTGAGTCTCTTGGAAGTTGTGCTAAAAATGATATACCGGATTTGAGTGAAAATAGCATGTTGTTAAAGAAAGTGTTTGATGCTCTTAACTCCTTGACGATGTGCATCTCCGGTTCTCATTCTTCCAACCCTCGTCTCACTTCTCTTGAGACACTCATTCCAAACAATCATTCCGTTTGGATGAGGAAGGATTCCTATGGTTGAGCTTTTGCTCTTTTGGTCCTTGATCTAATTCTTTCGATCTTTGTAGGACCCTTCATGCATTGAATGTCATATCTTCATGCATTTGTGCACTTTGCATTTATTTGTATGCATTGTTTTTGTTTTGATCTTACTTTTTTGTTTTAGCTTTGTGTGAGTAAAAAATCCAAAACCACATAAAAAGTGAAAAATTCAAAAAGTTTGATCGTATATGTTTGAGCACATTTCACATGTGAGTTTGGCCTAGTACATTCGTACTTATGGCGTAGTGCATTTACGAGCTTGGCTTGTTATGTATGCACCTATTTCTATGTGGAATAAATCTTGAAAACTATGTGTGACTGTTATAAATAAATCTTCAAGCTTTGTCATGAATGATTGGTCAATATTCTTGTTGGTCTTGATACTTGCATAGACTTGTGTCTATATCTCTTCCCACTTTATTTTTATGTTTTTGCAAAAAGAGCTCACTAAATGTAAATCTCAAAATGAAAAGAGATATTGAGCTGTAAAAGCCTGTCGCACATACTAGTATTTGACTAGGAAAAAGGGAAAACGGCTCTTTTAATGTAAATTTTATGGTGCTAAAAAAGCCAAAGGCTAATCGTCAATGTTGAAATATCATAAATTTCAAGCACCTATCTCAAAATGAGATGTTTTGTCCATACAAAAGAAAATGGACCAATTGTTATGCTTTATGTAGAAGCCAAATGAAAAGCTTCTAAGTTATGTACTCAATGTGTGGGAGGTCATATATACTCATGTCTATAATGGAGATAGTCCACTTGATTTCGTATCAGCTGTGTATGACTCGTTTGAATTGATCATTGAAGCTTCACTTTGGTCTAAGGACTATTCCACACTTGATTCCCACACACAACACACAAGTTTAATGTTCAATGAATGCCTATTTCATTTGTGTGTTTGTACATGCTCAAATGTGATGTGTGTGTGCTCAACCATATGCGGTTCAAATAAAAAAGATTTTTGTTCTTTTTGTTTGATTTTGGAAGTAATTTGTATCTCCCATGTCTTTCAAAGTTTTTAAAGTGTTTTTGTGTGAAAAACATGTTTTCTGGGTGTTTTTGTCACCTATTTCATGTATAGGCTCAACTGGGAGTTAAATGGCCTAATTTTAAAGCTTTTTCAGCTTTGGACAGAGAGTTTCGCGAGTGTTTCGCGAGTATCTCGCGAGTAAGCCTTACCCGCGAAAATTTAGCGAGTACTTTCGCGAGTCAGCTTCCCGCGAAAATTTCCAGATCAGCTTTTTAAAGGGCTTTTCGTGGGTCTTTTGTTTTAAACTTCTCCCATCTTCTCCCGAACCCCTGTTTTAAGGTTTCAACATCTAAACCCAACTAATTTCAAGTGTTTTACATTCCATAAACATCTCTAAGATAATCTTTAACTCTTTTCATTGATTTTGTGCCTTAGATTACGTTTTTGGGAATTTTATGTTCATAGTTGGGTTTTTCTCAAATGGGAGTTGGAAAACTTAATTCTTGTCAATCTTTTTTATTGGGCTTTGTTTTAAATGATGATTTGGTTTGGTTGTTGGCCCCTTGTGGCAAAAATAACATGTATTTAGGAAAGATTTTCATATGTTCTTGCATTGTTCATCATACATGTGTAGTGTGTGCACTCCAAGTGTTTGATAAAATGCCCAAATGGCATTTTCTCGTTGTTTTGGACTCCGATGAGTTCCAAATTTTGGGGATCACCATGATTATTCATGTTTATTATGTTATGATCATTGGTGGTGTGTTTTGTACACTTTGCCCTTTGAGTGCCTTACTCATGCATTAGTCATGCATCACACATGCACACTAGATGCACACTAGATGTAATTTGCTGCACACACTCTAACACTTGACATGTTTTTGCATTCACTCATGCTAGTTAAGTTTTTTTAGACCTTTTAGCACATATAACACGTTCTTGTGTCCATGTCATGACTAGGTCCATATCATGTTTCATCATCCTTAGCATGTCATGTTCTTTATGCTTTGTAGCATTTTTTTAATGTTTGTATTATGTTTGAGCTTCAGTTTCTCATTCTTCTTGCACTCTTCATGCATCATCTTCATATCTTCTTTTCTTTCCCTCCTTCCCTCTTGATTAACTTGTCTATTCGTGACAAAAATGGGGAGAGTATCGTCATTTCTATATGACTCATGTGCACACTTTTAGGGGAAGAAATTCTACCTTGTGCACATTCGTAGGGGGAGAAAGCCATAGGGGAGATGCATCTACCAAGGGGGAGAAGACATTCTTGTTGCTCTCATTGCATTGTGTTTATGAGTTGGACATGCTTTTATCCTTATGCTATTGTGCTTTATTGGTTGCATGTTCGGATGATCACTTTCTTTGCTATATGATCATTGTTGTCATTTCCATATGACTGTTTTGGTGTTTGATCAAGTTGCTCACATGTTTCACATCTTGATTACTTGATCGCAATTTACTTGTTACATTATACTAGTCCGTTTATTACTTGCTTTACCCTGAGGGTCTAATGTGTTTTGTGCAAGTGTTTCAGGTTACAGGTATATATGTTCCAAGTTCATCACAACTTCTATAATTCATGATAGGGGGAGTGATATGATAGGGAAGTACTTTATATTTTGTACCCATGTTGCTTTTGTAAGCTTTAAGGGTTTGTTTCATGCATAGTTTGTAGGTCTTTGTGGTTTGTGCCATGCATTTGCAATACCTTGCTTATGCAACCTTCATGTATGATTGCTTGTTGTTCAATGTCATGCATTTTACTTCAAGTACATCACTCTTGTGCCCTAGTAGGATTGTTCCTAGATGCATATACGTTCTATGCATTGGTTGAGTGATGAACACTCTTATGCCCTTGTAGGATTGTTCCTAGATGCATACACGTTCTATGCATTGGTTGAGTGATGAACACTCTTGTGCTCTAGTAGGATTGTTCCTAAATGCAAATACTTTGTGTATTTTGCATTGGTTGAGTGTTGGAGGTGTAAATGATACTCTTCAAATGAGCTTATCATCTTGCATATCCGGATGTTCATTCTCTGTGTGAATGAGCATAGTAATTGCTTCTGTATAGTGATTACGTGTTTGATCTTGCCATGATCTAGTGTTTCTATTTCATTTTGCTTGATCATGCTTTTTATTGCTCCATATGCTTTTCAAGTTTTCTGCATACAATGATGTTATTGTGTTGTTGTGTTTCAGGAGTTACTTATTCATATGTTTTCAAGAGCACTTCAAAATCTAGATTTAGGTGTGAGTGAGTTTTGCCTTTGTTCCCAAACTCACGTTTAAGTCTAGAGTCTGTTTTAGGGTTTTGTCACGGAATAGCCAAAGGGGGAGATTGTAAAGTTGTAATTTACAACTGTGTTTTTGTTGGCTTTTATTCCGTGTCAAATTTGATTGTAATTATTATCAATCGTATATACCCTGTATTTATTGTGGGATTTATTGTAAGGGTTGTGAGAGAGAGAGAGAGAGAGTGTGTGAAGACTCAAGAAATTGAAGATTGAAGAGTTTTCGCGGGTATATCGCTACTAAGCATCCCGCGAAATGGTGCATGTGCCATGCACGTGCTGGAAGCTGAAGAGTCATGCCAGGCTGTCATTTTCGCGAGTGTCTCGCTGGTAAAGCCTTCCCGCGATACAGTCGCGAAACTTTCTACCTGGAGAATTTTTATGAGTGACCCTCTTACCCTTCACCCACTCTATATATATACCCTTATTACCCACATATGTTGGTGTGGCTATTCAAAGAGAAAAACCCTAGATAGGTTTTCTACAACTCACCCACCCATCTTTTGAGAGAGAGCTACTCCTCCTTAGTGAGAAATCATTGTAGCCTCTTCTCCATCCCTCTCCCATTATCATACCTTGAGAGGAGATTTGTACCCAAACACAACCCACACACATTCAGAGTGTAGAGAGTGTTTTGGAGCTATTAGGACGCATTGGAAGAAGCCAAGGATGGCAAATGCAACATGGAGCTTGTTGCGGGATCCGGAGAACTAAGACAAGACACGGTTCCGAGAAGCCTTGTTGGAGTAGGAGCTTGGAGGGCTTAGGTACATCGGGTAGACTAGGCTTGGAGGGTCTCTTGCTAACCCATGTATCCCAACTGATTGTCTAGTAGATCGATTTCCGCTTGGAGGGCGGCGGAGAGTTTTTTTGCCGAGTTCTTCGGTTTCCTCTTCGAGAACACGTCTTGGTGTTTTCTGTGTTTGCACCCTTCTTCCCTACTCTTGTTTATTTCATTTTTACTGCGTGTTGCTTTAAATTTGGATTAGAGTAGGTGTATTGCTCATACGCTTGTGTTTACACTATTCCGCACTTATCATTAAGTTAGTGTAAAATCAACCAAGCCGTAACCTTAATTTGGGGGTCTAAATAGCTCGTGTGTTTTCAACACGATTTTCGAGCTTTCACCTTATCTTTAATTTGCTCACTTCTCCATTTATTTACTCAATTTTCTCTACAACCAAACAATAAAACTAATGAAGTTTCTAATTATACAGCAAATTTCAATGAACTAATCAAAAGCTAAATCACCAAAAAGTTCTCAACCTTATTCAAATACAAAAGCATAAATAAATTTGAACTTGCAAACAAATTCACTTTTTTAAATAGGTAGAACTCAAGTACTAAAAAATGTTTATTATAAATGGTGTTAAATTACCAATTGTCCCAAAAACTTAAACTGTTAGAAAATTGTGAGTTTAATTACTTAACCATAATTCTAACATTCCCCCTCACTTGTAGTCCTAAACTTCCTCTTAATAAGTGGCGGCCCAACAAGTGAGAATTTAACATTTTAAATGGGAGATAAAGTAAAGATAGAGATTGAATTTAGGATCTTTTACTCTAATACTATGTTAAAGTACTGATTGTCCCAAAAACTTAAACTTTTGGAAAATTGTGAGTTTAATCACTTAACCATAATTCTAACAAATAACAATATCAAAATAGGGTTCCAAGGCGCAACCTGATTTAGCTATAACCTAACTGCCTAAGCATCATGAAAATATATATCCTATAAACTTATTCTAACACAAACACAATGCCATTTTTCATTAGATAATACTTAAACATGCAACAATCTAAGTATTGTACAAAAATTGTGCGAAGTCTCTAATCTTTTAGCACTTCCTCTAATCTATGAATATTTTCACCTTAAAAAGAAATTGTTTATAAGTAACAAATAATTAACACAAAGAATTAATGCAAGAAAAAGAAAAAAGGAGTTTGCATAAAGTGTATTATTAACTAAAAGTAACTAGGATAATTACACGCACCTACACACATGTGGGTAATATATTATAATAACCAACAAGTATCTTATCACTTTCTCAAAAAAAAGTATCTTATCAATTAAGAATCGAAGACCACAAAAAGCAAAACTTGAAAATCGATCAGCTTTTTTTTTTTTTTTTTTTTTTTTTTTTTTTGCTGAATGAAAATCGATCAGCTTAAAAGCATAAAAGATAAAACTTTTATAAGCGAAAGGTAGTGTCGGTAACAAAATAAATAGTGGTGGTTAGGTATCACAGGTGATAATATCTTTCAAGTGTCTTCTTAACACTTCCATGTGGGCTGAAATTAAGCCCAACACATCAGATTTTAAATAAGAAATAAAGTGGAATAGACAATGATCAAAACTTAAGGTCTTTTATTCTAATACGTACCATGTTAAATTAACAATTGTCTAAAAAGTTTAAATTATGAAAATATGAAAAATTTAGTTATTTAACCACGTACTTCTAACAATAAATAGAAAGTCCCCAAGCTCCCAAAGTTTAAGAGAATGTTAATCGTTATTAGTAGAAATTAGTTACCACCTCAGTATTATGTTAACCACATATACAAGAAAATTAGTGCTACATAAAAGAACAATAAAAAATTTAATAACTAAAATCAATTATTCTAAATCTTATGGACTAAAAGTCTAAAACCGCTCAAATGGCAAACTTAGAGCACAATAATATGTTTTGGCCTAAATTTTATTTTAAATCTGTTGAAACTTGTACTTAGAGAATTTTAGTTATAGTATCGTTTTAAATTTATTTGAAATTAGGCAATAGAATTTTACTTCAAAAAAAGAAAAAAGAAAAAAAAGAAGGTAATAGTAGAGTAACTTAGAGAAACTGTTTTCTGGTACCCAATTTTATAATCTAGGATATATTATATGATATCATCAAAGAGAGAGAGAGGGAGAAATTATGGGCTCGTTTGGTTTGTATTTTCAAAAGAGGAATGATATGTCTACAATATTTTTACAACATTTTTACAACAAATCTTAAGTGGCAGGTTGTTACTGGTTGTTATTGTTGGGGTAAAAAAGTAATCTTAATGTTAGTTTCAAATTTGAACCAATAACAACTAACCACCTGTGATTTGTTGTAAAAATATTGTAAAATTGTTGTAGACGTAGCATCTCTCTTTTCAAAAAACCATTTTCAATTTTTAAGCAATATTTTACATATTTTCACACACTTTTTTACCCACACATATTTTCACAAATGTTTTCAAATAACAATTTTCAATTTTTAAATACATGTACCAAACAGACCTTATGCGTTGTTTACAGAGAAGATGCCTGCCGCTTATCATCCACAAGCGGTGGAATGGGTCCAATGAACGATTCTGATCAAAGCAGACTTACCTTAGAATCAGTCGCTAAATGCTGACACTAATCCAAATTTTTTTTTTTTTTTTGATAAGGACACTCGTCCAAATTAATGAATTATATACCCAATCAAATCATATGTAGTTATTATATGTAATATCACTTTCATCCAAACTGCTACTATTTACCTCTTCACGTTAGAGTCGGGGATTGAGATTTGTTGGGCATGACAATATCCTAGCTGGGTTCCACTTGATATTTACGCTTGACCAAATGTTTGGCTAAGATCCACATTTCCTTTTCAAATGGTCGACTTATAAATTAATTGATAAGGATTTAAATATACCCTATTATTATCTCATAAATAAGCATCTCCTAATATCAAGAATTGATCATAACGCTTTCAAAAAAAGATTTTGATCATAACAATCTTGGATAATTTATATTAGGTTCGATACGCTAAATTAATAAACAATAATTCCATAGCATTCATAGATGTGAAACAGACATCCAAACCAATTATTTTTTTCGATGATCTCTAGAATAATAAAACACTACAGCATTAAGCTTGTGTCATTGTTCGATCCCATTTGAGTTTACCTAAATGGAGCAACATTCGTCTATGTGGTCAAATCTGAACCCTATTAATTGGCGAGTAGTAATAGTCACACACTTCTTATTGTACAAGATAGAAATTATGTTTTAAAAATGCTATTTCAAAAGAAAATGTAGACGTGTGTCTGATCAGATTTTCTGTTAATTGGCTACTACTGCATGATGCTACAAATATGTCAGCATCAATTTTTTCAAGAGCCATAATTCACGGAGGTAGAAATGGGGTTGGGTGGTGGTATGATGCGAAAGTAGACTAAAACTGAAACGCAAAGTCTGGTTGAAAATTAGTGAAAGTAGACTAACTGAAACGTAAAAAGCAATTTATCCAGCCCTCTTTTTCCATAGCCAATGGATTTTAAGTTACAACCCACTTGGTTAAAGGCCTATGCCACCAAACTAAGCAAAATGGAGGAACTTAAGAATTCAGTCATCAATCAAAATATTAGCAATAGAATTTTAATACTTTTAGTGGCATTTTCTTTTCGAGTGATGATATTGTGCCTCTTAGATCAAAAGTTTTACATTAGAAAATATAAGAATTACATGAATAAAAGCATGGTCAAGAACCAAGAATCTAAGTTTTGAGGCTACATTATGGAAGTGAAAAGAAATTAGACACCCATTCCCTCTACCCAAATTGGTCTTCTACGAATTGATAGCCATAGTTTCATATCATCCAAAGACACGAGCATAATAGTGCATTTCAACATGTCATATACAATAAAATACACGTGAGTATAAAAACAAAGTCAACGTGTTAGGTTTTACAAAATCAAAATTTCGTAAGTATAGTTGAATAACATGTTTAAACCCTAATTTGTGGTTGCACAGTCATCATGTTAATCATCTACTACCATCAAAGAGCATCATATTAGAATTTTAAAAATATGACGTGCAAAAAATTTAACTAGAGTTAAAGTTTATTTTTTTTATTTTTTATTTTTAAATACAAGATAGAATTTATATTCTAAACTAGTCTAAGTGTATATATGTGTAACGTTCTTTCTTGGAGACTTGAATCCCAGCCCTTACCTCCTACACTCTACAAGCACTTATACTTGTGGAGCGACCACCGTACCAAAAATGCGCGATAGTAGTTAAAATTTATACTTGAATGCACAAGTATTGCAAATACAGACCCATAGAGGTTCTCTGAAATTGAGCATCAATTCCTAACCCTATGTTTGGTTTGAAGGAAGAGGATAGAAGAGAAGAGAAAATGAGTTAGGGGTAAAGGGAAAATGTGGACCCAAGTGATAGATTTTTTAATAAATTTAGTTCATTTTCTTTTCTATCATGCTATCCAAAGAGCGGAAAGAATTTATTAATTTATCTTCCTTTCCCTCTTCTTCCTTTCAAACCAAACAAAGTGTAAGTATCGTAACTACTCCCTTTAGATTCACCACAAATTCCCTTCTTTAAGTCAAGAGAATTTGAATTTGGTGCCTTACTATTTGTAGATGATCATTGAAATTGGAAGAGCAAAAACGTAACTAGTAGAATACATTATATTAATGAATGTTAAATTATAAGCTGTAATGCTCCTTTTATTTTAAATAAAAAATAAACATGTTAATAATTCATTGGCTCATGCACAAATTCATTATGGTTATATGTGCTTTTTTTTTTTAAAATGTATTAAAATATTATTTAATAAAACATTTAATGAAATTTAACCACTGCTTTTAGAGTATTTATTAACAAAAGTCTTGATTTAAAGGTAATTGGAAAAGAAAATTCTATTATTAATGATTTATAAAATAAAATTAATCAGCTAGCTAATTAATTTTATTTTAAATTCAACTATAAATAGTTAGAGCGCTCTAGCTATTTTATAGTTGAATTTAAAATATTTAAAAATGAAAAACAAGTGTATTTATCACATCTCTATCTACCACACTTAATACATTACTTTATTTCTATTATCAAATAAAAAATAAATTACTGCATGAGTAAATTATAAAGGCGGTTGAAATTGACAGTTGAAATTGGCGGTGGAGGGGAATCCATATCCAAACAAAACCACAAATGGCAGAGGAAAAAACAAACACAAGGAGAAAAGAGGCCTTTCCGGTTTTTTTGGGTGAGTAAAAACGTTAAAAACTTCTTCTTCTTTTTTTAAATAATTCGATTGTTGGATAAAACGTTAATCATAAATGTTTCGGTTGGAAATGTGAATATGTTTGGTAGTAGGATTTTTGTTTTTATTTTTGTTTTCAAAACTTTATGAAAATAATTTTTAAAAAATTGAAATTGAAACTAATTTTCAAATAATAATTTTTACATTATATATGTTTAGTTCCCACTTTTAAGAATAATTTTTAAAATGTTGAAAACAAAAAATGATGTCTGGGAGTCTACTTCTATTTTTGAATTTTTAAAAAAATTACAAAAAGAATCTCTGATGGTTGAATAAGAAATTTGAGGTTCAATCTCTATCTACACCAAAAATTGATTGGTATCTTAGTCTGATGATAAGAGCTATTTATTATCAGGAGCGAACACCATAATTTGAAACTGTCTCTCAAAAAAAAATTACAAAAAAGAACAAATAGAATTTGTAGATTTTTTTTTTTTTTATAATGATAAGTTTCAAATTTGGAGCATGAGATTTTTTTTGTGATAAAGATAAGTTATTTAATTTAAGAAATGGAAGAGTTTGAAAAATTTTGTGAGGTCCAGTGTTTTCATTTTATTTACAATTATGCTATTAAAAAAATTTTGTATCCTGAAAGTATCATCTTAGCCATTTTCAAAATCATTTTTTAAATAAAGAAAAAATGATACTTTTTTTATAAAAAAAAAAATTATATTTAGAAAACATCAGTCAAACAATAAATTCAAATGTAAGATTCACTATTTTATAGTTTGCAAACACGCCCAAAATTTACCAACAAATTGAGTTCTAATGCTTATATATATATATATATATATAAATAAGAGAGTAGTCATCTAGCTTTTGTCAATTATTCGATTTTATGTCTATATGTCTATAAGATACTCTTATAATATATTGTGGTGGACTTTAACTTAATAGATCACAATATTAAAGTTCATCAAAAAAAAATAGATCACAATATTAAAATATTAAAAAAATAAACATAAAATAAAAATAAAAATAAATAAAAATGCACGAATCCCCAAAAAAAAAGGAATTAACTAGCGTGCAGTAGTCAGTGGCCCAATTGGGTTTCTTTTCTTCACAGCAGCCGTGCTGAGAGTCTGAATCGCTTGCCCTCTTTTATATAATTAGCAATAAGATAAATCAAAAGATTCTCAAACCCAAAAAAAAAAAAAATATATATATATATATATAGATAAATTAAAAGATTCTTTAAAAAAAAAAAAGAAGATAAAATTTAAAAAAGTACTCCGTGTAAAAAATAAAAGAAATTAAAAACAAAAACATGCACACATGGAAAAGGAAGCGAAAAGTCTCAGACTTCACTGTCTGTCTGTCTTTCTCTCACAAAAACACAGACAATCACACTACAGTACATACCGGTTTTACCTCCATAGACGTAGCTCTCATTCGTATCTTTCTCCGACAGTGAATTCACTGGTACTGGGATTTTCTCTTTTTTCTTTTTTCTTTTTATTATTTGGTTTTATATCCAATTTCACAGTATATAATATGAATGGTTATTTTAGAAAATGACATTTCTCTTTGCCCTAGATTCTGTGATGCTCTCTCTGATCTGATCTCCGTACTTTTCGTAAAATTTTCTTTATTCTACTCACTATTTAATCACATTTTTATTATTATTATTTATTTATTTTTTGTAATTTTTTTTTTAAAAAAATTAATTGTATTATTATTATTATATATATATGTGTGTGCATGAAGATCTGAATTTGACTCAAAACCGTGATCCCTGTTTGTCAATGTCGGTTGTCTGCAGAGTGTGTGCTGGGTTTGATTTGGAAACTGTTTTAAGTGAAAGCTTACACTCTGTGAGCTTCTGCTCTTTACACTCTTCTTTTACCTCAAGCTGAGAGCTTGTATGAGCTCTCTGAGAAATTGGATTGGATGCTGAGCAATTGAAGAAAGATTGGTTTTTGTGTAGTATAAAGGAGGGAGTTCTTGGGCATTTGCAGTGTTCGGCGAGGTACTTTTCTTTTTGCTTGATTTGATCTTCATGAAAGTTGTCATTTTTTTGGATATGTGCTGCTTATTGCTTTTGTTTTTTTTTAAGGATTTGTTGCAAATTTAGCTACTTTTGTATTTATTTGTTTGTTTTGAATTCTGGGTCTTGTTTTGAATTGGGTTTTGTTTTAATTTTTTAGTAGTTAATGGGGATCAGGGATGGGCAGGGTTATAGAAAATGGATATTGTGAAGGTTGGTTGGTCTGGTTTTGTGAGTGCTAAGCAAAGCTTTGGATTTGGGATGGTGCTTAAATTGGGTACTGTAATCATGTTGTGATACTGGGGAAAAATTAGTTGTTGCTGTTATTTTACTGAATCGGGTCTTGAAAATTAGTCCTGACTTCTCCTCTTTTAAATGTCAGACAAAGATCAGTATGCTCAGTGGTGGTCAGGATTGGGATTTGTAGCTCTATGATAGCTCTGGGATATTTAGTTTTGAAGAATTGAGTCCATGAGCAATTGAAAATTAAAATTGTGAAAGCTGGTTTTAAGTGACATAGACTTGTCTGATACCTCTCGGTAAGTATGGTTATATCTTGAGTGCTAAGATTTCATCTTTTTAGGCATAGCATATGAAAGTAATCTAAAGCTAAATATTGGAATTTTTTTTATTGATAAATTTTGGTTTATGTATAAATCACAGATGCTTGTGCGGTTAAATTTTTATTAAAATATGCAAACTATTAACCAAAGACTTTTATTTACATACAAACACAGAGCTCCTACTCTTAAAACTTTATCTTACTTTTAAAGATCTTTCTTATCAGGAGATTTATGTTGTAACCATATCCACGATTCATTAGATTAGTAGAATTGATTGGATAGTTTGATTTGCAGGTGGCCCAAGAGAGAGCTAAACTGGTGTTTTAGTGCAAATGTCAAAGTCTCCCTCCCCTGAACCACGAGATTTCCTATCTTCTTCTACTTCTCAGCCAAGGTTATCATTTTTCTCTGTATTTGATCCCTTTAATATGGTGCCCAATTTGCCAATTTTAATGCTTTAGAAAGTAAATTTGTTATACTCCTATATTAATGATAGATTGAAAGTGAATTTAAAAAAAATAAAAAATAAAAGCTTATGAGCTTCTAACATTGAACTCATAGTAATACTTGCCATCATAATATGTATAGGATCCACTATAAAAGTTCAAATCAATGTTAGATTTATTGCTTTGCAGTGCTAAATGCTTTAATTTTTGGTATTACATTCTGGCTTTCAATACTGAACTTGCTCATTTCTTCCAGGGAATTAAATGGAACACCAGCAATGGATGATCCAGAAAGCACAATGGCTACTGTTGCTAATTTTGTTGAGCAACTACATGCCAACATGTCTTCACAACATGAGAAAGAACTTATTACAGCACGTTTGCTAGGTATTGCTAAAGCAAGAAAGGATGCTCGGATGCTAATTGGTTCCCATGGCCAAGCAATGCCATTATTCATAAGCATTCTCAGGAGTGGCACCCCTGTGGCAAAAGTCAATGTTGCAGCAACTCTTAGTGTACTGTGCAAAGATGAAGACCTTCGATTAAAGGTGCTTTTAGGTGGGTGCATCCCACCATTACTCTCAATCTTGAAGTCTGAATCAACTAAGGCTAGGAAGGCAGCAGCAGAGGCAATATATGAAGTTTCCTCTGGTGGGCTTTCAGACGATCATGTTGGTATAAAAATATTTGTTACAGAAGGAGTAGTACCAACATTGTGGGATCAGCTCAATCCAAAGAACAAGCAGGATAAAGTGGTGGAGGGATTCGTTACTGGGGCTTTGAGAAATCTTTGTGGTGATAAGGATGGTTACTGGAGAGCTACACTTGAGGCTGGAGGAGTGGATATTATTGTGGGTATTCTGTCTTCTGATAATGCTGCTTCTCAGTCCAATGCAGCTTCTCTATTGGCCCGTCTGATTTTGGCTTTCAGTGATAGCATCCCAAAAGTAATTGATTCTGGTGCTGTCAAAGCCTTGCTTCAGCTTGTAGGCCAAGAAAATGATACTTCTGTCCGTGCTAGTGCTGCTGATGCTTTAGAGGCTCTTTCTTCGAAGTCAACCAGAGCGAAGAAAGCAATTGTGGATGCTGATGGTGTTCCTGTTCTCATTGGGGCAGTAGTTGCTCCTTCTAAAGAGTGCATGCAAGGTGAGTGTGGCCAGGCTTTACAGGGTCATGCAACACAAGCTTTAGCAAATATTTGTGGCGGGATGTCTGCTTTAATACTGTATCTTGGAGATCTTTCACGGTCCCCTCGCCTAGCTGCACCAGTTGCTGATATAGTTGGAGCACTTGCCTACACTCTGATGGTCTTTGAGCACAGCTCTGATGTGGATAAGGAACCTTTTGATGTGAAGCAGATAGAAGATATTCTGGTAATTCTACTAAAGCCCCGTGATAAGAAGCTGATTCAAGAGCGTGTCCTTGAGGCTATGGCCAGCCTATATGGCAATATCTATCTCTCAAGATGGCTCAGTCATGCAGAAGCAAAGAAGGTGCTTACCGGACTTATAACAATGGCAGCTGCTGATGTGCAAGATTGTTTGATACTATCTTTAACAAGCTTATGCTGTGATGGGGTAGGCATCTGGGAAGCAATTGGGAAAAGAGAAGGAATTCAGTTACTGATATCGTTGCTGGGCTTATCCAGTGAGCAGCATCAAGAGTATGCTGTTCAGTTGCTTGCAGTCTTGACAGAACTAGTTGATGACAGCAAGTGGGCTATCACTGCTGCTGGTGGGATTCCTCCACTGGTGCAGTTGTTAGAGACAGGATCTCAGAAGGCAAAGGAGGATGCAGCACATGTTCTGTGGAACCTGTGCTGTCATAGTGAAGACATCCGTGCCTGTGTTGAAAGTGCTGGAGCCATCCCAGCATTCTTATGGCTCCTTAAAAGTGGCGGATCAAGAGGGCAAGAAGCCTCAGCTTTGGCACTGACAAAGCTTATCCGAACAGCCGATTCTGCCACAATAAATCAGTTATTGGCTTTGCTCCTAGGAGAATCTCCAAGCTCAAAGGCCCATATTATTAAAGTTTTGGGCCATGTACTCATAATGGCATCACACAAGGATCTTGTGCAGAAGGGTTCTGCAGCTAATAAAGGGCTGAGGTCTCTTGTCGAGGTTCTTAACTCAACAAATGAAGAATCTCAAGAGTATGCAGCTTCTGTCCTTGCTGATCTGTTCAGCACAAGGCAAGATATTTGTGATAGTCTTGCAACCGATGAGATTGTGCATCCTTGCATGAAGCTTTTAACTAGCAAAACTCAAGTTGTTGCAACACAGTCAGCTCGAGCATTGGGTGCTCTGTCCCGCCCAACCAAGACCAAAACTACGAACAAGATGTCTTATCTTGCTGAAGGGGATGTCATGCCTCTAATCAAGTTGGCTAAAACTTCTTCTATTGATGCTGCTGAAACTGCTGTTGCTGCACTGGCCAATCTTCTATCTGACCCCCAGATTGCTGCAGAAGCCCTGTCAGAAGATGTTGTTTCGGCTTTGACAAGAGTACTGGGAGAAGGAACCTCAGAAGGTAAGCAGAATGCTTCACGTGCACTCCATCAATTGCTGAAGCATTTCCCAGTAGGTGATGTACTGACAGGAAATGCTCAGTGCCGCTTTGCTGTTCTGGCACTTGTTGATTCCTTAAATGCAATGGATATGGATGGGGCTGATGCCGTTGATGCTTTAGATGTAATTGTACTCTTGGCTAGGACAAAACAAGGTGTGCACTTTACTTACCCTCCATGGTCTGCCCTTACTGATGTTCCATCTAGCTTGGAGCCTCTTGTCCACTGTCTGGCTGAGGGGCCACCTCCTGTGCAAGATAAGGCAATAGAAATTTTATCTAGGCTTTGTGGGGATCAACCAGTTGTGCTGGGTGATTTGTTGGTTGCAAGATCAAGATCCATTGGTACACTAGCTGATAGGATAATGAACTCAACCAGTTTAGAAGTGAGAGTTGGAGGGTCTGCACTGCTCATCTGTGCTGCAAAAGAACACAAACAGCAGTCAATGGATGCACTTGATGTGTCTGGGTATTTAAACCCCCTTATATGTTCTTTAGTGGAGCTGATGAAGCGAAGTTCTAGCTGTTCCTCTTTAGAAATTGAAGTCAGAACTCCTAGAGGTTTTATGGAAAGAACTGCATTCCAAGAAGGAGATGAGTTTGATGTTCCTGATCCAGCCTCTATCTTGGGGGGTACTGTTGCCTTGTGGTTGCTAGCAATAATTGCTTCCTTCCATGCAAAGAACAAATTCATTGTTATGGAAGCTGGTGGACTTGATGCTCTCTTTGACAAGCTTGCAAGCTACACTTCCAATCCACAGGTACATCCAAATAGATATTCTAATGGTTAAGTGTTTTTCCCTCTCTCTCTCTCTCTCGTGGGTATTGGGCCATCATTTGTTTCTCTCTTGTAGTGCTTTACCATTCTATAAATTGAGTCCTATTAGACCCATAACTAGCTAATGGTGTGGAATTAAATTTGGTATCATAAGTTGATAGGCTATGTGAAAATGTGAGATTCAATAATACTGAATCTTACCTATACATAAAGATGGTGCTGACATTTATCTATCCGCTACATTTATAAAGGGTCATCACCAAGTGCTGGTCCCACCTAAGTGGGAAGGTTGGCTTGGATAAAGTCCTACTCTTCAGCATTTTTTTTGCATGAAGTAGCCGCTCTTGACACTCAAACATACACACTTGCACAAGGTAGCCTGAGACCTTACGATTGCACCAGAGAAGTGCCCTGCATGTATAATTTGAGGCCAATAGTAGGAATCTTATCACAAAACGTTACACATTTTCTCTTTTTTACAAAGTCTACCTTATCCAAATTAGCGGCTCATCTCATGTGTTGTATGCTGAAAAGTTATTTATATGCTATATTAATTTGTTGCAACATTATTTTCAATCAAGGATTGTGTCTTAGGTGTGAATGTCAGTTTGGCATTTGATATTTTGATAGGGTAAGGAAATTGTAAAAACGAGAATGGAGAGAGAAAAAGAGGGGGGGTGCTGTTTTCAGTGTGCTTACCGAGTTTGTGTAGTTATGGAATTGAATCTTGTATTCCAATGAAAATAAAAAAGAGATGAGTCTTGTAGTTCAAAAAAAATCGTGAAATACTGGTGTTCTCGCCAGAATAATGCATGGAGATACTCATTCACAGATTAAAAAGTATCTCTGATTTTTTGTAATAGTTCTTGTAGTTAGATTTCATAGTTGATAAACTGGTATACATGCTTATGTTTAAGAATTGTTTGACAAGGATTTAGTGGCTGAACCAAATTATTCTATTCAATGACAGGCAGAATATGAGGATACAGAAGGTATATGGATTAGTTCCTTGCTCCTGGCTATTTTGTTCCAAGATCCAAATGTTGTTCTCTCTCCTGCAACTATGCGCATCATACCTTCACTTGCTCTTCTGCTGAGATCTGATGAAGTGATTGATAGATTCTTTGCTGCCCAGGCAATGGCCAGTCTTGTTTGTAATGGTAGTAAGGGAATAATTCTTGCCATTGCAAATTCAGGTGCTGTTGCTGGGTTAATAACCCTAATTGGTTACATAGAGTCAGATATGCCGAACCTTGTTGCTTTATCAGAAGAATTTTTTCTGGCACGCAACCCTGATCAAGTTGTACTGGAGCACCTTTTTGAAATTGAAGATGTAAGAGTTGGGTCCACTGCACGTAAATCTATACCCCTTTTGGTGGATCTCTTGAGACCAATACCAGATAGGCCAGGTGCCCCTCCAATAGCTGTTCAGCTCTTGACCCGTATTGCAGATGGAAGTGATACAAATAAACTAATCATGGCTGAAGCTGGAGCTCTGGATGCTCTGACAAAGTACCTGTCTTTGAGCCCTCAAGATTCAACTGAGGCCTCCATATCTGAACTACTGAGAATATTGTTTAGCAATCCTGATCTTATTCGATATGAAGCATCGGCTAGTTCCTTAAATCAACTCATAGCTGTTCTGCGTCTGGGGTCAAGAAGTGCTAGATTCAGTGCTTCAAGGGCTCTCCATGAACTTTTTGATGCTGAGAACATCAGAGAATCTGAATTAGCCTGGCAGGCTGTTCAACCATTGGTTGACATGCTTAATGCTGCATCAGCAAGTGAGCAAGAGGCTGCTCTTGTTGCCTTGATCAAGCTGACTTCAGGAAGTTCTTCTAAAGCTGTCTGGTTGACTGATGTGGAAGGCAACCCACTGGAGAGTTTATACAAAATACTATCTTCCGCTTCATCCTTGGAATTGAAGAGAAATGCTGCACAACTATGTTGTGTTCTTTTTGGTAATTCTAAATTCAGAGAAAACCCAGTTGCCTCTGAATGCATACAACCCCTTATATTGCTCATGCAGTCTGATTTAAGTACATCAGTAGAATCTGGTGTTTGTGCTTTTGAAAGGTTGCTGGATGATGAACAGCTGGTGGAGCTTGCAGCAGCCTACGATGTTGTGGATCTCCTTGTTGGCTTAGTTTCTGGGACAAACCATCGGCTCATTGAGGCTAGCATCTCTGCACTCATAAAGTTGGGGAAAGACCGGACCCCACGCAAATTGGATATGGTCAAATCTGGCATTATTGATAATTGTCTTGAGCTACTACCACTTGCACCCAGTTCATTGTGCTCCTCAATTGCAGAACTTTTCCGCATTTTAACAAACAGTAATGCAATTGCTAGAAGCACCGATGCTGCAAACATAGTAGAACCCCTTTTCCTGCTTTTGCATCGTCCAGATTTTGATTTGTGGGGACAGCACAGTTCCTTGCAAGCGCTTGTAAATATTTTGGAGAAGCCACAGAGCCTTGCAACTTTAAAAATCACTCCTAGTCAAGTCATTGAACCTCTGATTTCGTTTCTGGAATCCCCATCTCAGGCCATTCAGCAACTTGGCACAGAATTGCTCACTCATCTTCTTGCTCAAGAACATTTTCAGCAAGATATTACAACAAAAAATGCAGTTGTGCCCCTTGTGCATCTTGCGGGAATTGGAATATTGAACTTACAACAAATGGCAATAAGAGCACTGGAAAAAATCTCCACAAGCTGGCCAAAGAATGTTGCTGATGCTGGAGGAGTTTTTGAGCTTGCAAAGGTTATAATTCAAGATGACCCTCAGCCACCTCATACATTGTGGGAATCTGCTGCATTGGTTCTCTCTAATGTTCTGCGTTTCAGTGCTGAGTATTACTTTAAAGTTCCTTTAATAGTTCTTGTGAAAATGTTGCACTCAACAGTGGAGAGCACTATCACAGTGGCTCTTAGTGCGTTACTTGTTCACGAAGGGAGTGAAGCTTCAAGTGCTGAACAGATTACTGAAGCTGGTGCTATAGATGCCTTAATGGACCTTTTAAGATCTCATCAGTGTGAAGAAGAATCTGGACGGTTACTTGAAGCCCTATTTAACAATGTGAGGGTAAGAGAGATGAAGGTTTCCAAATATGCAATAGCACCTTTATCGCAGTATCTGCTTGACCCACAAACCAGGTCACAGTCTGGCAAGCTTCTTGCAGCTCTCGCTCTAGGAGACCTCTCTCAGCATGAAGGACTTGCTAGAGCTAGTGATTCTGTCTCTGCATGTCGTGCATTAATAAGCTTGCTTGAAGATCAGTCGACAGAAGAAATGAAGATGGTGGCTATTTGTGCATTGCAAAACTTTGTCATGCACAGCAGAACTAATAGGCGAGCTGTTGCAGAAGCAGGTGGCATATTGGTGATTCAGGAACTATTACTCTCTCCTAATCCAGAAGTTTCCGGACAGGCAGCATTGCTGATTAAGTTTTTATTTTCTAATCTCACACTTCAAGAATATGTGTCAAATGAGCTCATCAGATCTTTGACAGGTAAGTTACAATTGAAAAAGTTAAATCCTCTATTTTTCTTTCTTTTTTTCCTTAATAGGTGTTGATATATTGCATTAAAAAATCCAGACACTAAACCCATTTTTTTCTTTAATCTTATATGCCCATCAAGTTATATGTGTTTATTAATCATTTCTATATTAATTAAATTCCATGATGTACATATATTTAAGTGCAGTTACAAACTCATACACGTCCTCACTTCCTTTATTCAATATCATATATCCACCAAGTAAAATTTCATGCATATTTTTAAATGCAGTTACAAAATCATATACTAAAGTTCTCATTTTCTTTAGTCAGCCTTATATATTCTTAAAGTTATACATGTTTATTCATTGTTAGTATGCATTTTAATGATCTGTTCCATTTTGTTATGGTTACTTTCCCCAATGTTCGTATAATAAGTTAGTCAAGTTATCTGTTACATCGATAATGTCTTTGGGTTCTTAATAGCAAGTTAGTCTGATGCAAAATTGATTTGACTAAGATTGTATTTCGTAGCAAATAAAAACGTACTCCCTGAAAATGTTTGTTATTTTCTGATTTTTCTAATGGTTAACCTGTTAAGAGATAAATACCCTTGACTCTAGAAAATTAAATACCAATAACCTAATTAGGTACTAAGACTTAAAATAAAGTAAAATTGACCAATAAAAATATAATTCACTATCCAAAATTAAATAAGACTAAATTAAAATATATATTTCTTTGTGTATCCTACATCACTAACAAACTAAGAGAAGCATTTATTGTGTAATCATTGGGAGCTCACGGAATTCAGCTTGGGAACTAATTTATAGAGAATCTGTCAAGGAAATTACTTGAAAGAGTGACTTCAGGAGAGGAAAGATTTCAACAAGAAAACTAGAACTTGTCTTCTTATCCTGGTAGTGGCGCTGTTCTCAAAACTGTGATTGTTAGACTAGCAGCCTTATGTTAGAACTTGCCTGGATAATTGCTCCAAAATAAATTTTGATATCTGATAATTTGATCAACAGATGTAATTCTTAACTGGTGTTCTATGTTTAGTAGGTTAATAAATCTATTGTTCAGTTGGTTGGAATTGTGAGTTATTCTCTATTTCCTTTGGGTTTCATGGTATATTTCTGGTTCAGTCCTTATTTTTTGGTTGGCATGGGAGAATCTATAGAGGAGTCAACTGGGGTAGCTTGGCAGGCTAGTCCTTTGTGCTTGTTTTGTTGTATCTGGCTGAAAGAGAATAGCCAAATGTTTGAGCGCGAGATACGTGTTTGGTGAAGTCTGACCCTAATTATTCTTCCTGATCTTTTGTCCCTTATTGGATTTTTGTAAATTGTTTTCCTCAGCATTTCTAAAGTTTGTTTTCCTCAGCATTTCTAAAGTTTATAAAAAATAAATAAATAAACCAAAAAAGATTTTGAGATAGAGAGAGAGAGAGAGAGAGGGAGAGATTTTCTGCAAGTAAGGAATGGCAAAAGAGTTGGTAAAGGCTTTTCGAAAGAGACAGTTGGTAAAGTGATTTAGGAGCTCTACGTGACTGATGCATGCAAATTAAAGTAAAGAACAAGGAAACTTTTGTTTGTCAGAGTAAAGTGAAGAAACATGAACAAATTCAATCTAGTTGAGATGAGTGTAGAAGTAATGAGGTATGGAAGGGCAATGTCATTATTATAGTTGAAACCTGGCACATCATAAGTAAAAAGTAGGCGACTGGTGTAACCCTTTGCATATAGACCTTTCTCCTCTAAGAGCACCAATGAGATGGAGTGCTTTGTAGTTTTGAATATGATAAAAGTTTGAAAGGAAAGCTTATCAGGGAGAGAGCAAATGGACAAAATATGTATTCTTACTGCATTTTGCAAGATTTGGCCCTTCACATCTAAATGACCTTTTGATCTTTTGAAGTTGCTATTATTATAATTATATATAACAATTATATAAAGTAGCCCAACATGTCTGAATGTAATATTTCATATCTTTATTAAAGAAACTTCTAGACAAAGATCATGAACAAAACTTTGTGAAGATAGTGGATTGGCAGAGCATATACACAGCAATCAACTTTTACCTTATTGATATAATTTTCTTTTATGCAAGTCCTATATTCTGGTTTATTCTCTGATTGTTGAGAAGTAGGCATCCTCTTGCTTTCCTTTCCATTAAACATTGAATCCTGTCATTTCATTGTTTTGCAGCTGCACTAGAAAGAGAGTTGTGGTCCACTGCAACAATCAACGAAGAGGTTTTGAGAACCTTAAATATGATATTCACAAACTTTCCTAAGCTCCATATCTCTGAAGCTTCTACACTCTGCATTCCCCATTTGGTAGGAGCACTTAAATCTGGTAGTGAGGCCGCTCAGGAATCTGTATTGGACACCCTGTGCTTGTTAAAACATTCTTGGTCAAACATGGCAATAGATATTGCAAAGTCACAGGCCATGGTTGCGGCCGAAGCCATTCCCATCCTGCAAATGCTCATGAAAACCTGCCCTCCAAGTTTCCATGAGAGAGCAGACAGCCTGTTGCACTGCTTACCAGGCTGTTTGACTGTTACTATTAAGCGAGGGAACAACCTAAAGCAGGCAATGGGAGGCACAAATGCCTTTTGTCGATTGACAATAGGCAATGGTCCTCCACAACAAACCAAGGTATTTGTTCCATTGAATCAATATGTGCTAAAACATACCATTTATTTCCATGCTTATATGCTTGGTTGAAATCATAACTTGGGCTAGGGTGCTCAGATATTGATTCTTTACTTTTGGCAGAATGTTAGGAATGATGACTCATTGTTTCTGCTTTTTTTTTTTTTTTTTAATAAGTTACTCACTATTACTTTTTGTTGGATTGTTTTAATATGATGGCAAGACCCTATGTTGATTTCCATTGGAGTTGCAATCTAGTTATAAAGCAATAAAGGGTTTTAGAACATTATCTTTGAATGATCTGGGAGCACCTTGGTCTGTCACCTAACTTAGTTCTCATTGGCAATGACATTATTCCCCATCTTTTTGAAACTTATGACAAGTAAATTTGCCAATGGGCTCTAACTCAAAGTACCTCCTCTCCTTGTAAGATTTCAGTGGAGGGTGAGGTTGGGGTCTTGGATTCACTGGGTACATAAATTGCCCTTTGAATTATTTGGCTTTAATTTTCTTGAGAAGTGCAGGAATTGCACATCTTATATATAATATGATATTTGTATGTGATTAACAGAAGCTGGGGCAGGCAAGGCCCTAGCCTCTATCATGTGTCAATTGCTCTTTCTTTTTTCCTTATAAATTTGTATTAATTGCAAAATGTAGACCAATAAGTTGTATCAATTTTTTCCTCTCTCTCTCTCTCTCTCTCTCTCTCTCTTACACGCTCACACACATACTATATTTCCTTTTTTCCACATGAAACCATGCATTCATGTCACTTAATAAAAATTTGCATGCTGCTTCTCATGTAAGAGCATTCTACAATTTACCAGTTTCCTTGCAAATCAAACATATACCTTTCACTCCCTTTCTCAAAAATGACACCCTCAATTGAAGTGCATCCCCCGTTTTCCTAAATCTTCTTTATCAAAAAAGATTTCATGGCATGTTATATTGATTTGAATTATTTAAAGTTTTATTGAATGCAGTGCCTGTAAATTTTTAACTTGATTATACCTAATATCATTCTCTCACAGTACATGTAATTGAAATTCATAATGATATTTCTTTATCGGATAATGCTACTTTGCATGTTAGTTTTCACACAGTTTTCTTTCTTCTTCTTTTTCTGAACAGTTTAACAATAGAAATATTATGCACAATCAGCTGGGGACGATGCCTCATAAAGTAGAGGTCACTAATTTGAATCTCCCATTCCCCCTTCACTTGGGGCCAGAAAATACTTAACAAAAAAAAAAAAAAAAAAAAAAAAAAAAAAAAAAAAAAAAAAAACATATGATGTAAATTTTTCCCATATTGCACAATTTTAAACTTGTACGCTATAATGACACGTGAGAGACCTATTACTAATATGCTTCACATTCTATTCTTTGTCATATAATCTTTCAATCAGCCTGTAAGTACTTTCATACTAAAATGTCCTTTTATCATTATTAGGTAGTGAGCCACAGTACCTCGCCTGAATGGAAAGAAGGGTTTACATGGGCATTTGATGTACCCCCAAAGGGACAAAAGCTCCATATCCTCTGCAAAAGCAAAAATACTTTTGGGAAGGTAATTAGATTTGCTGTCACCATGCAGTGTATGGATGCGGTGCTCATTCTACTGAAAAATAAGTAGTTTATTATTGTAAACCTTTGCTCGTTTTGTTTCACTTTGCTCTTTACACTTTGATGTGGTGCACTGTAATTGTCCACAATGGTAGAGTACAATCCGCTTACAATGTTTTTATTCTGATTGAGAATGGTGGTTTTTTCAGTCAACACTGGGAAGAGTGACCATCCAAATTGACAAAGTTGTGACTGAAGGAGTATACAGCGGATTATTCAGCCTTAATCATGACAGCAACAAAGATGGCTCTTCTCGAACACTTGAAATAGAGATTATCTGGTCCAACAGGATGTCAAATGAAGACATGTAAAGGGTACAATATCTCCATATTAGCAAACACAGTAAATACTGGTGCGGCAAACTACAAAGAAAGTTGAGAAAGGTGGCATTAATGGTATCCTGATGGGGCGTGTGAAGTTATTTTGCTTGTAATTATTGACATATTTTGCAGGTCCAGTTTTGTAGTCTGAAAGACTAAGCTGCTCGAGGTGTAAGTATAAATTATATTTATTAATTTGCAGGGGTGATAGGTCATAAGAGGGTTGAACAGGGGTCCTATGGTACAGAGAATTTTAAAGCTGATCAGAAGTTTGTTGTACAGGTCAGTTTATGGGCACTGGCAATTTAAACAAACCAGAGAGAAGTGGCATTTGAAAGTGATGGAATTGAGCTTTTTTTGCACTGAGTGATGCCTTTACAGTGAGATTGGGCTGTACCTAGCAACTTATCAATTATATGAACGCCGCTATACAGAAAATGATTCCGATAAAAATCTCTCAAGTTGACACAGCCTTTTTGAAGTTTTTTTTTTCCTTTATATGTGCGCGACAATCAATCATGTATATATATATATATATATATAATCGAAATCTCTGAAATTCTCACAATTTTTAAGTTATCATTATTTTCTTTTTCTTTTTTTTTTAGATTCTTTTTATTTTAGGTTTTATATCCTATATATTTATTATTTCTCTTCAACGTGTAATTATCTTATCAAGTGTTGCAATAGTTTAGTTTAAGTAAAACTTTATTAGATATATATTTTAAGAGCTTGAAAATTTTACTTCAACTAAAATTTTATAACAAAAATTTCAACAAATATAAACCCCTACCAAGGTCAAAAACCTTTCATACTCACTCAAATTTCACAAAGAAAACACAGCAAATTGAAGCCATGGTAGGAAGCATGAAGGTTCAGAAGAAATGGAGAATTGAACGAGATGATGACAAAGACCAAGATGACATAATAAACAGTCTATTGGACTGCCGCCTTACTGGCATACTCTCTTATCTGCCAATATGAGACTGTTGCAACAAGCGTTTTGTCCAGCAGGTGGAGGCCTATCTGGACTCTTATTTATGTTAAACCCATTCTCAGTTATTCATGGAGAGCCAGGCTTCTGTTGCATTTTTGAGGGGTAAAACTCCACTGACCCAGTCCCATTTTAACCTCTAAGTGCATCTTTTCAATCCTGTAATCATAAATTGGTCTACTGTTAGTTTGCTGTTAATTTATTTTAACCTCTTCCGATGAACATTGGCACCGTTCTCTACTCCAGCTTTTGAAAATCGTTTATGAAGACCCATTTAGTCCTCCTATTCAAGACTGATAAATATATTATCAGATTTCTACGCCAATTCCTGATAGGGTTCCTGACCCTCCAGTCCCTTTTTGAGTGTCTTGAGAAGATTTGTGAATTAAATGTGACAAAATTCCAATACAATTCTTTGGGTATTGTAGGTTTTTGAAGCTCTCACAATTTTCCACATCATCACTATTTTCTTTTTCTTTTTCTTTTTGATTCTTTTTATTTTAGGTTTTATATCTTATAACAATAATATTGAAAAACGTATACAAACTTGGAGGCCTATTTAAGGGCTCCATAAAACTTGATGGACAAGAAAATATATTATAAAATAAGCCCTAATTAATACCTAACTATAATATGAACCAAATTTGACCTAAAAAAACATTAAAAGAGCCTAAAAATAAGGAAATAAATCACCTAGACCTAAAATAACGTTTTTTGCATAAAAATACCAAAATCTCTTCTCTCCTTAAAACCCTAGCAATTACCATTTCAAAACCCTAAACTCAACTTCACTTTAAGATTAAAAAAATAAGAAAAAGAGAGACTCACGTAAAAAAAAAAAAAAAAAAAAAAAAAAAAAAAAAAAAAAAAAAAAACATAGGTTTTGTCTTTTTTTATTTGCTTTTATATGTGCCTGAAATTTTCATTCTATCTTATTATTTTATTATGTTTAGAATTGATTTTCTTATAAGTATTTGGGTTAATCTCTATATTTTGATAGTGTTTTTATGGGTTTGGTTTTTGGGTTGAAATTCTAATAATTATTTTATATTGTATATGGCAGATGAAGCATCTTTATTTTTTGGAAAAAAATCAAAACTGCAACCTATGTCTTCCAGCCCAAGGTGTGGTAAATTTTTATGTGTTCTTACTTTATTGAGAATTTTTATTTGGGTTCATGTGATTTTTTGTTTTTTTATTAAAGTTTTGATTTTTGGTTGATTAATTATTTGTTTGGATTAATTTCAATTAATTATTTGTTTGGATTCAACGTAAAAGATAATGGAATTAGGTGTTATAAATTTGATAATGTTCCATGTTTTGAATTGTTTATATTATTTAGATTCCTAGTAGGACTCTCTCTTCTCTCCTTAAAACCCTAACAATTACCATCTCAAAACCCTAAACTTAACTTCACTTTAAAATTAAAAAAATAAGAAGGAGAGAGACTCAACTAAAAAAAAACGTAGGTTTTGTCTTTTTTATTTGCTTTCATATGTGCCTGAAATTTTCATTCTATCTTATTATTTTGTTATATTTAGAATTTATTTTCTTCTAAGTATTTGGGTTAATCTCTATATTTTGATAGTGTTTTTGTGGGTTTGGTTTTTAGGTTGAAATTTTTAATAATTATTTTATATTGTATACAGCAGATGAAGCATCTCTATTTTTTGGAGAAAAATCAAAACTGCAACCTATATTTTCCAACCCAAGGTGTGGTAAATTTTTATTTGGTATATTATATATGAATTTTTTGAATTTGAAGTGTTTTGTTTAGTTTTGAAGTAGAATTTGGGGATTTTATAAAATTTGGAAGGTTTAAGTTTTGGAGTTTTTGGTATTTACGTCTTAGTAGGTTGATCTTAATTCTTTACCTTATATGTTTTTTCTTTATTGAGAATTTTTATTTTGAGTTCATGTGATTTTTTGTTTTCTTAATTAAAACTTTAATTTTTGGTTGATTAATTATTTGTTTGGATTAATTTCAATTAATTGTTTGTTTGGATTCAACGTAAAAGATAATGGAATTATGTGTTATAAATTTGATAATGTTCCATGTTTTGAATTATTTATATTGTTATTAATACTACTAAATAAGATTTGTTTTTATCTTTGTAGTTTATATCAGTTTTGAGTGTGTGTATATATATAACTTTTGGGAATTTTGCTTTATTAATTTAAGAATTGTAGATTACTTTATAGGTTTCAGTAACTATGTACTTGCAGTGAGACATTGACAATATAAACATATATATATGGTATTAAAATTTTATAAAAATCTTTTTTACAACCCAATAACATTTTACGTTAGACAACACTTCTAAACTAATGAAAAGCATAGAAGTTAAATATTTATTCTCATTGTATTTTATTTAATTATGACATATCCATTTTTTTTTTAAACGCTAACTAGCAAAATATTTATAATATGCATATTATTAACCCAATTTTCTATTTCTAAATTTCTTAGATTTTATTATATCAATATTTTTTTCTTTTAAATTCTTGGTGGGCAAATCAGTCTCTCACTAATTCTTTTACCTTAACGTGATGTTGGTTAATTGTCTTTTTATTTAACTATCCCGTGCATCGCACGGGTTAACGACTAGTTAAATTTAAACACAAGACCTAAAATTGCCGGACAAAACCCTTGCTTCCCGCCCCTGCCCCACCCTAAAAACCC
The DNA here is from genome assembly GCA_023621385.1 of Quercus gilva. NCBI lineage: Eukaryota > Viridiplantae > Streptophyta > Magnoliopsida > Fagales > Fagaceae > Quercus > Quercus gilva. The sequence continues at coordinate 40,484,076 of CM042481.1, forward strand.
AAAAAGCAAAAGGGCATTACCATAATTTCAAAAGCTTGCTCATGGGCTTGAAGCCTTGAATGGATTGCATGAATTATGAAGAGAGCAGGTAGCAGCCACACGATTCATTCAGACGGAAAAGCAGTTGTATGAGATTACAGTCGCTCCCTGAGATAATTCTTCCATTCAGACCATCAAAACCCATAGAATACTTAAGGAAAGAAAAGAGTGCATAAACATTAAATGCCAGAAGCTCCAGAACAAAAAGTGCAGCGGGAAGTTTTGTAGAAAAGGATGTTGATGAATGTAATTAGCAGTTTTCAAAGCTGAAGGTTCTCAGATTTCAAAAACCAGCTTACAATTTATTTAATATATCAAGTGCGGGGTCCATTGTGCTTCTTTCTAAGGGATGCTATCATGCTAGGCTCTCCTAATTAATAACCAAAATTTAAAAATCACCCGTGGCATAAATTAATATTTCTATCATTTACACTGTTTACCCTGCTTATCGATCATAATTTCTATAATTCTCAAACATGATGGAATAGATGAGCTACAGAAGTGAATATGAGACTAATGTATAGCTTATAATGGGAAATTTCAGCATGGAGACTGAACACAAGATGGATCAGAGCAGATATGCCTTAATACAAGACGGAGCAAAGCAAATATCATGCACCTCAAATGGACATACATCAAATAGTACATGCTGAGATCCCCCACGTAAAACAGTTGAGAGTGAAATCTTGACTGTCATGCACAATGGCAAACTTACACCTTTACATTCTTAGTCAAGTGTTGCAGACTACATAAGTGAGCACATCCCATTCTAGAGTCAAAAAATCATACTGAACAACTTGAGATTCTGTCAACTTTGGCCCCCGCAGAGATGAAACAAACCATATGCCTCAAAAGTGAAATGGTATGGGAAAGCAACACCTCCTAATAAGATCAAAACATAATTAATTTGCAGCAGCAACCAGTGCAGAGCGAGCTCGTGTAAAAGAAGCAATAAGCGATCCAAGTTGCAACCTATCATTGCACGCAAGACTCAACCTGTACCTGCAAATAAAAACCAATAAAAGAGAGTAATGCAATTGAAGCCTCAGGAAGTCCGAAGTCAATTTCCATAGCCCACTTAAACAGGTCCAACAACATCCTCCAAAAAGAAAAAAGTACCGACTTCTTATTGATGTAGTTTCAGATAGCTTATTTGCTAAAAGTGAGACAAAAAACTAAAAGCTCCCAGCCAAACAGCGGTGTTCCAGTTAAGTACCACATTTGATGTGTGCATTGTGCAAAATCACAATAACTGAACTACATCCCTCAAATGTTTAATCATGATTTATCTAGTTTAGTAGAACTTAAACAGAATTTGTAAGAGATTAAGATGAATCAACAAAAAATTTAATAGTAATAGTCATTTTAGTCAACATCTTTTTTTGTGGGAGAGAGAATGAATGGCAGTACCAAAAATGAATGCACACTACATGCCTTCACTAGCCAATATCTGCTAATAATGAATTAATGACACATCAGCTATACATGTTAGTATAACTATCTAGATCCCACATGGCCCCCTTCTCTGGTGCCAATGGTTTGAAACTTCCATTGCATAGATCAAAGTCTAGATAATAGTGGATAGTAAAAAATGCAGGCACATTAAATTGAATATATATATATATATATATATCATCTAGATGCAATTTTAGATGTACACATCTGTGAACTGATTTATTGTATCATGGATACTTACATGCATTGTTACATCACTTGCTGAAGTGAAACAATGCTTAAGTTTGACATCTACTCTTATAATTGAGAACAAAAATAGCTAATAAGAAAGAGCAAGATATGGGAACATACTCTATATCAGCCATATCATTAATTAACTGAACTCGAATATCCGATGGCATTTTGATCTTGAAAACAAACCTGTCAGAACAATGCAGTGAAGATGAGATCAAATAAATAAAATTAACAGTGGACACCTGGCATAATGAACAGCACTTACATTGTCACCTCTCTCACAATATCTACCAAGGCCAATCCTTTCCTTGTCTTCATTTCAGATATTCCTATCAAAGTTAAAGCACAAAAATAAATTAATTAATGGATGGGGAAACAGGAACTTGAACAGAAATGTAGCTAGTTTTAACGATAGCAGTATATTAAAAAAAAAAGAGGGGGGTGTGGTGAATACGTTTGAAGCTCTCTGTAAAAGATTCATTCAAAAGCCAGTATGATATCTGCTCAATGTCTTTGGGCAATGGATTTCCAGTGCACAGGTATACAGCTTCTTCTGTTATCTGCTGAGAAGCCATATGTGTTGACTGCATACATCAAAAAGATATTGACAATGTCTTTAGGACCTGTTCACAAAGAAAAAACAAATACTAGAAAACAAACATAACCCAGAATTCCAATGTCAAGAACCCATGATGAGAATAAAGAAAGAAAATCTGTATTATCAAGTATAAGGGCTAAGATCTATAGCAAAAAAAAAAAGTATAATGGCTTATTTTTGCTCTTTAGGGGGAGAGAGGGAGAGAGGTTGAAAAGTCACAATAATGGGATGTGGATACAAGAACAGTTGATAAAGATTCTTAGAATGCTTGCTTGTCAATGTTTTCATGTATTGGCACAAAGCTTAATAACATACGAGTCATGAGCATTTTGAAGCAAGAAACTCTTGAAACATCTTTCACATTTTATAGCAACAATGGGCACAAATCCTATCACTAGCAATTTCAAGTTTACCCCAAAACATATCACATTTCATCCGATCAACATATGGCACAATTATCCATTTTCTTTCATATGTTGTTTTGGCTGTGATGAGTTGTTAATCAAAATAATTTAAAAAGGAAAAGATATTTAAGGGCCACTGTGATTGGTCAAACTGATAATCATGATTACCCACTGAACCACCAACGTTGTGGCCATATTTCTGTTCTACACATTCAATTTGGCAATGTTACTGACCAATAACAATGATCATTTGAGCATCCGGTACCATCTTCTAAGCAATAAATTGCATACTTAACACCTTTGTAACAACCTATCATCTTCCTAATCCACGTCTGTAAAGAACAAAAATACAACACCCTTCCCCACCATCTACACCCCCAAACACACACATAGAGACAACAGCATCAGCAAAATTTGAGGGGGGAGAAATTCTTATAACCTGCAAAATATTCAGAGCCTTTCTCATATCACCGTTGCTTAGTCGCACGAGTGCCGCTAAGCCAGTTTCAGGTACATCAAGCCTAGTCGAATGACAAAAATTGTTAAAAGGCAAATCATTAGTTAGTAATCCAAAACACAAATAAATAAATATAATTTATAATGTAACATAAGTACTCTGGCATCATTTATCGATCAATTTTCAATGTTATTAAAGCAAAACAAAAGGATTGGCCATCCAAGGGTATGGTAGTAAACGAGCCGAGTTGAGTATTAAAAGATCAAGATTGGTTCATTTAATTTTATTTTAAACATGAGTCAAACTCAATCTTACCACCAAGCTAGATAGCTTGTTCAAGCTCAATCTTTTCTTGTCAAAAAAATTTGAGCTACTTGATTAACATATCCTTTATATAAATCAAATACCACAGCTAATTGTTTTTACTATTTACAAATTTATTCTAATAATAATGCTCTTAACAACTCTTTGATGAATAATAATGCTTTATTAAAAAATATCAGTATGCAAGAAATATACCAAGGAAATAAGAAGAGTCATGAAAAAGAACAACTATCAATAAACGTAAGCAAGGATGGAGATGACTAGTAATCCTCTAACAATTGACACATAACACTAGAATCCAAAACATAAATGTAATTAATAATTACATTTATGCCAAAATCCACCCACAACAGTCCATCAAAAGTTTCAAGATAATACAAATGTAATTAATAATTAAAAAACAATATACTTACTTTTCAGCTTCTATAACATGTTTGAGTCGCTCAGTTACATGAAAAGAATCAAGAGGAGCAAAACGAAACCGAGTACATCTTGACTGTAGTGCGGGAATAATCTTGTTGACATGATTGCAAATAAGTGCAAACCTAGTGTTCCTTGTGTATTTTTCAATCACTATACCACAAAGCATAATAAAATAGGTGTATGAGTACAATGAAGTGGAGCAAAAAATTAAATAAAGTGCAAGCGTAACAACTTATACAGTTATACCTCTACGCAAGGCAAATTGTGCATCCTTCGTCATAGCATCAGCCTCATCTAGTAAGATCAACTTTACAGATGCCTTCGCACTGTTAAAAAACAAAACTATTTTGTAATCAACTACAGGAATGAAGTACATTTCCCCCAGTGACTTTTTCATGCTAAGAAGCAATATACCTTGGGTTTTGCAAAATTGAGAAGAATTGAATGTGAAATGCAACATTAGAACTAGAGCACATACAAATAATTTAATGGTCATATAAAAACTGGCCAGGATACTCTATCATGGGAACCCCCAAAAAGTTGAAGAAATGTATGATGTTTAGTCAGCTTTGGCAATCTTATTACTATCTTGCAGATTGTATACATTATAGGAACTCTTCTTCACACTTTAAAGCAGTTGTCAAAGTACAATAAGAAATAGGAATGGATAAAAAAATCAAAGAGTGCTGAAGGTCCAACAAAACACCAGTTTCCATTGTCTGCGTTTATAGTAACATTTAGGGGCAGAGAAGGCATTATAACAAATTAGCCCAGATATCTAAGTTCATTTACAACTCAAAACCCAGTATGAGGCATTGTTGATATGATGAAATATACACAGCCCGAGTGGACACACTCAATCATCAAAGGAATATAAATTTAAAAAAGATAATGAGTAACATGATGAAAGATACCCAAATGAGAAGCTTTGAGTGCTTGCAAAATCTTGGATTTGTTGTCGCACAACATCAATTCCCCTATCGTCCGATGCATTGAGCTCCAGAATCATATTGTGGTATTGCGCTCCATAAAGCTTGCGTGCCACGGCAAGGATAGTCGACGTTTTACCCGTGCCAGGTGGTCCATACAATAGAAGATGGGGCAATCTGTTCTCGCTCGTCAGCCTATCAACTATTTAAACCCAATAATTAAAACAAGGCTATAGGAAATATATAAACAAATTAAAATTTAAGCTGCATTATCTTTTTTTCTTTTTTTCTTTTTATACCATAATTTGGTAAAAGAAATAAAATGATAGAAAAACAACATAAACGTAAAGCTTGCACTAGGCTCGTTTGTGTATAATATATTGCTCTCTTGCGTCCTAAATAAGCAACAAACCTTAAAATTCAATACTATTATGTTTTCCTTTCTTTTCCCAAATTTTCTCAGCAACCAAACAAATTGAAACATAACCCTAAAATTTGACAACGGAATTGTGTTATACTTTACTACCCTCTCCCTAAACTTTCCAATTTCCTGGAGCAAACAGATCATTACAGCAAGAATATAGAAAACCCTAGAGAAACAATAGGTAAAATCGGACTCATCCAAAATGCGAAGTCTCTACTTTTTCTTTCCGAACAATTTTCTCGGGAACCAAACGGAAAATTAAATTTTAAAAAAAAACACGGACACGGAGAAACCCTAGGAAATGAGAGAGAGAGAGAGAGAGTTACTAAACTGGTATCGACAATGTCGCGGTGAGCAGCCACGTCAGCGAGGGACTGAGGGCGGTACTTCTCGACCCAGGGAGTGGCTTTGGATTCGCCAGGGACGACGACGTTTTTGCCCTTGTTGTTGCTGTTGTTGTTGTTTTTGTTGTCGTCGTCAATGTCCATGAGAGAAATTACCTCCGTCATGATGATAATTTTATGGTGTTGTTGGATTTGGGGGCTGTGTTTCTTTTTTTTTTTGAGTGTGAGGAAGACGGAGTGTGTGTAGTGTGTGTGTGTGTGCGCGCGCGAGAGAGAGAGAGTGTGAGAGCGGGGTTCTTTTGGCCAATACAACACTGATGAATGGCGCCAATCATATATTTGAGGCCCGATCACACACGGTCCGTGATAGTACGGTTAGGGTAACCATATTTTTTTTCTTTCTTTTTTTTTTTTTCTTTTTTTCTTTTTTTCAAAGTAGTAAGTTTTTTAACAGAGAAGATTTGTTGAAGTTGACGATGATGGATTTTTTTGCCATTTTTAGCAACAATTTCATTAATTGGCATGTTTTTTTAAACATTTTAGCAAATTAACATTTCAAGTTTGTTAGACTCGATTTTAATGAAGAAAATCGAGTCTAATACACTTGATTTATGCTCTGGCAGAGGTTGATGTGGATTTTTTGTACGCATGGAGCTCGATTTATGTTTTGGAGAATAAATATTACACATATGGAGAACATAGAGAAGAAGAAGAAAGTTTTTTTTTTTTTTTTTTTTTTTTTTTGTGCAGGTGGGTTTGGTTTTGCAAGTAGAGAGTTCCTTCAATGCCTGAATGCAAACACAAATAATTGCCCAAATTCAACAAGTAACAAGGAAAAACAAGAAGAAGGAAAAAAAAAAAAAAAAAACACTAGCCCAAATTGAACAAGGAACAAAGAAAAACATGAGGAAAAAAAAAAAAAAAAAAACTCTAGTGAAAAGATCTGAAAAATCGGTGCCACTATGGGCAGCGAAGTTACTTCCTCTCCTCCGCCAAATTACCAAGATTGATTCGGGTATTTGTTTTGAGTTTTGTGTTTGGTTTTGTTCTTGGGTTTTTGGGGCTGGAAGTGGGAGAGAATGGTGTTGTTTGCAGGAACTAGTGGATTTTTTTTCAGGGGGAGAAGAAGAGGATCAGAAAAGAAGATGATCGGTTTTCTAGGTTCTGGATTTGTCTCCATCAGTAGTTTCTGTGTTTTTAGGTTTTGGGTTTTTCTCCACCGTGTTTTCTGGGTTTTAGTGGTCTGTGTTTTCTGGGTTTAGTGTTCTAGTTTTGTTTGAGGGAAAGACTCGAGTTCCACGTGTATAATTCTCCACCTCAGCACTGCGAGCACATGGAACTTGAGTTGCTATAGCGAACTCGATACTAAGAGACTCGAGATATTAGTTTGCTAATAAGTTTAGAAATGATGCTTACTAACTAATATGTTTGAAAATGGGTGTTATATGGCAAATTTGGCCTCATGATGATGAACAAAAAGAGTCTTCAGAAATTCAAACAATCAAATTGAAAAACAAAGTGTGTTTTCGAGCTCAAGAATAGAATTACAACTAGTTACTAACTCGTGCGATGCACGAGAATAGCTACTGAATGAGTTTTAGGGGGGGGGGGGGGAAAAACCATTATTTTTGAGTTGGAGTAGTAAGCAAAAATGCATGAAATAAGAAAATAAATAATAAAAAGAGGCAAATTACACTTTGGCAACCTATGGTTTGCCCAAAAAAACACTTTGCCTAGCTGTAATTTAAAATTTGGCATCTATTTGTCTCTAGTTATCCACATTTGTTAAAAATAGGGATAAATTTGTTTTTTTGCTACCATTTTATGTCTCTCTTCTCTCAAAACATAAAAATCTAAAAAATCAAGAGAAAAGAAGATCTAAAAGTTAGGTTTTGTAAAAATTAAAACTAACTTTTAGATATTTTTTCTCTAACCTTTGAAGGAATTCACTATCCTATACTTGAAGTTTAAGAGTCTTCATGTTTCGAAGAACTTCTGAAGTGGATTTCATCCTATTGTCCTTGGCTTCCATGATCTTAGATTAGTATCTCTTCTGGACTCTTGTAAGGGGTATATTGCAACCCATAACTATTAAAGTTGCAACTAATGTTGCAAATGACCCCAAACCTAAATTTGTATGTAGAATGTAGATTGCTAAGGATATTTGTACAGGCAACATCCATATTATGTTTAAGTAACAAATTATGTCTGTGATTCTTTGGATATCTACACTCATATAGTTAATGATCTCTCCACTAGTGTGGTTCTAGCGAGATTGACTTGACAGGAGTAAGCCTTTTTTGTATATGCGAGATATAAGAGCAACTCTAAGGTGAAGGCAAAGTAGACGTGCCCCAAAAATCCATTGCTTATGTGCGATTGTCTTAACCATTTTGACACTAAAAAGGCTAAGGTCAGAAGCATGGTTGTCAAAATCGCGACCTGGATTGTAAGATCGCACGATTTTACGATCCCACCACACCAAAACGTTTAGGATCACACTAGAATCGTAAAAATGGTAGGATTGTACATAGGATTGTATAAGGTCATAGGATCATATGGGATCCTACCAATCCTACCAAAACATCAATTTTCAGTTTTTTTTTTTTTTTGGGATAAATTTTTGGTTTTGATGAATCTTTAAGGGTTTTAATGAATCTTTAGAGGTTTTTATTTTTCTATGTTGTAATGGTATGACTTTTTTTTTATTATTATAAAAGTATGTTAACCTAAGCAATTTTTTTTTTTAGTTTCTAGTTCACTTGTAATCAAAATGAAGGAATGCTTCATCATTTCTAAATGAAGAATTTATATTGGTTTTGCTACTTTTTAAGTTATAATATTGTTAAATTTGTTTGATCAAAATACTTGTAGGGGCGCGTGTTGGAGCCCAAGTCCAAAATGTAAAGGGATATAGGCCCGGTAAGCCCAATACAATAAATTTGTAAATACGGGATTAGAGAACTAGGCCCTAATGAGTTGGACAACGGCTAGATTTGGTTTGAAAGATAATAAAGCAAAAGTAAGAAGGATTGATCCAAATAAATTCCCTCTCGGCATGGTCCATGGAGGTAAGTTCTAATATAAATCAATTGAACAAATTACTAATACAATTTTGATTACTACAGTCTTTTCTCTCTCTCTCTTTCCCGATCCCCTTTTCCTCAGGGGTTCCCTAAGTTATATATCCCCCCTGATTGATCTTGGCCCTACATTTGTTGATCATCCAGGCTATTACTTGAGTGCTTATCCCATCAGACACCCTTTCTGGCCTTCTGTGAGTTGGGATAGCCAAGGCGGCACTATTCAGGAGTTTTCTCCACATAAATGCGGCCAGAAAGTTAGATGCAGAGCATTCAATGCGGTGACAATAACTTTTCCTTAAATACCTCTAAGCCTCCATTCCTCTTGTACGTTTATGATACACATCCCTATCAGTAGAACGTTCTGGAAGGTCACCTTGAATGATAAGATATATATTTGATCCGTGATTTGCTCATCTAAAGAGATAATCCTCTTTGAACCACCTTTTCCGGCCTTTCTGTTTGCATCTTACTCATAGGATTCTGAGCTTAACACCCTCACTACTGTTTATCCATCTTCGGACCAACCAACATTCTCGACTAAGGCCCAATATACAAATTTGGACCCTTATCCCTACAAATGCCCATCAAAACTTCAGTTCTTTCCCTTTCATCTGAGGAGAAATAGTGGGGTTTTGATTTTTTAGGAGTTAAAATTATTTATTCCCTTGGATTACATGTGTGGGAATACCGTTTTGCGCACCCTATAACCGTCACTGACACTTCGAAACCCACAATGCGTCATTAATTGCTCCAGGCGGTATTTTGTTCCCCGCATCCAACGGTGAGACGCTGATCCTACGGTCAACATTTCTCCTTGAATTTTGAGCAGGATAATTCCCACTTAATTCCACCCCCTATATAAGGCATTCGGGGAAATCATTTTTCTTCATTTTCACAAGTCTTAAAGCTCCCCAGAGACTCCTAGTGCTCAAACCTTCAAGATTTCCTAAATTTCTAAAGTCTCCAAACCTTTTTCTTTAAGAAATTAAAACTTTTAAGAAGTACCAGAAGCACTACTCGCACCTATTCTCGTAAGTTTCTTCCTTCCTATGATCTTTTATCCTTGGCCAATCTTCTCGGCCTTCCATTCTTCATCTCCTTTTCTTAAAACCTTCATCTATTTCCCCTTAGTTTAACCAAATGGGTAGGTTTATGCACCTCGTAAACTCTCTAGTTGGTATGGAGGGTTTTAGAGCTAAGCATCACATTCTGCAAGGAGTAGCCCTACGGTATTGTGCTCCGGACCAAATAATCACAGATAGAAAGAAGGGGGAGGTCGTCATCCTTATGATCACTTTCATAGAATGAGGGATAACACTCCCCATGGGTAGGGTGACTCGAGACTATTTGATCAATCATAAGTTGACTCCCCACCAATGCACCCCTAATCTATTTAGGGTTTTGGGTAGTGTAGATGCTCTCAATGAGCATATGGGCCTGAAACTCACGTGGCATGATGTCATTCATATGTATGAGTGCCACAAGCTCTTCGGTGCAGGATATTACCTCAAGTCTCAGTCCGACATCGTTAGACTGGTATCGTGTCTTCCTAAGTTTAACAAAGACATGAAAGATGATTACCTGATCGCCTATGGGGAATGGCACGATGGTCTTCATTGCCCAACTTAAGAGGGAGATCTAGGTGGGATACCCTAGGTTTAGGTCCCTCAGCATGGGATTTAGCTCCTTCAACTTTACCCTTTTTTCTTTCTAACAATATGTTTTATTTTGGCGATGGATTTCATTAATCTGACCATGGTTTACTCCTTGGATGTTTTTGCAGATAAAGTGCACGCTACTCCCAGACTCAGTCTTGTTAACATCGCAACTCTCAACAAGGTGCTGCGGTTTGAAATCTTTGTGAGTGAAGACGGGCAACTACGAGCTACCCATTTAGTATTGGACTTCGAGCCCTTGTCAAAGGCATTCCAGGATGAAGGCCAAGCAATAAGGGCAGGCGATCCTAGAATCCATCGAATAGACGTCTCACGACCCAGTTTCTTAGCTTGGTAGGACCTCCCACCTGTTGAACTACCTCCCCAACGCTCTCCCCAAGAAGTAGCTGCTTCGAGGGAGGAAACAGCCTTTTCACATCTCTCCCTTAAGGTCGAGATTGACCAATTTCACTTCAAGGTGGACAAGGAAGAAATGGCAGATCCGATAATCTAGCTCTCGGATTCCAAGGATGAGTTAGACAGGCAATCCACTGCCCACTCTTCCAGGCTTATTATTGCCCATTTTGATCCCAGTTCCGAGGAGGACAAAGAGATGAATATCAATCTGAGGAAATGACTGAAGGGTCTCCTCGCCGTGAGAAACAAATGGGGGTCGTCCAAGGATGCTCCTAAATCCCAAGTTTTTGCCAATCTCCCGCCTCCTCCTCCTCTCCTTGTGACTTCAGTCGAATTGCTTCCTTGTCTTGACTTAAAGAAGAAGAGAAAGGTGCAAGAAGTGGAGGAGGGCAAGGTGGTTTCTCCAAAAGGAGCGAAGCAGCCCAAAAACGCCAAAAACAAACGGGCTCCCTCTGCGGACAGCAGAGAAGACTCCCTTGGGGCCGAGGTGCGCCGACCACAACACACTTGGGCTCCAAGGTTGAAGCTAGACGGCACTGCAATCCCCTGGGACACCTCAGTTCAAAGCTTCCAGGAGGCATTCAGGCTATATTGCTGAAGCTCTAGAGCAGTCTCTTCTCCTCCCCCGAGAAGGACCTTGCCATAGTAAGTAATCTAACATATCATTGAATTAGATACTTAGCCGCTCTCTCATTCTTCCTTTTTTTTACATGGGATTCCTCCGTTATTTTTATGCAGGTTACCTAACAATTTTCCATGGCTGAGAAGTGGGTCAGGGACACCCGTAATCAAGCTAGGGCTGAGGCCTACTCCTGCGCTGAGGCCGAGAAGTCCTTGGGGCCTCTCAAGTAGGAGCAGACTGAGCTGGTCAACAAGCTAACTAAAGAGGAGAAGGCGCGTCTGAGCGCCAAGGCCGGTTTAAAAACTGCTAAGAAACAGGCCGAAGACTAGCGCCAGAAACTCCATATCACTGAGATAGGGCTAGCCACTCAAAAACAGTTGGTCCTAGAGCTCAAGGCCGATCTGCAGAAGCTAAGGAGGCAGCTTAGTTGGGGAAGGAGGCAACAGAGGCTGAAAAGCAAGCATCCTACGCCCTTGGCGTGGAAGAAACACAAGCTAGGCTCACTGAGGAACTAGCTGAGGTATGCAAGGATTATTGCGATGCAACATGGGCTAGGGTTCCGTTTAACACTTATAAAGATGTCATTAAGTGTTAATTTTCCTAAAGCATGTGGTCCGAGGAGCCAGGCATGACTAAAGGTTTTGTTTAAACATTTAGAAATATGTCATAGAGTGTTAATTTCCCTAAAGCATAAGGTCCGAGGAGCCAGACATGACTAAGATTCTGTTTAAACACTTAGAAAGATGTCATAGAGTGTTAATTTTTCCAACGCATGTGGTCCGAGGTGCCAGGCATGACTAAGGTTCTGTTTAAACACTTAGAAAGAGATCATAGAGTGTTAATTTCCCCAAAGCCTGTGGTCCGATGAGTCAAGCATGACTAAAGTTCTGTTTAAACACTTAGAAAGATGTCATAAAGTGTTAATTTCTCCAAAGCATGTGGTCTAAGGAGCCAGGCATGACTAAGGTTCTGTTTAAACACTTAGAAAGATAATAATGAGAAGTACAATGTATTTAAACAATAAATGAGCATTTGACAAAAGAAACTTTCATTAATAATAATACATTTTCAAGTTGTTTACATTCCAAGGGCGTGGTATTACATGTTCATCTAGGTCTTCAAGAAAATATACTCCTATACCAGCCACCGAGGTGACGATATGGCCCCTCTCAGTTGGGCCCCAGTTTTCCCCATGCTGGGTTCTTTGCAGTACCTAGAACTTTTCTTAACATCAAGTCACTAGGTGCTAACAATCTCAGCTTCACCTTTGCATCATACTCTTGCTTGAGTTTGTGTTGGTAATATGCCAACTGAACCATGGTGTTCTCCCTTTTTTCTTCAATCAAGTCTAAACTCTTTTCTAGTAATTCGTTGTTATCACTCGGATTGAAAGAGCTTGTCCTCAGCGTTGGGAAGCCAGTCTCTAAATGAATTACAGTCTCGGCTCCATAAGTCATCGAAAATAAGGTCTCTCCTATTAATCTGCGAGGTGTGGTTCGGTATGTCCAGAAGACATGCGACAATTCTTCCACCAATTTTTCCTTCGCATCATCCAACCTCTTCTTGAGTCCATTCACTATGACCTTGTTAACAGTCTCGACTTGTCCATTCTCTTAGGGATAAGCTGGGGTAGAATATATATTCATAATTCCCAGGTCACAACAGTATCTCCTGAAAGATTTGCTATCAAACTAAAGGCCATTGTTTGAGATAAAGGTACAAGGGACCCCAAACCATGTGACAATGTTTTTCCAAACAAATTTCTTGGCATCCATGACCTTGATATTTGCCAAGGGTTTAGCTTCAACCCACTTAGTAAAGTAGTCCGTGCCAACCAGTAAATACCTCTTGTTCCCTGCTACCTTAGAGAAAAGGCCAACAATGTCTAAGCCCTATTAAGAAAATGGCCAACGGCTGGACAGGGGATTAAGGACTCCTCTTAGTTGCTATACGTTTGGTGCAAATCTTTGGCATTGATCACATTGCTTCACATATTCTTGTGCTTCCTTTTGCATGTTTGGCCACCAATAGCTCTGTGTGATAGCTCTATGAGACAAAGACCTGCCTTCTGTGTGACTTCCACAAATCCCTTCATGTAACTCCTCTAAGAGTAATTCTGATGCCTCAGGGTGTATGCAAAGTAGATATGGCCTTGAAAATGAGCGCTTGTACAATTTCTAGTCCTTGAATAGCCAGAACCGAGGAGCCTTTCTCCGTATCTTGTCAGCCTCTGATTTCTCTTCGGGCAGGATATCCTCCTTAAGAAATAGAACTATGGGGTCCATCTAGCTCGGCCCTACCATAACTTGATGGATCTGAACCGTATCTCTTCTCATCACAGCCGGCTTGCATAAGTCCTCACAAGTATGAGCTGTGGCAAACTTTGTGATGAGGAGGTTGCCAGTGTGGCAAGGGAGTCCGCGTGTGTATTTCTACCCCTAAAGACTTGTGACAAATTGAAAGATTCAAATCCAGACTATAAATGTCTAACCTGGCTTAAATATTCCTACATTCTGGGATCTCTAGCTTCCAGCTCTCCTTAAACCTGGCCCACAACTAGCCTTGAATTAGAGAATATCTCTATTGTCTTTCCGCCATTTTTTGCACCATAGTCATTCCTACCAATAAAGCTTCATATTCAGCCTCATTGTTTGTGGCCGAGAAATCCAGTCTTAATAATTTATCAATAGTAATCTTCTCAGGGGATACTAGAACTAGTCCCACTCTGGACCCCCTCTGATTTGCTGCACTGTCAACGTATACTCTTCAGGATAAAGGATCTTGTAGGGAGATCATGCCAACTGATTTTTCATCTGTGCTTCGCTTCTCTGCTTCTACTTCCAATGGGGGTTCAGTAAACTCAGCTACCAGATCAACGAGGACTTGACCTTTGACGAAGGTATGAGGCATGTAGTTGATGTCAAAGGCTTCTAGAATTGTCCCCCATTTAGCAATCTTCCTTGTGTAATCAGCACTTCGAAGCAGGGCTCTGAGTGGAAGATGAGTTAGGACAACAACTATGTGTGTCTGGAAGTAATAGAGGAGTTTACGTGTAACGTATACCACTACCAAAATGGTCTTTTCTAGTGGTAGATAACGGACCTCGGCCTCATATAATGACTTGCTAACATAATAAACTGGCATTTATATGCTGCTATCAACTTGCACCAACACCAAGCTTACTGCATGAGGAGCCATAGCAATATAAGCAAACAGGACCTCATCCACCTCATAACTGGACATGATAGGTGGCCGAGAGAGATATTCTTTAAGCTGCTAGAAGGCTAAAACACACTCCTTGGTTCACTCAAATCCCTTCCATTTCTTTATCAACAAGAAGAAGGGTTTGCACCTATCCGCTGACTGGGAGATAAACTGATTCAAGGCAACGGTCATTCCAGTTAGCTTCTGGACTTTCTTGGGATTTCGAGGTGGTTGTAAACTGTTAATTGCTTTAATTTGGGTAGGGTGAACCTCGATTCCTTGATGAGTTACCATGTAGCTTAGAAACTTGCCCGATCCTACACCAAAAGAGCATTTGGAAGCATTAAGGCACAACTTGTGTTTCCTCAAAATTTCAAAAATGTTCCCAAGGTCTCCTACATGCTTGGACACCACCTTACTCTTCACCACCATATCATTTATATAAACCCCAATACTCTTACCCAATTATAGTTCAAACATCCTAGTCATCATCCTTTGATAGGTAGACCCTGCATTTTTCAAACTGAAAGGCATCACTTTGTAGTGGTAGTTTC
Organism: Quercus gilva; assembly: GCA_023621385.1. Classification (NCBI taxonomy): domain Eukaryota; kingdom Viridiplantae; phylum Streptophyta; class Magnoliopsida; order Fagales; family Fagaceae; genus Quercus; species Quercus gilva. Next base: position 40,499,245 of record CM042481.1, read on the forward strand.
CAGTGGAAGTGACAAAAGCTGTCTTTTCTTGGTCACCCAGGGCTAGTGGTATCTGGTGGTATCCTTGAAAGGCATCTAAGAAGCTCATCCAAGGATGATTTACAATTGCATCCACCAGCTGGTCTATCCTAGGCGTAGGGAAGGGATCCTTTAGGCAAGCCTTATTGAGATCTGTGAAGTCCACACACACTCGCCACTTCCCACTATTCTTCTTTACCGCCATAGTGTTGGCCAGCCACTCAGGATAGAAAACCTCCTTAATAACCCCTGCTTATTTAAGCTTTATCACCTCGTCTTTGACAACATTAGAGTGATCCTTGGACAAGCGCCGAGGTGGTTGCTTTTGGGGGGGTGACAGATGGATTAACATTTAAATGATGGCAGATGAAGCTCGGATCTACCCCCGGGGCTTCGTAAGCGTTCCATATGAATACATCAACATTACTCCTAAGAAACTTTATTAGTTCTTCCTTCTCTAGATGAGGCAGCTGAGCCCCAATCTGAAAAAACTTCTCCGGATCATCACCAACAACAACCGTTTCTAAATCTTCACATTTTGCCTCATCGGCTAATCCCTTCTCAGGTAAATCTAGAGCTTTTAATTACTATAAGCCCCTTCAATAAAGGCCGAGGACTCGACTCTGGGCTGATGTAAGATTGCAGCCACCAGGCACTGCCTAGCCACTGATTGACTTCCAACAATCTCTTTAATCTAGCCCCCCAACAAATATTTCACCTTCTAGTGCAAAGTAGAAGAGACGACTCCTAGGGCATGAAGCCAAGGCCTAACCATAATAGCCGTGTAGAGGGAATAAGCGTCCACCACGATGAAGTCCACCTCCACCACTTCTAAACCAGCTTACATGGGTAGTCTAATCTAACCCCTTAGAATGACAACCTTCTCATCAAAACTCACCAAAGGAGAATCGTAGGCTGTTAAGTCCTTGGGTCTCAAGTTCAGCCCCTTGTACAAGTCGGGGTACATAATCTCAGCACCACTGTCTTGGTCCACCATTATCCTCTTCACATCATATCCTCCAATCTTGAGTGTGACCACTAAAGCATCATCGTAGGGCTGTATGGTTCCAATCTTATTTTCGTCTGAAAAACTTAGTGCCAATTGGATATCCACCCTAGCTTTCTTTGACTCCAGATTAGTGTCCTCGGCAGACAATCGGGCCACAAACATCACTTAGACGAACAAGAACCGATCCTTCCTAGAGCAGCAAAGATGACATTTATCGTTCCCAAAGGAGGTCTTGAAGAAGTATCTCTCCAGGGTTCTGAATTTGCTTGACCCTACAGGCCACTAGAATGATGCAAAAACTGCTTTAATTTTCCTTCTCAGACCAACTAATCCAGATGATCCCACAAATTTCTACAATCCTTCGTGGTATGTCCTTGGTCTTGGTGGTATTGGCAATAAAGGCTCTGATTGCACCTCATGGGGTTTCCTGCCATTTTATTCGGTCATTTGAAGAATGACTCATTCTTAATCTTCTCCAGGTTGGTGCACTGGTTCTCAAAACACCGCGTTAACTACCTGAGCACCAGCAAACCCTGACTGCCCAGCAAAGTCTCTCCAAGGTCGGTTGTTGTTGTACCAGTCCAACCTAAAATCCCTCCTCTCTTGAGGGATAATCTTAGCCTTTCCTTTCCCCTGCTGCTAGTCTTCCTTAACCCTTTTATACTTATCAATTCGATCCATGAGCTGGCGTATACTAGTGACAGGTTTTCTAGTCAAAGACTTCCTTAAATCGTGCTCAGTTGAGAGGCTGACCTTGAAAGTACTGATAGTCACGTCATCAAAGCCACCATCTATCTCATTGTACATCTCTTAGTATTTGTCCAAGTATGTTTTCAAGGTTTTTCCCTTTGACATGAATAAGGATAGTAGGGAGTCAAAGGGCCAAGGAACCTTGCACAAGTAATAAAGCGAGAGCCAAATGCACAAGTAAGCTCCTTGAAGGAAACTATGGAATTTTCCTTTAGGCCGTCGAACCATCTCATCGCCACGGGTCCCAGACTGGATGGGAACACCTTTTACATCAAGGCTTTGTCTTTGGAATGGATAGTCATTCTCTGATTGAAATGGCTCACATGCTCCACAGGTTCCGTTTGACCATTATAGATGGTGAACTTTAGATGATGGAATCACCGAGGAAGCCTTTCCCCTTCAATCTTAAACGTTAAGGGCGACTTGGAAATCTAGTTTAAAGCTTTGCTCATAGCGTCATTTCCTAGGCCTCTACAAGGCGGGCTCTTGTACCTACGTTTGTGATGGTGTCTTCATCATAGGAAAAGGACTTGCTGGGTGGAATTCTTGACCTTCGCCTATAACTAGCATCCTCTTCACCCTTAGAGGAAACGTCAAAGCTAGAAGGGGTTCATTCTCACCATGCATGGTGCAACTTCCTCTTTAACTAATCAATCTCTAGTTGCATGGCTCTGTTATGTTGCTCTTGAGATATGACTTCCAACCCCAGAGTAGCTTCTGCTTGTATGCGTAATATGCACACTAGAGTAGCTTCTGCTTGTATGCATAATATGCACACTACCCTCTTGATCTCTCCTACGTTCAAGATTAAGGAAATCATCCTGTCGTTGGGACCCTGTGGACTCTTGCTGATGGGGACCTGATCCTACCATAGTTGACCGTTGCACTCACTATCACACAAGTTCCTCCCTACAAACGGCGCCAATTGTAAGGTCGTGTGTTGGAGCCCAAGCCCAAAATGTAAAGGGATATAGGCCGGTGAGCTCAATACAATAAATTTGTAGAGAGTGGGTTAAAGTACTAGGCTCTAATGAGTTGGACAACGGCGAGAATTGGTTTGAAAGATAATCAAGCAAAAGTAGGAAAAGTTTTAAACAAATAAATTCCCTAAGTTATATATCCCCCCCTTGATTAATCTTGGACCTACATTTGTTGATCATCCAGGCTATTACTTGAGTGCTTGTCCTATCAGATATCCTTTTTGGCCTTTTGTGAGGTTGGATAGCCTAGGCGGCACTGTTCATGGTTCTTCTCCACATAAATAGGACCAGAAAGTTAGCTGCAGAACATTCAATGCAGTGACAATAGCTGTTCCTTAAATACCTTTGAGCCTCTATCTCTCTTGTACGTTTATGATACACAATCAGTAGAACGTCCTGGAAGGTCACCTTGAATGATAGAATATATATTTGATCCGTGCTTTGCTCATCCGAGGAGATAATCATCCTCGAACCACCTTCCCCAGCCTTTCTGCTTCCATTTTACTCAAGAGATTCTAAGCTTAACACCCTCACTACTGTTTATCTATCTTCGAACCAACCAACGTCCTCGGCCATGACCCAATGCCCAATATACAAATTTGGGCCATTATCCCTACAATACTAATTTGTATTCTAATATTACTAAAATATTTTTCGTATATATAAATTAATCAGTATGCTTGTATTTGTATATTGTCTAATTGATTGATTTTTTTTGGGCAAGCTCTGTAATTGTTGCTGAGTGTAGTATAACTTGAATAATTATATGTGAAGTTGTATCTTGATATCTTTTTGCAGCCCTAGTATACAAATATAAAATATATACATAGATGATGCAATAGATGATGATGATTATGACGGTGGTTATAAGAACCCTAGAATGAGAATAATTAAATGTTCACTTCACCTTAATATTCATCTTGCTTTTGGATTTCATATTTTAGTTAGCTAGTTTCCATTTTATATCTTATTTTAGATTTTAAACTTGGAACTTAGAACTAAGAAAATATTTCCATATGTGTTGATAAATATTTTAGTATTTGGTTGTTAATTAAAAATTTATTGAACTTTTTAAACACATTGGGTCAAAACTTAGATATATTTGTTTTGTTGATATAAACGTAGCAATGTCTGACATGTAAATTATATTATATGATGCAAATTTTTGTTTTTTTATGGTTGAATTCACAATTTATGTGATTTTTCAACATATAAAGTCATTATCAATGTGTTTTTTGCTTTAAATCTGAAATGTAAGATCTTATAATCTACGATCCAATCCTGCGATTCACAATCCCACCTACCTCCCACGACCCTACGTAGAATCCCAACTTTGACAACCTTGGCCAGAAGATACCCACTCTCTAAACTCTTGGTACCCAATAGCAAAAAGTGGATTGAGCCAAGAGAAGGTAACAATTTGGACAAAAGTAGCTTTACCGTATAAAGATATCCTCTTGCATTCTGAATGTTCATCAGTTTTTCCATGGAGAAGTGGTTTGGCAATGCCATTGGGGACATTGAAAATGATACATATCTAAAATTTTATAAAACCTAACTTTTAGATCTTTTTTCTCTTAATTTTTTTAGTTTTTTATGTTTTGAGAGGAGAGAGATACAAAAGAGTACCAAAAAAAAAAATTTACACTTGTTTTTAACAGAGATGGGTAACAGAAGACAAATGGAACTTACCTCATGTAGGTAAAGTACCAATTTTTAAATCACAAATAAGCAAAGTGTTTTTCAAGCAAACCACAGGTGGACAAAATGTAATTTCCCAAAAAAAAAAATTATATTGAAAAAAATAACACAAAATTTTATTAGTTAGGCAGAAGAAAATATTATTGTTTTATTTATCAGTTTTTTATGGGAAGGAATAAGAGATAAAATGTTGCGTATCTAGTTTAGTTTGTGCTATATATGTATATATAAAATAAGTTGTAATATATATGCCAAAAAGTGTTTATTGGCTGAAAATGTGCTTATTGAATGAAAATGTGTCTATTGGCCAAAGATGTGCATATTGACTGAAAAGGTGTCTACCAATAGGTGTTTATTGAAATGTCATAACCATTCATATTAGATATACTCAAAGGTGTTTATTGACCGAAAATGTGCCTATTGGTTGAAAATGTGCTTATTGAATGAAATGGTGCCTACCAAAAAATGTCTATTGAAATGTCATAACCATTTATATTAGATATACCAAAAGGTGTCTATTAATTGAAAATGTGCTTATTCGCTGAAAATGTGCTTACTGAATGAAAATGTATCTATTAAATGAAAATGTACCTATTGAAGAAAAATGTGTCTATTGAATAAAAAAGGTGTCTCTCAATCAAAAATGCGCTTATTGAATGAAAATGTGCCTATCAAATGAAAACTAGTATGTAACCCCGTGTATATGAACGAATACATTTAAAAACAATCGCAATTACATATATATAATTTAGAATCTAATTAGAGCTAAACTCTTCTGTTTTTGCATTCAATAATTTACTTGCTATTAAAATTAAAAAATTAGATGGAACATGTAGGGATAAGGGCCCAAATTTGTATATTGGGCCTTGAGCCTTGGCCGAGGACGTTGGTTGGTCTGAGGACGGATAAACAATAGTGAGGGTCTTAAACTCAGAATCACATGAGTAAAATGCAAGCAGAAAGGCTAGGGAAGGTGGTCCGAGGAGGATTATATCCTCAGATGAGTAAAGCACGGATCAAATATATATCTTATCATTCAAGGTGATCTTTCAGGACATTCTACTGATAGGGACGTGTATCATAAACGTACAAGAGGGATGGAGGCTCAGAGGTATTTAAGGAAAAGTTGCTGCCACCGCACTGAATACTTTGCAGCTAACTTCTAGCCACATTTATGTGGAGAAGACCCCTGAACAATGCCGCCTAAGCTATCCCAACTCACAGAAGGCTAGAGAGGGTGTCCAATGAGACAAGCACTCAAGTAATAGTCTAGATGATCAACAAATGTAGGGTCAAGATCAATCAATGGGGGATATATAACTTAAGGAACTCCTGAGGAAAAAGGGATTGGGAAAGAGAGAGAGAAAAGACTGTAGCAATCAAAATTATATTAGTAATCTGTTCAATTGATTTATATTAGAACTTACCTCCTTGGACCGTGCCGAGAGGGAATTTATTCGGATCAATCCTTCTTACTTTTGCTTGATTATCTTTCAAACCAATTTTAGCCGTTGTCCAACTCATTAGAGCCTAGTCCTTTAATCCACTCTCTACAAATTTATTATATTGGGCTCACCGAGCCTATATCCCTTTACATTTTGGACTTGGGCTCCAACACGTGCCCCTACAGAACACATGTGCAAAACTGAACTCCAATTAAAATTCAATTTAGAATTTAATTGAATTTAGACTCTTTAATTTTTGCACATAATAATTCACTTGACATACAAATTTAAAAATTAGATGAGACACGTGGCGTAAAATTAGACTCCAGTTTAGAATTTAATTGGATTTTCTCTTAATTTTGGCTATTAATATATATATATATATATATTTGACTTATAAACTTGAATTATTTTTATTATACAAAAAAATGCTCATAAATATAAAATCATTCAAAAATTATATTTTTTTTGATTTATTTCTATTGGACTCCTCGTTTTTTACACTAAATTAACTCATTCGACACAAAAATTAAAAAAACTTAAATTAAATGGGACACATGGCACAAAATTAAATTATAATTGAAATCTAATTTTTACATTGAATTAACTCACTTGACACAAAAATTTAAAAACCTAGATTAGATGGGACACATAGCATAAAATTAGATTCTAATTTAATTCCAATTTGAAATCCAATTGGATTTTTTTTCAGGTTTACCTATTATTATATATAGTATATATATATGTGTGTGTGTGTGTGTGTGTGTGTGTGTGCCAATTGACCAAAAATGTGTCCATTGAAAAATTAAAAGTCACAACCGTTTGGTGTTTTTAAATGTATACGTGGCATTAATTTATGTAGTCATATGGCGCAATAAGGAGTAGTCAACAAAAAATTAAATGTTTAGGTTTTATATCATATATAGATATAGATATATATATATATGTAAAATCCAATGCACAAGACGAAACTAATCAAATAGGGTTCAAATCAACAAAAATTGTAGATGACATAGGGAAAAATAGGAAAGTGTGTTTATTATGTTCTTTCTACACATCAAACATAACAAGATATATATCTCTTCCCCTTACCATGCTTAATTTTTAAAACATCTTTTTTATTTTATTTTTATAGAGTTTCAACCTATGGCATCCGCTCATGATAATAGCTCTTTATCATTAGACCAAGACAACAATCGATTTTGGTGTAGGCGGGAATTGAATCCCAGATCTCTTATTCAACCATAAAAAATTTTACCAGTTGGGCTAACTGAAATCTAAATTGGGAGAAGAGGTAAATATTCCCGTCCCTTCTCCATTAGTTCCCTTGTATAGAATCATTGTTGCTTTGTGAAAACTCAGCTCCAACATCCATCTAACCGATTTATTTTCCTTGAAGAGTTACAATGACTATACACATGAACATCTATTGTAGCTTTGTAAACAAATTTAGCAAAAATACACTTTTAGTCCCTACATTTTGGGCTAATTTTCATTTTGGTCCCAAAATTGATTTTGTTCCTAATGTAATCCCTAAAAAAAAAAAAAAATCAATTTTATTTTGGTCTCTACCATCACCCACTAACAGAAATCTCCTACATGGCAAACAGGACACCCTACTAGCTAACGTGACACTGATGTGGCGATTAAAATATTATTAAAAAATATTATTTGGCATTTTTATATGCCACATTAGCATTTTAATTTTTTTTTTAAGTCATGTTAGAAAATTTAAACCAAAAAAGAAAACAAATTAAAAAAAAAAAACTTAAATCTAATTAAAAAATGGTTTAACAAATATATATAATTAAAAAACAAACCTTTAATTTCTTTATTTTAATTTAAACTAAAATGCAAATTTGATTTAAATTGAAATTTTAATTTCTCTATTCTCATATTTTCGTGCATTTTATTTTTTCTTAACCAAACACAAAAATAAACTGGAGCTTCCCAAATCTCAGATCAAATCAATTTCTCTTCTCCTCTCTCTCTCCCTAAGCTATTCCACAGCTACCATGAGCCACCACCAACTGTGGTTTTTCTCTGAACCTCTATCCTTGTGATCTCACTCTCTCTAATTCATTGTGTCGAATTGGTTTCTCCAACTCTCTCTCAGCGTCCTTCTTTGCTCCACCGGTTCGGTCACTAGAGGTCCGATCCTGTCGCCTCGGGATCAATGTCACGGCGTGCAGAGCTTTGTTGTCGGATCGAGGCATGTAGGTCATAGATTGGTTGGTGTTGGTCATGATCTCTCTGACCTAAGTTTGTTTTTCCATGTGGGTGTTGGTTTGTTTTAAATTTCTGGGTTTGTTTTTTTTTTATTTTTTTATGTTGGTTTGATAATTTTTCTAGGTTTATGGGTTTGATTTGTTAGAGGTTTCAGTGGAGGATGGTGTTTGGATGGAAAATGGGAACATCACTGGTGGTGGCTGTGGCATGCATCAAGAAGAGAATCCATTGCCCATGAGTAGGTGTCTGGGTTTGTTTGAGACTTGTGTGACTAAGTTTGTTCAGATTTGGGTATCCTTGCTCTTATTCTAGGTTTGTTTGTGTTTTTGTTTTTTTGGAGAGAACGTGGAGTTGTTTGTTTTTATGGGTTTTTTTGTGTGTTTGTTTCTTGAAGAAAAATTATGGGTTTATGGGTTTGCTAGAGATTGAATTGGTTACTGGGTTTATGGGTTTATTTCTTTGATTTATTTATGGTTTGGTTTGGTTTCTTGGATTGATTTCTTGTTTTTTCAGATTTGATGGAGTAGATTTGGTTGCTGGATTTGGATTTGGGGTTTGCTAGAGATTGGTTTATTTCATGGATTTGGGAAAAACACGAAGAACAACTTCAGTTCTTATGAAAAAATAATGAAAGTAAAAAAAAAAAAAAATAAAAAAAAAGTTTTGTTTTTTAATTTATTTTCTTTTTTTAATTTAAGTTTTCTGACATGGCTTTTTAAAAAAAATAAATTAAAATGCTAATGTGGCATATAAAAATGCCAAATAAATTTTTTTTAATAATATTTTAATTGCCACATCAGCGCCACGTCAGCTAGTAGGGTGTTTCGTTTCCCATGCAGGAGATTTTTGTTAGTGGGCTAACGGCAGGGATCAAAATAAAATTGATTTTCTTTTTTTAGGGATTACATTAGGAACAAAATCAATTTTGGGACCAAAATGGGAATCAGCCCAAAATGTAGGGACCAAAAGTGTATTTTCGCCAACAAATTTTTATACTAAATGATTTGAACAAAACAATTAAATATTTAATTTGTCCCTTTCTCACCCAAATTCTCTCTTTACTTGGTAGAGGTGGACAGCTGAAGGGATGAGGATGATGATGTGATGCAACAATGGAGGAATGAGGACAACAGCACAATGTGGCGGTGGAGGGATAAGGACTACGACAAGGTGGTGGACAAATGAATACAATGACGTGACAAAGGAGATGCATGATCTGATTTTGTGGTTTTTTTTTTATGTTGTTGTGTTTTGATATGTTGATTTGTGATGTTGGATGTAAAGGGATATGATTTGTAAGTGTTTTAATTTGTTGATTTGTGGTGTTCAATGTAAAGGGATATGATTTTTTGGTGTTTGATGAAGTCGAGAATTTCACCAGTAAGTCACACGGTCCCTACGCGCACGAACACGAACCTGCACAACAAAGAGAAAAGAGAACCTATCGAAGAGCACCGGTGTGGTGCCGGCCGAATACCCTCCGAAGGTTAAGTCAGAAAGATTCTCACGAGTGCTAGAGAGGGGTTAATTATGCGTACCTTGATTTGTGAGGGTATCGAGGCTTTTATAGTAGTAGAGGGTTGAACTCTCTTTCTTGGAGTAGAAGTCTTTTCTATATAGGAATCCCTTATATGAGCAAATTGCGGGATTGTTTCCTTATAGAACTATTTTTTATAGAATCCTCGACTTGATGGACAAGGTTTTCCTTATAAAGAGAATCTATTAATGTGCGTATCATATAAGATCTCATCGGTGTAGAGATTTCATTTGTAGGCTTTCCAATTCAACCGGCCCACCTAAACTCGGCCCACAAGATGTGGCCCGTCAGCACACAGGCCCGTCAGGATGAGTCCGTCATACATACACGCGGATTTCTCCCTCTTCAGTTGCCCCCTCACACCGTGAATCCGTCAGAATTCATAGGATTCACGGGGTGAAAAAGATGGATATGATATGACGGTCAATAATCATGACGGGTGAGGCGTATGACGGACAAATTATTCTAGGTCCGTCGGTTTTCGCGCACAGGATTAATTTCGATCAAGTACCGTGACACGCGTCACTGTTCTATTGAGGGCTGTAATAAATCGAAGCGTCGCCTCGTCTCCCGTGTAGCCTCTTTATAAATATTAAGCCCTAGCCTCTCATTCATCACTTTTGCTTAGAAACACTTTGTCAGAGCTCAATCCGTCATAATTGTCAGGCTAGTAATTCGCATCCGTCTCCATCAAATTTTCTCCGTTCACATTCTACTCACCGGTAAGTACACTTCGTCATCTCATTCCTCCTTCAGATTTTATTCCTTATTATACATCCGTCATCATTTCTTTAGTCGTCAATACCTAGGAAATGTCTAGTGCATCGAGTAACCAATCATTTGTCCGTGACGGGGCGGACTATGAGGATGTATATCCGTCAGGTCATAGGGATCTAGATAGTCCTAGCGACAATAGGAGCCCGTCTTCATCTTCTCCGTCCTCAACAAATGAGGATGCAGAGTTTGTCGAGCATGTAGAGTTTGATGACGACCAGCAAGTAGGACCCGTCGTAGTAGCTGATGGACCAAGGGAGTTCATCATGCTCCCAGAGTGGACGGTTAATGCTTTCACATCAACCATAAAGGAAAACCACTTCAGAACACTTAGGGGTAACTACCAGATTCCAGATTATATCCCCCTCCGTCTACCTTATAAATCAGAGAAATGTTATTATGAAGGGGTGGACGGTGTCGGTATATATGAGCAAATGTTGAAGGCTGGACTCCGATTCCCACTGAGCTCCCTTCATCGTGAGCTGCTCAAGTATTTGGGTTTGTCCGTCAACCAAATATCTCCAAATGCCTGGAGGATCTTCATTGCGATGGAGGTTCTGTACGGGGCTATGTCGGACGGAGCTAGGAGATTAACGGTAAGGGAATTTTTACATTGCTACCGTCCAGATGAGATCGACAAGTCTAGGGGTATATACAGTTTTGTACCTAGGAGTACGCTACTAAAGGTTATATATGAAATCCCAGACTCCAACAGAGACTGGAAGAGTAGATACATTTTCTTAGAAGGTGACGGATGGATGTGCCGTCCAGGAGAGACAGCTCATATGCCTGTCGATACTACTTGGGGCGTAATATCTGAGAATGGTATGTGTTCGTCCTAGTTAGGATGCCCCCCTTTTTTAACCGTTCAGCTCATTTTGGAAACTTTCCTAACCGTCCTCTTCATTTGCAGTACGACGGCGCCCTCAAATTAGTATTGAGGAATTCAGTTTTCTTGAAAGAGTTTTCAAGAAGACCACGCCGGAGGAGAGGACTTGGGCGAAGTTAGTCAATCCTGATACCATCTGCTGGTATTGTGACGGGCCTGTACCTTCACCACAAGCCATTAAGTACGAAGAAAGAATCCGTCAACGTACGTCCGTCACCTCTCTTTTGCTTTACAACGGGATTTGTTTCACGGAGCTAACTCTTTCTTTTATTCTTTCAGAAATGGATGCTGCCAAGAGAAGGGCACTCATACGGGATAATGCAGCAAAAAACAGGACGGCTAAAGTTGCTGAACAGAAAGATGCGACGGTCTCCAAGCGCAAGCAACCGTCCAAAGGTGACCGTCCGCCCAAGAAGCCCAAGGTTCCCCTTGAGCCCGTCGTAGGGCTCATGGCTGAAGGTGCTAAGACGGCTACTCCTCCTAAGCACGGTGCTGGTAAGGGGCTGATGAAGGATCCGTCATCCACCCTTAAGAAGCCACCTCCCCTTCTCCGTGATGATCCCAGCTATGCCTTGGATAAGCTGTCTTCTATTCTTACCTCCGAGGATTACGAAGACCTGGGCAATCACTCGACGGAGGCAATGGGTGAGACAAGCTTATTCAGTATTGCTCAGGTTAGGCCCGTCCAAGTCTTTTTATGTTCTATCCTTTTATCCGTCTTACTATATCTTACTTTCAAATTATTTCATATTTCAGACTATGGTCATGGTTAAGGGCCTTATGGGACGGTGTCTCAACCATGAGACGACCTTAGATCGAATCCGGGAGAAGGCCAAGAGAACGGAGGAGGAGCTTGCCGAGCTGAGGGCATGGAAGGTTACTCAGGAGAAAAAGTTTAAGTTACTTGAGACGGACCGGAATGAGCTCTATAAGATGACGGAGGAGTTGAGGCAGGTTATAGGAGATAAAGAGAAGGAGGTCCGTCATGCAAAGGATGTCGCCGTTCAAGAATATCGTGACTCCGATGCCTTACTGTCAGAGCTCGGAGATTCATTTAATGATGGCTTTGACGAGGCTATCCGTCAAGTAAAGGCGTTGCATCCGGACCTCGAATTGTCATCCGTCAATGTCAACGCTCAAGAGCCTACCTCCACCCGTCCAGCTCTCTCTGAGGATACTGAAGAGCTCTTTGGAGAGCACCCTCCCGTCAGCGCTCCCGGAGATCAGCAAGTTGCTGACGTCGTTCCTAAGGACGGAGGAAACGCTCCTGAGGATCCGTCGACTGTTGAGAGCGATCCTAAGAATGGCCGAACCCGTCCAGATAAAGAAAAAGAGGCGTCCGTCGTAGTTTGACTTGTATCTTTTCAGTTTTTGAAATGTAGACATTGGAGAATTTAAGACTCCGTCCTCTTTTTATTTGTTAAACATTTCTATTATGTATATTTTATCCGTCAATGTTTTCTTACCTATTCGTCGTATTTTGTTGCTTTATTTGTTGATCTCATGTGTGTGAGTTAATGAAGTTTTTACCATTCATATTTTGATCCGTCGGACAAGGAGGAAAACACCGTCTTATTCGACTTAAGGCGTTTAAAAGATATCCGTCCTTTTTTGAAGAGGTTATTTTTTATTTTAAACCCCTTGGGTAGTCCGTCTGTATTTTGGATATAATATTTTATCCTTCCATATTGTGGATTTACTCCGTCCGTCTAGGACATGCTATTGTTGGCCCGTCCACTGTATGGACTAAGTTTTCATTTTTATTAACTTGGGATGACCAGCCTGTCATAATATTTTTGATTTTCCTCTGCGTTTGGGCAAACTTTTGACCCGTTGTATTCTAGTTCGCGTATTCAAGATTCTGAGAATATCCATCCAATCTATGGACTTGATAGAATTTGATTTCCTTTTTGGCTTAATCCGTTTAATTTATAGCTTTAAGATTCGTCCGTCCACATTGTGGACATTGTCCGTCGACTTAGCGGACTTTTGTCCGTCCATTTTGTGGACTTCACATAAAAATTTAAGCCTTTTGGGGATGTCCGTCTTAGTTGCGGACTGTTAATCATGTCCCTCATGTGGATGTCTGTCCACTTTGTGGACTTTTGTCCGTCCACTTTGTGGACTTCATATAAAAATTTAACCCTCTTGGGGCTGTCCGTCTTAGTTGCAGACCGTTAGTCATGTCCCTCTTGGGGATATCCGTCCACCTTGTAGACTTTTGTCCGTCCACTTTGTGGACTTTATATAAAAATTTAACCCTCTTGGGGCTGTCCGTCTTAGTTGCGGACTGTTAGTCATGTCCCTCTTGGGGATATCCGTCCACCTTGTGGACTTGGGATTCTAAGTAGAGCCTGTAGGACATTAAATTTGAGTAAAAAATCATTCATTCTCAAAAAAGTACTTGCCCCCTTGGGCTTAAAAAGAAAAAATATTGTAGCAAAACCAAAGTAATAGCCTGCCCGTTGGGCTTATTGTAGCGGAAACTTAAAGTAAAAAAAGGTCTAAATATAAAAAGATGCTCCAGGTGTTGTTTCTCAAGTCGTCATCTCTACTGGTAGTATCTCCGTAGGTGTTCTGTGTTCCAAGGGTGCTGTAGCTTCTGCCCGTCCAGAGTTTCAAGGTGGTAGGTCCCTTTTCTTTGCCAAGACGAGATCCTGTAGGGTCCTTCCCAGTTGGGGCCGAGTTTTCCTTGAGAGGGGTCTCTGGCAGCTCCCATCACTTTTCTCAGCACAAGGTCGCCGATCTGGAAGTCTCTCTGTCTGACATTTGAGTTGTAGTATCTTGCCATCAGGTTCTGGTATCTTGCTAATCTCTGTTCCGCTGTAGCACGGACTTCGTCCACCAAATCTAGCTGGAGTCGCATGGCTTCTTCGTTGTTGTCATCGCTGTAATTCTCCACGCGATAGCTGGTAAGCCCTACTTCTGCCGGTATGACCGCATCAGCTCCGTATGCTAGCCTAAATGGTGTTTCTCCCGTTGGTACCCTTACTGTTGTGCGATACGCCCACAGTACGCTTGGTAGCTCGTTAGGCCAGGTGCCCTTTGCCCCCTCGAGCCGGGCCTTGATCATCTTGAGCAGGGTTCGGTTCGTGACCTCAACCTGTCCGTTGGCCTGCGGGTGTGCGGGCGAAGAATAATGGTTCTTGATGCCTAACTCCGAACAGAAGCTCTTGAATGCGTTGTTGTCGAACTGCTTTCCATTGTCGGAGACAAGCACTCTCGGTATTCCGTATCGGCAGATAATGTTCCTCCAAACGAAGTTTCGAATGTTTTTCTCCGTGATGATGGCTAGGGCCTCTGCCTCCACCCACTTGGTAAAGTAGTCGATACCGACCACTAGGAACTTTAGTTGCCTTATCGCCATTGGAAAAGGGCCCATGATGTCCAGTCCCCACTGGGCGAATGGCCATAGGGCCGTCATGGGTGTGAGCTCTTCGGTTGGCTGCCTTATCAGATTGCTGAATCTCTGACATTTGTCACACCTCTTGACATAGCTTTGTGCGTCCTTCTGCATTGTGGGCCAGTAATATCCTGCTCGGATAAGTTTGTGTACTAGTGATCGTGCACCCGAATGGTTTCCACAGATACCTTCATGGACTTCCCTCATCACGTAATCTGCCTCGTCAGGGTTCAAACACCTCAGATATGGTCGTGAGAATCCCCTTTTGTACAGAAGGTTTTTGATCAATACGAACCGTGAAGCTTGGACTCTCAATTTTCTAGCTGCTTCTTTCCCGTCTGGTAGCGTGCCTGCCCTCAGGTACGCTAATAATGGTGCGGTCCAATCATTCACAGAATTCACTCCATGCACTTCCCCGCTGTCAATAGTCGAAGATGTTTGGATGAATGACAATACTTGATCGGGGACTAGCATAGATTCTGCTGAGGCTGCCCTTGCCAGACGGTCGGCGCATTCATTCTCCTCCCTTGGGATTTGAATGAATCGTACTTTGAGGCCGTCGATCCGATTCTTTACCTTTTCTAGGTACCTCCTCATCCTTTCATTTTTGCATTCGTAGATGCCATTAATCTGACTTGTTATTACCTGGGAATCGCAATGTACAACCATGACTTCAGCGCCTGCTGCTGCCGCGAGGTCCAATCCTGCCACTAATGCCTCATACTCGGCCTCGTTGTTTGTGGTTGAGTAATCCAATCGGATCATTCATTCGATTTGATCCCCGTCCGGTGTTCGAATTACCACCCCAACTCCACCAGCTTGCCTGTTAGAAGAGCCGTCCGTGTGGATGCTCCATTCTCTGGGAATGCATGCCCCCTTTTCTTCTGACGGGGTATACTCGGCGATAAAGTCTGCTACAGCTTGGCCTTTCAAGGCAGTTCGCGGGCGATACTGTATATCGAACTCGCTGAGTTCTATTGCCCATAAAGCCATTCGTCCGGCCGCCTCAGGGCTGCGCATGGCTCTCTTCAGGGGTTGATCCGTCATGACGACGATGGCATGGGCTTGAAAGTATGGCTTGAGCTTTCTTGCCGCAGTCACCAGTGCGAAGGCCAATTTCTCCATCTAGGGGTACCTCTCTTCTGCCCCCCGAAAGCCTCTACTTACGAAATAGACGGGCAGTTAAGTACCTTGCTCTTCTCTTATTAAGGCTGCGCTGACGGCCGCCCGTGAGACCGCTAAGTATATGTAGAGTTCTTCTCCTGGCTTGGCCGGACTGAGGAGTGGCGGAGAAGCGAGGTACTTCTTCAGGTCCTAAAACGCCTTCTGGCACTCATCGGTCCATTCGAAAGACTTCCTTAAGGTGCGGAAGAACGGTAGGCATTTGTCCGTCGCTCTGGAGACGAACCGGTTTAAGGCTGTGATCTTTCCATTCAAGCTCTGCACCTCTTTCACCGTTCTCGGTGGTTTTAACTCCATGATGGCCCGTACCTTTTCCGGGTTGACCTCGATTCCTCTGTGGGATACCATGAATCCCAAGAACTTCCCTGCCGTCACTCCGAACACGCACTTGTTTGGATTCAACTTCATATTGTAGGACCCGAGGGTGTCGAATGTCTCCTGCAGGTCTTTAAGATGGTCTTGTTCCAGGAGACTTTTTACAAGCATGTCGTCGACGTACACCTGTACATTCCTCCCAATTTGGTGCGTGAACATTTTGTTCATTAGTCTTTGGTATGTCGCTCCTGCATTCTTGAGCCCAAACGGCATTACGTTGTAGCAAAATAGCCCTTGGCTTGTCACAAAGGAGGTCCTCTCCTGATCAGCATCGTCCAACTTGATTTGGTTATATCCCGAAAAGGCATCCATAAAGCTTAAGAGTTGATGCTTCGCCGTCGAGTCTACCAAAGTGTCTATTCGAGGCAATGGATAGCTGTCTTTTGGGCACGCTCTATTGAGGTCCGTGAAGTCGACGCACATTCGCCACTTTCCGTTTGCCTTCTTGACCATTACGACGTTTGCTAACCAGTCGGGGTAATAGACTTCTCGGATGAAGTTTGCTTCGAGTAGCTTCTTTACTTCTTCTGCTATTGCCTTGTCCCGTTCCTGAGCGAAGACACACTTTTTCTGTCTTACAGGCGAAAATGTGGGGTTCACATTCAGCTTGTGAACCATAACGGAGCGACTGATCCCAGGCATGTCTTCGTGGCTCCAAGCAAAAACGTCCTGGTTCCCCCTGAGGAATGTCCTGAGGGCCTGCTGCACGGACCGACTGGCTGAGGTCCCTATCCTAGTCGTACGTTCAGGTCTTGATTCGTCCAGGATAATTTCTTCTAATTCTTCGACGGGTTCTGCAGTGACCCGCTGTTCTTCTACACACATCGTCTGCTGGTGATCGTCCACCTCCAAGGTGGCTAAGTAGCATTCGCGGGCAGCCACCTGATCTCCCCGCAGCTCCCCGACCCCGTACTCCGTGGGGAACTTGACCATCAGATGGTATGTTGAAGTTACGGCCTTCCAAGCGTTGAGAGTTGGTCGTCCAAGGATGGCGTTGTATGCGGACGAGCAATCGACTACGAGGAATGTTACGTCCCGTGTGATCTGCTAAGGGTAATCTCCCACCGTCACAGAAAGTGTGATTGCACCTAGCGGGAATACTCTACTCCCTCCAAATTCTACCAGTGGGGCGTCCGTCGGCGTCAGCTGTTCCCTGTTAATCATCATTTGCTGGAACGCGGGATAGTATAGGATGTCCGCTGAGCTGCCATTGTCGACCAAGACTCGGTGCACGTTAAACTCCCCGGCCTGTAGAGTGACGACGAGTGCATCGTCATGTGGGTGATGAAGGCGCCGTGCATCTTCTTCCGAAAACCCGATTATGGGGCTCTCTTTTCGGGCTATCTTCGGAACCGAGCCTGTCAGTTGAACGTTTTGAACCATCCGGAGGTAGCTTTTTCTGGCCTTCTTGGATGAGCCTGCCGTCGTTGTTCCTCCTATGATCATTCTAATGTCTCCGATCGGCTGTCTGGGGCGCTCATTCCCTCTTTGAGGTTGCTGTTCCTGAGGCGGAGGATCCGTCCTTTCTTTCCTGACGAACTTCTGCAATTTCCCTTGTCTGATTAGGGCTTCAATCTGCTGTTTCAAGTTGTAGCAATCGGCCGTATCATGACCGTGGTCTCGATGGAAACGGCAGTACCTGTCTCTGGACCGCTTGTTGGGGTCGCTCTTGAGCTTCCCCGGGTAAGTCAGAACCTCTTCGTCCTTAATCTGCATTAGGACTTGGTCTACCGGGGCATTCAGCGGGGTGAAGCTTGAAAACTTTCTTCCTTGGGGTCCTGATCGTCGGTCGTCCCTTCGGTCCCCGGTCTTGAGTCTTTTCCTCTCTTGGTCCTGCCGGGTGCTTTCCTGTCGTTCTCTTTTCTTCGGCTTATCCTCCCTTGCCAGTAATGCGTCTTCCGCATTCATGTACTTCGTTGCCCTATAGAGGACCTCCGTCATGGTTTTCGGGTCATTCTTGTATATAGAGAACAAAAATTTACCCTTTCGCAACCCATTTGTGAAGGCTGCCACCAGTATCTTATCGTCGGCTTTGTCGATCGAGAGTGCCTCCTTGTTGAAACGGTTATGTAGGATCTGAGCGTCTCGTCCTCCCGCTGCCTGATGTTCATTAGGCACGCCGTCGATTTCTTGTACCTATGTCCCCCGATGAAGTGGGACGTGAACTGGGCGCTCAATTCCTTGAATGTGCTGATGGAGTTCGGTGTCAACCGACTGAACTAGATCCTAGCAGCTCCTTTCAGCGTGGTGGGGAAAGCCCTGCACATTATTTCATCCGCGACCCCTTGAAGGTGCATCAATATTTTGAATGTCTCTAGATGATCCAGAGGGTCCTTTAGTCCGTCATAACTGTCGATATTTGGCATCCGAAATTTGTGCGGCAGGGGAAAGGAATTCACGGCTGCGGTGAAGGGTGAGTTAGTGCGGTTGACTAGATCGTCTAGGTCACTAGAGACTCGCCCTTTGAGCGCGTTCATCATAACCTCCATCTGTTCTCTCATTGCTTGCATCTCTGCGACGATGTGTGGAGGAGTTGCATCCGTGAGGGATGGCATGCTTACGTTCTGTCTCTCCGTCCCTGTTGGGGTGCGGCTGGCTTCAACTCTCTCCTGGTTTTTGATTGCAGCGCTGGTCCCTTCCTGGTCTCCCTGTAAGTCGTTTGGTGCTGCGTTCTTCTGACGCAGCTGTTCTTCTAGGTCGTTGTTTTGCTTAGTGAGGCGCTCCACAGCTGCAGCAAGTGTCCGAACTTGTCTCTCGAGGGCAGTTGTGGGGGGTTCTACTCCTTGAACATCGTTGGTGGTTGCCATTGAACGTGTGAGTACCATGCAACTCTTTTGTCTGGGAAGCGATATGGCTTATGAATCGCGTATAAGCACAAAGTTTCCCACAGACGGCGCCAACTGATGAAGTCGAGAATTTCACCAGTAAGTCACACGGTCCCTACGCGCACGAACACGAACCTGCACAACAAAGAGAAAAGAGAACCTATCGAAGAGCACCGGTGTGGTGCCGGCCGAATACCCTCCGAAGGTTAAGTCAGAAAGATTCTCACGAGTGCTAGAGAGGGGTTAATTATGCGTACCTTGATTTGTGAGGGTATCGAGGCTTTTATAGTAGTAGAGGGTTGAACTCTCTTTCTTGGAGTAGAAGTCTTTTCTATATAGGAATCCCTTATATGAGCAAATTGCGGGATTGTTTCCTTATAGAACTATTTTTTATAGAATCCTCGACTTGATGGACAAGGTTTTCCTTATAAAGAGAATCTATTAATGTGCGTATCATATAAGATCTCATCGGTGTAGAGATTTCATTTGTAGGCTTTCCAATTCAACCGGCCCACCTAAACTCGGCCCACAAGATGTGGCCCGTCAGCACACAGGCCCGTCAGGATGAGTCCGTCATACATACACGCGGATTTCTCCCTCTTCAGTGTTGATGTGTGGAATTGATTTTGTTAAGTTCATATTTTGTTGGCTTAAGTCCATAACAAAATTGATTGTATTTTATTCTCTTATTTTTATGTATTTTTATGGGCAAAATTGTATTTAAGTTAAAATGTACTTAAGTTTGGTTAATGTTGGTTAAAGCTATTGGAAGAGAAACTTGTGACATGCACTACTCGCAAAAAAGAACACGTGGCATATAAAAGGAGGAACCTTTATTTGTGCATTTCTCGATCTACTCATGACCTAGCAAGCTTGTACCTAGCTTGTAACTTGCATAAAGACATAATTTTAGACAATTTTTTTGCACATTAAGCCATTTTATTCATATAAACAAAGGGTCCGTTTGTTTCGGTGGTAAAAGAAATCAGAAAAATATTTTACACTCTTAAGGGTGTTTGGGTACGCATGAAAATTCGGTCAAACTGAAAACGAATTTCAGTTAACCGTAAAATAGAGAGCAAAACAACTGAAAACGAATTATAGTTTTATTTTACCTTCAAACCATTTCCTCCTTAGAAAATTTCTCTCCTCACTCACTCTCATCACTCACGCCAAGCCCAAGCCGAAGGACAGAGAAAGCTATCGCTGGTAAAGCCCAGATCCAGTCCCCAACCCACGGCCCCGCCGGTCTAATTGCACCATTCAAACTCATCGCTGATCTGATTACACTGCCTCAGCTTCTTCGTCATGCTCAAACCCATCTTCGATGAACCTAGCTAAACCCACCCTAATTTCACCACATCCCAGTCCCTGACCCACGACCTCATCGTCGTGCCCGTAAGCCCCTTTGCTGGTGAAGGTAGTTTCACATCTAATTCACCTTCGTCCTCTCTCTCACTCATCAGACCCATCCTTCTTCCACCCATGCCGTCACTACCTTAAAATTTTTTTTTTAATTATTATTGTAAAATAACATTTTTGCTTGGGTTTTGGAGGATTGGTGGTTGGGGTGATTCATGGGTTTCAGTAGTGGTGGGTTGGGGGTGAGTTTAAGCGTTGATGGTAGTCGATTGGAGGTGGTGGATCATTGGCTATGGTGGTTTGTGGGTTTCAATGGTGGTTGTTCCTCAACGTCATTGCTATCTCTCTTTCCCTCAATCTCTCAATCTTTCTCTCTTTGATCTTTGTTTTTTTTTGTTGTTGTTGTGGTGGTGTGGGTGGTGGCGTTTTGGTGGTTTCTGTGTGGATAGTGGTGGATTTTCTGTGGGTGCTGGTGTGTGGGTGCTGGTGGATTTTGTGATATAAAATTTGTTTGGAAGCTGAGAAAATGTGAAAATTTTGTAGGAAAATAGCATTTTCAGAATGTTACCAAATACTGAAAATAGTTTTCTAATATAATTTTTAAAATGCAACCAAACACTAGAAAATATTTTCCTTTCCTGAAAATATTTTACACCAAAAAAATATTTTACACTTAAACAAATGCAGCCAAACACTCACACATTCTACATGTCAAGTACATTACAAAAATACAAAGAGCTCGTCTTTTAGAGCATAGAGAGAGTTTTTTCACATCTCATCTTGTGTTGAGAGAGAACCATGACCTTAAGGAAAACTCTTATCTTCTCTTTTCTCCATTTGTCTCATCATTGATATATCCTTGAAATAAATTTGTAACATTTACCTCCATCACTAAAAATAGAGTGTTATGAGCTTTTCTACCAAAAAAAAAGAAAAAGAAAAAAAAAAAAGAAAAGTGTTGTGAGCTTTTTGAATGGCATAAAAACATTTGGAGCATAATCTACAAATCCAGGAAAATTGGTGGCTTACCATTGATGACTCAACTAGGTAATTCTAGAAACTAATTGAAGAAAGGACTTGATGAAGTCGATCACTATCTAGAACTTGGATGTCTCGAATACTTAAGGGGATATAGACTTTGAGGGTTTATATTCATCCACTTACTACAACTATTCATATTAGTTGAATTTCTTAAATGGTGTGGTGTTGGCGAAGAGGTTTTTCACCGGGGGCTCTAGTCTCCTTTTCAATAACATGTCTTGGTGTTATCATGTGATTTTCATTATTTATTCCATTTTTTTTCATATATCTTTGTTTATGTTTTAGTTTGTGTTTACATATGCATGCAATATGAAATTTGGTTAATTACTTGTGTTTGAAGTAACTGCTATTTTATGATTAAAAAATGATTAAGTTGTAAAATTTGATTTGGGGGTCTAAATAATGTGCTAGGTTGTTATTAGCATTTCTAAGATTTAGGTTTTGTGTATGATTGGGTGATTTTGGGGGAAAATAAGTAGGTTAATAGATCAAGTGGATAATTTTTAAGAAAAAATTTAGGTGGGTAACATATTGAAAAAGAGAGAGAGAGAGAGAGAGAGAGAGAAAATTAAATAAATAAAAAATATAATTTTAATGAAATAGAGAAAAGAATGCAGTTTTATTTTTTGGAAAGTATATTTAAAAAAATAAAGGTTGGTAAAATAGAAAATTGATTTTTTTTTCTCTTCATTTTGGGTGAGAAAATTAAGAAATTGTTAGAGATGCTTCTAGTCTATACTCTGATATATTTCCAAAATTTCAAACACATTGTAGGTATTGGTTTGAATTAGATTAGTTAAATATACCACAAAAGTTGAGATTTTACCTATGAAATAAAAACCCATACCAAACTAAAGGGATTGGTACTTGACAAATTTGACCAAATTAATGTAGATTATGATAAAAAACATATTTAATAAACATTTAATCACATTAATGGCCACTTTGAGCTTTGTTGGTCTAATAAGATGATCTATAGTTGGAAGTTTGAGCTAGTAAGAGTATGAAGATAATGTTTATTTATATTATGGTTTGAATAAGGTAATAGATGTTACAAAAAGCAAATATAGGGTTACAACTCAAGTTCAAACAATTTCTCTATGCCTACTTTGGTAACCTATACAAATTGGTCTTATACAAGACATTCCCTAATAAATATTAAGTACATCAAATTTTAAGGTGTTACCAAAGTTGGCATAATAAAATGGTTCAAAACACCAATTATTATTTATTATTTATTTTATTGAAATGGTTCAAAACACCAACTTTGTAAGGAGAGTCTTGATATCTCATTTCATTATGTATTGGCCTAAAATTTAATAACGTCTAATCGAACAAATTCCAACCCCTCGTTAAGCTAAAAGAGTTACATTTTACCGAGGAAGAAGAGTTACAAAAGACTTGTTAAGGGCTCAATTCTTGTTAAGCTTTTTTCTTAATTTATTCAATAATTTGATAGCTAAGGGAGCCGGAGAGAGGGTATTTGAGTTTTGCACATGTATCTTGGAAATACGAAGAGCTATCGGTTGGATTAGAAGGGCAAACTTTAGAAATTTGTTGTAATCTTAGGTTACAACCTTACTCAATATCTTTTTATTATATGTAAAATTTGACAAATCTACCATTGAATTACATATTGTTTTAATATCCTCAATACTTGCAAAAATTCTAGAAAGTTAAAGATCAATAACTATATCATCAATAAATTATATAAATTACAAGTTTGCGTAACTTAAAATTATGCATAAAATATAAGTTTATAAATCGTATAGTTAATAATATCTGATTGACATTTGACATGTGTATTAACAGTATAAATAACATATAATTCAATGATAAGATTTTCAAAATATGTAATAATATTTATTTATCACCTAAGATTGTATAGTTAAGTTATAACCAATTTTATACCTAAACTTTGTCTGAATTCTCAGCTTTATTTGGTTTATTTTTATACTTCTAAATTATATTTTTTAATTGCAGCTATATTTGTAAACGGATTCACATCCCATGCAATACCTAGGGTATTGCACGGGATGCAATACCTCAAATCCTAGCCTTCCATTCAATCTAACAGCTCTAAAACAATTCCACATCATCAATCCGCGTGTCATAGAAAACAAAATTTAAAAATTCACTCTCATTCATTCTTTTTCTCTTCTTTTTTCTTTTTTGTTCATATCTCTCTCTGCAACTCTTCACTCCTCAGTCCACTCCTCTGTTCTCATCTTCTCTCTAAATTTCAAAATTTTAAAAAAATCCCATTGTTGTTGTTGCTACCACTCTTGCGTCAAACCACCATCATCACATAGACCAAGTCTCAAACCAGTCACCATTGTGCCACCCACCGTTGCGGTCTTTCTCTCCCCCAACGATCTATCAACTTCTGCTACGCCTTCGCTTGCTCCACTGCCTAGCATCTCCAAACTGCACCGCCAGCACAATCACTTCCCATTAAGTTCTTTCTCTCTGACTTTTCATAAATATTGGGAACACAAAAAAAAAAAAAAAAATTGATATTGTAATTTTTCTTTTATTTATTTTAGTTGGTTATGAGTTTAGGGATTGAAATCAGATGGTGGGTCTTTTGGCTATGAGATTTATGGGTTCTTTTAATCTGGGACTTGTTTTATTTATAAAGTTGTGATTTTTTTTTTTTTAATTTCTTCATTTTCATGGTGTTGATTTGTACTAAGAGCCAAGAAATTGTTTATGGGTATATTGTTTTACCCTATTATGGGTTAGGTTATTTATTTATTTATTTCTGTTTAAGTTTCACTTGTTGGTTTTTCTATTTGATGGTGTGGGTTAGGATGGAAAAAATGAAGAATTTTAGTCCGTAGTTGATGTCACTGAGCCAAGTAATACAAATTAGATTTTTTTTTTCTACGTGTTGCTCTCATAGTTTCTTTAAGAGAAGATCGCTGTAATTTGAGTTTTTGGGTTCTTGGTTTTCCTTTGAAAACTTGTCTTCTGAGTTTTTCTTATTAATTTCACACATTAATTTGTTAATAGTTCTATCATTTCTACTAACTCCTAATAACACCCAAATTCAATCTGATGAGGAAGGCTTCATATATGTGCAAGTGTCATACTTGGTCTTGATTTTGCCAAGGATGTGCTCATAAACAAGGCTGTTTCTTCTATTATTCCTGTTCAACTACCTGATATTGTGAAGTTTGTGAGAATACCATTTGTTGGCAAATAGAATATTTTTCTATCTAATATTAGAATTTATCATGTTAATATTGCCTCCTTAGTTCTTCAGATGTTAATACTACAGAGATATGCATTGTCTTAGTTGCTTCAGGTGCCACTACAAATTTGAGTATAAGTTGGCAGTATTCTTACATCACTTGGTTGGTTCAAGTTGCAACTACCCGATGGGGTGCATATGTTCAAGTATACAGCAGCTAGGCTTACTTTTGCTCTAATTGCAGTAAATTATAGATAAATTATTGAATTATGGTAGATGTAGTTTTTCTTCTATTGGGTTGCCTTTGTCATGGTATTTGCAATATGTTTTTAGCCAAGCTTTAAATAAGGGCTGTTTTGATTTCAAAAGGTTTGGGTTGTCAATTGTGTGGGGCATTAGAACAGTGCTTATATATAGCAATTATGTTTCAAGTTCCAGTCAAATTGTTGGTCTATTTCACTTGAAACCAATGAATCATATAAGATTTTTGCAAGTAAATTGAGGATTGGTCTTCTAAAAGATGTTACTGTATTGATTGAAATTTGTTTTCCAACGTTGCAGGATGATAGAGCATAGAGATCCAGCCAAGCTATATTGCCAGATAAGGTTTTGAAGCATTCATTATGGATTGCTATCTTGACGTTAGCAAGAGTAATTTTCAGTTTTATTAAAGTTTTAGACTTGACATGAGTGAAACATGTATTGTGACAAAAAAGACTTGCTTGAGTATTATGTTGTCTTATCCAATTTTGACACTAGAGTAGTTGAGTGTCCTCGTTTATGTATACAAAAACCATTACAATGATGTATAGTACAAACCAAAGAGAATGTAATAAAATGCAATTCTTCTTTTCTTGATATTTCAATATCTGTAATGATTTTTATGAGTTATCTTTTGAAATGTTACCAAGCCATTAGCCAATTATGGTAGTTTTGATTTCATAAAAAAGGATGATAAGAGACTTTTCTTGAAAACTTTTTTTCATCAAAATCAATAGATAGCAGATAATTGAGTAACCAATTTAGTGACAAATGCAATATTAAAACAAACACATAAAAAAAAAAAATTGTTCCAAAAGAGTACAAATTCCATTGAAATGTATACTTTGATTACAAGGCCAAATAACAAGATAACAAGAGTTCTATTGAAATATAGACTTTAATTACAAGACCAATTTTTCCCCTAGTAGAATATATAATTTCCACACTAAGAAAAGAGGAAAAAAAAAAAGTGCTTGCTTCAAGATCATATTCTTCATTGATCTCAAGTGGCTTGACTATGGTAGCCCATCAGTGCCAGCCTTTACGAAACCATGCTGAGATTATTGAGCCACCAATTCAGAAAACAGGTTTAGCACTCAATTGCATCCAAGAAATCATCTGCATAGTGAATATCAAAAATTAGCAACCTTTAGTATTGTGACTCAGTGCAATAATTCTTTCAAATTCGAACTACATAGAAGATAATATTAAAAGTTGAAACAACGCTAAGAAAAACAAGAATATTACTATTAAGATGACGAACAGACTTGGAGGGGGGGATTTATATCAAGAGCTAGCATAGCTAGCCAATGAATACACTGAACTTAGCAAAGAAACAACCAATTTTGCCTGTACATGAACTATCAAACCTACATTACAAGGTTTAAGTGCTATCAATTTCAAGTATTACTACAAATTAAGAGCACATTACCACAAAATGCTGTAAATCAAAGCATATTATGAATATTTAATGACACACTGAAAGACATCAGTCTTTAGTACCTATTGTTTACTACCATTGTCAAATTGCATCTGTCTTTATTACCTTTTGTTTACTACCAATGTCAAATTACCTAGTATCACTGCAACAAGAATCACGCCCATGGTCTTTAGCTCTTACTGTAGCTTTCCAACAAGCTACATCAAAACCAACCCAGATTACTACTAGCAAGATATCAACCAACAAGTACAAAAGGTAAGCATTCCACTAATGCTTTTCAATGGAGACTCTCCATCATCAAATCTAATGCCATCTAACTGCAAATGAACACATTAAAGTGTTGTATAAATTTAGAAATTCACATTGATGCAAGTTTTGTAATAATGAATTATTCTAATCACCAGCAGATTTTGATATGCCTAATCTTCTTTGCAATACCCTACTAAAAAAAAAATCAAGTCTCTAAATTGTCCATATATATCACCTACATGTCCAACTTAAGTTAAATAAAGGTACTCATAGTGCCTTTCAAGTTCAACAATGAAGAAGCATTAAAATTCTGTTCAAGTTCATAAATAAATAACTCAACCCATAATACCAAGTAAAACAATATACCCATCAAAAATTTCTTGGCTCTTAGTACAAATCACCACCAAAGAAAAAAAAATCACATCTATACAAAAAAACAAGACCCAAATTAAAAGAACCCACAAATCCCACAGCCAAAAAACCCACCATCTGATTTCAATCCCTAAGCTCATAACTAATTAAAAAAAAATTGAAAAGATTGCAATGTCAAATTATAATTATTTTCTTTCGTGTTCCCAATATATATGAAAAATCAGAGAGAAAACTTATTGAGAAGTGACTATGCTGGCGGTGCAGTTTGAAGATGCTAGGCAGTGGAGCAAGCAAAGGCGTAGCAGGGGTTGATAGATCGTTGGGGGAGAGAAAGGCCGCAATGGTGGCTTGTGGGTGGCGCAATGGTGATTGGTTCGAGACTTGGTCCGTGCGATGATGGTGGTTTGGCACGATAGTGGTAGCAGCAACAGTGACTAAGGGATTTTTTGAAAATTCTAAAATTTAGAGAGAAGTAGAGAACAGAGGAGTGAAGAGTTGCAAAGAGAGAGATGAACAGAAAAAAGGAAGTAGAGAAAAAGAATGAATGAGAGTGAATTTTTAAATTTTGTTTTCTAGGTCACGCGAATTGATGACGTAGAGTTATTTTAGAGCCGTTAGATTGAATGGAAGACTAGGATTTGAGGTATTGCGCGGGATATGAATCCATTTGTAAACTATTCTTGCTAGCTTAAAAAAGGAAAAAAAAAGGTCTGTACATAAAATGTGGGTCCCAAAATTTCAAATTCTAAACAAAAGAAAAAAACAGAAAGGCTTGGTCATATTCGACATTCCACCCCAATTGAAAAAAACAAAAAAAGAAGCAAAACTAGAGCGACATGAGAGAGAGAGAGAGAGACAGAGAGAGCAGAGACAAAATTCAAAGCACCAATAGTAAATTAGAGGCCGCTCGCATTGGTTTTGGAGGGAGCCACTAGTCACAAGTTAGCTCCTGCTTGCCTGCCTGCCTGCCTGCCTTCATCACTGTCCCAAGCGGCATTTCCTTGGCCGGCATGTGACTCTTCTCTTCACTCCTTGCTTATACTCCCTCACACACTCTCTCTCTCTCTCTACAGTTCCAATGTCCGCCGCCTCTAGCTCCACCACCAGGTCCCAGAGATCCACCTCCTCCATCTCCCCCTTCCGCTCCCGAAAATCCCCGGCGCCACCGCCTCCTTATACTAAGCCCACCGCTGCACGACCCGTCACCCCCTCCTCCTCAACCTCGTCTCGGCCGCCTTCCAAGCTCTCGGTTTCTCCGGCGACCTCGGCTAGTCCGAAACCGAGTCCGAGCCCGCCCACTCCCACACTTGAACGCCCAATCGATGTAAACAAGTCCAAGGAGAATGTCACCGTTACAGTCAGGTTTCGACCCCTCAGGTAGTTTACATTACTGCAACCTTTTTATTTTCTCTTGATTGGTCTGTTACCGAGTTGCTAGGTGACAGCCAGGGAGCTTAGTTTTGTAAATTTTTGGTTCTGAACAGTGCTAGGGAGATTAACAAAGGAGACGAGATCGCTTGGTACGCAGATGGGGATTATACAGTGCGGAACGAGTACAATTCATCCATTACTTATGGTTTTGGTCAGTACCATAAATGACCACTTGTCATTTCTCTGTCACTTTGTCTCTCTAATTAATGTCTGAGTTTGAAAAGTGTAAATAGGCACAAACATATTTTGGTACTTAAAATTTGGGCTATAGGTTTAGTCTTGAAATTTGAAGAGTTCAATATAGTCCTCAAAAAATTATAAAGGCACCAAATTAGTCTTTTGGTAGCTTTACTGTTATAATTCTTGCTTATGTGGCAAAATTCAACAAAATCACAGGACCCTTTGTTATTACAATATGTGCATTTGCATCAGATTGTGCAAAACAACCCCACGTCTATTTTGCATACTCACTTTTCAAAATACCCCATGTTAGGTAACGGAGTTTGTCACTAACTTTGTGCCTTCACAAATTTTTAGGACTAAAATAGAACCTGACCCAAAGTTTTGTGACCATATGCACGTGTGCACACACACACACATGTATGTATGTATGTATGTATGTATGTATGTTGCATTCGACTTGTTCCTGCCTTTTGAGTGTTGGAACTACGTGTCTGTTTCCAAGTTATATGCTGCATTGGTTATAAGTATCCAAAAAGAGAAGAAGAAAGAGTGTATTATTTGGTAAATGCCATATTTCTAAGAAAACTTGTTTTGTAAGGTTTGCTATATATTGCTTGCTTATTTTAAAAGTGCTTAGAGTTAGTTAGTGGTTTCCTATATTCATTTTTTGGAAATTTATTTTCTGCGTGCTGCAGATAGGGTGTTTGGTCCAGCAACAACAACACGCCATGTTTACGATGTTGCTGCTCAGCAAGTTGTTAGTGGTGTAATGCAAGGGATTAACGGTAAGTACTTGACGTCATTGAATTTAAAAGAATGTAATGTGAAGTCTGTTATTTATGTCTTTGGAAAGTTATCATTACCCGGAATTGGATGCATATAGAACTACAGCTTCTATATGTTAAATATGCACAGCATTAGATTTTCTACATGTTTTTTTTTTTTTTGCTGCTAAATATCAGAGTTGTTTCTCCTTTGAGCTAGTGGCTGGCAGGACCCATATATTTAATATCGGACGTTTCTGCAGAAATAGGATCAATTATCATTGTTGGGGAACTAGATTTTGGTCCCAGCATTGCCTAACTTACTTAGAAAGAGTTATGATTTTATGCCAATGCAATATTGTAGGTTGGGTTATATTGAATCACAGTAACATTTCGTTTCATATTTTAAGAAGTAAATGAGTTTGCTTTGAAGATTTTGTATATTTCATGATGTACTCGGTGGGTGGCTGATAATTGCGCTCTTTTTACACAGGTACAGTGTTTGCCTATGGTGTTACTAGTAGTGGCAAGACTCACACTATGCATGTAAGTTATTGAATGTCTCTCATCTGTAGTGTCTGGCCCGAACATGTTCATTGGCCTGTTTTCGTGAACTTCATGAGAGCCAGATGTTTTTTGATTGTATGTCCTGCAAACTATGGTTGCCCTTAGATTGACATATTGATATCCACTCACATATGAAGTCGGTGTTTCCATGTTTTGCGTAGCTGGCTTAATTGGACAACCGTTTTCCTCCAAACTAACCTTTTACTTTCCATCAAATCCTTATTTATTAAAAAAAAGAAGAGAATTTCCATCAAATTCTATATTGCCCTAAGTAACAAGCATGATCCATTGGTGATTGCAAGAAATTCGATAAAGTATACTTGACAAAGGTAAAATGAAAAAGTTTCTTTGATAAATTAATTAGTATTGTCTGACTGCAATCATTTAGGTAGCACTACAGGTTATTCTTCCTCAAGAGTTTTCAAGATGCACCCTTACTTTAGTGCACCTAAATAGTCCCTCAATATAAAGCAAAGATCATGATCTTGAAAATTATTAATAAAAGTGGAAATGAGTTCCTTTGATCTTTGTGATAGGAATTTTGTTCTTTGTACAAATCTTTCTTCCAATTTTGTTTAGGCATATGTGTCTGGATGATGTGTGATTGAAAATAGTTTGAATCTCTAATCTAATTAGTTCAAGATCATTCAAATATAATTTAAAGTTTTACTATTTCTCAGTGCTTGCAAGTATAAAGTACAAACTTGTACATTTCTTTTTGTATTTAGGGGGAGCAAAAGTCACCTGGAATTATTCCATTGGCAGTGAAGGATGTCTTCGGAATTATACAAGAGGTAATGCATTAGTTTGTAGTAAGGTTAATATGAAATGATATTATCTATTTGCTTCTAAAAAAAACCCTGATCATTATATTTCAGACACCTGGACGTGAGTTTCTTCTCCGAGTCTCGTATCTCGAAATTTACAATGAGGTCAGCCTTATCTCCCATTTAATAAGAATCTTGTGACTTTTTGAATGTTCTCATACCTATGTTTGTAAAGATTCTTCATTGGGAGAGATTCAAGGTGCTCTAGAACCTTCAAAGTTGAGGATTTTAATTGACAAATGAAAGAAGAAGTCAAACATTTTTAGGACATATTTTATCTATCATGTTGAAGATGCTGTTTATTCTTCTTAGGGAATATGGCACAAGGAATTATGTTCCTTTATTTATATCATGGGTAATTGAGCCTTAATTAATCACTAGTTGGTAATCATATGCCATTGATAATCTTGAAAAGTGTATTTTTTAAGGTTAGTCAATTTAACCTAACACATTGACTCAAGACAAAACCAAAATGGATTTAACAGCAAAATTGAAAGAACATAAAATAAAAAGATATATAACCCGGGAATCAGCACTTTAGGTTGGCTGGAGTCACCGCAGAGCTATTGGAAAAATTCCATGAGAATTGTTATTAATCAATCTAACTGTGTAACAAAATTTAACCCTCTGTTCCTTGAACAGATTACCAAACTTATTATCCTAGTAGGAATAGAAAATAACTTTACTACCCTAGTAGGAAAAGATTTGAACACCTAAATCAAATGGGAGAAGAAAACAACCAATTACACTAATAAATCCCAAACATTAAGTGTTTTGGCATAGGTCTTTAGGACAAATTAGTAGTAAGCTCCATCCATAAGGCTACAAGTTGAGCCGTCTTCTTTTTATGTCTATACTTATAGGATTCCGTAATTGGGGTCCTATATCTTGTGTCCGCACAAACTCCCCTATGCTAGGAAGAACTTGACTATGTCAAGTGTGACTCTTGGTAGCCTAAGAAGCACGTACATGGCAAAATGGGTTGTGTCTTCTTGTTGCACATGAACATGCCTTAGACCCGGCTGCTTACATGTTTGTGGAGTGTTCAAAAAAACAGAACTTTGATTTAATAATTGGGACATGACATGGACATGTCTTAGACATGATCATGATGCAGTTGACAAAACAAGAAAAAAAAATTGATTGACTAAAAACTTCAAGCATGTTTATCTCTCTCACTTAGTCCGTATGTGCCGTGCACTTTAGTGTTCTCTCTCTCTCCCCTCTGTTTCGCATTGGCACCATTACCTGACCCATCAGCCACTCTTAGCCATAGATCTGCTTTCTCTTGGTTAGATCGTACCAACTCCCTTGTGGTTGTAAGTAGGGGTGTTCATTAGCGGGTGCGGGGCGGGTTATTGGCTTTTTTTATCACTGAACCAAAGTGGTCGGTTTCCCCCCTCACCGGCACTGTTGAAGACCGCTTGAGGTCAGTTCTTCGGCAACATTAGTGGCAGTTTTCATTGGATCGGAAGTCGGTTGCACTAGCTTCTGCCATGAGAGAGAGAGAGAGAGAGAGAGAGAGAGAGAGAGAGAGAGAGAGAGAGAGATCTAAATTCTAAACCCAGAAATCTAAGATCTAAATCCACATATCAAAGATCTCAACCCAAAAATCCAAGATCTAAACTCCAAAATCTAAGTTTTTTAAAACAAAACCCTAGATCTATACACCAAAACCCACATAAGATTTGCTTCGATTACAACAAGAGGGAGAAAGAATTGGCACTTGGTTGGGCAATCGCAGAGAGATGAACCACTGGTTGAGCTCTGACAGAGAGATTTGGCACCTAGGGCAGTTATAAAGGTTAGGGTTTTTTGTGGGTTCTTAACACCTAGATTGCTGGACTCACCAGTCGCCACTGAGTTGAGAATTTTGAATCCAAAAATGCCACTAAGAGAGTTGAGAGTTTTGAATCCAAAAATGAAAATGAGAGGGTAGAGAGATAGAAATCTAATAATATACACGTATAGGTTGGTTGGTTTGGTGGATGTGGGAATCCACAAACCATTATTGATGAGCTCACCGAATTGGCATCGAAGTGACCGGACTTCTTCAATCACTAGCAGTGGCTTTGTTGGCTGGCCTGGGTAGTGGTGCAAGCGGTTTGCTGGAGGCTTGGAGGGTCGGGGCGAATCGTTTACTGAACAACCCTAATGGGAAGAACTTGACCGTGTTGAGTGGGACTCTTGGCAGCCTAAGAATGGCAAAATGGGTTGTGTCTTTGTGTTGGACATGGACATGCCTCAAACACAGTTGATTGTATGTTTGTGGAGTGTTTGAATAAAAGGACTTTTATTTAATAATTGGGACATGACATGGAAATGTCTTTAGACAAGATTGCGATATGGTAGACAATGATCGAATTTAGGACCTCCTGCTCTGATGCATGTTAAATTACCGATTGTTTCAAAAGTTTAAGCTATGGGATGTGTTAAATTTAATCATTTAACCACATATTTCTAACACTCCCCTTCATGTGTTAAATTACCAATTGTCCCAAAAGCTTGATATTATGTTAAATTACTGATTCTCCCAAAAACTTAAGCTATTAGGAGATGGTAAATTTGATCATTTAACGTATCCGCTTTCTCTTTGTTAGATTGGTGACTTATCAACCCCATCATGCCTAATTGCCAATCAAGTAAAGACTAGTTGGATTCTCAAGATTAGAAAGCTAACCTAGGGTATCAGTCATATGATTAGTTGCTCTTGAGTCAATGACCCAAGGTTCCTAGGTGTCAAAGCAAACAATGGGAGTAGCTTTCTGAACTAGAGTAGCAGTAGAAGATGTAGCGGAATGAGTCTACAAAGACATAAGGCGATGGTACTATTCCCTAGGAATTGGAGTTGCCCAAGTAGTGGAGTTTGGCTTAAGAGATTGTGAAGCATTTTCCTACTCCGAAGATTGACTGGATGACTCGTAGATTTCCTATGAAGATCCCAATAGAAGTCTTGCATGACATGGACACGTGTCACACTAGGGGTTTTGAAGTGTTTGCTTCGTAGGCTTTGACACACTCTGGATGATCAATTGAAATTGGAGTCATTTAATTAGTCAAATTCGACCAAGAATGTATGACACTTGTAAGTTGCAAGGGTGGTTCTGTAGCTATGCATTCAAAACTTCTTATAAACAACTTAATTAGTCAAATTTGACCAAGCATGTACGATGGTTGCAAGTAGCAAGAGTGGTTTTGTGACTCTGCATTAAAACTTCTTATACACAACTCCATCGTTCTTCTGCATATAGTATAAACATTTGTCATCACTGATTACAACAACCATCTAGCCTTAGACTTAAAATTTTGGGATCGATTATGGATCCTCAATAGACTACTTAGGGTGGCTATATGTATTTTTTCTGCCATTTTATTCTATCCAAAGTCATTCTTTTATTACTTTCTTAATTGATATATCCTTTTACTTCTATTAATGATATTTTTGGTCTTCCTTTACCTTTTTTTGTTCCCTCAACTTGAAGCAACTCACTCTTTCTCACTGGTGCATTAATCGTTGTCCTTTAAACATGAACAAACCATCTAAAGTTACTCTCCCTCATCTTTTCATCAATAGGGGCCACCCTTATTTTTAAAGGAATTTTCTCATTTCAAATCCTACCTTTCCATATATTTTCCCTTATCTATCTAAAATTCTCATTTTAACTACACTCATTTTATGGATTATTGATCCAAGATATCGAAAATTCTTGCACTCAGGTATCTCTTGACCATAAAGTCTTATAGCCCCATCAAGGAAAGAAAGAGTTCTTTATTTGGATCTTTGTTGTTGATATGACATCTCCTCCTTTTATAAGTGCAAATTGGAGTATGGGATCAAGACCTATTGAGCGCGTGTGTAACTTGCCAATAATTTTTTTTACATAATTAATAATGATATCTGTTAAATTACAGATTGTCCAAAATCTTCAGATATTAGGATATGATGAATTTATTCACTTAATCATAATTCTAACACTCTCCCCTAACATGTGCACCCAAACTCCCCCCCCCCTAATAAGTGGGGCCCAACATGTGAGAATTTTTTAAACATTTTTAGTGGGAGGTAGAGTGGAGACAATGATCAAACTCAGGACATTCTGGCTCTAATACCATTTTAAATTACCGATTGTCCTAATAACTTAAGCTTTTAGGAGAATCAACAATTTATCAATTTTACTCTGCTAGAATGTTTAGTTTGTAAAATATCTATTGGCTGTAGAATTTTTATTGAATAGATCAATTATAGTCAAAGCTCATCATTATGAAGTTTGAAGTCTCAAGTCTCAACATTAATGGAGAAAATGGCTTTGTGTTTTCACGATTTTTACTTATTGTTTTTTTTTTTTTTACTGCTACCTTTCTTTACAGGTTATCAATGACTTGCTTGATCCTACAGGGCAGAACCTACGAATACGGGAGGATGCTCAGGTGCTTATAATAGAGTAGGAAGGTTAATGATTGTGAGCTTCTATGTGATTCTCAAACATGATAGCTGCTTCAAGGATCAATTCCAGCGCCCCCCCCCCCCCCCCCCCCCAAAATGCTTGTTACCTGAATGGTTTTTTTTCCACTAGAGTCCATATATGAAATCTTTGAACGCTACTGATATATTATAATTTTGGATGTGATATTCCATTATATTTTTGCGTGCCAATTGAGCCATAGCCCAGAGCTTAGGGTTCTATTTTCGTATGTAGTCAACTCATTAAAGAAATTGGCTAGAGGATTCTCGTCTTTTACACCTAATGAAAAGCAAGAAGATATTACAAATTAGAAGTAGATGCATAATGAGTTGACTTGAAGGTGAGGATATCCTTCGCATTTATTTTTGTGGAAAAGTATTTGGCGTGTGAAGGTTTCCACCAAAGTAGTTTTTTTCACACGTGGACAGCTGCCAGAGGTAAGATATTCTTACAATGGATAATCTTCGTTGGAAATATCTGTATTGTAGAGTGGTGTTGCATGCATGTGCAAGAGATACGGGGAGTCTGCATGTAATTTTCTCCTTCATTGTGAGTTTGCATCTCATCTGTGGTCACTGGTGTTTTGTTAGTTTGGACTTCACTGGGCTATGCCCAAGAGGGTGATGGGGTTATTGGCTGGTTGGAAAGGAAGCTTTGGTAGACACCGAAGTGCTGATCTATTGGGGGCAGTTCCTTTGTGCCGGACTATTTGGCGAGAATGCAACCAACATGTATTTGAAGGGGTTGGATGCTCGTTGGATTTGAAATTGCTTTTCTTATGTACTATGTATGATTGGATGGCTGCATTTTGTGGCCATTTGTTTTCCAATTTGGAGGAGTTTTTAGACATTTGTAATTTTCAGTGATTCTGTAGCCATCCTAGTATGCTTGTGTACATTGGCTGCATTTGATTTTCTTTTTGCAATAAAGTTTTACTTATTTTAAAAAAAGGATTCTCCTGAGCTTCCTGGAGTTCTAACCACAGTAACTTTAGTCAAGGTGTGACTGAGAACATGGCTTTTGGAAATAGGATGTATTTTATTTGTTTATTTTACACAGCCATGTAGTGAGCATAGAGTAAACTATTCTATATATATATATATAGGGCTTGTTTAAGTGATAAATGCTAGAAATCTATGAATTGATGGATTCTTAAAATATTAATTTAAGTATGGTGTTAAAAATAGTAACCCTGACTCAGATTTGAACTTGCACCATCTATCTACTAAGTGTTGAATCTTGTCAATTGAATGCATGTGTTTTTGGGCAGGGAACTTATGTTGAGGGAATCAAAGAAGAAGTTGTTCTATCCCCTGCTCATGCGCTTTCCTTGATAGCATCTGGGGAAGGTCTAATAATTGTACCTCTGCTTTCTTCTTTTCCATATTTTCTGTACCTGCAGTTGCCATTAGTATATTCAGTTTTCTCACCATGCATTCTGTGATTTCCTCATTGACACATCTTTGTTTATATATGTGCACATATTTTTTGTCTAGAAGTAATCTCTATGCTATCCCTGTATATGTCATGTATTTGATATACATGTGTTGATGTGTTTCTTTTTATTGGATTGGATGGCTGCTTTTCGCTCTTCCCACCACCTATTTTATCTTCATCAGTTAGCCCCAAGGGGTAGCAAAATTGGCTAGGGACCATACTTCATGAAGCGGTGGTCACTACTTCGAATCTTCCCTTCGCCTCCTCTTGGGGCCTAACTCACTTTTCAAAATACGTGTATTTATCTTCATAAAGTGCTTGTTATTTGTGCATTTGAGCACCTTTTGACATATTATTTTGATATTACAGAGCACAGGCATGTAGGTTCTAATAATGTCAATCTACTTAGCAGTCGGAGCCACACCATATTTACCTTGGTAAATTTGCCTTTTAACTTCAAATATGATTTAAGTTTGAATGTGTACTTCTCCATATATTTGGCTATCTTTAGAAGTGAAGCTCTGCTTGAACCAAACTAGTAAGTGCAAACAAAGAAAAGTTGATTTTATCTATACTTGTTCCCTTCAATCATAATTAAAAGGTTGTAGTAGCCCATCTGGTAATTTACTCAGAATTCATTTAGAAGCATTGAATTATATAATGGGAGAAGTGGTTTTGGATTTTTTTTTTTCATTATATTTGAGAGATATATCAAGTTGTTACTTTCAGTGCTGGGTGTATCATAGTAGTTGAGAATAGTATTGTAGCATATAGAGGAGAAAGGGGATGATTAGATTGTCTAAGTCCAAATGTCCAATTATGGAATTTTACTACTGGTTTGGAAGAAGATGGGATTTCCTTTTTTTTTCTTTGGTTTTTTTGGGGGGGTGGGGGGGGGGGGAGTTGGGGCTGTGGAAGGAACTCTTATCAGCTGAACAATTTCTACCACCCATGAACAAAGGACTGCCTGGTCAATAAAATATCTTTAGTACCAGAATAAATTCATGCAGGTTGGGTCTTCATTTCTCTTAAAATCTTCTGAGGAACTGATAATCTAGAGAGACAAAGCTGGAGTGAGTCACTCAACCAGTAACTTAACCACTTAAAGCAACTCAAAAGTAAGCTCAACATTGAATGGGCTCTACTATGGAGGAAACTTGACTGGGCCTTTAATTAAATAAAATAACATATTTCCAAGTATATTTTTCTTCAGACTCCCTCATTCCTTCTGTAGTTCACACCAATGATTCATAATGTTGACGGCTTTTGCGAATCATATTTAACACTCTTGGTAAACAAAATTTGTTAGGCTTATTAAGTTGGATAAGCTTATATGGTGTTGCATGTTGAGAAATTTGCAATTTGTTTGTTACACTCTGATAGTCTACATCTTCAACCAATTAGGCTTTCTTGCAGTTGCTTCGTACTTAACTCATATGTATATATAAATAAATATTTCATTTATAATCTCATAGTTTGAGATTCTAGTAACTTATTGTTTTATCAGACTATTGAAAGCAGCCCACGTGGTGAAAATCATGGTGAAGAAGATGTGTCCTTGTCCCAATTGGTAATATCTTGCTCATCTTAACTATTTAAAATGACTTGCCAACAGATATATACTTGATCTGACTATGTGCAATGACGTATTTAAATACATTTTTAACTTTCTGTTACAATCTGGCACTGAGCTCTACATTAACTCAAGTTTCCCATGCAGCACTTAATTGATCTTGCAGGATCTGAAAGTTCTAAAACTGAAACTACCGGGTTGCGAAGGAAAGAGGGCTCATACATTAATAAAAGCCTACTAACTCTTGGAACTGTAAGATATTGCTGTTTTGCCTCTTGTTCATTTTCAGTGTTTTATGGTTTACGGTGTGTTTCCTGTTAACATGATTTTTCCTTTTGGTCTTAAATAGTTTTTACTTAAAAATTTTCTAAATTAAAGCTCGATATTTTTCTCGTTGCAGGTGATTTCTAAACTAACAGATGAAAAGGCAACTCATATTCCCTATCGAGATTCAAAACTCACCCGTTTGTTGCAGTCATCCCTTAGTGGCCATGGACGGATCTCTGTAAGTTCGTACTTAATGTCTAGTATTCTCATAATTAGAACTTTTCTTTGTAACTATTAAATCACATTTATGTTAATTCAGGTATGCATATACTAATTTTGTGAGGTGCTTGTATGTTATTTTAGCTCATTTGCACAGTGACTCCTGCCTCTAGTAATAGCGAGGAAACACACAACACATTGAAGTTTGCACATCGGAGCAAGCGTGTTGAAATTAAGGCTTCTCAAAATAAGGTTAATTTGATATTCACTTTTTATGTCAAGTATTGTTGATTAAAATTGAACACTGGCTCTTACTTCAATTTTTCTTCTTCCCCCTCCCTGTCTTTCTTAGATTATAGATGAGAAATCTCTCATCAAAAAGTATCAAAAGGAGATCTCCAGTTTAAAGCAGGAGCTTCAGCAGTTAAAGCGTGGCATAGTGCAGAATCCTGATATGTCTGCATTGACTCAGGAAGATTTGGTTACTCTGAAGCTTCAGGTTTGTGATGTTACATGAGGACAGATAATAATAATTGTTAGCATGCATTCTTGTTAAATTGTTACTGGGCTCTGTGCAAACTTCAGCTCTACCATGACTCTCAACAAGTGAGCATGTACAATTTTGTTACTCTAGTTTGAGATCATGTATTACATTATGCTAGAATATTACCAGTATCTATCTTATGGAATTTTTCTCCAATTAAAAATAATCATGTTTCGTTCTTTAAACAGAGTTAGCTAAATTTCATTTTGGGTTCCATTATTTGTGCTGTTAGTTGCTCTCCTTCTGATATCTATTGTTTGTTGATGCCAAAGCTGGAAGCTGGTCAGGTAAAATTACAGTCAAGATTGGAAGAGGAGGAAGAAGCCAAGGCTGCTTTGATGGGAAGAATTCAGAGATTGACTAAACTAATCTTGGTTTCCACAAAGAATGCTTTGCCATCGAGCATTCCGGAAAGGCCTGGCAATAGACGGAGACATTCTTTTGGGGAAGATGAGGTATGTAATTTTGCAAATTTGTTTTGTGTGACAAACAGTTTCTTGATGGTCCAGAAGTATAGATCACTTGCAGATGTCAAATTGTAGTTTAATGATTTTATCAATAACTTATTAAATTATTGAAGAAGTGAACTAATATGTTACCATTATCCTTGATCCATTGTTTTTGCAGCTAGCATATTTGCCAGATAGAAAACGGGAATACATGATTGATGATGATACTGGCAGCCATGCTTCTGAGCTTTCACTGGAAGAAAGGGGTGATGTCACTAATATAGATGAGTTGGTTAAAGATTACAAGAGCAACAGAAAGCGTGGAATGCTTGGCTGGTTTAAACTGAGAGTAAGTTCCCCGATTCCTTCTGGTGTGAAGTTGATTTGTTTATGGCAGGTAAAAAAAGATGAATAAAGGATTTTAACTGATGTCTCAACATCCATGCTTCCTTTGTTTAATAAAGGCTCTTCCTCTACTTACATTTTCTTTAGCCACCTTCTTCTTCAACTTCTCAATAGTGTTTGTAAAATGTAGCAACCATATAATTTTCTGTTCTCTCTTAATTCTTGGTAAAATGTATGTGCCATTGATCATGTTTTTTGTTTGGGCTCCAACTTGCTTGATTTGTTCAATATATTTATGCAATTAGATCTTGGGATTTTGCGTATTAGGCATTTATTATTGTAGTGGTATTCCGAGTAAGTGTACACTGCAAGTGAAGATGCTAATGGATTGTAGTTTGACTATTTAAGTGAATTTTATCCCTATTTTTTTGGGTTAGTTAATCATGGTGAAGGCTTCTAAGACTTAAGCATACATTCCTTTTGGATGCCTGATGTTTTAAAATCAAATTATCCATTTGCCAAGAGCTTTGTTGCTCAACTGGCACCTCCTAGTGTTTCCAAGGGAGAAATCCAATGTTCAAATCCCCCATCTCCCCATTATCGAATTGTAAAAAAAAAAAAAAAAAAAAAAAAAAAATCAAATTATCCATTTGAAGGGTTCATGGGGCATACTTTAGATTGACATGATCACTATTTACACTTCATCTCCATACCTTATCGTTAATTGGCATTTTCCATGTTTATAGTAGCCATTTTAACCAGTAGAAAGGGTTAATAATTGGTCTCTTTTTTTATCACACTGTTTTTGATTTTCGATGTTTGAAGTTGTCCATCTGCTCAAAGAATAGGGTGGTGGACTTTATCTCTCTTGTCCTACTCCTATGGTTGCCATGCATGATGTACAACAATAACAAAATATTAGTCCCTAAAACTTTTGGGATTGGCCTCTCCTATTAGTCCATCACATTTGGCTTAATTATTCTCCAATAAGCTTGGTAAAAAGCCATAGTAAAACCATCTGGCCTGGAGCTTTCTCACCATTCATATGGCAAATAGCTTCCAACACCTCCTCTTCCTCAAAAGGCCTCTCCAAAACTGCAGCTTCCTCCTATTTTTATTCATAAAAAGGAGTCACCTAAGTATACATGAAGTATACAACACCTAAGTATACATGAAGTATACAGCGGGGACCAAACAAATAAATACACAAATTACAAGCTTCCATTAAATCATAAACTGAAGAAATAGAATGACTTCCTGCCAATTGATAGCGTTTTAAAGAAGAAAAGTTTTAATTTTG
The DNA here is from genome assembly GCA_023621385.1 of Quercus gilva. Classification (NCBI taxonomy): domain Eukaryota; kingdom Viridiplantae; phylum Streptophyta; class Magnoliopsida; order Fagales; family Fagaceae; genus Quercus; species Quercus gilva. Next base: position 40,540,653 of record CM042481.1, read on the forward strand.
CTACTATTCTTTCAAATTCTTCAAAACACTGGTTATTTCTCTTTTGCCAAATGCACCACATCAAACAATGAGGGACAACCATCCAAATAACACCATTACGATGACAACCAAACTTTCCTTGCCAGCATGCTAGGAGCTCAAACACAGTTTTCAACATTACCCAGTAGATACCAAACAAGGTGAGCACCATAGACCATAGCTCGAAAGCAATAGGACAATATAATAAAAGATGGTCTACTTGTTCTCCATTGCTTTTACACATAACACAAATTCAGAATCCACACTTTCCTCTTGCGTAAATCATCAATTGTCAAAATATTCCCCAAAGCTGTAGTCCAAACAAAGAATGTAACTCTGGAAGGAACCTTTGGCTTCCAAATGCTTCTCCAAGGGAAGGATTGATTGCATTCACCCATTAAAGCTTGATGGTGGCTGCTCACCTCAAAGCCCCTTCTCTTAGCAGGTATCTAGCTTACAAATTACACCAGGGAGACCACTCTTCAGTCTACTGTCTAAACATTTGTTGGCAATAATACCAAAATCCAAAATTTTCCTGCCTCCAACAGAAGCATTCTGGGAATCAGAAATAAGATTATCCAAGCATTTGTTGGTGGTTGTGTACAAATGTATAATGTGCATATGTATAATCTTTTTTTTTTTTTTGCTGGGTAATTGTTTATGCATGGGCTAGAACCCCTGAGTTGATGGTCACTAGGATAACCGGGTACCACTTAGGCCAGAAGGCCCGGTATGTATAATCAGAAATAAGATTATCCAAGAGAAGCAATCACATGACACAAGATATACCTGGTTTGGCAATTTGCATACGTCTATGGAGTTTCTGCTTTTTTACTATGTCAAGGAGAAAATACAAGGGCAGCTGTACTGTACACGAAACAATAAACCTAATTTGAAGTGACAAATAAATAACCCGAACAACTGGTCCAAAATGGGTTAAGAATGGGGCCAAAATTTCGAACCAAAACAAACTTTGACATGAAACATATGCTTTACCTAAACAACAAAGTTTTTTTAGGCTTCTGTAACTTCTGTTATGCGAGTACAAGTAATCTAAGGAGCATGAACAGATAGGGGAGCGTTCGTGGCATGTCAGGAGGGAAAAGGTAATTTTTTTGGACATGGTCAGGTCTTGGTCATGGCACAACAGACAAAAAAAAAAAGAAATTTGAAAAAAAGGGAAAAAATGGGTGCCACTAGGTCTTCTCTCACAGTCTCACTTGATTTGCACTTTGGTCACTCAAATTGAATGTTGGCTATTCAGACTGGCACCGCTAGAAGCTCTTCCGCGATACCAGAAACTTGGAGAATTTGGAGAGCAAGTGAAAATGTGAGGTTGACCGAAAAACTTAGAGAAACTTTGACTTCAAATTGTCGAATTGAAGCTAGGCTTCTTCAAGTTGGGACCCCACCATATATAAGTCCCAATGATGAGAACACTGGGATTGGGAGCTCTTCTTTGTTTTGCCATTTGATTTGGAATCTGAGCCAGCAATGAATAGACTCTGCTGCTAGTACTTGGTATCATTATAAATAAATTTGTTTGTTGGGTTCTAGTTTTTTTTATTTGTCTTTTGTTTGGAGTGTTTTTAAGTTGGGAAATGACTCTTTGATAAATTTTGGCATGATACATGGTGTAGGAGGCTTCCATTGAGGGTGCATTTTCTAGAGCTTTTTCGTATTGCAAGTCATAAGGATGCTTCTATGGCGGACATTCTGTCCTTTGAAGGGGTTTTACCATGATGTCAATTTGATTTGCCTGCTCCAAGGTTGGAAATTGGAGTTGGTTGCTTCTTTAATGGATCTTATTTATTCTCGGCAAATGAGATGAGGTGGGATGGATACACTTTGTTGAACTCCATCCTCTCGGAAAGTCTTTGAAGTTGGGTGGGTCCTATTATAGAGTGTTACACTCGACATCTCATCAATCTTTTCCCCGGAAGAGTTTGCGGAAGCCAAAATTTCCTACAAAGGTTAGCCTTTTTCCTTTGGGCAACAGCTTTGGGGAAAATTCTCACTACAAATAACTTGTGCCAGCTAACATTAGTTGTAATAGATTGGCGCTGCATGTGCAAGAGGGATAGAGAAACTATTGATCATCTATTTCTCCATTGCACCGTGGCTATAGAGCTTTGGACCATGGTTTTTTTATGTTTGGGGTGTATTGGGTCATGCCAAAAGGTGTTGTGGAGCTCTTAGCAAGTTGGAAATGTAAGTTTAGCAGGTGAGTAATGCTGAGATTTGGAGCACGAACCCTTAGTGCCTCATGTGGGGTCCTTGGTGAGAGCAATTCTCGGAATTTTAGGGGTAGTGAGAGACCAGTCCATGACCTAAAGCTTTTCTTTCTCATGACTTTGCTTTAGTTGATAAATGCTTCAAGATTGTTTCCTTTTACTGCTTTGCATGATTTTCTTGATCGTTGTACTTTTAGCACTTAATTTTGGTGTATCTATTGTACACTTCCTGTGTACATGGGCGGCTTGTTATTATTATTTTTTTAAATTTACTTTTAACTTATAAGAATGTTAACAACTTTTGATTTGAATTAAGATGATTACAACAAGAGAGGTTTGGATAAGGCCAAAAAGCTTTGCAATGAGCTGGTGATGGAAAAAGAGTCCGAGTTTAATAACTCTTAATGAATTTTCTTTAAATGCTTGAGTTACAAGTCACTCATGTTGTACTTACCTTTTCTTTTCTCCCCACCCCCCAACTAAGCATGAATTTTTCCTAAAAGAATTTATTAATCGCCATGTTCCCACAATGTTGAGTTTTATATATATATATATATATATATTTTTTAAATTACTATATCTCGTATTGTGTCGTGTCCGTGTTTGTGTCTATGCTTAGCAAGTAATAGATTATTCTTAGAGGCAGTGGAGTTATACTTTAACGATGGAACTTGCTATACCAAGCCTTAAATTTTTCCTATGCAGAAGCCTGAGAATCTGGTAGGATTGTCACCAAGTGCTGATAGTGAAAGCTCTGCTAGTGGGTCACCTGCATCTTGTTCAAAGTCATCTCAAAGTAGAGTCATGTTTAATGAAATGAAGGATGGACGGAGAAAATCAGTCAGTAGAAGGGGAGATGAATCTGCTGTTGTTGACTCATTTCCAGAGAGAACCCAAGCAGGTGACTTGTTTAGTGTGACTGTTGGAGGACGCCGCCTGCCGCCGGTAAGAGGAATCCTGAGCACTACTTTTTTATGCTTAATTTTGCTTCCTATGTGTGTGTGTGTGTGTGTGTCCAAAGGAATCTTATAATAATTTGTGGGCCGTTGCATCACATTTTCTTGGGACAAGTTTTATTCCTAATTATTGAAGTATAACATAGCCTTGCCCATATATATAAAAAGAGCAATTCAATAGTGCTTGCATGTCTCTTTTGTGCACTGATCTAATTTCAGTCTGCCTACGGATGCAACCTGCTTATGCATCAAATTGTGATTGGATTTTAGCACTTCGATGTGGGTCCACCATAGGTACTTGAGCATGTTATGTCAACTTATGCACCAACCACAAGTTGACAATTAAGTAGGGTGTGGATTTGAGTGTGGGAAGGGGTGTGTCCCTAGCATTATTTGTCTAATTTTGTAATAGTATTATAATTGTTTGAATGCGTTAGTTAAATGAAAATTATTTTATTCACATAAGCTTATGTTTATGCTTTGATTTCCCTTCATGTACATCTTTAAAAATGTTTCAATAAGAACATTGCATAGTCATATCATGTTTTTATTGTCAGTTCATAGGAAATTTATTCCTTCCTGGAATAGCATTTGGGGAGCTCTGAAGACAAGATCAATCTTTGTGAGGTCATGTGGACTAAAAATATCCCCCTCCTTTTTTTTCCCCCTCTGGCTAAGTGGGAAATATCCACTTAATTTCTTGTTCCCAACTAGAAATTCCTCGTGATATGAACTCATAGGTCTGCTGAACTCTTAAATTGATACCATTGCAGAGTCATGTTCTGCTAAGTACCTTAAACATTTATGGCAAATATTGTTGATGTGTTTCTACTAAAGTGAATTCTATTCAACATTTCAAATAAACTTAACTGTAGCGAATAGGGGTCAGCTCTGTTGTAATGAATTTATGATAGAAAATAATCCTCGGGTTGTTCTGAATACCAATTCATGGTATGCGTATAGGGTATACAACAACCAAGCTTTAGTCCCAAAAATTTTGGCGTTGGCTATAGATCCTTAGTAGACTTGTTAGGGTCAATCACATGTATTTTTTCTGCCCCCTCAAACAAAAGGAAAAATAAAATAAAATAAAAAAGCAGATGGGTTTTCCAAACTCAAGGAGATAGGGTTCATAAATGAATCTTGTGTTACTTTATTTCTAAAAACATCACTCCATGCATGTGTGCGTGCACACGCTAGTGTCAAGTTTGGAAGTTTTAACACTGAAAATAATTAAGAAACATAAATTAATTAGCTAAAGACTAGCCTTATAGCTGTCATATGGGAATAGCCCTTGAACTTATGTGGTGCTGTTAACCAACTCTAAAATGAACTCTTATCATATCTGATGCTTTTAATCCCATGATCTCTTAAAAAATTGAACATGTGGTCCAAAGTCGTTCAGAATTTTTCAGAGAATAAGTAAACTGATGTAGTGCTGTCATAGAACATTGACTTGCTCTGTAATTTAATGCAGGCTTATATTGTTATATCATGGAACACAACGAGTGTCCGTTGGTCCTTGAACTTCATAACTAAAATATGGTTCTCTGTTAACCATCAGAAATATCCAGTGAATTGTTGATATGAAAAACTTTGACTATGAGCTTGATGATGTGTACTCTTAAAAAAAATAATGCATAGGGATTCATAGCAAGTTGGCAATGTTTTTAATTTTAATTGGGGATTCGTAGCAAGTTGGTGATGTTTATAATTTTAATTGGGAATTGTTGGATGACTTTTTCAGACTGGGACCACTATTACAGATCAAATGGATCTTCTTTGTGAGCAAGTTAAAATGTTGGCTGGAGAGGTGGCATTGTGTACCAGTTCTCTGAAAAGACTCTCAGAGCAAGCAACTAGCAACCCTGGAGATTCACAAATGATGGTGAGCTACCTCTTGATGTTTTTTTTTTCCTCTCATTAAGAACAAATTCAATTGGTTATCTTGGGTGACTTTTAATGGTTATATTGGATATTTTAGGAACAAATGCAGAAGTTAAAGGATGAAATTAGAGAAAAAAAGCGTCAAATACGTGTTTTGGAGCAACGAATGATTGGATCTGTTGAGACAACTACACATGCATCAAACAGCATTGAGGTGTCTCAGGTAAGTACGCACCTAGTGGCACAGGTAGAAATTTACAGTATGGAAGGAACTGTTTTAGCCATATATGTGTGTGTGTGTGTGAGAGAGAGAGAGAGAGAGAGAAAACAAAAGGAGTTTCAATATGAGGTAGATAAATTAATCTCATAAAAAAGTTTTCTATGGCACTACAGAGGTGAAAAGCACTAATTTTAACCCAAAAAAGAAGAAAAGCACTAATGTTTTTCTTTTTCTTTTTATAAGTAAATTTATTGACTAAAAGAAGAAAAAGAGGCGCCTCCAAGTACACAGGTTGTGTTCTAGAGGTAGGTCACAATTCAGTTAAAATTTCAGCAATCAATAAAATCCAGAAAACTAGAGAAAGAGTGACCACTTAAAGCAGCCATCCAATCATATAGAGTGCATAAAAAACCATCTTCACATTAATTGTAGATCATTGAAGACCTTTGAATGTCTGATTATTCTGTTCTTTCCAAATAATCCACACGATGCACAAAGGGACGGCATTACAAATATCACCACTACAGTGTCTGGCAAACTGCCCTTTCCAACAGGCCAACAGATCAACTACCTTTTTAGGATAACCCAAAGCACCCAAAATAGGAATAATACTAAAGACCATAGACCTCTACCATTATAACAATGTAATAGTACATGGTCAACTGACTCCCCATTCTTCTTGCATGTAAAACACCAATCCACAATAAAAATGTTTCTTCTTCGTAAGTATCTATTGTAAGGATTTTCCCCAAAGTAGCCGCCCAAGCAAAAAAAAGATACTTTAACAGGAATTTTTACCCTCCAAATACTTTTCAATGTACTTGGAGCTATTATTATCAAATTAAACTATCAAAACGGTACTTAACAAAAGAAAAAAAATCTCAAAAGCTGGTAAATTAGAAAGTCTATCCTGGCTTTGTAATGTTACTTATAATTATAGAGGCTGAATTTTTTTTTTAATTTTTTCCTTTAGTTTTTTTGCTGTTAAGGGTGCTAAACCTACTAGTAAGTGAAATCTATAGTTCCAGAATATGTAGGGGACCTTGGTTTAGGGTATTTTATTTCTTTCAAGATTCCGGGAATTACTTTCAGTATATAGTCATTGTTTGGTTTAATGTTGTCTACAATGCTGTATACTGTATATGACAACAATGATGACAGTGATATCTATCAATCTCTATATATATATATATATATATATAGATAGATAGCTAGATAGATAGATAGGGTTGAGTTCAAGTTACACTTAGTGAAACTTTTAAGTAATGTTACACAACTCAATATTTTTTTTACTTGGTGCAAATTTTGACTCAACATTGGATTACATTTTTCTTCTTATACACTCCATGCTTCCACCAAAGCAAAGTTTGCTTTTATGCCAAATTATTATTTCATTGAGTATGCCAATGACGTAAATGCTTATGTTAAGGTGTACACTATATATATATATATATTTTATTTAAAATTTTTGGGTAAAATATAAATTTTGTCCCTAAACTTTCACAAAGTTTGTTTTTCATCCCTAAACTTTTAAAAGTTTGTTTTTCGTTTCTAAACTTTGTAAAACGTTTTATTTTACATCCTTCTGTCTATATCCATTAGGTTATGTCCTATATGGCCTAACAAAGTGTTGATGTGGCATTTGACTTGGACAAAACTATTTTATTTAAAAAGTTTTGGACATGTGGCACAAAGTTATTGGCACACATGGAAAAAGAAATCTGATGAAATTATCTCCACTTATAGTCTGTTTGGGATCCGCTTATTTTGCTGAAACTGAGAACTTTTTGCTGAAAGTACTATAGATAAAGGTAAAAGTTAGCTAAAATAGTGCAGTGACACTCATGAATAGTACCAAAAAGTGCAGTGAGGCCCATAAATTTTAGCAAAAATAAGCTAAATAGTAAAATAAACTGGTTTTTTTTTTAATTTGGAGCCAAACGCACACTTAGAGTAGAACCTAACCTTATTTTAGAACCACAAAACCCAACACCCAAACCCCCATAGTGGCAGCCTCAACTGATGACCCCAATCAGAGAATCTAAGGCGGCGACCCAGTCAGCTATTCCAAGGCGGTGACCCCAGACTGGTGACATTAATTTTTGGGTAGCTGGTATGAATCTTTATGTCATTGTGAAAGGTTTGCGTGAAGCTTTAGGAAATTTGTATTCGGACTTAGCGTTATTTATTTTATTTTTTTGAAAACTGAGTTAGTTAGTAACTGAGATGCCATCATTGTAGGTTGGTATGGGGTTGATTTTGTTGAATCTTGTTTCTGCTAGTCCAGAGGCGCCATCAAAGCGTCATAAAGTCTTCTTTGTCCTATTTGCACACTTCAAGGACCTACTGTAGTAAGTCAAAAGAATTAGAGAAACTGCAAGGCTGCGATTACTTAGATTTGAACTTTTTTCCCTAGGCTTCTTTGATAGATTGACAGCCCCAAACAACATGAATACCATCTTCCAATTCCATTGAACATGCTTTGCACCATGGAGAGTTAAACCACCTGACGGTTTGGGGTCGCCGGTCGCCGATTTGGGATGGGATTTCACGGTTGGGATCACCGATTTGGCTCACCGGTTAAGGCTGTTGCCATGGGGTTTGGGCATGGGTTTTTGTGGTTATCGTCATATTATTATTGTTTCCACATGTCCCAATAACTTTGTGCCACGTGTACAAAATTTTAAAATAAAATAATCTAGTCTAAGTTTGATACCATGTCAATCCATGTAGGACATAAACTAACGGTTATAGACGGATAAACTAACAGTTATAGACGGAGGATGTAAAGTAGAATGTTTTGCAAAGTTTAGGGATGAAAAACGAACTTTTGAAAGTTTAGGGACGAAAAAAGAACTTTTGTGAAAGTTTAGGAATGAAAATGAAATTTTATCAAATTTTTATATGTAAATAAGCTTATTTAATAAAATCAATCAAGTACATGAGAATCTATAGGTGTGCACTAATTATTTATATAAAAATAATTTATTTGGTTGTTTTTATAAATTTTATATGAGAAACTATTTTTATTTGGAGTACTTATTATCCAAATTATAATAGATTTAGTTTATGACATTCTTCCTCAGTTCAGTTGCTTTGGAAACAATTGTAACAAAAACCATCAAGAGGTAAAAGCAAATTTAATGACACATGCAATCAAGAATATAAAAAAATAATTATGCGTTTAAATTAGTTAAAATAATTAAATATTTATGAATTCACTATAATAATATGTTCATATTTTTAATTTTATTAATCTTAATTGTGAATTCATTAATGTGCTGCAGTGTGGTACATTCTTTTTGATAAATAATAAAACTTCATTGAATGAAAATAATCAACTACAAAGAGCTGAAGCACACAGGAAGTGTGCTGATGTAAACATGAAAACAAATGAAACTAAGATGCATGAAAGTACAACTAATTTTTTTTTTGATAAGTAAGAGAGATGTATATTCAAAATGGTTACATTTGGTCCATCATTGGTCGTCGAAATAGTTACATTTGGTCTATCATTCCTCATTGCTTAATGTGGTGTCTTTGGAGGGAGAGAAATAGTAGATGTTTTGAAGATTTTGAGAGATCTATTCCGGACCTCAAGCTACTCTTTTTTAGAACTTTAAGGGATTGGTTGTTTGCTTTGCAAAAACAATCATTCCCTTCTTTTATTGATTTCCTAGACTCTTGCAATTTTTGTATTTGATTTCTTTTCCCTTGTTCACTCCCTGTGTACTGGGGTGTTCCTTTTTTTATCATCAAAAAAAAAAATGTATATTCAAAAAACTACTAAATGCAAAGTAGCACAAAACATATCAAAAAGTACAAAAAATGAAAACACTCAAAAAGTACAGCTATCAAGCAAAGCAGATACGAAAGTAAAAGTGAAAACACTCAAAGCTGTTGTCCACACAAACAAAGTATGGAAAAAAGCTAGTTTTAGGTCTCAAGTTGAAATTTCGGTTCCTTCAAAAATCCGAGCATTCCTCTCCCACCAAATACCCTACATTAGGCGATGAGGGATTGTGTTTCAAATAACCCCATTTCTATGTTTACTGAACTTACTCGGCCAGCTAGATAAAAGCTCCCCATTACAGCACTGGGCACAACCCAATGTACCCCAAAAAGTGTGAACACCATTCACCACAACTCTCTAGCTACTACTGGGCAGTGTAAAATTAAGTGATTAATAGTCTCCCAAGCCCTCTTACGCATATAGCAGGAAATAGAATTCTCTTCATTTGGCCTTCAACCCCATCAAAGCTTTAAATTACTTCTCTGTGATTGGTGAGACATCAGCATTAACCCTTATATAGTAAAATTTGTAGCATCCCTAGCATCACTCATAGGTGATACACTAATTATTTATGTCTAAGGAATTTATATGGTTCTCTCTCTCTTTATATATATATATATAAAATATGATCAGGTGGTGTAATTTTTAATTTATTTAATATATTCAAAATTGCAGTGTTGGATTATATACATTTTCATTGTCCTTGACACGCCTGTCAAATTTTATGTTAATCAGATGTTATTTATTATTTGATTAGTAAACTTATAAAAAAAAAAATAAAGATGCAATGTGATCTCTGAACAACAATTTACTTCTTTTAACTTCTTTTGATAACATTTAATATATAAAGCAAGAACCAAGGCTGCAGCATCCAAAATTTGTAATATATATATATATATATATATAAAAAGCAAGAATCCAGGAGGAAAGCAAAGTTTGTGTGATGGAGGGAGTCATCATCATTGTTAAAATTTAATTTATTTGCTATGATTGCTAATTCTTTGTACTTTATTTATATTTTCTAATTATTCTATCACACTCCCATGTAGGCTCTTTCCAAGCTTGCTTCTCAGCTAAATGAAAAAACTTTTGAACTTGAGGTTTGTTATCCTATTTGCTTTGTAGCTGTAAGGATGGTAATTCAATCTTGATTTCTAAAGACATTTTACTAATTTGATCACTTTGTTTTGGGATGAGTATCCAAGATTAAATCAGCAGACAATAGGATACTTCAGGAACAGCTACAGATGAAGGTAAAATTTGAAAGCTGTGAGATTTCATTTTCTGTACTTACAATTTTAATGTCATATATATATATTTATTTATTTTTTCTTATTGCAAGGTATCGGAGAATGATGAGATGCAAGAAACAATTCTTCTTCTAAGGCAACAGCTCAACTCGTTATCAGATAGAAGCTCTAGTAATTCACAACTAATTTCTGACGCTGGGGCTACACTAGTCAGAACTTGTCCTGAAGGGTTCTTAGAAAAGAATGTTGAAGAGGGGAAAGGGATTAGTTCATATGAAGAAAATTATGCTGATGAAAATACTCCGACAAGTGTCATGAGCTTGAATAGGATTTTTAATCTGGAGGACTCGAAAGAGAGCAACAATGATTTGAAAAACCAAGTCCATATGCAGGTTACACTTTTCTTTTTCATGTTTGGCATATTCTAAAATAGAAATTCAATGCCATCTTTGTTCTAACATCTTGACCTTTTGAATATTAAGATTTAAATAATAAAAATTTTCTTGTTAAATTGTTCTATTGGTGTACTTTAATTATTTTATCTTACTTAGGCTGCTGAGATAGAGAATTTGAAGCAAGAGAAAGTGAGATTGATTGAAGAAAAGGATGGGCTTGAAATTCAGACTCAAAAGCTGGCAGAAGAAGCTTCATATGCAAAAGAGTTGGCTGGGGCTGCAGCAATTGAACTCCGAAACTTGGCTGAAGAAGTAACTAAGCTGTCTTACGATAATGCAAAGCTGACTGGTGACCTGGCTGCCACAAGAGAGGCTCATTGCAGATCTATCTGTTGTCAGAGGTCTGTTTCTTATGATTTAAAACATGCTCGACCTGATGGGCGCCCTAGAAAGCCAGACGATGGAGTTTTGGTTGAAGAGTTGCAGAAGGAAATTAATGCAAGATATCAGAGAGAAGCTGTGCTGGAAACCACACTATCTGAGAAAGATCAAATAGAAGTTGAGCTACGAACAAGACTTGATGAAGCTAAACAGCGTGAGGAAGATTTGGAAAATGAACTTGCCAATATGTGGGTGCTTGTTGCAAAGTTAAGGATGTCTGGCACTAATGCTGATGACATTTCATCTGAAGGGTTGCATGCATTAAATATATCACAAACCAGAGTTAGGAATGGATATCTTCAATCTAATGGTCTCTCAAATAAAATGTTTGAAGAAGATGAAGTATACGAAAACATGGATAAGATGAGTACATTAGAAGAATCAAGAGCTAGCTATCTGAAAGAAAGGAGAAGATGCAAAGAACTGGAGAGCCTTGTTTCCAGGTTGAAGGTATGCATGTTACAGACCAAACTTTTGAACATGTTACACGCTATGTGCAGCCTTAATGTGGGTTGAACTTATAAATTTTGTATTAATTAGTAATTTCTCAATCATATGTAATTGTTTGCTGGTTGGTTGACTCTTGTGGCTAGACTAGAATAAATAGAACTGCATAACTCTATTTCTTCTTTTGTCTCCAAGCATATACCCAAGGTTTGACATTATTCCTTAATCATCCCAGAAAGGAATTGGACCCTCGCTGTCTCCTGCTATGTACAATTTTTAAATCATAGAATTAACTTTGTTCTATACTGGATTTAGAGATTGAATTCCTGTCTTGTATTTTTTATGTTTTATTTATTTAATTCAAATTGCTTCCCCCACCCCCCTCTCCCTTCTCTTATGAACTGTGTTTAATGCCTTTTAAAAAAAGAAAAATGAAAATGTGCCTGGATTTGAAACACATTGCACTTATATTGATTCTGTCCAGTTTTGAGAGGATATCCATTGCATCCGCTATATTTTACAAATGGAAACCTATTTTTAGTGTGGGGTCTGTGTAACACCCACCTCACTTAAATTTAATTTAATTGCTTCTAGAGTGAAATTGATGAATTATTTAATTTATTTTGAAGGTGATATTATTTTATATTATGATCACTACAAAGAAAATAAATAAAAGAAGATGTAACGTGGAGAGTTATTTTGTGGATTATTCATATTAAACTTTTAGTCTCTTTATTAGTTAAGGAAAATGATAAGAGATTAAAACCTATTTGGATTAGTAGTTTAAGTGTTATTGGAATCCTTTAGAGTTCTAGCCTATCTAAACAACTTTAATTTGAGTTTAATTAGAAATAAAGTCTTGGAAGCTTATTTAAGTTTTAGTGGGTCTTAAAATGTAAAGCTGAATTCATTTAAGAGTACTAATTAGAGTGGGATTGGTCTTCCTAGACTTTTGGAGGTGTATATATATATATATATATAAAGAAAAAAGAAAAAGAGAAGACGTCAGTGCTTAGCGTGTAAAGGTTTAAGAGCAGAGAATTAGGGTTTCTCTACATTGAAAAGAATAGAATAACGTGGTACTACTAGAGCAGCCAGCAAGTTCATATTGTACTGAGGTAAACATTTAACTATACATGCTTTATTGGAATCATTAAACGCATCTTTGACTTAGGACTCATCATCTCATAGTCACATGGAAGTCTTAGAAATTATATTGATATATTCAAGGGAAAATAGGCCATCATGGAAGTATCTATATAAACGTACATTAGTTTATTGATTTGGAAAGAGATCCTAATATATATGTGGAGTAGTACCACCATTCTTTATAAGTTAAGCCTATATAGACATTCATAGGTGGTGTTCAATGGTATATATATAGGAATAGCTGATTGTTGTATTAGGGATTACACTACAATTATATACAATATGGTATAGACATGATGTATGTTAGAAAGCTATGTCAGATTTAACATTGCGAAATCTTCACTGCGGCTAAGGAAAAGTTTTATAAGAGGACTTTTTGGTTATTCGAAACTTGCCTTTATTGAGTTATTTAATCCTTAATTCGGTTCTAGTTAACATTGTTCCAGACAATTGAAGTGAAGCTTGGTTTAGCAACTAGAGGTAAGTAGACTTCAAGTCATGACGTCTCTCAAGACGTGTATATTTATATTTATACATATTTACAAAAGTGAAGTTTTCAAAAACTTATACCATTGTTAATGTTGTATACGTACTTGAATTTCATTATTTCTTGTGGGTTATTTTGAAACTGTATATGTTAAGAATGACTTAAAATTATATTTTTTTGAGAAAGTATTTATTATATGATATATGATTGGTATTGACAATATTGTAATAAAGTAAGAATGTTTTCAAACGGTCAGCTAGACAGTCTGCAACCTTTGCCAACACAAGGTTAAGTGTTGGTCTTCGGCCGAAGTAGTGTTATTGTGGTGTGGTGCAGTGTTATCATTTGCTCTTCGGAGCCAGTGTTATCGTTTGCTCTTTGGAGCCAATGTTGCCTCTTTGAGGTTATTGTTATTGTTTCTCACGGGAATCACCCACCGAGTGTTTAGTAATTTATGTCTTTGTCTGGCTAATGTTTAATGTTTTCCATATCAAACTATTGTTTTATCGTTATTGACCTTTATAAGTGGAAAAATTATTTATTACTATATTATATTGTTTCTACCTATTTGATGTCTTATTGATTACAGTGTTATAGTTAAATGTTTTCTATCTGACAGTTTTATAGAATATATTATATTACTGTTAAAACTATTTGTAAATGCTTTGTAAAGATTATATTTTGTCAATGATACTATTGTTTTGTTTTGAAAGACATCCTCATGTTATGCAGTATCTTATTGACCTTCTAGCTCACCTCCCTTTCTCCACCCTTTTAGATTAGAGCAATAGAATCTCTTTTGGTGGTAGATCATTGGAGCCATAGATTGAAGATATCTTTTGGAGCTATATTAGTTGATGGACTGTTATTATGTTTTATTGGGATAGTGAGCTTAGCATTCTTGAAACTATTTGGGATTGTATTTGGAGACTTTATGGTTAAAGTTTTAGTTTGATGGATTTTATAAGAAAGATTTGATGGTTTGATTCTTATTTATGGATATTTAATTTTGCACTGTTCGATCATAGCAAATGTTGAATATTTATAAAATAGGTCATGCCTCTAAATCCTTGGTATGGGTTTGGGGTGTTACACAGTCTGTTACCTAAATGTCTCTGGTTATGAATCACATAGTTTGCATTTCAAATTCAGTGGTTAAATGTTATTGATGAAGATTATCTTTTGCCTGCTGCTGCACTAGAGGGCTATTGTTCATAACTTCAATGGCATAAATCTGCGCAACAATGCAAACATTTGATGACAAACATGTATGTTTGCTACATGATTTAGGTTATATATCTATCCATTTATTTATGGTCTGTTCAATAGTCTTCTCTATGGTTGCACTGAGAAATTAAATGCACCATAGAATTTGTAAATTGCAAAGTTGATAAAGGATCTAGCTTTGTTGCATTTCATCTAAAATCTTCAACTTGGTCAGTGCAATTGAAATGCTTATCAAGTAATATCACCTGTGAAATTTAATTCCAATGTATCATATCAGGGTGAAGATGTTACTGGTTTGGATGTTACTGCTCTTGAAGAACTGCAGAACATTCATGTTGAAGCTATAACAAAGATTTGCCATGCAAAGGTGATTGCTTTATTTTCTTTCTTTCTCATTAGCTTGTTTGAATTTACTAATTTACCTCTTCGTGGCTTGCCTTAATTACTCTCTCTCTCAGCTGGATTTCATTGATTAACATTTTATGTTGTTAATGGATAAGTATTTGGAGTTGCTTTTTGCTTAGCTTGGATGGTGTACATATGAGGTCTGACAATGTACAGTTCTCAGAGTTTCTTTCCTCAAAATTTCCAGAATTTGTGTGGAGATTTTGAAAATTTATGACATATTCTAATCATTAAATTGGTAAAAGTTATATAGTGATGATCTTGTTATGGAAGTTATTTACTAAAATTCTTTATCTCTTCAAAAATCTACTAATAATTAATAATTAGATTATAGTTGAATTATATTATTTGAGTTAATTAGATAGAATGGTTTTGGTTTATGAACTTATAAAAATTAGATTAACCAACCTTGTATTGTTAAAAATAACATATAACTTTTAATACGAAATAGACTATATTATTAGTAAATTACAAATAATAATTTTTATATTATTAATAAAATTTTGTCAAATAAAAATGAGCCCCTTGGTGCACAAGAAATATACCAAGTGAGCAACAGAGTCCAGCAAATGAATAACTATCAATGAAAGCAAGCAAAGTAGAAGATGAATGGTTAGATACAACCATCCACTCATGCAAAGGACACATAAGGAATAGTTTTGATCCTGTTGAATGCTGCTCTAAATCTTCAAATGCTCTATGATTGCGCTCCCTCCATACCATCCACAGAAGACACAAGGGAATTGCACACCAAACAACACCACACAATGGTATTGCACACCAAACAACACCAACAACCCATCTAACAATTCTCCTCTTCTTACATACCAACACTTAAAGGATTTGATGAGGCATAACCCACTGTAAAAAAGCCAATGACCATAGTTCACTGGCATAATCATAATTGAGGAAAAGATGGTCAGCCATCTCTCTAGCCTTCTTACACATGTAACATCACTTGATCACATAGACCTTACGGCGGTGAAGGTTAGCAATTGTGAGAATCTTACCCAGGGCAGCAATCCATATAAAAAGGCGACCTTAAGTGGAACTTTGACCCTTCATATGCTCTTCCAGGGAAATGATATGACGCCTCCATAAAAAATATTTCTATAGAAGGATTTAGCGTTTGTTTGGTAGCCCGTAAGCTTTGGTAGCTTAAATAAACCCCTCTTAGTAGGGACCAGTACAACTGGTCTTCAACATCCCTCTTAATCTTGGTGGAGTAGTGAAGATCCATAAACCTGATCATTGCTTTCAATAATAATTTGATATCTTACGAACAGGGGCGGCTTGATACATTTGAGAGCTTAAGGCGAAAAATGAAATTGAGGCCTTTTATATATTTAAATATGACTTTAAAAAATTAAATATGATTGAAACTTTATTATCTTGTTTTAGATCCAAAATTATTACTAATTAACGTGAACCATGTAGAGTTTTTTATTTATAGAAAATCTATAGACACAAAATTTGACAAAACTTTTCATTCCTGTTGATGAGATAGAATAATAGTGGTAAGTAAAAGAGTGATGCTAGTGGTGGACTTAGGTGAGAATTAGTAAAAATTTGTCAACTCAACTATTGTGAAAAATGTTGTGATTTTTTTTTTTGTTGAGAAGTGCTACATTCACAATAAAACCTATCACTGAAATTATTTTTTGGCTATCTATAATAGCCTGTAATTACCTACTACTTAGGATTTGTTGTAAAAGCGTTATAAAAAATTATGTGAAAGTAGCATTTTTATCTCTCTTTTTATCTTGTTTTTCAATTGATAAAAAATATTATATTATTTATTGGCTAATATTTTGGCTTAATTAAATTAAAATTTGGGGCATTTTTTATACTTGAGGCCTTAGGTGATTGCATCAATTGCATTTAGTGTTAAGCTAGCACTGCTTATGGACTTGTTTACAAACTTATACGTTTTAATCTCAAGCCTATGTAAGTGTATTTTAATATATGTAAAAAAAAACGAATAGTATTATATATACTTAAATTGAGTCTTACATTCATGAGCTTGTTTATGAACACATTATTATGTTTGAGCTTGGTTCGTTTAATAGTTGAATTTAAACCTAAGCTTGTGCTTGGCTCGTTTGCTAAATACATGAGCATAAATAAGGTTTATCCCAAAGTGAGCCCAAGTTGTTCATAAGCATTTCACTTCATTTATTGCCCTAATCATAACCATATGTTTCTTTGGAAGTTCTCTTTGGCTGGCTAGCTGTTCACCAGTTCGTTGTTTCCATCCTTTTGGGGCTTGGATACATTAGGCATCTATATTCAGGGTTTTTCTTTTTTCTTATATTTCCCTCTTTAGAGGACCTTTCATGTAGTTAGTCACCTTTGTGCTTTGAATAGTGTCTTTAAAATCTATGAAAAATGCAAACTGCCTCCAACATAGCCAATTAGGGGCACCAAAAAAGTTTAGTGAATCCTCCAATTTAGGCATAGCATTTGTTTTCTATATTTAGGGCTTCTTTGTTAACTTAAATTTGGGTGTTAAACTGTAATTTTCATGAAACGTAGGGGTTCAAATGATAACCCTGTGGTAATAGCATCCTTTGTAGTGCCCTTATGTTTGTTGTTTGAACCTCACCTCCCCCCTCCACCACTATCTACCTATCAAAAGAATAAAAATAAAAATAAAAATATCTAGGAATGTAGAAGTGTAGTTATTTAATATTTAGTTGACTAGCAATTGACTAGTATGAATTTCTGAGTTATTTTTTCCTTCCTCTGTTGTTTGGAGATTTCAATTCGTTCTAGTCTTAAATTATGTTAGAATTTTTTTTTTTGTTTATGAAGAAAAAAGGTCAGAATCTCATATTAAAAAAAAAAGTTCAGAATTGTTTTTCTTTTATTTGGACAATCTGGAGAGGTAGGAATAGTTGGACGCTTGACGATGTTGAACGTCCCTTACATGTCATAAAGCAGTTCTCTATGTATTGTCTACCCTTCCTTGTCCTTTTTAGAAATATAGATAGTAATTTTTAGGAGTAGCTTGAAGGCTTACTGTATATTTGAGTTTTTCTCTTTTCATTACATAAATCTTTATTAAAAAATGACTGATTTTAGTTATTTTACTCTATGCAGTGTACAAACCATGGCTTATAGTGTCTTTAGATCAACCCATAATGGGCTCTCCCACACATGGAGTTTCTCATCTTTAAGGTTAGTCTTGATCCAAAATTCTTCCGGAACTGGCATTGAGTATAATGCATTTATGGTGAAATTATGGGGAAGAAATGATATTGCTGTCAACATATTCCATATAGGAAAGGAATGGACATTCAAGATGAACCATAGAATGAGTTTCCTTCTTGAGCATTCTTTTCCTCATATGTCTACTCCTCAAAACACCATGCTGAGATGTAAACTATTATATATTTTTAGAGGAAGTAGAAATATTCAAATTTCATTTCATTGTATCTAGCTAAGTATGTTTTTGTTGGCTCATAAATCTAAACTAATGGAAGATTATGTCTGTTTATATGCTGTATTATGGCATTTGCCAATCTGCCTATGAGCGAGTTTACTTCATTTCCCCCACAAGGAATAATATATGAATCTAGACTTGTCAGTGAAAGAAACCCCAACCATGAATTTGCAGTTTGATGCCTCTTTCTGATGTAATGTTAGACCACTCGCATCAATGCATGTATATTACCACATTTTAGCCAACCAAGTCCAATATTCACCCACATTAGACCACACAAAGTTGTGTAAAAATATAGGATTGCTATAATAACCATGTAAATTTACACTGCACTATTCATTTTTTGCATTTAGTTTTTTATTCTTTCTTTATGTATTCTTTATGTATTCTGAGAATGAAGAAAAAAAGTGGATGGTGGTTGTTGTGTGTGAAGAAAGAGAAATAATAATAAAAAAAATCAAGAAAAATTAATCTTTTAATAAAATGTAGTATAAAATAGATAATATAATGTGAGGTGTTTTGAAAAGTATGTAAAATAGAAAAAGCTGGTTCTTTTACTAAAGTAGGTTATTACTGAAAAAGATGTACTTTTATCTGCATAATATTTGTTGGATACAGATTCCTTGTCATGTATTACCGAATGCAAGTTACAGGTGATGATATTCGGTTAAATCAGTTACTTCATAGTTGATCCGTATATGGTCATTATGGATGCAGAAATGGACATAGACTAGACCGCTGAGGCAGGATAGTCTTAGCAATCCTTTTCTGGTAATGTCCAAGTGCTGACCAAAGGTTTACTTGCCGAACCTCAAAGATGGAAATATCTTATGGTATATTTTAAAACAACTAAATTTCATCACAAGAAATTGTTGTGTTTTGCATTTAACGAACTACAGGGAACTAAGTGACCAATTATAGAATGAAAAAAGCACTTGTTGTAGGTGGTCAACTAATTCAGCTAGTACAGTCTCTAATGTGGTATAAGGGAAGGAAAGACGAGATCATTTTTTCTTTCATTGTTTAGTTCACAAGCTCAATGAACTGTTAATGACCAAATACAAAAGCAGCACTTATTTATAGCCTGGAGTTAATTGTTGATCGCAGATGAAGGCAAACCTGTTTCTCATGCAGTTTTGAAATTCAGTGTATTTCAAAACTGCACCTCCCTCTGTCGCACATTATACCCTTTTTTCTTATATATTTTCTCCCAAAGTGCATCCACATGATGCATTCACTTCTCACTGGGCTGGTGAAGGCTATGGTTTTGGACTTCAACCTCTTAGGGCAGATTTTATTTTTATTTTTATTTTTATATTTTTTTTGGTACTTAAAAGAAGTGGGGAGGGGTTTTTGAACTCAGTTCTCTACATGGAAAGAACTTAACAATGTCACTGAATTACAAGGCTCTTGACTAAATCAGACCTCAATAATTGCAATTTCCTGAATTGACTGTAATTGAGGAAATTAAAGAATTCAGGGTATCTTATTTTATCATACTGAGCAAGAATGAGTCAGATATGACTGCCAAGAAATTTCAATGTGCTATTTCTATGTGATTTGGGACCCATCCACTGTACTTGCTTGACATCTCCACTTAAGTTAGATAGGCAATCAGAGATGCTCAACTTTTATCTTTACAAATAAATCCCATACGTTGTTTCACACCTGTTTTGTATTGAGGAACTCAAATTCTTGTTAATGGGCGGTATCCTTGGTCTATGTGCATTTAGAATTGCAACGAAGTACTTCTGGAAATTGCATTGGTCTCTAGGTAATCAGTAGGCTATTTATTCAAGTTCAGTCTCATTAGTAAGATGTTTAATTTTGAAGAGTTTCTTGCGTGACCTCATGTCACAATGTCATGAGGAAATTGAAGAATGTACTTTAGTGTACTTATAGTTGAAAATCTTTTTACTTTTAAAAAAAATAGTTGAAAATCTTTTCGAGTTATGCATTCTGTCTCCCTTTTGAGGAAGACCTTTTGTAAAAGAGTAACTATTGTTTTAGATTTGTATACTTAATCTGACGAATTTTGATGTTGCAAATCCTGCAGGTATTAAGCAGGCATAATGTATTTTGTACAGATGAAATCGACATTGTACTCAATGAGTCAACTTTCGTGACTCATTTATACAAGCACCAATGGAGATGCATTTTTCTCTTAATTGAAGTTCTCATGGGTAACAAGCAGCAGAGATGGATCACAGATTGTTATAACATGCATTTCTTTTGTAACATAAACTTCATATTAAAGTTTTTTGTATGGGACATACCCATCTACGTTTCCTACCCTGTAGGCGATATAAAAGAAAAAGAACTATTGTAAACCCTTTGTCTAACACATATACTGATATACCATGTCCTGATGCTACTTTTGCCTTACTTATGTTTTGGAACCTTTTGGGCTAGGCTTATTGATCTTCTCAGGAAGCAAAAAATGCAAGATAATTCTCTACTAAGCTATCCAAGTTGGCTGCATCAGGTCCAGAAAAACCTTCATTATAATCACGATCAATGCTGTCAATGAACATGAGGGAAAAAAAAAAAAAAAAAAACCCTCTGAGAAAGCTCAGTAGAATTATAGTAATGGAAGACAATTACAAGAGAATGGTTCAGGACTTAGGAAGCCTGTCGCAATTTGCAGGAGCCCATCCAATCTGACGCTTCTCGTTATCATAAACCACCATTTTATCTTGCATAGAAATGTCTGAACAACAAGAAAGTAAATTAGTGGATATTGCACTGGGTGTTTGTAACAGAAGGTTTTTGATTTCCCGGGATTACCTCCAATTACGTTAAGATTTCCGAGTCCAACTTCATGGCCGTTTAAAATTCCCAAGCACACATTTCCATGTCTCTGAAAGGGAAGTGATTGTTATGCATGTTTCAAAAGATTTTTCTTTGTTCGCTGTTTTTATTGCAGGGAAAAAAAAATTGTGGGATTTGCAAAAAAAAAAAAAAAAAAAAAAAATTGTAGGATTTGCAGATGTTCTTACAGTAACAATTAGATAAGCTTCAGGTGATAGTTGCAGCTGAACATTCTTGGCATTTGTAAAGCTCAGTACTAAAGGCTTGAAGTAGTTCTTGACATCACCAACAGATTTGATAGGCTTTTTGCCTTTCCAGCATATTGATAGTGATTTGTCCTCAGCAGCATCTTTTAATGGCTTTCCATTTAAATCCTTTTTTATCTGAGACATGGGTTAACGGTCAGGTTTTGAGGTTTTGCATATAAGTTTGAACTTGCAGAAGAATGATCTGCGTGTTTAGCTTCTCACCAGATTGACTGTAGCTTGGTAAGCTTGGGAATTGAAGTAAGTGTAAGAACTTCCACTATCAAAGATCATAGTGAGGCCCTTTACACCAGTAGACGTTCCACCAAAAACAAGTTCAGCAGGTCCTGATGAATAGTGTTTGCTGAAAACAGAACATCTAGCATAAGTTGTTTGAAAGTGACAAGATATTATATGCATTGCACAAAATATGCTACTTCCTCTACCACAATAGACAAAAGTTTGTTATGACATTTATTTCAATAAATTGTTAGGTTTATGTTGTTTAATTAAAATACTGCTATTTTGTGAACTATTATTGTGAGATGAAAGGATATAGAACTTTGAAGAAGCATACTCCGTTGGATTGCTTGAAATTGGTGTCCATATGATTCCAGAAGAAGGGACAAGATCATCTCCAAAAAATAAAAATCCTCCCCCTCGCCCACTTAAACAGTGGCCTAACACATTCTTTGTTATGCCTATGTCACGCAATTGTGACACTATGTTTACTTTGCCATTTCCAAGGCCTAGGACTCCGGCTGTTGATGGTGGAGAGTGTGACCCAGAATATTTTTGGTTATATCCACACCTGCAACAAAGAGGAACCATAATTGTAGTTACATGAAGTAACAAACATTGATCTCAAGGGTAAGTTATCATAGATAATTACCTCATCGAGATTGATAGGGTATCACTCATTTTACATGTAGAAATCGGTTTTCATAACTATTTAGTACATTAAGGACTTAGGTAAAAGTAAAAGATAACAATGCCAAATTTTGAAGTCTAATACTTTTTCCACAAACAAAAGGCATATTTTAACGCGAACAGTCAATGTTTTTCTCTGTTCAAATATATCAATCATTTGATCCTATTAATCCTGTAAAAGGTAAAAGATTCTCACTTCTATGGTTGTTTGCTGATCTCTTTTAATGGATCAATCAATTTGAATCCTATGAAGATATTTGAAAATAGCAGACACTCTATCAATCTCAATAAATGAACAACTTATCATAATTCAACCTAAAACTTGGAACTAGGAAAACATGTCAAAATTTTCACTTCAAGCTCGAGCCATGCAAAAATCTGGTCAACTTTCATTTCAATATAAATGGAAAACAAAACATTTAGGATTTACATCATGTTCAAAACTATCAACTAATTGAAATTTCAATGGTTGCCCACTTTGATGAAGAGAAACTGATACTCACCCAAAGGCCAAACGGGGGGCAATATTGGAGCCATTAATAAGTCGAAGGGGAAAGTTGTCCTTGACGATCACACCTAAAGAAGAACCGTGATCTGCATAGTTGACCTGATAATCACATTGCTCTTTCGGATCCTTGCACTGCGGTTTGCCCGGCAAGTGCATGGCAGCACATACAGGGTCCACACAATTGACAAGGTTGTTTTGCTTGGGTTTATAAAGAAGATCTCGGGGCTGCACAAGAACATGGAGACACACAAACACCTTAGTTACTAAGGATGGACATTATTAAAACTAATTATCGAATTTTTCATGTAATCAAAGCAAAATTAACCTTAGTGCAACCAGTACAAGGTGCATCACATTGGACCCAAGTGAAGTCACTCCCAGTATCGATATCAAAGTCATAAATCTTGGGTGGATTGCCTATGTTAAGGTGCACAGAGTAGTACCTGTCAGATTGAAAGAAGAAGAAAATTTCATCAAGTTTTTTTACTTTTTAGTGATCATTGGTTAACACTTAACAGGTATACAAAAACACAAACCTAAAATCAAATCTAGATTGCAATTTAAGGCAAATAGTCAAAAAATTTAGACAATAGAATAGTGATCATATAATCAGGGAAACAAAATGTAAGGAAATTTAAAAAAAAAAAATTTATAAGAAACATGAGTTTTGACTCTTGTGGTTTCCCGGGAGATTAAAAATCATTAAAATGAAGTCATTCAAAACAAAAGTGTACGAAAATCTTAATGATTATGTGTATATATTCAACAGATTAAACAAATCCCAAAAACACCCAGGAATCTAAAATAGAACAAGGGACCCAAAATTTTAGCAAAATGATCAAAAGGAGACTCAGATGAAAGAAGATTGCAGAGTAATAACTTATGAAACAATGGCCCAGCAATTCTTCAAGAAGTTGTAACTTGTAAGTACCCAAAAAACTTCATATAAGGAATATACTAAAAATTCAATTAAGTCAACAAAAATTACACACACCCAAAAATTCAAACAGACAGATACCATTCAAGAAACAAGAAAAACCAAAAATAGAACAAAAAATTAGATAATGCAAGAAATAATAATTCCCAAAATTGAAAGAGAAAAAAAAAAATCAACAGCATTAGTAAAAAAGAAAAAAAAAGAAAAAAAAGGAGTTCCAATGGAATTCTATAAGATCGATTGGAAGCTAAAAACACAAACTTTCTTAAAGTTTTGATCCTTCAGGTTAAACTCAAGATTTAGAGAATCCATTTAAGACCCCAAAAAAAAGAAAAAAACTAATTAATGCAATATAATAATAATAAAAAGTCATACCCAAGAGGATAAACATTGCCCTGGACTAGAAAAATAGCTGAGGAGCCAAAGCGATTAATGGTTGACTTTGTCAAAACATGGGCAAACTGACTGTCTTGTGAGAAACAGGCTGGGAAAGTTGCAAACAAAGCCAGAAAGATAAAGCCCATCAATCCTTTCATTCTCTGCGTTGCCTTTGTCATCTCTGAGTCTTTCTTTGTTTCTCGGACCAGTAGCCAAAAGAGTCTTTGGAGAAGAAAAGAACCAGAGAGAAAGAAGCTGGGGAGAGACTACAAGGAGTCCACTCTGCGTGTCTAAATTTCGAATTCTATGCCTTGGCATATAAAAGGTACCAGATTCACACGTGTTTTTTGTCTGAAAATTACAGTTTAACAGTGTAAAGTGAATCTACCGCGCACACAGGGATATGAAAAAAAACATCTTTACGAATTTTTATGCCGCAACTTTGCCACAATTTTGATGCGGTGCGGTAAAATGGTGAGAAAAAAAGTTATAAGTGAACGTAAAAATGACAAATTATCAATTACAATTGGTTAAGGAGCCAACTTGGTTACGGTGCATTTTGTCACAACTTTGATGTGGCACGCTGTAAGCGGCAAAAAAATAAGAAAATGATAGATCAATATCAAAATGACAAACAATCAATTACAATTGGCCAAGGAGTCGGCTGAATTCAGTGTACATTGTCACAACTTTAATTTGGCATGTTATAAATGGTAAAAAAAAAAAAAACGTAATGATAAATTTAAAAATAATATATAATCAATCATAGTTTGCCAAAAAATCGACTTGGTCCAGTGTATAAGAGCATTAGATCCATTAAAATATTAAGACGTGCCAACCCATTTACCGCGTAGGATAATGAACTGATATGAAAATAGCCTTTGTAATAAAGGGTATATTCCTAGAATCAATCATCCAATTATTATTTTTTTTTTCTCAACTTGGTAAAAATTGTCAAATGTACTAATGTGTATCCTCAACATTGCTCTTATTATTCAAGAGAGAGGTTGGACTTTTTGACTTGGGAAATTTCACCGTGTCAGCATTAAGCGCCGTGTATAGAACGCGGATAATGGTCAAAGGTCTAAATTGCCCTTTTCATTGTTGATGGGAAGAGTGGTTTCTCAAGGGTGAACTTGTATATTTCATGAGGGTCCTACTAAATTTACATGCTTTGAACGAGTCTTTGGTCTATTACTTGCGGATTAAGAATTTTGGGCATTCCTATATTTTTTTGAAAGGTGGGCATTCCTATATTGTATCATATGTTCTTTGTTTCTTTTGTGCATTTAGGAATTTTTTGGGTTTGGTTTGCCATTGCTTATCTTAATTTTTTTCAAATATATATATATGAGTTTTGCTAATATGTATTTTTAGGACATATATTAATAAATCATTTTAGAAAACTTTTTATTGAAAAATGAAAATGTGATAAATTTTTTTGTCAGCCTTTTCAATTTTTTATAAAAAATTTTCTAAAATAGGTGGTTAATGTGTACTCTAAGAACATATATTAACTTAACCATATATATATATATACACACATACATATAATATTTCCACAAGATTTTTTAATTAACCACTAGTCCACCATATGTTGATTGGGACACTCAGAGACTTTGATTTAACTGGTTTAGGTTATGTATGTATATAGCAATAATTAGGGCCTTTAAGTGTTTGGTATAACATTTCCTAAAGAAAAAAAAAAGTTTTTGATATACCACCTTCCTTAGGTGACATTCAAAAAGGAAATTGTCCTTAATGCATATATTGACAATTATTACCTAATCAAATTGCTATTTACTAATTCTATCTCCGTTCTCAATAATCATGTCGAAGATATATTAAATTATAGATGGGCATCTTTGAATTTTAGGAACCCCTAATTAATCGGGTTATCTACTTCATTAAAAATGGAAGTTCACATATAATCCTACACCGGTAAGATTTTCCTCTGGTTTATCTTAAACTAGAAATTCAATTACCTTTCACTTTTGTTATTTGGAATAGGAAGGCATTTATGCGATGGAGTGGGATTGCATCAAATTTGTTTAGAGATTGTCATCAGTGGCAAGCGCATGTGAGTGCGTATATTAAGACTTTTAGGCTATGTTTGTTTGTTTGTTTGTTTTTTTGGGTGGGGGAGAAGAAGGAAAGAGAAAGTATTCATTGTCATTTGTCTGATTGAATAATACTAGAGATACAAATTTTTTTATAAATATTTTTTACAAACTCTAATGTGGTGAGTGGTTATTGGCAAATGAAAAAGTGATATTAATAGTAGGCTTAGGTGAAAACTAATAAGAAGTTAACCACGTTAACAGTTTGTAAAAATGTTGTAAAATAGTTTGTGATGGCTGTAGCATTATTCTTGTTTGATTAGAAGCGAATGGAGGGGAGAAATAAAATGTGGGGAGAAACAATTTCTATAGGTACCACCAATTTTTTACTTTTAACTTTCCCTCAATGTCCATAAAATTACTCTTATACTCAGAGGTAGTAAAATTTGACACGACTCACGACACGAAACAAAGTTAACAAGTCATGGGTTGAAGCTTAATGGGTTAGTGTCATATTCGAGTTGACACGACTGACCCATTTAATAAAATTATTATGTTTAAGTCTAACTCAGGGAACCCGTTTGACTCATCTGACTCATTTAATTAAATGTCATTTTACTAATATTTCCTTCAAAACTATAGGTATATAAACTTATTAGTTATTGTGATTTTTTTTTTTTGACATATTGTGATTTATTATTTGTGATATTGAGATATGTTTTACCTTTAAATGATTATTTGTGATGCATTTACTCACTAGTTCTAAATTTTATATTAAAAAATATATTTGTTTGGTTTTTCATAGTCCAAATTAATTGGGTTAATACTAAAATTTGTAATTTTTTTCACTTTAATAAAATCTAACAAATGGGTCGACACCACTAACCTACTTAATAAATATGTTGCATTAGGGTTGAAGATTTTTAATCTGTTTAATAAACATGTTAGTTTAGGGATGACTCATGACTCATATAATCGAATACTCATAAGTTAACATGATACAAACTTGACACATGAACATGAATTGCCACTCCTACTTATACCTTTAAAAATTTTGACTTTTCGTGTGAAATTACATTTATATCCTTATTTCTTTATAAATTAAAATGATAAAAATGTAAAATATATTCTGTTTCTTTCATTTCTCTTTTCCTTTACATCCAAACACATATTTTCTTTTCTCTTTATTTTTCATTTGTCTTCCCTTTTACTTTTCTCTTCTCTTGCCATCCCTTTCCTTCTCTTTCCTCTAACCAAACACAGCCTAAGATTAGACCACGAGCTGTAATAAAAAAAACTAGGACCAATCATAAAAGGGAAGAAGAAGAACACATCATCATCTTTTGGGTGGTTGATGGTACGGTACATATTTAGTCTTTCCGAAGCTTCTAAACTCTAAAGTATTACTACATCTACTTTATAGCCACCAGTGTGAAAGGCAAATAAATATAATTCTTTTCTGTCTTTCAGTCATTCGTTTTTTTTTCCTTGATGTGTGATAAATTATTATTATTATTATTATTATTATTTGATAATATTGGGGAAGAGAGATTTTAAATTTGGATATCTTTATTAAAAATATTAGGATGTGTCAATTAAAATTCTTAGCTTGATAGGCTATAATTAGTGAAGTATAGAATGAAGTGTACATATTGGGACAAAGAATTTTTATTAATAGATAGGTTATAGAATCCGGGACTGTTTTTAAAATTTGGTTGGGCTACTAATGAAATAAGTTCAAGACAATGAGAACATTTGTAGGATGTAATATGTATAGAAATAGTCCTGTAATTTTTAACAACGAAAATGACCAACAATGGTGTTTCCATAAGAAGAGCACCATTCATTTCAAGCCAATGTTTCATTAGACGGGACAGTCAAAACGATCATTTAGCAAGTGTTTTCTGTTTTTTATTTTTTATTTTTTTAAAAAATTAAAAACTATTTTTAAAACTTGCTATCAATCAGGTCCATTAAATTGGGCTTTGAGGCTTCTCTTGAGGATGGGAGATGCTTTGATTTCAGGGGCTGTTTGGTTGGTGGGTTTAAACAACAGTTTTTAGTATTTAAATAACATTACACGTATTTTTATATACTTTTTTACTCATACATATTTCCAATAAATACAAACAGCGTTACTAGAACAACATTACCAAATGGGTTGATTTCTTTGATTAATCTTGGGTTGTCTTAGCATTTGTGGTTCAGTTCTCAGTGGAAATTGGTGGATTGGTTTTGATTTATTTTAGTGTACATGCTATTTTGGATTATTCCAGTAAAAGAAATAAGCATCTCATAAGTACTCGCTTGAAAATTTTAAACTACATGGCGAAGAGCATTCGTGTAAATAGTTATATTATGGAAATTTGAAACTGCTTTTCATTCAAAAGTGGGGAAAGAAGAAGATGAAGATGAAGTTGGCAACTTGGCATTAAGGCGTTTTGTATTGTGTTAAATGTTAATTCCTTAGTCTAGGATTTCTCTCACTGCAATAAAAGAATGCAATACCCACAAGAAAAGAAAATAAATCAACTGTTCAAAAAACACCAGTGTTTATAAATCCAAACAACAACAACGTGCTTAATTTTTTCGATTCTTACCATGTTGCCAGCTGTTTTAATGCAAATATGTTAGTCATGATGCCAGCTAACTTTGGCATCCAAATCATTCTCTACATTTATATTGTTCATGGATCGGGTTGGATTGGGTATTTTTAATTTGACGTGACTTTTTCGGATTGAAAATTTTTTAACCCAACTTAACCCATGAGAAATCTAGACACCAATCCAATCCAACTTGTAGGAATCAGGTTGGGTTGAATCATTGAGTTGGAGCCATTTTGTCAAACCTGATAAAAAATGGGGTTATTCAATATTTAGGCATTAATCAATAAATTATTATAATTTATACGGTTTAGTCTAATATTCTAATTTCATCAAAACTAAGTTTCAAAATACCAAACAAAATAATTCAAAATGAGTCTGAAAATTCAAAATAATATAGTTGAAATACATATATTTTTTAAATTAGGAGAAATTACAGTAAACCCACTTATGGTTTGGCTCATTTTCACTTTGTCTAATCGTGGTTTAAAACTTAACACTTTGTCCACTTTTGTTTAGCTCTGTTTAGTCTCTGTTACCCACCTTTGGTTTTTTCATTAAAAAACAACTTTTACTGCCAAAACATAACATAACAAGAATCAACAGGTTAGGGTTTGAATTTTTTGAAAGAGTTTGGATTACTGTTTGGAAGATCTCCTTGCCATGGTAGAAAATGATATAATGGCCCAAATTGATATCTCTAGTGTAACCAAGTTTGGCTCGTTTTCACTTTGTCTAATCGTGGTTTAAAACTTAAAACTTTGACCACTTTTGTTTAGCTCCGTTTAGTCTCTATTACCCACCTTTGGTTTTTCCATTAAAAAACAACTTTTACCGGCAAAACATAACATAACAAGAATCAAAAGGTTAGGGTTTGAATTTTTTGAAAGAGTTTGGGTTACTGTTTGGAAGATCTCCTTGCCATAGTAGAAAATGGTATAATGGCCCAAATTGATATCTCCAATGTAACCAAGTTTTCTGATTTATGAGACTGCTCCACAAAACAAAATAAAAATAAGTATCGTTCAATACAAAAGGCTGATTTTATCGTTCAATTCTTCAAGATTAAATGCAACCTTTATAAAAAGGTTAGAAAACAAAAGGTGAAATTGTAAAAATAAAGAAATTAAAGAAACAACTGGGTGAAATTGATAAACTTGCATTAGTTGACATACTTGAGACATGATTATTAAGCTCAAAATTTTTCATTGATTTGACATTACTAGAAATTCCCTCAACCTTTTTTTTTACAGTAAAAGATAGAATTTTATTGAACAATAGTATAGAGATTACAAACACCGGCCAACGCTCTACATCATTTTAATAATTAGCTAGGCATGGCTATCCACTCTAAGCACCGTGCCCAGCATGGGCATGTGAAGGGCTTTTGATACAAGCTCAGACTTGGAAATGAAAGAACCAGTGCTAACAACCACGTGTGTATCTAGTCATTGACAGAGCCTCCGAAGGCTCTGTGCAGAAATCTTGACCCTTACCAACATATTGCAGCCAACAAATTTCAAAACCTCAAGGTGGGAAAATCTAGAAATATTGGATTGAAGAAACAGGTCTGTAATCCTCAAATTTCTCAAGTATAATTTTTTCAAATTTTGACATGCAGTGAAGAGATGAGAGAATAAAATTTGAGATATGAGTTTGAGACAGAGAGACAGAGAGAGAGAGTATAATGGGAGCTTGAGAGAGGATGAAGCATATGAAAATTAATACCCAGCTCTATCTATTTAGTTTCTATACAAATTCCCTGTTTGATCTTGTTTCTTTCTATATTTTTATTATTTTTATGTTTTTGGAGGAGAGAGATATAAAATATAAGCAAAAAGACTTATTTACCCATAATTTTAATAGAGACCAAACAGAGCTAAGCACAAGTGGGTAAAGTGTTAAATTTTAAACCAAAGGTAAATGTAAAGTGAAAACGGGTCAAACTACATGTGAGTTTACTGTAATTTCTCATTTAAATTAATAGCGTGGGCTGAGTCATGGGTGGAGCTACTCGAGTTGAAGATCGATCCATCAACCCATAAATAATAAATAAATAAATTGTCAAGTTGGATCAAATTCTTGGAAATAGTGATAGGTTAAATGTATACCCCTAATATTGTTAATGCTTCTAGTTTTTTAATTTACTAATAGTGGTCGTCTTATTGTGGATCTTTTCCAACGTATATTGTGCTTTTTTTCTTTTTCTTTTTTGGCTGAAAAATATGTTTTATTAACAAAAAGAGGGATTACTTAGGCAACCCAATTCATCTCCATTCAGTGGGAAAAAAACTTTAAAAAAATATATACAGACACAATCCATCAACCTATTAATAAATAAATAATAAAATTTAGGTACAATATCTTACGTACTGTTTCTTAAGTTTTCATTTTAAGATTCTGTAATGTGGCTATTTAACTAAAAAATGCACTTCTATCTCAGGAGAAAAAATTCACATAGCAAAATTTTAAAAGGTAAACTTAAGAAATAGTACATAAATCTTGCTCAATAATAAATACATAAACTGTCGAGTTGATCATGTTCATGGCAAATAGTGATAGGTTGAATGCATACCCCTAATATTGTTGATGATTCTAGTTTTTTAATTTACTAATAGCGGTCATCTTATTTTGGATCTTTTCCAACGTATATTGTGCTTTCTTTCTTTTTTTCGGCTGGAAAATATGTTTTATTAACAAAAAGAGGGATTACTAAAGACTTCTCAGGCAACCCAATCCATCTCCATCCAGTGGGAAATGGGAAAAACCTAGCCTGGGATCGAGGAGATGGGCTGGGCTTGAGGGGCTTCCAAAAATAAACTGATGAAAGAGGCTTCCCAAAAAAGTATCATTTGTGGCACGCAAACACTGAGGCAAACAAATTTTAGGTACCCATGGTCTGCATATATTATAGGAAAAAGTGTCTTTCATGTTAGTACTAGTTTATGAGATACCTTTGGTACTTGTATACTTATTTAATAAGGAAAATTACACTTGGTCACCCTAAACTATACACCGGATTACACTTTGCACCCTAAACTATTCAAATGCACACTTTGCACTCTAAACTATGACATTTGTTACACTTTGTATCCCAATGTTAGTTTTATGGTTAAGTTAGACAGAAATTAATAGCATGTGACTTGCATGTGATTTTTGCTTAGATGTGACATTGTTTAAAGACCAAAACACCCTCTTCATAAACAATTAAAAACAAAAAAACAAAAGCTTAATTCTTTTTATTTTTTCAGCTCTCTCTCTCTCTGTCTCGTGAATACAAGTATAGCCCTCTCTCTTTGGTACAGCTCTCTTTGATTCAGGACCCATAAAAGATAAAAATCCTTTTCTTTTATTCAAATTTCAAACTCGCTTAAAAAATTAAGAATGAAAAAGTGAAATATGGGTAAATCAATGAATCCGTATTAAGCATATTCTTTCCATATTTTTTTGAAGAATCTAGGTGACATACTATCTGAGTAGGGGCTGTCATTTTCAAGGACAAAAACACTGTTTCTCAATTTGTTATGGATAGAGAAAAGTGGTAAAGGTTCTTCCTTCTTCTACTATACGCCTGACTTGAGTTCTTGCTTCTATAGATACCCCTTACCTCATGTCAGAACTTCACTTTTTTTTTTTTTTTTTTTCTGGGCTTACACATTTTTCCCCTTTCTCTCTGTCTTCTTCATAAATTTCATCTTCTCTCTCACTCGTATCCACGTATCCAAGCATCCCAGCATGTATCTCACCGCTATTTTTTTGCGGTCTAACTTTTCTTTCCACCTTGAGGCAAATATAGAAACTACATCAATTGCTTGATAAGCGAGAAAGGATAAAGAGTGCAAAGCAGAGAGAGTATGATTAATAAAGAAAAAGACAACGTTAGTTTAATTTGGAGATTTAGGGTTATAGGGTTTTGTTTTTACTTGTTTATGAAGAGGGTGTTTTGGTCTTTAAACAGTGTCTTACCTAAGCAGAAATCACATGCAAGTCACATGCTATTAATTTCTGTCTAATTTAACCATAAAACTAACATTGGGGTGCAAAGTGTAACAAAGATCATAGTTTAGGGTGCAAAGTGTGCATTTGAATAGTTTAGGGTGCAAAGTGTAATCTGGTATATAATTTAGGGTGGTAAAGTATAATTTTCCCTATTTAATAATGTTATGCCTCCGTTCTTTATGATTCAAACAATTGAGATGATTATTTTCAAGGTTAATACATGATTTTTTGTCTGGATAAACAATATGGACAATATGCAGGAATGGATCTAGAATTTCATCTTTAGGAGGTAAAAGCATGAAAAAAGAATCACCATTTGAAGAATGAAAACAAAGGATTCAACACTAAATTAATACATAAAAAATAGTGTTAACAAAAATATAAGTAAAATAAAAGATACAATAATTTTTTTTTTAAATATATTTCAACTTAATTATCCATCAAGATGTAAGTCAATATTCTTTTAAATTCCAAAAATCATCAATAATTGATTTTGTACTAAATTTCACATTAATTTATGTTGACTCTAAAGTCAAGTTCTACCCTAAATTCTCTACTCTAAAGTCTAAACAAGATTATTTTATCATATTATTTTATTATTTTTACAATTTTTTTCTTATAACTAAAATTAGTAAATTAACGCAAAAAAAAAAAAAAGTAAAGAAAAGGTAAAGAAAGAACATATTTTCTAATTAAAATTTAACCATTTTCTTGGGAAGAAAATTGATTTCTTAGTAAGATCAATTCAAAAATATTCAATTTTTTATAACTAATTCTAGAGAGAGAGCGTGCGTGTGTGAACGGATGGGATGAGTGCCTTTTCCGTAACCAATAACATGGGCAATATTGAGAAACTATAGATACTGGCGGTCTATGCACGAGTTGACAATCCATTTTGAGGTGGTTAAGAGCGTTCATATTCGATTTTGCATTTCTTCTTTCTAAATTTTCTTTTTCTAAATCTCATTTCTTCTTCCTCTTTTTTATTTTTTATTTTATTATTTAGCTATCCACTTTAATAATACACCATACACCTTACTCTTCATTTTATAATACATCCTATTAAAATAATCTAAAATCTCTTTTGTATGTAATTTTCTTTTACACAGAACCAATGAGCTACAACTTAAAACTCAGCACCCACCCCAGCCACTTAACAATGTAGCATTTACCCCAACCACTTAACAAAGCAGCACCCACTACAGACTCACAATGTAAAGTAAAACAATAAAGGATGATGATTATGGATCCCTCAAATAATATTGTATTTCATTAAGTCAAGTCCTAAGAGAGTACATTAGGTCCTACTTTATAAGGATACTCCACAAGGCTCAATAAAACTCAAAAATCACAGATCTGAGCAATTCCACTTAGGCTCTCAAGACTTGCGAAGTTTGAGTCTTTTAAATCCAAGTGGCTCCCCAAATATTTGCTATTGGAACTTTTACAATGCCTCTTTTCTTTTAATAAACTTAGCTAATAGCTTAAGGAAAACTTAAGACTCTTTTTGGTATTTTTCTCTCTCAATTACATGTCCGAATCCCCCCTCTCCATCTTAGGCTCACCTTCTTTATAGTGTCCTTTGAAGGCTCTTTAAATTAATATTTTATCCCTTGATTCTTCTAGGTACCTGAGCCACTGATTTGTCTGAAATATTGGTGACTGATCCTTTCCTTATTTCTTCTTATTTCACCTTCCTAGGAACTGACAGTTGAAAGTTCATCTACTGACTTTCCACTTGTAGGAGCTCCTTTGGGTAAACCCAAACTCCCTTTGAGGTCAATACTTCTTATTCTTCTTCCAAGGCCTTAAAAGGGACACTTCAAAGGCTTTGAGACCTTGATGTTGACTTCTCACAATTTGGCCCTTTTCTAGAAATGGACAGATTCCTTCTTGCAAATAGCGTGCTTGAAAAGGTTTATGATCACCTTCCTCTTATTCCACATCCTCTGCCTTACCTGAGGTCCCTTGGTCCTTGGTCCTTCTGGATCCCAAGGACTTGACCTGGACATGACCTGCTTCATTTCTTATGCCCTTCTGAAATACGCATGCCTTATTCCCAGACCATCTCTTGAACTGTCCACATCCTATTCAGCATCCTCCAGCACCTCTTGAGTATCTATTCTCTGGGATTGGAAGACCCGTGTACAGTCTAGGCCCGAACCCTCTCCTTTCCCAGGCTTCTTTGCTCTTTTATTCTTCCTTTTCTTACTGGGCCTTCTTGGTTCATCATGTGTTCTTTGTCTTATTGGGCTGAGCTTCCCTTCCTTTAGGGTCGAAGCCTTCTCTTCTTTTTCCCAATAGTTGGGCTTTTTTCATGTCCACGGGACAGGCTTCTCGTCATATTTTGGACCTCAACAGTAGCTCTTTGTAAAATAAACAAGTGCGGGAGTTCTCTTATTTTATTGGTCATTTTCAAACTCCATTTTGAAGAATTTTTTTTAAAAGGAAAAATCCAGTGCAGTTTTATTCAATAATAGGAAGATCAAAGACAACAAAACAAGAAATGTATGGAGGAATGGACTCCATCTAGACTAACAAAGGAAAAAACAACCTAGCTCTCCTGGCTAAGACATGGGCTACTAAGTTGCCATGCCTCCTAATATGAGAGAAGGAATAAGTTTTTATTGAACTCACGATAGACACCAAGTCTTTTATAATATGGCTAATAGAAGATAATGAGAAATCTATTGTAGAGAGAGCCCTGCATACAATTATCGAGTATTACAATATGACCATTTTGAAGAGTTGGATGTGCATGTTCTAACTTCGAACCCTTTCAATATAGTAACACTACTTAGGTTTAGATTTTATTAATTTAAAAGTATTATTTTTGGGCCAATTAGCCATTTCTATTTTTTATAGTCTCTTTGAGCCAACTTATTTCTTGAAAAAGAGATAAGTGTAACTCCTAAAAATTTAAACTTCAAATTTAACTATATATTATAAATATAGAAAATAAAAATAAAAATAATGGCTCCATTGGTCCCTAAATAGTTTCATCTTTAACAATATGTTGAATAGAGTTATGAATGAATCAAGTTGTTTATAAACAGTTTAGGCTTGACTTGATAAAAAAGTTTGTTTATGTATGTTTGTTTATAAACAACTAAACAAGCCAAGTATGAGCCTTAGTTTTAGGATTGTTTAATAAACAAATCAAGCCAAGCAAAAAATAAAAAATAAAAAATAAATAAATAAATAAATGTTCGAATAGGCTTGCCCTTGTGAACAATAGGAGTTGATAAAAAATAAGTTGAGCCTATATTCATTTATGGGCTTAGTAAAAGCCTTGATATGAGCTTGAAAAATAGACTCATATATTACTAAATCTTTAATTAAGTGGGAGTTGGGATCATTTGTCCAAATCAAATGAGCTTGATAATATTTTAATGAGCTTAATGATGTATTTGTGTTGGATGTCGATCTCAAGAGCTTGATATTGAGCTTGATCTTAAGTTTGAGCTTGACTCAAGCTGAGTTAAGCAAAACTCAAGTTTTGCTTAGCTCTTTCTGACGAGCTCAAGTTTGAACATTGTTTGTAGGCTTGGTTCAAGTTTCAATCAAGTGAGCATTTCAATTTTTTGATTTTAAACATTCAATACTCAACTATGTTCAGCTTTTTTCAACCCTATATTGTTGAAGGAGGTATCTACCTATTGATTTTTTTTTTTTGGTTACATATAGAGAATCTTTTTGCTTCAATTATACACGATTTATTGGGGTTGTCGGTCTAGGGATGGCCAAATCCACTGGGTAATGGTTACCTAGCCTAACCCGACTTGAAACTGTCAAGTATTACTCAATATGTCACGTGGTAAAGGGAATCAGGCCAGATTTTCCCCAGAACCCAAAATTATCTAGTTGAGTTTGGGTATTATCCAAATCTGGCCCTTATTATTATAAATTTAAAAAATAAAATTGAAGCTTGAACAAAATACCTAATTGGTTCAAGTTATATAATCTGATAGCCTTGGAGTGGCATTTGAACCTATAATTTTGATTTTAACCTCTTAACAA
This sequence comes from Quercus gilva, assembly GCA_023621385.1. Taxonomy (NCBI): domain Eukaryota; kingdom Viridiplantae; phylum Streptophyta; class Magnoliopsida; order Fagales; family Fagaceae; genus Quercus; species Quercus gilva. The sequence goes on from CM042481.1 coordinate 40,577,498, forward strand.
ATAGACAAATAGTTCATCCTTTATATGAGAGAGAGAGTATTATGACTAAAACTTGAAGCACAAAAATATGCCCTGCAATTATGAGTTGACTAAAGTTAGTTAATGGAAAAAAAAAAAAAAAAAGATGTGAGCCATGTTACCAATATAGGCTATTTACTATCAATTGATTTTCATAGCATTATGACCCCATTAAAATGATGTTCAAATGCTATATACTATATATTGACATTTCCTTATTATAGGATTTGTTTTCAAATGAATCCTTAATTTGGAAATTGTTATTTAGAGATTAAATTCAACAAGGATGTGGTGTAAATTTTAAGTTTTACACCTCTAATTCCAATATGCCATATCATCATATTACATATTAAATAATAGACACAATCTCACTCAATCCATTATAATATATATTTGAAAATCCAACTTAAATATAAGTTTATTTAGATGTTATTATGTGTAATAGGATGTATTGAGTTTTAAGTAAAAAGCTGATGTGACAATTTCTTATTTGATGGTGTAAAACATGAGTTTTACACCCCATCCTTATCAAATTTAAACACTATTATTTATACTATGATGTATTACCAAGATTACCAAGTCAACTATCAAATTTATATTCAAAGTTGTTACCAAGTCTCCTTCGTGATTTTCCATATATTATATTGCACATAATTTTTTTTTTTTTTTTTTTTAAGAAAGCAATTCGTAAACACTTAACATTCAAAGTTGCTAAAAACGAGAATCTGGTCCAGCTTTTACATAGGTTTAAGAATCCAGCTTGGCATGAGAGATCATTGATTGCTGATATAGAAATTTTGTATCGAAGTGGACTAGTGTGTAATCTGTTAGTTGTCCCCACATGTGTCCTTGATTATGTTTATGTTGCTGCAAAATTGGCAATCAGAATGCCATTACACCATAGTTGGGTTGATCCAAGTCTTTTGTAATATTGATAAACTCAGTATCTTCCTTAGTTGGTATCAAAAAAAAATTTACCGTAACCGTTGAGTAGGAACAATTAAAAGGCCCAAAAAGAGAAAGTGAATTTCCATTTAAAATGGAGTCTTATTTGTGGGTCAACTTTTGGTAATAGAATAATAGTAATTGGCTATCAAGTATTTGATTTTAATTTGAAAAATAAAATACTAACTAATGTCAATGTAAAATTAAGTGGGTTTTAGTTAGTTCAACTTGTAAATTCTTTTATTAAAATAAAAAAAAAAAACTTGTAAAATCTTTGATGGTTAAATAAAAGATTTAAGATTCAATCTCCTTTAAGATTCAATCTCCTTCTAGACCAAAAACTGATTGGTGTCTTGGTTTAATGATAAAGAACACAATCATAGAAATAATAATAAAAAAGAACTAAAAAATATAAATAAAAATGGGCAAAAAAAAAAAAAAACCAAGTTCAGGTATTCGTGGGTAAAAATCAAGTATAAGTATTTAATAGGTATTGAGATCTGGGTATCCATAGGCAAAAGTTTCGGGTCGGATATACCCAACAAACAAACATTGATCGAACAAGTGTAACCCAAATAATCAGCAAGAATTGAAAATAAAGAAAAGTTTAAGAAGCTAATTACCAACGAACTGAAATCAACAGTCATTAACAGCTCTCAAATGCGAGACAAGACAAAACTTGTGACACGTGGTATAAATAAGACCCAAGTTTACATTAGGTTCTGTATCTTAAAATATCTAAGGAAGTTCATGATACTTTATAAATACAAAAATGGGCTCACTCCTAACCAATACAAGACTCATAACAAAAGTCAAAGTGGTTGGAACACACCTACACCAACATCAATGTCCCTAGAGTAGGCTTGTGTTGTTATTATTATTTTAATAACATTATGATGATTTTTTGCCTCATCTATTGATGTGCTGACGCATTTATTTGCTAATATAAAAATTATAGGCTTTATGGGCATCCGCGGAATCCATTACATGGCACAAATGGTAGTGAAAAAAATTTCAGGTTTCAGTTTTTGTTTTGACCAATACTTACGGGAGTCAATGTGAGATATATTTGTAGAATGATTAGAGGTAGCTAGGGAATGATTGTCCACGGACCGGGCTAGAATAGAATATGATAGTCACCAGAAAATAAATTTCTGCATGCTAAAAATACAAATGATCACAGAACCACTTTGACATTAAATTTCTCCACAAGAGAGCCATTTAGATATACATTACACTGTGAATCACAGCTTTACACGACATAAATGTTAATAGTTATCGATGGCTGATAGAAAAAATTGTGAATTTTTACACATCAGATCCCTGCCCCTAAATAAAAGAATGATGATTAAAACATAAAAATAAGACAACCTCTACATCTTTTTTTTAAACAGACTGTGCTAAAAAAAGGCCTTTTAAAACGCTTCTTGTTTGGTTTACCATGCATTCTTGTGTGGATATGGTCATACTCTTCCCTCCCTCTCTAATGGTGGATCTTCCTCAAGTTTTCGGCTTAACCTCCTTTCGAAACCTCTGTAAGTTTTACAAATCTCTTATCAAAAAATGGTCTCGAAGCAAAAATTCATCTGCAAATGAGTCCCAAGTTGAACCCGATTTAGAAGCTCAAAAGGTATGCATTTAGCAAAAGAAAACTTTTACTTTCATAATTCTCAATTTTTGCAAGAATGTCTAATAAGAACAGGTCATAGCACAATACAAAATCCTAAAAGTCACATTTCCTTGGATAAATATTAACTCTCAATTGTATTGACCAAGACATCACCAAAAAAAATTTAAGTTGTGAAGTAAATCAATATTTAGAGAGATGTTGGTTTTTCTTTTTGTCCCAAAAAAAAATTGTTGTATGTTATAATTATCACATGAAACATATATTCATGCATGGCAATTTTTTTTTTTTTTTTTTTTTAAATGTCTCTCATGCATTCATGTATCTTTTTCCATTCTATCATGTGAACTTTCATTTTCAGGACCATGCAGGTGATAATAGACTAGAGGAAGAATCTATGAATGGAGACCACAATCATAGACACAAAGGAGAGGGCTTGGGAGGAAATGGCACTACCACTAGTCATAGGGATTCCCACAAGCATAGAAGCTCTGACAATGGCTTTTCTTCCACACCTTCTCCTCTCTCAAGAAGTGCAAGCCGAAAGAGTAACTCTAACACCCCAATAAAAAGTCATCTGTTTAGAAGCTTGAGCAAGAAAAGCACACAATCAATGCCCTCTTCTGCACATATGGGACGCAAAGGCAAAGACTCAACACCCTCTCCTCCTGTCCTATCAAGAAATACAAGTCGCGGCTCTAACTCCTCACGCATCATGTATTCAAACTCATCTGGGATGTTAAAACCCCCACCAATCGAGAAGAAGCTCGAATGCACGCTGGAGGAGTTGTGCTATGGAAGCACCAGGAAGGTCAAGATCACAAGAGAAATCGTTACAGACACCGGGTTTGTAACCATGCTTGTTTATTTATATATTTCTTTTGAATAAATTCAATAATTACAACGAGAGAAGGGAGATTTTAATTCCTTACGTTTCCTTTAGAAACACTAAGAGGAGCTAATTGAAATACAACCTCTTGGCGTTCCAATTCTATTGTGTCTAGTATTATTATGATCAGTATTTCTCAATATTGCAATGACTTGTTATATGGTAAACCTAGGATAGGAATGGTCTTCAAAAAGTAGTCAAAATTAACCAAACCTTAATTTGTTGAAGTCACACCAAATGTTATGAGATTTCTGAATACCTGCAAATTTAGAAGCTTCCTAACCGTCTAGTTTCTGCCCATCAGCCTTCTTAGTTCTTCCATATAACTTATACTTTTGCTTATTCTAAGTTCGATTTTAATCCCCCAAATTCAAAAGTTCAATTGATTCCTCAAATATTTAACAGATGATAATTTAGTTTTTTTCGTTAATCTTCCGTTCAATTTTTTTTGTTGGCTTGGTTAATAGCATACTTAATAGACTGCTGAAATGGCTAATTTATACATTTGATATTTGTGATATGAGGTAAGTTTGATTTTGATCCCTCAAATATTCAATTTTCGGTTACATGAATGCCCCAATTTTCTTTCTTTTCTTCTTTTTCTTTCTCTCGTTTCATTTCAAGATCTTTCTTCTTTCTCTCTTCCTTCCTTTCTTCTGTAGCTGCAGACCACATCTCTCATAAGCACCCCAAACCATATTCACTTGCTTCAGGTGGGACTCAATGGCAGGGGATGAATGGGATGTTCCCAAATATATTCCCTTGTTAGGTACCCCTGAATCTGCTCCTTAATGACCTATGGACCATATATGCTCAGCTGGACCTTAGCACCCAATAGCCCCTTACACATATCAATTGGTGTGGACCATGTGGTCTCTCTTGTGTCAAGATATCTTTCTTGAAAGCAAAAGTCTGATTGATGATCTTTTATTTAAGGTTGTATTAAATAAAGAAGAATGTGAATAGATGTTGGAGAAGAATTGACAGAGGAAGTAATTTACCATCTTTTCAATATTCAAGGGAACAAAATCAAATTTATCTTATATTTAGGGATAAAAATATAATGTTTGAGGGATCAAAATCAAGCGCATATTATATTTTAGGGACCAAAAACATAATTTATCTTAATTAATACAATCTTACTTGTCCATTGTGGTAGAAATGGAAACAAAAGTTCATATTCTTCTAGCTTTCTTTATTAATTTTTTATGTTTATGAGTGAGTTTGGGCCGAGGAGAAGAGGGTTTTTTTTATTGAGATTTGAGACCTAACATCTCCATTAGAAAATCAAAAAGTGTCAGTTGAATCACATGGTAGGAGGAAGGATTCTTCAAGTTCTATCAATATGTTTAGAAAATTATTAAGTATATATGTGCAAGTTGTTGCTTGAAATAGGTCAAAACTAAAAAAACTTTTCTTGGCAGGCAAATAACTCACGAAGAGGAATTGCTATCAATAAAAGTGAAGCCAGGATGGAAAAAAGGAACAAAGATCACATTCGAAGGAATGGGAAACGAGAGACCTGGGGCTCTTCCAGCAGACATAACTTTTGTGATTGCAGAGAAACGACACTCCATGTTTAGAAGAGAAGGCGACGATTTGGAGTTAGCCGTAAGGATCCCCTTAATAAAGGCACTTACAGGCTGCACACTCTCTATCCCTCTATTGGGTGGGGAGAAGATGTCAATGACAATTGATGATATCATATACCCTGGCTATGAAAAGATCATTGCTGGCAAGGGCATGCCAAACCCCAAAGACCATGGAAAGAGAGGAGACTTCAAAATTACATTCCTAGTTGACTTTCCAAAAGAACTAACAGATGAACAACGATCTGATATTCTTAGTATTCTACAGGATTCTTGTTGATCAATCATTTATTGTTTTTTCCCTATAGGGATCAAGGATCATGTTTGCCTTCGTATGTTTGGTTTAAACAGTTATTTTCATGGGATATAGGTTGGCCATCAAGTATACCTCATTGTAAAATATACCTAGAAGCTTGACAATGTAATCATGCAATAAACACTAGATGTTCAGTTTTCCATCTCCCTGAGCCAAACTGGTGCTTGATTAAAGAATTTGAGCGTTTTAATTTGAACTGAATTAGAATTCTGACGACAGAAATGTTCCTTTTATTTTTGGCCCAACAACAGGATTTTGTATCTTGAGAAATTAGTGTACCAAAATTGCAGTTAAAAGTTGTAGAGCCTTTTACATCTCAAAGCAAAAAGGTTCAGCATGAAGCATTCATACCACTTGGAAGGTCAAGGTCCAAAATTGTCCCCAAAAAAAAAAAAAAAAAAGTCCACAATGGGTTGGATTTTTACCATATGATATAAATCAAAATATTAAATTCAAGTTGACCAGGTCAAAAAAATTCCCGAGAACAATTTTGGAAGAAGAAACAAATTTGTGTGGAAACTGGAGAAAGGAGCCACACTAGGGCTTAAGGGAGGGCCTAGCCCTCTGAGTTGCAGAAATGATTTATTTTTAGATAGATCAAGGCCTAGCTCAATATGAAACTTGACACTCCCCCTATAGATCAGCCCAAACAACCGCAGTTCAGACCTCTCCTAACTTGAAATCCTGGCTCCACGTTGCAAGTGAGAGAGAGAGAGAGAGAGTTCTGCATTTTAACATTGAAGAGCTCTCAAATTAATATGACTGGCAAGATTTCTATTTTATTTTTTCAGCATTGGTCATAACACAAGCACGTTTTGGTGGCCGTAAACTCCAACAGGAATTCGAACCTATAATAGCTGAGAACTGGAACAGATTATCTACAAAGAGAGCGACACTTCCAACTATTACTGAATATTTTTCAAACTACTCGTTTCAACTACGATCTTGGAAGTCCATTTTCATGATATTCCATCAGATCAAATAATTACATCAAATTTACAAAACTAAATCAAGAAAAGTAAAAACATATGATTAATACTCTGTGTTTTGGATGATTATTTAATACAACTTTTTCATGATATTTTCTACATCAATCCAACCCCACTAACAAGAAAATCACGTTCCTATAAAGAAATCAAACAGTACTGAATATTTTCATGTCATAACCAATCCATCTTGTACAAATTAAAATAAGGGAAAAAAAATTTATCTGTACTGAATTGAGTACCTTCAAAATACAAAGAAAGACAGAACGAAACGTACATTAAGCAAAGCCACATCAATTATCTTTTAATTCTTTGACAATCCGAACAGAGCACAGATCACACCAAGTATACTACCACTCATTAGAGCCTTCATAAATGTTAGCTTCCCATTTGTGTATGGTGGGTACCTCACAGGTGCATCGCCTGCAAAACTTCGATACAAAACTCCCTTCTTATGGCTAAAAGCATCAAAAGAGAATTTCCCATGGTAGGCACCCATTCCACTCTCCTGAACTCCTCCAAATGGAAGAGTGTCAACCGCAAGCTGCACCATCAAATGTGTATTTATATGTTCAGGTCCTAAAGATATTTGGAAAATGTAAAGAAGTTTATCTGTACATATAAGAACACCACATGTTTCTACTTGTTAATTGACATGTATGCCAATGTTGATTTTGACTAAGACAACCAGAAATATTATGGGGAAATGACCCGTGACATATATAAGCTCAAACCTTGCATCTCCATCTTGAGAGGCACATCAGTATCCACATGTGGCCCAAAATGACAAATTAAAGTGACTTGTTTCTATTGCAATTCAAACCTAAAACTCAAAGAAATCCACATTTTTCTTTGACACTGTTTAGGAGACTAAGACAAGACAATTCTATCTTCTTTTTTTCCTTTTTTACTCTTCCCTTTTGCAAGATGTGACCAATGGGCAATGGCCAAGCCCCACCACATATCTTTCAGGTCACGATACTACTCTTTTATATCAGGCAATAGTAAAAAAAAACATACAAGTCTCTTCCTTAATTGCTCTATATTTATTTTCCTCAAATTTTCTTAATCTCCATATTGCTGAATTTTTTATTGATATCCTTTTGTTTAAGGGGGGAATATATATATATATATATATAATTCTTAATTCTCATTCATATTTGATTTCATTCAAAATAATGTTATTACTTCAATATATCAAGCTAAATTCATGATTTGTTATATTTGATCATATTAAATCTAACTAATATTACCAAGAACTAGGATGATTTACTATTATTCCTTGTTATAATTTAAGTATGTCTAAATTGAGAACTATTGACACCTTATTTAATACAAAAGATGTTGACAATTTAGAAAGCAAAACATCTTTGGATTCTACTGCAGAGACTTCCAACTCCCCAAAAATGTCATAAGAATCTCTGAGTAGAAATTTTTTGTAGATAATTTGGTTGTTTATATTGAAAAGAAAATTTCTACAAAGTTTAGTACAAATTTGATACTTTGTTATTTTAGTTCTCTAAAATAGTATTACATAGCTACAGTTTTTTAACTAGAGATATTTAGTTTTCATATTTTCATTTCCTTTTATACCTACATAATTCCTCCATGATAATTTACAAAGATAAGTAAAAAGTATATAATATCTTTTACCTAAGTTTCTCACATATTTATTAAATTTGATATACACTTTTGTTATAAATTAAATCTAGTGATTTATAAATACTTTATTTAAATCTTGAGCTATGTTTATAAATTTTTTATTCTATCATATATAACATAATATATAGTATGTAAAAAAAAAAATTAATCATTATATTTTAACCGCACCACACCCCCCCCCACCCCCCCCCCCCCCAAAAAAAAAAAAAAAAAAAAAAGGCTCTGCCAATGACTACAGTTTCTATCTTTCTACCATGCAACTTCTCTCCTCCTCATACTTATCCATGTTTTTTTTAACTGAAAAATCAATTGAGTTGTAATGATTAGTGAAGATCTGCCAATACTTCTTGGCCTTCCAAAAAGACACTCACCCAAAGAATTTCTTGAATTAAGAACCATTTTCAACACAACTTTTTTTAGCAAAACCTATATTTGGCACAATGGAGATTATCTTTAAAAATGTTCAACGTAGATATGCAACCACTGAGGCCTAATGAAGTAACAATTTCACAAGAAATCTCATGTCCAGCAGCAGGCCTGAGGTTTCACATTAACTAATCACTGACAATATCACTTTTTCTTTATGTATATGTGCGTGGAAAATTGTGCGTGCAAGTGTTTGCAGCTAGATTCTAAAAGTTAAAAGAAAGAAGAATTACATGTATGACAGTGTCATTGATGACCAATCCCCCCGCAGAGACAGCCATCACAAACTGCTCCTTGAGCTTCTTGTTGTCAGTAAATAAATATGCAGCAAGGGGCTTTGTTCCAGAATTTATAACATCAAAGCTGTTTTCAACATTTTCAACCTGTTCCAAGCAAAATATATATATCATTCTTGATCTCACCATATTTCGTAAAGAGAAGTTCAGAGAAAGCTTACTGAGTTCAAATACCTACTCATTAGCAAATTACTACAATGACTGATCTCTGCCTTTTATTAATGCTATTATTACATCAGAAATGCAAAAACAGATTGCTTCCTCATAAATCAGCTAACTTTAAGGGTGTATGCAGCTTAAACTATTTTCATTAACTAACCTTTCTGGGACGACAGTTATGACTGTCACATTTTCTATTATCTTAGAAGAAACTACTAGTTTAGAAGAGGGGGCATTGCTCTGAATTCGAAATCAAATAATGTTGGTGATACATAAAGTCAATTATGTCACTCCTGTCCAGCTTGAAGAGAAACACATGCACTATTATTGCAAGAGTTACTTGAAATTAAGTTCAATTCTTCAGTATTTCTTTTTCTCTTTCTTTTTTTGGATATATTCTATGTTTCAATATTTCTTTAAAATGCATCCTAAAGAAACAACATATCTTTGAGCCATATCTCAATGTAATCAATTATCATGGTTCCTACCGTGAAAATGGGTAGCAAGGGTCCAAAAATCTCTTCATTCATTATCAAAGAGTCCTGTGGGACATCCAGCAAGATGGTGGGAGCAATCTTCCTGTGGTTGGAGGAAAGAAGCATCAACAGTATGAAAGGCCCATTGCACTTAGCAAAAGTATACTAATGAAACAACAGGAAAATACACACTGCCACTCACAAGTTTGCTTTATCCCTTTCACCTCCATGGACAATCTTGCCAGAAACCTTATCCTCATCCAAGAGCTTGGTCAAGCGAGCAAAGTGGTTTGAGTTCACAATGCGGGACAGGTCTTTTGACTCCAATTGATTCTTCCCGTAAAAACCCTCCAGTTCATGTTTCAATGCATCTACCTGGAAAATTAGAGGCATTAGTGGAAAACTAAATATGTATGAACCAATAAAGTAGTGTATCTAATGGCATATGTTGGCAAAATTACCAACTTCAGAGCAACATCTTTTGTTGTTAAAATGTAATCAACAGCAACGCAGGTTTGTCCATTATTACATCCCCACTTACCCGCAACTATCCTTCTAGCTGCAACCTAGGAAAGACAAATACAAATAAGTTAGCATGTGAAAAACAAAATGGCAGTCAATTAGCCATTATTAACAGTGAGGATAATGGATATGAAAAAAATCAAGCTATGCAAGAATTAATAATGCTTTACTTTTAAATTGATGCTCGAGTCAACAACAGCTGGGCATTTTCCTCCAAGTTCTAAAAGAACTGGTGTAAGGTGCTTTGCAGCAGCTGCCATCACAATCCGTCCAACTCTACCATTACCTGCAAAATCAAGGATTACTTGAGTAGAAGTACAAAAGGATTCACACCATTCAACCTTCAGAACCTAAACCATCCAAAAAATAAAAACTTTTAGCTGCAAAAGGTTTCTTCCACTAGAATATAGTGAATTTCATTTCCCATGACAACACAATGATTATCCTAAACGTGCTACAAAAGTTCATTTGAGACACACTCAAGCTGTCATTCTCTTCTCTTTTTCTTTTTTGTTAAGTAATTGTACCATCAATAGTGGGGCAAAATTAGTCAAATAGATTTCATCCTTGCTCAAAAAACTGATAGTAGATGTTGTAAACATTGTAAGTGATACCAAATGAGAGCTAACCACTCTACATAAATTGGTGGTATCATATATTTGTAAAGATGGAAAATAAGAGATATTAAACAAAGAAACCCAATAATTAGTTGATGTGGTTTGAATGGAGAGAAACGATGTGTTTAAAAATAAAATGTTCAAAGAAGGAAAGTAGGATCTATACGAATACGTTAAAAGATGTGGAATGAAATGGCTAGTTTGTAATAAAAGTGTAGCTAAAGAAGTACTTGGAGAATTTGAAGGATGTGGGCAACTAACTAAGAAGACTTGGTGGTGCAATAAGGAGGTTCAAGCAACAGTTAACTTAAAGAGAGAAAGTGGCTAGTTGTAGTTGTAGACACAACGCCACTTATGAATTAAGTGACAAAGACGGAAGCCAAAAAAGTTGTCCAAGAGGCTAAATTTTAGACTTATGATGAATTATATGGCAAGTTGGGGACATAGAATGGAGAAAATAATATTTAGAAACATGCCGAGACAAATGACTAAAAGAGAGAGAGAGACTTGAACTGAATCAAATGCATTAAAGATGAAGATCAAATAGTTTTAGTAAAGGAAGAGGAGATTACAGAGAGATTGAAAGGTTATTTTGATTAGATAAACTTTTTAATTGAAGCAATACAGGAGATTGGAGTGAATGGAGAAACCCAATTGAGGATAGAAACCACAAGCCTATTCCAAGAATTAGGATGACAAAGGTCAGGGACGGACTTAGGATTTTAAGCTAGCGGGGGCCGGGCCAGAGTATAAAGAAAAAAAAAAACTCCTAATAGATATCCGTATAGTATTAAAAAATTATAAATACACAAAATCGTTATTTCTAAAATACATTAAGATGCAATCATTGTAGCTTTTAGTACCTTAAAAAACTATTTTATCTATTTTGCCACCTCACTTTTATTTACAATACACCTAATATCAAATATTCTATTTTTTTTATCACTTCATTTAAAATAATATAAAAAACTCATTAAAATAATAAGAAAGAGAGAGAATTTGAGTTTTTTAATTGAAAGAAGAACTATAATCTTAATAAAATATTATATTTTATTTTTAATAACTTGTTATAGTCACCAAGTATTTATACCAGTTTACATTAATTGCAAAAAAATTAGTTTTAACTTCTCCAATAACACATGACTTTTTTGTTATTTGGTGGTAAAATAGTTTTTTTTGCTAAAATACAATCATCATTAGGGGTGTCCATGTAACCCGTTCACTCGACCAAACCGAGAAACCTGCCCAGACCGACTCGCTCGCCGCCCGATCCAACGACTCTGGCGGTCGGCAGTGGGTCTCAACCCGATTCCGACGGGTCGAGTGGCGGGTTTTCTCCTCTAAAACTGCAGCCACCCGACCCGCCTGACCACCACTTCAGATGAAAGCCTCCCCCGTTTAGATCCGGCGACGATTACCCATCTTTCGCTTAGATCCGACAGTGATTTTTCTTAGATCTACTTAGATCCGATGATTTTAGCTTAGATCCAGCAATATTTTTCAAAAAATCACTCAGATCAGTGACTTTTAAGCTTAGATCAGTGACGTGTAAGCTCAGATCGATAACTTTGGCTTAGATCCAGCAATGTTTAAGCTCAGATCAGTGACGTTTCACTCTCCTCCAACCAAATCTGACGATGTTTCGTTCTCCTCCGCTCGTCACCGCCGTTTGTCGGTTTCAACCGAACTGACCGATCGTTTTTTAGAATCCGATCCGACTCGACTCGTGGTGATCGGCAGTCGGTTGCGGGTCTGATTCTCTCCCACCCGACCTGAGCGGGTCGAGTCTGGGTTGGGCACAAACCCAACCCGTGGACAGCCCTAATCATCATTGTGAATATTTTTATTGTTTTTGTTAAGTTTTTGGGTTGGATAGTTGTTATTTGGATTAGACTAGCTACACTAACTAGAGAGAAAGGGGGCCCAACTATAAAAATGAAATACAAAATAACTAAAAAAAAACACAAAAAACAAAAAAAACAAAAACAAAAATTTTGGACCCCGGGCCCCCACCTGGGTCCATCCCTGACAGAGGTAAAATGCTGGTAAAAGCATCAAGTGCACTTAAGCACGTAGACCTCTTGGAGCCTAGGCACATAGTGCAAGCCTGATTGAAATAAAGCGCACAGTTTTTAAAGCACATTATAACTTCTAATAGAAATATTTGTAACATATAATTAAAAATAATAATAACTCAAAATTTGTTTATTTTACCTCTTAGGTAAGTGCAATTCTATAATGTTTGCAAGTTCAAATTTTACCTAAGTTATTTCAATTCTTAAAATTTTTATAGTAAATTGAAAACAATTATCAATGGTCAATATCATAATAATCTAGTCATAGAAACTTTAAACAAAACATTTTATATAATTTCTTGTGCTTTATAAAAAGTAAATAACCATGATAGTTATGATCAAATGATGTATACGGTTCAATCAACATACATCTAAAAGTCAAAGACAAAAAAGCACAAGAATTGTAAATTAACATTGTTCATATCTTATGACATATAATAAAAAAAAAATGTGTAATACAACACCCCAAGGATAGTGGTTGAGTAATAAATCATTGGTCCGTGTCAATTCTTTAAAATCAAGCAATTAATTTTGATGATCCATATCTTTTTTAGCAATAAAATAAAAAACTGTGCCTAGGCATGCTTTGTGCTTCTTCAAAATGCTCCAAAAAAGCATGCCTAAAGTGAGCTTCATTAAATGAGATTTTTTTTGGCCTATCGAAGTGTTGAGAGCTTGGGGCTTCGAGCTTTGAGCTTAAGTGTGCATAAAGCTCGCTTTTAACTACATTGCCGAGGTAGATGATGCATTGAGGATGAAAACAAGGAAAGTCTTGAGACATGATGAAATTCCCATTTAAGTTTGGAAGTGTTTGGGTGATGTGGGAGTATGATGGTTAAAAAGATTTTTTTTATTATTATAAGAATTTAAGTGTTAACATAATGCCTAATGAGTGAGGGGGAACACTAATACTTTTTTACAAGAACAAGGGAGATGTTCAAAAATGTACAAATTACTGTGGAATTAAGTTTGAGTCTACTATGAAACTTTAGGAGAGAGTGATTGAATATAGGTAAAGACACCAAACAACAATATTGGGGAATCAATTTGGTTTCAATGTTTCACGTTAGGGAGATCTACAATGGAAGTTATTTTAAGTTATTCTCTTACTTAGACGTCTAATGGAAATATATAGAGAACCCCCGTAAAGATTTCCATATGGTTTTTATTGACCTAGAGAAAGTAGGGCACCTAAGTGGTGGGTTTTTATTTTTTTATTTTATTTTTTTTTAAAATTTGAGTTGCCCTAAAGTATATTAAGCTAATTAAGAATATGAATAACGGAGATGTAACTAGTGTAAAAATAAGTTGAGGCATCACAAGTGAGTTTCCTATCACTATAGGCTTGCATCAAGGATTAACATTAAGTCCAAATAACTTTGCACTAATGACAGATGAGCTCAAAAGATTGATTCAATATGAAGCCCCTTGGTGTATGCTTTTTGTAGAAATATAATTTTAGTGGATGAAACTGGACATGTAATTAATGTCAAGTTAAAATTTTTTGGAGAGATGCTTTAGTGTTTAAAGGCTTTCCATTAAGTAGGATAAAACAAAGTACATGAGATGTAAGTCCAGTAAAAGTAGAAACAAAGATGAAAGGTTGTAAAACTCTGTGGTTAAGAGATACCAAAGAGAGAGAGCTTTTGGTATCTTGGATCAATAATTCATAAGGATTGAGAGATTGAAAATGATGTAAATCATAGGATGAAAGCAAGGTGGGTGAAAAAGATAAAGTTGAGAAACGCGTATGGAATATTGTGTGATCATAGAATACTATTAAGTTAAAAGGGAAAACTTTATAAGATCACTATAGCCTAGCTATGCACTATGGTACTAAATATTTGGTTGTTAAGAAGCAACATATTCATAAAATAAGTGTAATTGACAAGAAAATGTTAAGATGGATAAGTAAAAATAGAAGGAAATATAGGATTCAAGATGAGAAAATTCACTTAAAGATAAGGATGACCCCTATTTGATGAAAAATGGAAAGAAAATTGTTTAAGATTTTGGTCTTGTGCAAAGGAGAGAGAGATCACTACACCAGTGAGGAAAAGTGAGTTGGGTCAAGTTGAATGAATGAATGAAAATATGTAGAGGAAGACCTAAAGTAGCATTAGTAGAGGTAGTAGAAAATGACATGTCAATTAAAGAAATAACTAAGAATATAACTTCATATTGAATAGAATGGGCAAAAATATATATATGGTCAAGTCAGATGCACAAACACCAACACGGACACAGGTACGGATACAAGTACAATACAATGAAACGAGCAATATTTGAAAAATTATAACATAATACAACAGATAAGACACTGTTACAACACGGATACAACACCCCAAATGAAGTGTCTGCGCTTCCTACCATGATTAGTATGTTAAGAACTCATAACCAATCCTAAAATGTTGGGACTAAGGCATGGTTTTTGTTGCTTTGTTAAGTGATTGTCATACAATAAGCCTAACAGTTAGAGATTGGTAAATCGATAGCACATATAGGCATAGCAACAACACCAAAAATGAAAAAGAAAACATACAGGATGGTTGGTTTACACCACATCCATACTACAATAGTTCAAGATTAACCTGCCCCAATTAATTAAACATTCATAAGGAGTTCCTCTACCCCAAATACAAGTTGTTGACCTTAGCCATTAATGATTACAATATGTTATAACTTATGTCTGAAAAGTAAATCCAAAAAAGCAGAATCACTGCACCAAATATTCTATTTAGACAACACATCATCTCCTTATCAATTAGTATCCCCGCAAAGAAATTAGTCAAACTACCTTCTCTTAAGAGAAAATATGCCCTTCAACCCACCAAGTGAAACTAGAACTCCTACCAATTTCCAACCTCCATATAAAAAGTCTCTTCATATTTAATCAACTCTTCGCTGGGGAAGGAACAGTGAAGATTGACATTAGATATGTAGCCAACAGATGGACCTATTTCACCCTGGCAATTTTTCTTGGAATGAAAATTTCTAAAACAAACACTGCCTTGGTTTGCAAGCCATATAAGATGGAGAAATCTACAGAGTAAGCATCCCAGTATAAATTCTAGAAGGCTAGCCTCATCAATTCATCTATCAGCACAATCTCTCTTCCCTAAACTACCCATTCTTGCTGAAACAGCCTTAAAACCCTGTAGAACACATTAAAGGCTTTAGAGTTGATCCCTCAACAAAAGCATGTGCCATTTGGTAATGATAATTAATGTACCGCCTTATCTCTCACCTGTGTCAATCTCAAAGCTAACACCTTTACTACGTTAGTAGCTTTTCAGTTATAGGCCATAGATATTCCATCACCACCTTTTTAAGTATTTTTTGTTCCTAAAATTTTCAGGGTTCATCAGGTACTTGCATTCATGCACACACATTGAGAGTTTTCCATATTAGGGTGGGTAATATGAGTTTATTCAACCATGCCAGCAAGTCAGCGTTTTAATCTTTTTCACCTTTTTTCCACCCCATGCCCACAACAGCTTCAACCAGCACTAACTCAAATATTCCCAATAGTGGTTTGGTAGTTGACATTAAACGTCCAAACCATTACCAATCCATGCTCCCTTATTCCAAATGTTTATCTAAACCAGAAGCATAAAGAATCAAATTTGAGGTGGACTCCAAAACATCCTGTAACATGAGGTATTCATAACCAAAGGGTTGGCTTTAAACTTCAAAAAACTTGCAACCTTGGGCTAAAAAAGTTCATTTTCACTCTTGCATTAAAAAATATATTTTTTCCATCATTATGTACTCTTTCAAGATCCATATAATGCACACACAAGGAGAATACTGCAAAATAATTTTTATATAAAGAAATATCAATTGATCAAATTATTCACGATTTTAAGATTATTCTAGAAGAAAAAGGCAAATGAATGACAAATGACTAAGAACCTGTATAACATATTTTGTCCCACTTTTGCTCCAGTAGTGCAGATGTTTCAGCAACAGCCCCCTCAACAACCCTTATCAAAGAGTTATCCAAATATTCTGTGACTAATTTTGCAAGCAATGACGATGTGGCTGGAGCAATTTCTGATGGTTTTAAAACAACTGCATTACCAGCTGCAATAGCTCCAACAACTGGATCGATTGACAACACTGGAAAAGATAAAACAATAATTATTATCATAAAATGGAGAAATTTAGACTGACAAATAATTTGTATGTTCAGCTCTGAAATTTATAAAAAATGCTAACAAGGATTGAACATACAGAAAGGATAATTCCATGGTGAAATGACCAAAACAACACCCAGAGGTTCTGACACTATTTCAGCTGATGAAGGAAATGAGGTTAATGAAGTTTTAACCTGAAGTAGAGGCAAAAAAAATAAAGAAAATAAATAACCCCGAATAATTAGTGTCATGAAAATATTGTACATATAAAATTTCATTCAGTGGTCAGGATCTGGAAAAAAAAAATTTACCTTTTCTGGCTTCATCCAATGTTTTAGTTTCTTAATTGCCAATGTGCATGCATTCTTTAACATAGATATCTGCATAAGAAGCCAAAGAAATCGTATTTAGAGGAAAGGCGATTTATTTCCTACAGAATTTCAATACAATATATACATAATGCACAAGAACCATAAGAAGGCTAAATAATTTTTATTTTCCTATTTAAAATACTAATTGGTCCCCCAAAGATATTTATTAAATTGGCAACAGAAAACCACAAAAAGATGTTACATAACAATGATACACTCAAAGACTATTTGCCCCAAAAAAATGATACGCACAGAGATAGGCATCCATACACATCACTAAGTAAAAATGTTTACAATGACAGCAGTAATTCCCAGCATTTAAAAAAAATGTCATGACAATGAATTATTTAGTTCTCTGGGCTATATCTTCAGTAAGTTTTTTTATAACCTTGACAATGCAAATGGAAAATGTCATCTTTAACCTCAATACCGATTGCAATCTTATCAACTCTAGTGTAAAAGAAATGATGAATTATATAGGGGTTCCTAAACTCAAAAAGTTATAGAGTTACATGGAATTCTTGTTTAAATTGAACATGCATAACCCTAAAACCAAAAATTGAATACATCTTTTCAAAACATTGACTCAAAGTGGCTGCAATTTCAAATGTTAAAGCAATATATCATGTATTCACAAACAACAATACAAATTCTTCAACTGTTCCTGAAACTTCCATATTTTAACCAACTCTGTTCTAATGAATTTGCCAACACCAAATTTTGAAATGGGTCCCCCCAACTTTCTATGTGATTCCCTAATTAATTACAAATGACTCTTAGCATTAAAAACCATTTGACTTCTTTTTGCAACAGGCATAGCTTCCCCATTCCCTAATTACTCATCTATTCCCAAACTAGCACTCATAACTTCTAAAGCAATTGGGTCTAAGTATTCATCTCATATCAAACTTCTATCTTGTCCCCAAGTTATTATATTTTGAGATCATTTTCATAGTTTTTTTTTTTTTTTTTTTTTTTTTGGATAAGTAACAAAATTTATTAGTACCAGAAAAACATCCCTGTACACCGGCAGTGTACATAGCGAGGATTACAATCAATCTCTCAAATTACAACGCTCAAGCGTATCTAATAAAGAATGGAGGGGAGGAGATATTCATAGTTATAACATGACTAAAGAGTTTTAAAGAATATTCTTGTGACAATGAATATGGAAACCTAAGACCTTTCCATTTGCCCCAAGCCACATATCAGTATCTCTTTCAAGCTGGATTGAAAGGATTGCCAACTAAAAAGTCATGGGAAGCTATTCATGTGTGCCATTAATGCTCCTAAGTCCTACCACCCCACCCATACCCAAAACCATGTCATGTGCGACATAAAAGGAGCCAAGTCCTATCAATTCCACAAAAGTGTCCCCCTAATCCCATTTTGTCTGGGCCCTTAAAGTTATAGATTTAAAGAACACACCTATCAAATTTATATCAAAAGTGAAGACTGAAGAATCATACAAGTCCAAAAAAATACGAAAGGGAATTAGTAGCTGATAACAAATCAATGTAAGTAAGAATTAGAACCCCTTAAACTGAACATGTGGATCATGCTAAAAAAAAATTATAATAAAAAAAAAAAACCCAGAATGATAAATCAATATCAGAGTGATAGAAACATGTCCTCCACTTGAAATACAGCTGCCAGTTCCAATCAGTACAATAAATTCTACAATCATTTTTATTGACTTATTGCAGACCTAACATCTTTAAATTTATTACAGATGAACACAACCTTAAAAAAAAATATAAAAACGTCCAAATTTTAAAGTAAGTCTGCAACGAAAATCAATAAACAAATAAATAAATAAAATCCCAGTTGACAAAAATCAATATAAAAAGACACAACAAAACAACATAGCAAAAGCAGAATCCAAAACTCAACCACAAACGATAAACAGAGGAAACATAAAACGAACAGGGCATTCATGGAATCATGAAACAACCTCGTAGATTGAGGACTCGAGCTCGGGCTTGGCGAGGTCAGAGTGAAGAGCTTTGACGATATCTTGTTCACGATCCTCAGACATCTTGATGATGTTTTTCAACTGCGTCACTCTCCACTCATAGCTCCGAGTCTTACCACTCAGAAACTCATCTCTCAACTCCTTCACCATCGACGACGCTGCTTCCGAGTCAAACACCTTCGTTTCTTTCTCCACAGACCCCATTTCCAATTCCTCTCTCTCTCTCTCTCTGATTTTTTATCTTATATTTTTGTGTCTGTGTATATGTAATGTATATATCAAAGTATACGTTATGTATTGTAGCGATAATGGACAGAGAAAGAGAGAGCTGGATGTGAATGTGAGATCAAATTTAAAAAATAAGCAAACGAAAACAAAAAGCGTTTGGAATACCAATAATTTGAGTGGCGGAAAGAGAGAGACTGTGAACTATTTATATAGTTTTTTACTCTTTTTCGGAGTGCGTGTTTTTGACGTAATGTGTACAAGCGCGTTGGGGTTATGTGCAGGGTGGTTCTTAACTTGTGCTTGTATCTTTCCTGGTTGATCGGTATACGGTCATAGCTAACTTTGAACACTGATTGGATGTCATTTTCTTTTTCTTTTTCTTTTTTTGATGTTTTTTACTCTCTTTCTTTTTTCTTTTCTTTTTTGCATGATATGTTTTGGGCATTATCTGTACTATTTCCTTTTTAGCTCTTTGAGTGACATTACTACATTAACATGGTCATGTTAGCTCAAAAATATACATTAGATGGTCATGTTAGGCCTTGATTGCTTGAGGATGCCAAAACAAGAAGATAAAAAACTATTCAAAATGTGTTGTAGTTGCTTATGAGAAGACATTCACTTCATACAATCAAGAGCATTGTTGCTCAATTGACACATTTTAATATTTTCAAAACTGGCATCTGACACTCAAATTTCTCACCCTTCAGCTATCAATGTATCAACAAAAAAAAAAAGAGTAAGATTTCATTTGTTTTCCTATTTAACTAACTTATATTTATAATATCTATTTATAACTTATATCTATCTATCTATAAAAAGCTTAATTTTTCATCACTTTTTTATTTGCATAATTAAAATATCATTGAATCATTAGGAATTCTCTTTATTTGGTGTACCACATCATCAGACATTTACAGTTATATCAAAGTATTAATCTATTATTACGTGAAAATGAGAAAGTGCATTTACCACCACGCACTCTTAGCGCAATAGTTACTCTGCAAGTATAAGTGCTTGTGGGGTGTGGAGAGCAAAGGTTAATATTCATATCTTCAAGAGGGAGCTTTACACACATATATACTTAAATTAAGTTGGAGTAGAATTTATATCTTGTATTAAAAAAATTTATTAAGAAAAAAAAAAGAAAAGAAGAGTAAGTGCATTTATTTGTAAGCACTATTTGTGTCCTGTGAATTGATATGGTTCTCTCTCTCTCTCTCTCTCTCTCTCTCTCTCTCTCTCTCGTTAAAGAGCATCCGCCATTTTCAAGGAACTATAATCTATTATCAAGTACTTTTTTTTTTTTTTTTTTTTTGAAAACCTATTATCAAGTACTTATAACATAATAACATGGTGAAATAAATTTTGCAACAAATTTTTTTGAAGTGAAGTGCAATCCATCTCATATATACAAGTTATAACAATGCATATTTATCGGATAAATTGTGGGTTTGATTTGATTACATACTACTACTACTTCATCTTTTGGATCTGAGGTTCCTGTTTCCTATCCCTCCCTCCCAAGCAAGCCACCCCCCGCCTCCCCCCCCCCCCCCCACCCCATACACACACACGAGATGGGTTCAAGTATTTACATCTTATATCTCTAAGAGATCTAAACCGTAAAAGAAGTACTATGTCCACAATATTTTATAACACTTTCACAACAAATCATAGGTGGTAAAATGTTATAGGTTCTAATTTGAATCCACAACTAAAATTACCTTTTTACCCATTCATAACAACCAATAACAACCTATCACATACAATTTGTTGTGCAAGTATTGTGAAAATATTGTAGACATAACATTTCTCAAAGAAATTAAATTCTATAAAGACGTGGTATAAAACACATGTTTTACCTTTCAAATTCCAACATGTCACATTATCTTATCATATATTTAAGAATAAGTAAAACCACACCCAATCAATTCTAATACCGATATATAAATCCAACTAAATAAAAAGTTTATTGACTTATTATTAGACGTGGTAAGATGTATTGATTTTTAAGTAAAATGCTAATATGGCATTCTCTTATTAGATGGTGTAAAATATCTGTTTTACATCTCATCCTTACCAAACAAATCCTGCCGTATCCAGTGAAAATTTTCACTGGACACAAGCCCTTCCCAATAGCATCTCTTTCTCACTATTTATTGCTTTGTATCTCATTAAATAGCACCCACCATTTTCAAGAAACTATAATTTATTATCAAGTTTGGCTAACGTTAACATGTGTTATAGATTAGTAAATTATTTTAGAAAAGTTTTGATATCACTTTTATGATAAATATAAAAACCGTCAAAAATATTATTTACTTTTTTTATTTTTTCATAAAAAGCTTTTAAAAATATTTCATAAACTAACATCCTTAAAATATCTGTTAATTTTTCCCATCAAATATAATATGGTGTAACAGACTTAGCAACAAAAAATTTCGAAGTGAAGTGCAATCCATCTCATATATCCAAAGTTATGACGTATATTTAACAGAGTAGTTGTGGGTTTGATTTGATTACATATTACTACATCTTTTGGATCTGAGCTTTTCTTTGGGGGAAAAAAAATCTCACTCCAATATTTAACATAGAAGTTGTGGGGTTTATATTGTTTCCACTCCCCTCGTCCCCTGTCGCAATTTTCCATTTGATTGTATTTGCAATCCCTTCCTCTCCCTGCCTCCCACGCCAACTGTTCTTTTTTATTTTTCTAATTTTACTGTACCCTTTTTTTTGCAAAGTTATTAAGATCCAAGACACTCTCACCTGATGTTGTTTTGTTGAAGATTATGGAGTTAATGGTGGAAAACAATAAATAAGGAGGGAGAGAACAAAATGCTATTAATTTGGTAATGAAGTGGAAAGCAATAAGTATTTAATGTTAATAAGTACTACATCCGTCCTAGTTTGTTTGTCCTCTATTCCATTTTGGAATGTTCCAAAATATTGTCCTGTTTCTAAAAATAAAAGTTATTAATTTACTAATGTTCCTATTATACCCATACTTTAATTTCAAAACTATTTGAAAAGAAAATTAACAAATATTTAAAAAATAAATTTAATTGGAGCACTTTTTTAGTTGCCTCATTAAGAATAACTCTTTAAAAAAAAAAAAACTGATAAATTTATTTAAAGATAGTTTTGTAAAGTTATACATTTTTATAAGGTAAATAAAATAATAAATGATATTCCTTTAAAAAGTTTGACTTTTCAAACATGACAAACAAATTGGGATGGAGGAAGTATTTAATGTTATTTTTTTAACTATTAGATCTCATCTCGAGGCTGAATTTGGTAAGAATGGGATGGAGGAAGTATTTAATGTTATTTTTTTAACTATTAGATCTCATCTCGAGGCTGAATTTGGTAAGAATGGGGCCAATAAGATATTATCACATCGCTTTTTTACCTAAAACTCAATACATTCTACTACACATAATAACATTTCAATGAACTCATAGTTGAGTTGGATTTTCAAATGAGTATTAGAATCGATTAAGTGTAATTATATCTATTCTTTAATATGCAATACAATAATGTGACATGTTAGGATTGGAGGCATAAAACTTAGATTTTACATCATATTCTTATAGAATTTAATCTCATCTCTTAAAGCTTCCGTGGTGTAATTTAGACAAAAAAACATGGAGCAAAATTATATTATATTGATTTTTTTTTCATGCACTGCAAGTTACTAATCTCTATATATTAAGAGGATTCGAAAAGTTACTGCCTTTTTTACTTCCAAAAATACATCTAATCTAATTAACTTATTCTTATTCCTAAAGCATAATAAATGGGGTTAAAATCGTAAATTGACTAAATTTAAAAACAAAAAAACTCACAAGGTAAAAACTTCCCACCAGATAGTAGATAAATGCAAAGTTCCTACCCAATGTTTATCACAAAAAAATAAACCTCCCACTACCCCATGTATACAACCAAAACTACCCCATGTTCCTATCAAAAAAAACAAAAAAAAAAAAAACTACCCCATGTTCTATTTAAAAAAAAAAAAAATCCCACATTCTAAAAATAAATAAATAAAACTACCTATGTCACATCAAAAAATTAAAAACTACATGTATGGTGAATTGGTAACTCTATGACTTTTTGTTATGCGTGAATTTTGATAAATCCATTGCTGGATTACATTATTTTCGTGCATATGTGTGTGTATGTATGTATGTATGTATGTATGTATATATATATATATATATATAGGATTGGGTTTAAGTTACGTCTGATATAACTCTAATTAATGTTACACCATCCAATAAGTTGACTAATTTTTATTGTGTTGTTCATGAGCCAAATCTAATGGTTCTCCACTAGATATTACCTAAAAAAAAAATCAATTTACATATTTAATATTAGATGAAAAAATCATATGTGAGGATTATGTGACTAAATTACATTCGACACAATATTAAATAAGATAGAGAAATTTTAAAATGACACTTGATTTTTGTTATTACATATAAAAAAATTTGAGTACAAACTGATTAAATTATATTAACCATAATTTTGAATTATATTATGTAGAATTTTCAAATGACACTAATGATATTTGATTTTAAATTTTAAATTTTTTATAAACTAAACCTTCCATTGAGACCAAATATAAGTTGATGGGAGTATGGGACATGATAATTTAGTTGATCAATATTAGTTTTTATTAAATAACCTCTAAATAAATAAATAATTAAAAAGTCAAAGAAAAGGAAATATCGCTGGACTATAAAACTCATATGTGTCCACATTCTTTCTTAAAAGGGTAGCGTGGCAACATCAAACACTTAATCGTAACCTTCTCTAAGTTGTACTACATTTTTATGTTAAAAGTAGAATGGTCTTAAAGGGCTAATATCATTTGAAGGACACAGAAGTGGCCCTCCCGACTCAAAGTATCCCTTCCTATTAATTAATTAGATAAAGTGCATAATCATTGATTGGAAGTCCAAATCTTACCCTTAAATAATAAAATAACGGATTTATTAATTTATATCTTTAGGGATATATATTAGTAAACTATTTTTTAAAAAATATATATAAAAAAAGATAATAATAATTAACTATTTTGATAGTTTTTTTAACCCTTTATAAAAATTTTTTAAAATAAAAAATTAATATGTACTCTCAAAACAAACATTAACGGAACGGTACGGACCCAAAGGCAAAGCCACGCTCAATCAGGACTGTTTTATTACCACACGCAGCTTGCCCTCTGTGAATACGAACTGTTTTTTTTTTTTTTTTTTGTGTCAAAAGGAAAATTCATTGAATGATTGCGAACTGTTGCAACAAACGAAAACACCCTTTCTAAAACGCGTTCTCACAAGTCAAGTTATTGTACTGTACACACCACATTAAAAAGAAGAAAGTAGCATTTGAAAGTGCCCTAGCTTGGCCGTTTATTTACAACAGTACCATTCACGCGACACGTATTATGATGAGGTTCTAGATTATAAGCAACCAGTGAAACCTACGATTACGAAACCCAAGTTAGGTGATATTGTTGTGACTTGTGAGTAGTCAAGCCGGTTGAACAAACTCGGCCCCCTCTCCTTTAACACCCTATCAAAACCAGTCAAATTTCTTAGAGTTGAAAAGGAAAAAAAAAACATTATACTAATTATTTAAGGGTAGTTTCAAATCAAACACATTTTCAAATATTGCATTTGACTTTTGGACTTTCTCAACCCTTACAAAAATATCATTTCTCAACTCTTGGACTTTCTTAACCCTAACAAAACTCAACAACTAATATGATCAATTTCACCACTAAATCACAAAAATTTAAAAAAATTAAAAAAAAAAATCCTCAATTCACAATACCATAAACAATGAAGCCTTGAAACTTGAAAAGCCAAAAGCCTAAAGCCAAAATTTCGATGTCTCAACTTGGGTTTTGTGATGGATGGGTGGCATTGTTTTGGGCAACGTTATGTGTGATTTTGTTGTAACTCGAAAAGCCAAAATCTAAAATATCAATGTCTCAACTTGGGATTTTGTGATAAACGGGTAGCATTGGTTTGAGCAACGATGTAGGTGTGATTTCTTGGATGGTTGATGGAGTGGGCTTTATAGGCAATTGGGTCTTCTACAATCATAAGAATGATATGTGGTGGCAAGGTTTGAAATATGGTGGTCTTTTGTATCAATGTGTGTGTGGTGGCCTTTTGCAACCACCATTCCACACCCTTTTGCAGCCACCATTGTTAGCTTTGACAACCACCTATTGGTTAAACCACATCTCCCCAATCCCCTTTATTAACTTAATATATATATATATATATATATATATATAATATGTAATAGGTAAATCAGAGAAAAAATTCAATTAAATTTTAAATTAAAATTTAATTAGAGTCTAATTTTGTACCACGTGTCTTATTTAATTTAAAATTTAGAATTTTGTACCAAGTGAGTTAATTTAGTATAAAAATTGAATTTCAATTAGAGTTTAATTTTGCGCCATGTGTCTCATCTAATCTAAATTTTTAAATTTTTTGTGCTAAATTAGTTAATTTAGTGTAGAAAACAAGGAGTCCAATATAATAAATCATAAAAAACATAATCATATAACTAAAAAAAAATTCAAATTTATAATTCATCTATATATATATATATATTAATATGTAAAATTTAGAGAAAGTTGAATTAGAATTTGAAATTATAATCCAATTTTGCACGTGTCTAAATTTATGTGGAGGACTACACCATAATTATCCACTTAAGCATGTATTGTATGTCTACTCAAGTTTTTTAATCTTTATGTCAAGTGAGTTAATAAATGCAAAATACTAAGAATTTAATATTAATGAACTATAAATTTATTTCTCAAAAAAAAAAAAAAATATAATTTTTTTTAAATAATTATATATACTCAATAAAAATCACCACATGTTTCTCAAAAAATAAATAAAATAAAAATCACCACACGTTTTATCTTATTAAAAATTAGAAAAAAAAAAGATCATAAGTAGTATTAAATTTAGGTAAGAATTTTAATATGTGACTAATTATATTTACTTTTAAAAAATAATTTGACTAATTATCTATATTTTATGATAAAAATTGTGTTTTTTTTTAAATGTATCTATATGTATGCATGAATGCATGTGTTACATGTTTTTTTTTTTAAATAATAATTTGACTAATTATTTATATATTAATAATAAAAATTTTGTTTGATTTTAAATGCATCCATACGTTTGCATGGAGTTACATGCTAGTATTCATAATTTTCCCAAAACTCATGGCTAAAATCCAAATTAAATGATTGACCAATCTGTAAACACAAATTTTTCTCAATTGCAGAAAATCAAACAATTGAAAAAAGAAATATGGTTTGCAAATATAAATTTGTATTGATGAATAATGAGTACAATCTCTATTTCAATTCTTTTACAAAAGAATACCATCTGATTCTATCTTCTTTGAACTTGACTCGAACAAGGACTCTTCTTGACTTTGGTTGGAAGATGGATTGAACGGTCTTCACAGCAAATCTCAATCTTTGAGCTTATTAGAGATTTGTTGTTCTTCAAGTCTTCGAACGTGAAGGCTCTTAGGTTGAAGTTCTTCGGGGCTTTAGAGGCTTGATTCGTTGAGCTTCAAAGATTTGGGTTTGTTGAGGTTTATGGAGGCTTTTTAGCTTAATTCCAATAGAACTTCAAAGAACTTGAACAACAGATCTTCTTGATTTTGATTGGAAGATGAATTGAACGGTCTCCACAACAAATCTCTGGCTTTGAGCTTATTAGAGATTTATTGTTCTTCAAGTCTTTGAATATGAAGGTTTTTAGGTTGAAGTTCTTCGGGGATTTAGAGGCTTGATCCGTTGAGATTCAAGGATTTGAGGTTTGTTGAAGTTTATGGAGGCTTTTTTTAGCTTAATTCCAATTAGAACTTCAAAGAACTTATTTGAATGTTTTTCGTGTGTTCTTGAGGCAGAATTTCTCCAAAGCTTTGATGTCTTAGAAAAATTCTCCAATGAGAGGAGGTATGCCCTCTATTTATAGTGATTTTAGAGGATAAGCTCCACTTCGAATTGATATACTTGAAAGTATGTAGTAAACTTTTGATTGGCCAAAATTCTTCTTAGAGATAATTATCTTTATTTATCTATTTTGATAAATATCATATTTTGATTAAGATAATAATCAATAAAGATAAATAATTATCTCTATTTAATTTAATTTATTTTAATAAAGATAATTATCTATCAAATTTTGAATAGAAATTTATCTTTATCTTATTTATTTTAATAAAGATAATTATTCATAAATTTTAAATATGAAATCTATCTTTATTTTGTGGACCAAATGACATGTGGCAAATTTTGATATGCTAATGTAATGTCAATTTGGATGACACATGTCAACATTTGATTTATCTAATTTGATGACATATTAATTTAAATTTTGTCACTAAATTTTGACATGGCATTTTATGATTGGCTCAAAATTTTGCCTCCTACAAATGCTCCCTCGAGACTTGGTCATGTTCACAATCTTGAATATGGAAAGTGATAAAGTCTCGACAACTTCATGCTTTGATGCAATTAGTTTCAGCACCTTTCATTTATTTAGGAATTTGCAAGCAGACATTTCTCCAAGAGCTTGAACATGTGCAGGAGTCTACCACCATGAGAAGAGCTTTGCTCCTAACTTGTCTTGCGAAGATAACTTTAAGAAGGAAATTTGTTTCCTAGTCAAAGTAGTAATCATATAAGGACTGAAATTCTATCCTCTGCAATGATGATCCCTCATGCCTTCCATCCGACACTAGAATTGCTCTTCATTTTGACTTCTTTTCCTAGCCACATTGGTCTTTGACTAGATAAATTTGTTTTCTAGTCAAAGTGGTCTTAGTTAGACTCCAAGTAGGAATTAAACAAATATCCCCACCATGAGAAGAGATTTACTCCTAATCAAAGTGTAGTTAAAGTATGCCACGTTCAAATCCATTGGCAGGGGTATATCAAGACTTAAAAGAGTCATAATACATGCAAGAACCCAGTGATGTAATACATGCAAGACTCCACCATGCAAGAAGCCACGTTTTTTTTTTCTAGTCCAAGTTGAATAAGAATTCCCTTCCTATGAGAAGATAACCTCAAGAAGGAATCGGTTTCCTAGCCAAAGTGGTCTTGACTGGATGAGTTTTAGTTGCAATTAAACTCTCTCTTACCAGCACTATAAAAGGGCAGCTCCAGCCGCATATAATTCACAATTTTCCTCGCATAGCGCATAAGTTCGGGAATCTCAAGAAAACTTCTTGGAGAAGGCATAAGATTTTGTTTTCTTTTCAGTCAGGTAGCAAGGCATGACCTCTTCCTTTTTTTTTTTTTTTTTTATAACCTCGTGTATATTTTTTGTAAACCATGCTCATGACTCTTTTTTCTTCTTGTAGCCTCAGGGCGGAGCCACCTTATACTGTGGGGGGGGGGCCATGGCCCCCCCAAAAATGTTTAAAAAAAAATTATAGTTGGTAAAAAATAGGCCCAAAAGAATTTTTGTCAGATTTGGCCCCTTCAAATGAAATTGATTGGCCCCCCCCCCACGTCCTCTTTATTCATTCAAATTTATTCAACTATGTTGATCTTTTGTTAGTCTTTCTCCATCTCTCCTCCCCCAACACGTCATCACACAAGCCCAACTTGTATAATTTTTACTATTGGGCTGTAGCTTCCTTTATAGACAACTATTACTTCACATTTTCAATTTGTATTTTCCATCTACTATTACTTCACCTTTTTAATTTGTATTTTCCATCTACCTCAGCACTCACAGTGAAAGTGTTCCTTAATCTCTCTAGTCCTTCATTTCTTCTTCTCCTTTTTCATTTCTATTTTACATCAAATTCTATTCATTTTTATCTAAGTTCAATTTCAATTTCTATTTATTTATAATATGGTTGATAATTTTTTTTCTTCCTCTTATTTATTAATCCAATTGATAGTCTAATTCATTATTTATATTTAGTATTTCATATAACATACTAAGACAACCATATTTAAGTAAGCTTTGGTATGACAAACACATCTAATACTAGATTAGATGCATAAATCTTCATAGTCCAATATATGGTACCACTAATTTTATTTGAAAAATCTCATACATATGCCAAAACTAACAAATCTGTCTGTGTTTGACAAATTTGTCCAGTAATGAGTGGGTCACACACACACACACAGTCACATGCACATATATATTCTTGTTAATCAATATGATCATTTAGTTTTAGTTGGCCCCCCCAAAGGAAAATTTCTAGCTCCGCCCCTAAGCCTCACGATTCTCATTGTTTTCTAAAGACCATCGCAATTGTGTCAAATTTTGCACGAGCTCGATTATGGAACTTTCTCTCCGAGAGGTACATTCTTGTACTCAGTTTTTTTTTTTTTTTTTTTTTTTTTTTTTTTCTTTATATGCAATATTTTCTTTTGCATGTTGTGACTTTCTCTTGACATACATACTTGAGATGCGGGACTTGGGTTATCCATCTCTCTCAAGTGTGTAATTTTTTTTGAAAGTACTTGAGATGCGGGACTTGGTTTATCCATCTCTCTCAAGTATTAAGACTTGAAAGTACTCACTTAAGATGCGGGACTTGGGCTATCCATCTCTCTCAAGTGTGTAATTTTTTTGAAAGTACTTGAGATGCGGGACTTGGTTTATCCATCTCTCTCAAGTATTAAAATTTGAAAATGCTCACTTGAGATGCAGGACTTGGTTTATCCATCTCTCTCAAGTGTGAAATTTTTTTTATTTATAGAAATAATTGTGAAAACTGACTTTTGCTTCTTTTTCTCCCTTTTTAGCGAGTCCAAGCCTTTTCCTTTGAAGATTCGTATATCGGCGACGAACCGGCTCTATTCGTTTATTAGGAGAAGGACAACAAGGAAGCGAAGCCTTCGACTCTAATCACTCGTCCTCCCATTATTGGATAGTTTTCACCAAAATGGGATTGGGATATATGTCCACCTAACTTGCCGCAATGGTCACAAGCTGCTCCCCAAAATGTTGGTGCAGGTGCAACACTTCTACTCGCTTCCCATCACACAAACATTGTGAGTAGGAAACCATACTCATCTTTGGGATGAGAAATAATTGCGGGTCGAACAAACTGGGAGTACTCTTTCAACGTGAATGGAGGAATATCCTATATTCCATTATATTGGGAATGGTTGGAGGACATACTCAGTTGATGCAAGGAACTTCTTAAAGCTGCCAACCTTTATGAAGCTGTTTTTGCTTCCTTGTTCACATATGATTTCAATGAACATCTTGTGAAAGCATTTTGCGAATGTTGGAGTCCAACAACAAATACTTTGCATACTTTGGTTGGAGAAATCTCTATTATAACGTGGGACTTGCATAAGCTTGGTGGGCTTCCCATTAGAGGACTTTTTTTATGATGAAGTGGTTCCCACTATGAAAGAGCTTGAAGGAGTTGATGATCAAGGGAAAAACTACTTGCCTAGAAGTTGTCGCTATTTGTTTATAGTCTACCATCATCTCCAACACCGAATGAAGAAGCAAAGTAGAGTTGACGTCAACAATTGGATTGCTTTTTGGTTTAAAGGAGATGAAAGACATCCTACTCCAAAGAAACAAGCAAAGAAAGGACTCTATCCAAAATGCAGCCAAAATCCATCAGGCCTTATCCTTGACCATAGGCCTTGGAAAGACAAAGAACATGCGACTCTTTTTGATCTTCAGGTTCCTGAAGACCTTAAGAAAGAAACTTATTTGGCAGCTTTTCTTGCTTGCTGGCTTTGTGTATTTGTTTTTCCTATTAAGGACTTGGGTAGCATTCGTCCTGATACTTTTAAGATTGCTAGTCTCATGGCTAGTGGTGAAGTTTTTGGCCTTGCCGTTCTTGTTTTAGCAAGCATCTATTGAGGGCTCAATACAATCTTTGACAATCCTGTACCAAGCAAGTCTAGCAATGGCTTTGCTGTCCATTATGTTTATGCATGGATAATGCACTTCTTCAAAAGCCATCGTGTTGTAAATGATGAACTAGGAAAGCCTATGATGACAAGATATTCTGGAGTAAGCTATGAGGCGCCGTTTGATGAAGCATCTGCATGTGACCGCATACGGTCTGGTAAGGATTTCTTTTGGCATGGGACTTCATTTAGGTCGGACCTTGACCTAACTTTTGAGGACAATGGAGGACTATCTGTTCCAAGACTGAGTTATTTTATGTCTCTCTGCTTTGGATATTTATCTCTCCGATGTGAAGATTATTGTGTTGTAGAGTCATATAGCCCACACCGATTTAGTAGACGCTTTGGGTTCTACCAAAACATTCCAGGTGACCTAAAAAAAAGAATTCAAACTGGTACTTTGAAGGAGTTGTACCAATATTACCAGTCATTCATCCGTTCCAAAACATCTTCCACAGTGCTTATACCATCTTCATCCACAGACTTTGAAAAGAGAGTTACTCGTAGCTACACGGATTGGTGGAAAAATATTTGCAAGGATGACTTTACTAAAGGTACTAATACATTAGCCAAGACTACACTTCTTCTTGCTAAGCCACCAACTAGTAAACCTCGCAAAGGAAAGAAGGAATAAGCAACTATGAGTCCTAGTCATCAACTTTAGTCTACGGAAAATCCTTCTAGCACTACTATTGATGTTCAAAAGAGAGGTACTAAACGTTCAAGTGATATGCAATATGAGGATACACTTGTAGTCTCTAATGATGATGCAAGCAAGGATTCCGATGCTAACTGGAAACATATAAGAAAATCATCAAAAGATAGTAGTACGATGACCTTAGCTGACCATGTTCCTACTTCAACCCACAATGAACCTTTTGTTGTGAACTTGGAGACCAAAAAGCATGGGGTTAATAATGCTATAACATCTCCTAAACCCATGAATGACACAAACAAGGTTTCTTCACAACAAGAACGGGGGATGTCTATGAGTAAACAAGGGGCTTTGATGCTTGGAGACCTCCTTTTGTCGCAGCTTTTAGACTTCCCTTTGAATAAGATCTTACCCAAGGATGAGGTAAGCAAGATTTATCATGGGATACAGAATTTTGGGATTGACCCTTAGTCATTGCAGGTGCATGTTGAAAAATACTTAAAAGATGTTTCATATTACATAGAGAAGGAGGCATCTATAAGTAATCATGTGAGTCTAAAGATTCAAACACGTCGTGTGAATGACATTGAACTTCTTATTATAGAAGCATCGAGTTGGAAAGAATCTCTAGATGCTAAACTTCAAATTACCAATTCAGAGATTGATGACTTGAAGGCAAAGCTAGCTGAGTTAGAACAATTAGTGCCACAAATAAAGTCCAAGCAGGTTGAAGAGGATGACATCATAGAAGCTCTGCAAGATCAACTTGAAAGCATTAAGTCCACTACTGTGCTTAAAGACCAAGATGTGGAGGCCTTGAAGAAGATACAAAGCACCTTAGAGAGCAAGCGTTCCAATTTGAAGAACTTGAAGTGGATGTCTTGATTGAAACCCCCCCCCCCCCTTTTTTTTAGAAGAATTTTGCAATGCATAGGATTTAGTCATGATATAGTTTGGAATTTTCCTTCAATATGATTGACCTTCTTAGTCACCATTCTCTCTTTTTTTATTCTGACATGTGATTGAACTAAGTTTGCTCAATTTGTAACATGTAATTGAACTGCTTAGTTAAAATCTAATTGATCAATTTGAAACATGTGACTGAACTTCTTAGTTAAAAACTAATTGCTCAATTTGTAGCATGTAATTGAACCTCTTAGTTAAAAACTAATTGATCAATTTTTTTTTTTTTTAACAGGCGACTAAACTTAGTATAGAATACCAAGCTCCTTACATACCCCTTGGAAGGGTTCAAAGCCATGACATAATTCAAAGGGCTTTTGTTTTAACATGTGACTGAACTTAGTATGAAATACCAAGTTGCCTACGTACGCTTTGAGAGGGATCAAGTCATTATGTAGTTCAAAGGGTTTTTTTTTTTTTTTTTTTTTTTTTTTTTTTTTTTTTTTTTAGCTCTAATTTTTGCCTAGGCCGCCTTTTTAAAGGTTTTCGACCTAGTGAGCTTTTTTTTTTTTGGCTCTAACTTTTACCTAGGCCGTCTTTTTAAAGGTTTTCAACCTAGCGAGCTTTTTTTTTTTTTCCTTTTTTTTTTAACACCTTCAAAAGTAATGGGAAAAACATCATGTACTTTTTTTTTTTTTAAGTGTTGAAGTAGGCAATTTTAAGCTCTTGCCAAGGAGCATTTCAAATTTCAAGCATAGTAACATTTCAAGAATTTGCCGTTGATGGGGCCAATCCTTAAAACGTCTTTAGTTGTATCAATGTTAATTTCCTTCAATTCATCAACTGTAGCTTGTATGCCTTCTTCAAATATGGGTGGAGCATCCTTAACGTCATCTTCGACTTCTTGGTTTGTGGTCACCATTGTACGCCTTTTTATAGTCAAGGCTTCTCTAGTATTTACTTCCCAAATGGTCCTATGTTTCATACGAGATAGAATGGAGCTTCGAATCTCATTTGAATCTTGATCAACAATAAGTGTGTCATTAGCACCTCTAGAAAGGAAATTTGTCCTCTCATTTTGCCTTCGTCTTGCCTTTAAATCTTTTGAGAGTCGAGAAGGGATTGAACGACTGAGCCTTGTGAGAACTGAACCTTGTGAGAACTGAACCTTGAGTGCCAACTTGAGAAAGAGTCGAGTGATTGAGTCTTGTGAAAATAGAGCCTTGAGTGCCAACAACATAGTTATCTTCTCATGTCCCCAACCTATCCAAGACTGAGATATGGGAAGTGGGTCGCCCAATGTGGTCGAAAACAGATGAACTCTTTGATAGGTTTGAAGACTGTTCTTCTTCCTTATAATTTGCTAAAATTACCGAAACACTAGCGTTTCGAATGGGAAAATGAATAGGAGATGATGGTGTGTATCCAATTCCAACCTTAGAACTTGTTACACCAAAATCTTTAGCCTTCGACATCTGGTGTTCACTTTTTCCAGAGGCTTCAGGGATGAGCTTCCCCAAACCATTTGGCTTCTCATGGTCATAACCAGCTTTAGCCATAAGTCTATATGCATTAGGGTCAAAACCCTCTTTGGTTCGTTTGGTGGGTAAAGTCCCATGTTCGACAATCGGTCCTTGGGATGGTCTTGTGAACCCTTTCAATGGTTGGCTTAAGATTCTTGATTTTGTGATTTTAGCAACTGGGAGAGTTAATCCTTGCAGATCTTCCAATATTGACTCTCCATCCCCTGAAAAGGGTGATTGGCCCTATTTTCTTTTGGTGACTGGGACATAGTGTAACACAGGAGCTACCTTAGTTGCTTTAGAAGTATGATGCTTCTTCTCTTCCATAGAAGTCTCGATTTGCTTGGTTTCCTTTTCCACAATTGGAAAATCAACCATTGGAGCTTTGGAGTGGGGCTGTTCTTCTTTGCTAGACGGTGAAGCCACGACTTGGGTTTCTTCTATTATATCATCTTCCAAGTAGAATTTTGCATCAGCAAAATGTGATTCAGCTACAGTAAAGGGCTTGTGATCAGCTATTATCATTTTTACTTGTCTATCTTGGAAATATTTAAGGCATTGGTGATACGTAGATGGCAAAACACCATACTCATGCAACCACGGTCTTCCAATAAGAAGTTTGTAGGTGGTCTTGGCATTAATGACATGGAAGAGTGCACTTGATTCCATTTCACCTATGAGCATCTGAAGCCTAATCTTCCCAATGGCTTTTTGTCCACTTTGATTAAAGCCTTGAATCATCAATTTACTGGGAAGTAGTTCATCCAAGGGGATTCCGAGCTCTTTCAATATTTTGAGTGGCAGAATGTTGACTGCAGATCCACCATCAATAAGGATACGATTGACTTTTTGTTCTCGAATGTACCCAGATACAAACAAGGGGCGATTGTGAATCTTGGAGCCCAACAAACGGTCATCATCAGTAAAAATGATTGAAGACCAGTATGCCCTATACACGATAGCTCGTTCTATCTCTTCCTCACTATCTGAAGATTCTTCTTCATCACTTACTTGATAACATGTAAGAGATGAAAAGATATAATCCTTGGGAATTGGCACTGTGGAGAAAGGTACTATCACCTCAATAGGCTCAAATGAACCAAATTGAATGGTGAGAAAAGTAAAAGTGGTTGTTGAGGCCACAATGGCAAGATTAGAAGTCACAGCTTTATCATCAAATGTGTTCTTTCCTTGGTGGGCTAGCTCCATAATTTTGTCTTTCAACATAAAGCATCGCTCTATAGGGTGGCCTATAAGGCGATGATACTTGCAATACTTAGGGTTATTTGTTTGGTTAGCTTCTTCAGGCCGTTTTATTTCTGGTAACTCAATCAACTTCAATTCAAGTAAGTGATCCAACATATCAGAGATATCAGAATCAGGGAATGGATATTGCTTCTCTTGCATTTCTTGTAATGTCGGTCTTCTTCTTCCCTTATCTTGAGTGAAATTAGGCGTTTGTTCTTTCATCTTGGGCTTAACCAGAACTTTGAGAGGCGTAGTAGTTACAATTAAAGACTACTTGTTTTCCAGTTTAGAAGGGAATTTGCCCCCTTTGTGAATATCTTGCTCTTCTCTCCCCTTGCGAGGTTCTTGAACAGGGGGACCTTGGCGACCATTAGAGGCAATGCTAAGCTCCATGTCATGAGCACGTGTTGCTAATTCTTCAAATGTTTTTGGCTTTATTCCTTGAAGAATATAACTTATAGCCCAATTCATTCCTTGAATGCACATCTCAATTGCAGAAGTTTCAGACAATTGATCCTTGCAGTTGAGACTAAGATTTCTCCATCGTTGAATGTAATCAATGACAGGCTCTTCTTTCCACTGCTTTGAATTGGTGAGTTCTATCATGCTAACAGTACGTCGAGTGCTATAGAAACGGTTTAGGAATTCTCGCTCCATTTGATTCCAACTATCAATGGAGCCAGGCGCTAGATCGGTATACCAATCAAATGCATTTCCCTTCAAAGAGCAAACAAATTGTTTGACCATGAGATCCCCATAAGTTCCAGAATTGTTACAAGTTTCCATAAAGTGAGCTACATGTTGCCTTGGATTGCCTTTACCTTCAAATTGTTGAAACTTTGGTGGTTGATAGTTTTGAGGCATCCTCAAGAGATCTATCCTTTGAGTGTATGGTTTGGCATAGACAATGGATGATTGACTTCCACCCCCAACTTGATCTTTGATAGCTTCCTTGATTACTCCTTGAGCTGGTCAGGAGAGATAGACCCATCTGCAGAGAGTTTGAGATCCTTTGTTGAACCCTCGGGTTTGTCATTATGGGTTTGTTTTGATTGAAAGCTTTCATCTTCACGATTCGTTCCAGCTGTATTCCCCATCTTATTCATCAAGAAAGTTATTTGTGTGTCTCTCAATGCTTCCCTTTCTTTCATGGACTTCATTAGCTCTTCTAAAGTTTGGGCTATGGTCGAGACTTGTTCCTCTAAAGATGTTGTGTTAGTCATCATGACTGGCATGGCAAGTGAGCTAACAGAGCGAGGAGAATCCCTAAGCTTGGAAGCAGGAATATCGTCTGAAAAAGAGAATTCAGAGCCATTAAGTGATTCATCCTTTTCATCAACAATCGGAGCTTCTTGTGTTGGTTCTGGTGACAAAGTTGGTTGAGACAACATTTCTTTGACGAGGCCAGCTACATCTTTGCTTGCCCCTTAAGTAGATGAGGCTGTTTGCGACTCTTGGTTTCAGAAGCATAGACTTCTGCAAGGGCTTTTATCCTTCCCCTTGTCATGGGTCCAGTATAAGGAATATCAGAGTTTGAATCAAGTGTAGGATCAACTTCACTTGTTCCAAAAAGAGGGTTGTCGATTTGAGTTTTCTTTGAAGCCATATGGCTTCAAAGGATGTGACAAGTTGATGAAGAAGAGATGAGAGGTAGAGATTGTCCCACCGGGTGTGCCAAAAATTTGTAAACACAAATTTTTCTCAATTGCAGAAAATCAAACAATTGAAAAAAGAAATATGGTTTGCAAATATAAATTTGTATTGATGAATAATGAGTACAATCTCTATTTCAATTCTTTTACAAAAGAATACCATCTGATTCTATCTTCTTTGAACTTGACTGGAACAAGGACTCTTCTTGACTTTGGTTGGAAGATGGATTGAACGGTCTTCACAGCAAATCTCAATCTTTGAGCTTATTAGAGATTTGTTATTCTTCAAGTCTTCGAACGTGAAGGCTCTTAGGTTGAAGTTCTTTGGGGCTTTAGAGGCTTGATCCGTTGAGCTTCAAAGATTTGGGTTTGTTGAGGTTTATGGAGGCTTTTAGTTTAATTCCAATAGAACTTCAAAGAACTCGAACAAGAGATCTTCTTGATTTTGATTGGAAGATGAATTGAACGGTCTCCACAACAAATCTCTGGCTTTGAGCTTATTAGAGATTTATTGTTCTTCAAGTCTTTGAATATAAAGGTTTTTAGGTTGAAGTTCTTCGGGGTTTTAGAGGCTTGATTCGTTGAGCTTCAAGGATTTAAGGTTTGTTGAAGTTTATGGAGGCTTTTTTTAGCTTAATTCCAATTAGAACTTCAAAGAACTTATTTGAATGTTCTTTGTGTGTTCTTGAGGCAGAATTTCTCCAGAGCTTTGATGTCTTAGAAAAATTCTCCAATGAGAGGAGGTATGCCCTCCATTTATAGTGATTTCAGAGGATAAGCTCCACTTCGAATTGATATACTTGAAAGTATGTAGTAGACTTTTGATTGGCCAAAATTCTTCTTAGAGATAATTATCTCTATTTATCTATTTTGATAAATATCATATTTTGATAAAGATAATAATCAATAAAGATAAATAATTATCTCTATTTAATTTATTTTAATAAAGATAATTATCTATCAAATTTTGAATAGAAATTTATCTTTATCTTATTTATTTTAATAAAGATAATTATTCATAAATTTTAAATATGAAATCTATCTTTATTTTGTGGGTCAAATGACACGTGGTAAATTTTGATATGCCAATGTCAATTTGGATGACACATGTCAACATTTGATTTATCTAATTTGATGACATATTAATTTAAATTTTGTCACTAAATTTTGACGTGGCATTTTATGATTGGCTCAAAATTTTGCCTCCTACACAATCATAATGAAATCATTGCAGCATCCCATCATGAAATAATTAACTTCCAACAACCCACATGTTAGTTGAAAATGAACTTAAATCATTGCCCAAAAGATGAGATTGGATAATGTGGGAACAGGCAACCTAAAAGAAGAGAGAGAAGGAATTAAAATTGAAGGTTTTGGAGGGTGTTGTATCCCTCCAAATCCTTTCAAATCATTTCCCCCACCATTTATAAAACATCCAAATAGGGTGAATTAAATTCTCCATCCCTTTTCCCTCCACTCCTCTCTCCTCTCTATTCATCAAAACATTTTTTTTAGTTACAATGAGGGAGGGGGAACTTGAACCTTAGACGTTTTCGTTGGAAATACTAGAAGATGTTAGTTAAGTTACATTGCTCTTGCACCCAAACATATTGTCAATTCCCTCAAATTGGAGGAATTTGGAGAGGGAAGGGTTCTACTTATATTTAAATTTTAAAATTATCAATTTAGCTCTAATGATGTAAATTTCTTGGTCTTTATTTGAATTAAACAAAAGAGTGTATGATTGACAATTTATACATACCTCATTTATTCTACTTCCCATTTTAATTTTTTAAACATCTAAACAAAGGGAAGTGATATATATTTTCCTACCCCTTCTTAATTTTAAATCAAACATCTAAACAAGGAAAAAGAATAATCATTCCTCTCTCTTCTCCTCTCATTCCCCCTCACATCCTCTACTCTTCTCTCCCCTCAAAAATTTGAAATAAACTATTTTAGGTTGTTGTGGAGAGAAAATGCTTTTTTATTTGGAATTTACTATTTTGCCCAATATTTTCTATCATTTCCTTATGTTATAAGGGTATAATAATAAAATTATTCAAATTGCATTTTTTATCCTTCCATATTTTCATTATATCTATCAAACACATGAGGAAAAACTAAAATATTTATATTTTTTTAACTTTATTATATTTTATGTCCTCTCACTTTTCTATAATCCCAATTGAATAGAGCTTAAGAACTTATCTTCTTTCATTTTTGCTAAGTATATTCTATGAACCTAGTTATTCTACCTCAAGGTCAGTTTTACGAAGACTTTTTCATCTCCCTTTTCTTTATTATGAAGATATCTTTTTCTTCTTCTTTTTTTAAAGAAGAGATCATGAAGTTAAAAAAAAAAAAAAAAAAAAAGATATTATGAAGGTATCTTTCTTTTTTGAGAAACTATTATGAAGGTATCTTTTTTTTTTTAATGGGAATTATGAAGGTATCTTGAACGTACACTATCTGCCAAAACAATTTAAGAGAGAAAAAAATGG
Organism: Quercus gilva; assembly: GCA_023621385.1. Classification (NCBI taxonomy): domain Eukaryota; kingdom Viridiplantae; phylum Streptophyta; class Magnoliopsida; order Fagales; family Fagaceae; genus Quercus; species Quercus gilva. The sequence goes on from CM042481.1 coordinate 40,617,270, forward strand.
TATGATGTAAATTTTACCATTAAAAAATCACGTGTGCAAGCTTCATTTTAGTTTTTTATACCTGTGGCAGCACGATTCAATGTTTCATATTGTTTTATATAATTGCATATCTTAGAGCATTCACAGCAGTGGAGGTATGTTGCTATATTGCTAAAATTTAGCTCCACAGACACAAAATTCTTGCTGCAGCAGTGGAGCTAAATCTAAAAATTTTAGCTCCACAGCTACAGTGCACATCTATCTTTAGATGTGCACTGTAGCACACATTTAAAAAAAAAAAAGTAATTTTTTATTACTCTTCTCTCTCCTCTCCCATTAAATAATCCTTTCCTATTTTCTTTCTCTCTCTCCGGCTTCTCTTCTTTCTTCTCTCTTCCTTAATTTTTTTTCTCTCTAGCTCACTGGCCACTCATCTCCCTCATCCCTCAGCTCGCCGGTCAACTCCCTCATCGCCAATTTGTTCCGGCGACCCACCCCAAGCCCCATCACCCAATCCGTGCCTCTCTCTCTCTCAGTCACTCTCACCTCTCTCTCTCAACGCCTCCGACCCACACCTTCGCCAGCCTCAACGTCACCAGCCCAAGCCGACCCAAGCCCCAAGCCACCGATCCACGCCTAAATCAGTGTTTTTGTGGCTTTGAATTGGTGTTGAATCGATGATGGTTGTGGCTTTGAATTGGTGGTTGTGGGTTGAATCGTTTTGGTGGTACTGAGGTTCGGGCTGTTCAACGGTAGCTTGTAGTATTAATTGCTGGGGATTGGGTTTGAATTGGTGGTGCTAGACTTGGTTTCAATGGTGCCTTTAAGTTTTGGTTACTGGGGTTGGATTTGAGAGTTGGTTTCGGTGGTTGCTGAGGTTGGGTTTGATAATTGATTTTGGTGGTGCCTTTTAAGTTTCAGTTGCTGGGTTGGGTTTGAGGGTTTGGGGTGACAGGTGGTGATGGGGTTGTGATTGTGGTTGTGGTTGTGGTTGTGGTTTTGTTTTTTGTTTTTTTTTCTATGTTGTGTTGTGGTTGCCAAAGTAGAGTGGTGGTTGTGGCCGGTGGTGGTAGTGGTTGTGGCTGTGGCAGAGGTGGTTGTGGTTGTTGTTGTGATGTTTTTTGGGTATGGGATATATTATTTTATTGTAGAGGATATATTATTTTATTGTGATGTTTATATTATTTTATTGTGTTGAAAGCTAAAATAGATCCACTGCTGCAGCATGTGTGTAAGTAAAATAGATAAAGTGACTTTTTGTGTAGCTAAATAGCTAAAATTTTAAATTAACTGCTGTGAATGCTCTTAATAAGAATAAGTTATCCCATTAAAATATATATATATATATATATAGAGATGGGTTCAAGTTACACGTGGTGTAACTCTACAAAAGTTACACCTTTTTTAAACCGTCGATTTCTAAGAAATCTAATGGTTAGAAAATCACTATAATCAATGTCATCTTTAAAATTAATTGCTTTCCACATTAGCTAACCTAATTAATTTAAGAGAATATTATATTATTTTCTTTTTATTTTTTTTCTCTCTCCTAATCAATTCATCCCTAACCTTACACAAAAGCATATTCTCAATGTTCTTGGGCATGGAAATATGCACTAGATTGAAATGGTTGTCTAAACTCAGCCAATTAATTCTTCGTCCAGGCTTGCCCGCTGTACAACTGAGATCAAGCTAGGTTCAAAATTTAGTAGCTAGAAGATTCATGCCTGAGCAGTTTTTTACTTGATTAGCCTTCGGGGTCTAAACATGCAAGGTTAAGCCAAATGGCTTCTACATACTCGTGTTCTTGTAAATACTTTCTAAAAACTATCCTCTGATTGTGAAACATGCCCAATCATTGGCGTGAAGAAGTTGTTTAGAAGAAAGTATACTTTGGGGTGAATTGGCTTTTATTTTTTATGAACACAATCCTTGTTTCCCGAGAATACGAGATTTAACTAAATTTTATACTATCAATCTGCTTGGTTGTCGTTAGAGAATGTTAATTAGCAATGCCATAGACGTCACACTGGTGGTGCTTAGCTGTAGTTCTGACCATTGCATTGTTGCAGGATTTTCTGTAATTTAAGCCTAGCATTGGAGCTATTAGTGATGTAGCCCTAGGTAATTGTGAATGATAAAGGTTTGATTTTTTTGCAGTTGATGATGTCGTTCAATATAAATTTGGTGAAAAATCCTCAGTGTCCTTGCTCTCAAGTGGATTTAGCGATGTGACATTCAAAAGTTATAATGGGTATGTTGAGAAAGATTCCCAGCAAAAGTATTTGTTAATTTTGATAAATCAAGAGAGCAATAATACAAGGGTCTTGTTTGAAGATGCAGAATTGGTCATTACACAATCCCTGATCAATGGCTTCTTTAACAATTGAAAGTCCACTACGACGGCCTCCATACCCAAGAAAGTTGAGAATATGCTTTTGTGTAAGGTTAGGGATGAATTGATTAGGAGAGAGAAAAAAAAGTTAAAAAGAAAATAATATAATATTTTCTTAAATTAATTAGGTTAGCTAATATGGAAAGCAATTAATTTTAAAGATGACATTGATTATAGTGATTTTCTAATCATTAAATTTCTTAGAAATCGACGGTTTAAAAAAGGTGTAATTTTTGTAGAGTTACACCTGATGTAACTTAACACTTTTTTTAAACCATTGGATTTAAGTAGATCCAATAGTAAAAAAAAGACCCACATTAATGATAATATTCTTATTAGAATCTCATTAATTATTCCTCATTTATTATATTTTATATCAATCTCTAAACCCCAAAAAGTGTTATATTTTACTCTCTTTACGTTTTTCTCTCTATCTCTTTATCCTCCACCGTTGTTCCACCTCCATGGATAGATTGCTGGCAGAAGAAGGGAAAAAAAAAAAAAAAAAAACCGTGGAACATTGACATTAGAGGTTTTTGCTCATATGCTTCCATATAAACAACTGAAGGTTTTAGAAATGTATTTTCAATCTTATATCAAAATTGGGAATCCACAAGGTCAAGAGAGAAATAAGCACCAAATACACATCAATGATTACATTGATTAGCAAGCCAAAGATTAGATTATGCAACTTCATAGTATTCAAATCCATCCGAATAATCCGATACAGTAAGCAAATTTTCAGAATTTTCAAAGTATAAAAGTAAAAAGTAGGGAGTCAATTCAAGTTAATCTCTATATTGCCAGACTAGTAAAAAAATTAAATGTCTCGTGTACTCTGACTGCTATCTCTTTTGAACAAGTAATATAATTGTTACAAGTAATTAAATGTCTCCTGTTATTTTTTTTTATTAAACACAGTAACAATTACACAATTATTTTTTTATTAAACACAGCAACTAAAACCAGCTCCAACATTATGGCTAAAAGAGTAAATATCATTCTCTCTCAGATTGTTGTTTCAGCTTGGTTAGTGTTCGGCTTGGTTTTTTTGTTTTTTTTTTTTTCTTCTGCTGGCAACCTGTAGAGGTGGAACAATGGTGGAGGAGACAAAGAGAGAGAAACGGAGAGAGAGAGAGAGAAAGTCAGACGTTTTTGGGTTTAGAGATAAGTTTAAAATGTAATAAATTAGAGTAATTAATGAGATCCTAATAAGAATATTTGTAATAATGAAGTTATTTTCTTAACCATTGGATCTACTTAAATCCAACAGTTTAAAAAAAAGTGTAATTCTAAAGGGTTACACCAGGTGTAACTTGAAGCCGTCTATACATATATATATATATATATATATATATATATGTGAAAGAAAGAAAAATTTCAATAAACAATGAACATTCTATTCTCGTCAGTCGTCACGATCAAGTACAGTAAACTCTTATTTTTCCTTTTTGATGATGTCTACTCTTTTTGACACTTGCACGTGTGGCCCTACTAAAAAAGTGAAATTTTCATAGGCTACTTCACCAGTGAGGGTTCTTGGCATCACCACCAAGCTAGAGAAAGAAAATCTCAATTCCATATCATTCATCAAATTCAACATAACAATAATGTTTATTGTGGGCCTCTAAATAAGGTACCAGGTTACATCAAATAAGGCAGGGAAATTAAATCATAATCAAGATAGCAATTAAATCCCTTAAGACATTCAAAATAATCTGGGTGGGGTCCGCACCATAGAGCCACTCAACTCAACTCCTGGATATTAATGAAGTCATAATCTAACAATTATACCAAGAGATGATAATTGAGGATCCAGAAGGCTATCATATTAAACCTTAGCATCTCTGTCTACCCATTTACAAAAATTATCACAGAAGATATGATTAACAATTATAATAGTGGATTCTGATGGATCACTTCAGGTAGTCAAATGCTGAACACAAAAATTTTCCATTGCTGTGGATAAAACATCATAACATAATATATTAACAAAGTTCAAATATGTACATGTGCTTTGAAACGCACCATAGTATAAGTATATATGATGTGCAAAAAGAAACCCAAAATGTTGATTTCTAATAATAGGCACATAATGGAGTAACAAAAATGAGGTAATGTTTTGATGACTTTATTTTGTCATATGAAAAGACAAAGTGATACATTATATATGAATAATGTATCTATTTGTCTTTTGTATTTGCCTTTTTTTTTTACACAGTTCCAAAAGGAGATGCCTTGCATTACATAGTTCTTTTTGAACTTCATTTTCATGGATTTTCTTGAGGTGGGTCATGAATGGCAACGATGTTGAACTTATACCGCGGTTCTACAGGGGTGTCCAACTTTATTGCTTTCACTTGGATGAGAAAGTTCTTATCAGCGGAGAGCTTGACAAAGCTTTCAATATTTTTGATTCCATCCTATAACCAAATAAGTACACTTAATTAAACTAAAATAAGAATTTGATTAAACTTAAATTGACAAGCTGAGGGAAGTGAAGCATTATAATATTATTTTGTAATATCAGTGTTAATAATAACTAAGAATTCAAAAGATTGTCATCCACTAAATACATTAACGTTGGCCATTTGAGTTTAAGCCAAATATATATATATATATATATAACTCCATACAATTACTATTAACATTCCCATTATATTTCTAAGGTATAGCCAACTATGTACCTTGTTTATAAGGCATAGCAAGTGAAAGCACAACAATATTATCATAAATTGTATTGAAAATTCGATAGGTAGCTATTCTATATTATACAAAGCATAAAAATTAGACACTTGGCAAAACTGTATGTATTAAAAAAAATTCTTGAAAATATAAATAAGAATTGAACAATTTTACTTCATTACCTTTGAATACTCCGAAAAGTTCACAAGAACAATAGAAAAATAATATTCCATCATTTAGAAACTAAGACAATCAAATGTCTAAAATTAGGGATTTTTTTAAAAAATAACTATAAAAGCCAAACTATTTTATTAGTTAGCTAAGGTTTGAAACTAATTTGGTATCTAACAATTTGAGTTTGTTAGATACCAAACTATAAAAGCCAAACTATTTTATTAGTTAGGTAAGGTTTGGAACTCAAGTATTAGAGACTCAAGTTCTCTCCATCACAAATCACAGAATGCAGGAAGAAAATGCAGGAAGAAATCACAGAATATAGCAACCAGAAAATGCAGCAACACGCAAGAAGAGATCACAGTACGTAGCAACCAGAAAATGTGCAGCAATCAGAAATGCAGCAATCCAGAAGCCAGAAAATGTAGCAACACGCAGGAAGAAATCACAGAATGCAGCAACCAGAAAATGTGCAGCAACCAGAAAATGCAGCAATCCAGAAACCAGAAAATGCAACAACTTAGAAAAGAAAATCAACATAGAGCAACGCAGAAACCCAGAACAGTAACCCAAAAAACACAAGCAAACCAAGTAGAAAAGAAAAAAACCCAGAACATCAACCCAGAAAACACTAACATATCCAGAAAATACAAACCCACTACCTATCATACATAAATCATATGTATAGATAATTTTGATAGATTTAAACAATGGAATTTGTATGGATTACATTTATTATGCTTATAAAGAGCCAAAAGGTCAAATCATATGTCAAAAATATGAAGTTTTTAATATTTTGTTATAAAAAGTAAAAAATTTAGCTTTTAAATTTTCTGTCATGTTTGTATGTGAAAGTGAATAAACTATTTATTTAAAGATTAGTTATGATTGTTTGTTACCTCTGTAGTCTCCTTCATTAGCTTAATTGCTGAGCATGATAAAAACTTTTCAGTCTCATCTCCAAATAGAGTTGCCATTAAATGTCCAATTGTATCGTCCAACTTAACTTCCAGTCGACATCTAGAAGTTGGACAACGAAATTAATACTCAATTGGATACAAATATAAATTTAACATTAATTAATTTTTTTTTTATCCATATCATTAGTGTTACAAAGGGGTTTTTAGTAGTGTACATACCGTGGATTTGCAACAGCCTTTTCCTTGCAATATAAGCATGAAAATTCTTCATTATAGTCTACATCAGTGGTTTTGTGACACTTATTGCAAGCCATGTACCAAAAATGTTGGTCCAACTTTGTAATGGATATTGTTGCATTTATCCAAAAGTTGGATCGCTGCATCAATTGATTGTTACACATTTCCATTATTTAGTTGATAGTTTTTTTTTTTAATCTAGACGAAAGAAACTATAATAAGAGGTAGAAATAGATATCACCGTTTGAACCAAAGTTGCTATTAAAGCAATCTCGATAGTATTTTCTATTGTTGGTGCCAGGGAGCTTGATGAAGCTGTGAGATAGTGCTTTTCAGTGATTATTTCATTTAGCTGCTTTTCCTTTTCGGTAGCCCTACGAAAAATAAAAATACATATATTGCAAGGGTTATAACAGTAAACGAATAATACTGTTCCAATGACTAAAATGTTTTAAATTCTGATGTTAATTTCCATTGCATTCTATATAGAGGAAAAAGTTGTAATCAAATGAACTGCAACACAAGAGGCAACATTTATGAAGATAAAACTGTGAGGTTGCAACAAATCAAATCTTGCTGCTACAAGCAAATCACATTGCTCTGGCAATTGAAAATTGAACAGCAAAAATAAATGATTCAAAGTTTCTTGATTCTCTATTTCTATAAAAGACAAGCTAAAGATATACTTTGTCTTTTGTGTAGTGAGTAGGGCATTTTGAACCAGTTTCAACATTACCACTAATGGTGAAATTAAGAAGGTAGTTAAATTTCATGAATTAGATTACAAACATCATAATCAAAACTTATTTTTTATACTAATAAATACATTAACATTGGTCACTTGAGTTTAAGCCAAAAAAATAAATAATTTTATAACTCCATTTAATTACTATTAATGTTGCTATTTTCTAAGGTATAGCAAATTATGCATCTTGTTTATAAGGCATAACAGGTGAAAGCACAGCAATGTTATCACAAATTGTATTGAAAATTCGATAGGTAGCTAATGCATCAAGAATTAAACTTTCTAGAAATCCACAAAGGAAAAGAATAAATAAATAATCATACTGTAAACACAAAATTTCCCAATTGCAGAAAATCAAACAATTGAAAAGAAATATGGTTTGCAAATATAAATTTGTATTGATGTATAATAAGTAAAATCTCTATTTCGATTCTTTTACAAAAGAATACCCTCTGATTCTATCTTCATTGAATTTGACTCGAACAAGAATCTTCTTGACTTTAATTGGAAGATGGATTGATCAGTCTTCACAATAAATCTCTAGCTTCGAGCTTATTAGAGATTTATTGTCCTTCAAGTTCTTCAAGCCCTTCGAATGTTCTTCAAGTTCTTCAAAGATTCTTCATGTTCTTCAAAGTTTCTTGAGACGAAATTTCTCCAGAGTTTGGGCCTCTTGAAAACTTGGTGTTGAAAATGAGAGGGGAAGCCCTTTATTTATAGTGATTTTAGAGGATAAGCTCCACTTTGAATTGATATGCTTGAAAGTATGTAGTAGACTTTTGATTGGTCCAAACTCTTCTTAGAGATAATTATCTCTGTTTATTTATTTTGATAAAGATTACATTTTGATAAAGATAATAATCATCAAAGATAAATAATTATCTCTATTTAATTTATTTATTTTAATAAAGATAATTATCTATCAAATTTTGAATAGAAAATTTACCTTTATCTTATTTATTTTAATAAAGATAATAATCCATAAATTTTAAATATGAAATTTATCTTTATTTTGTGGGCCAAATGACACGTGGCAAATTTTGATATGCCAATGTGATGTCAATTTGGATGACACATGTCATCATCTAGTTTGATTAATTTAATGACATTAATTTAAAATTTGCCACTAAATTTTGATGTGGCATTTTATAACTGGCTTAAAATTTTGCCTCCTACACATACAAAGATCTAGAATGAACCAATAAGTAATACAAAGCATAAAAATTATACGCTTGGCAAAATTGTATTGATTAATATTTTTATATAGAAGGTTTCCGTTAGTATCACAGATAAGCCTCATGGCCTTTAACTGTCACGTGAAGTTAGAGCAACATTATATAATTAGGAATGATTTAAGATAAGATAGGCTTGTAAATGCAAAAAAATAAATAAAGTAAAGCCAATATATAACATAATTGAATGATGATTTTCAATTAGTTGGAGATTTTTAAGAGTGTAATATACAGAAGGTGTTTGGTTGTTTATAGAGGTAAAAAAATAAAAAGGGAAAAAAGGAGTCTATTTGTTTTAGTAGATTGTTGATGCACATCAATCCTAAAGTCTGCTAAAGACTAATGCATTTATAAATTGAATTGAAGTCATATTGCTCAATGTTTTAAAAAGTGGATATTAATCACTTATATGAAGTAATAAAGAATTTAAAAGAGATGCATAATGTACCAGGTTTGTAATGCAGTTGCTTCAGGAATGCGTGGATCAATGATGAAGAAACTTGATGATCTTGTAGAGAGAGACAAACCTGTGATAGATAAAAATGTTAGGGTAATGAATAATTACTAAGCCAATATTTTCTTCTTTTTTGAAAAGAGTTTACCATTGTGGGAAACAACTTTTAATTTGATTGCCATAATAACAGGTCTAGTGGTGATAATCTGTGCAATGGCAGCTGATTCATTGGTAACAAATTGATCCCACATTGTCAGAATTATTGGTTTCAGCCTGTAATGTATAAATAGTGAGTCAGAATATTTGAATTGATAAAATATGAACATTATAATGTATTTCAAATATATACTTTTTTTAATAGATAGATAGTGAGAGAAGAGAAGGCAAGTTTTGAACCATAGACAGGATCAATATAAAATATATTATTACCATTGAGCTATTACTTAAATTCTTATAGTTTAAATGCATACATTTGCTTTAAAAGGTACATTATAAAGCTAAATATAGATGCTGTGAAAAAAGCTCCCATCTTTGAATCATGAATTCCTAAGCAAACTGTGATAGCAGAACATTTCGTCAAATGCTTGGTGGACACATACACAAGAAGTATCTTTCAAACTTAACTGGAGGTATATATATATATATATTTTATAAATTCCTCAACCAGAGGTATATTAAAACCCTCAAAATAAATTTAAAGTTCTTGAATGCATTTTATTTTGTTATTATGTAAAAGAACAGTTTAAAAGTGTTGGTTTATACATGACTTTTTATTAATAGCAGTAGTAGTTGATTTAGATTGGCTAGGTATAAAGAATTGAATTAAAAAGAAATCCATTGTGAGAAAAGATAGAAGAAATTATTAAATCTTACAATTGGTCAATTAGAATAACTTCTTGGATTGTTGATGAGCCATTTCTAGTTTGTAGTTGTCGAGCTGGGCACACATCAATTGCAACAGCAATAACATCTAAAATAAATAAATGTCATTATTGTTGGTTAATATTAAACTAAAGAAGATGTATGAGAATTAATCTTGCAATTAATTTTTTTGATAAGTAAATTAAATTAATATTCCAATTCTTACCGACAAGTGCAGAGTAATCAATATGTTTATGAAGCTTGGCAAAAGGAACAAAGCTAAAGGAAGGTGCAGGAAGTGATGAATCATCATTTGATATTTCTTCAATCAACGTAGTTGCATTAATTGTCCATTGATAAACATTATCAACAATTTGATGCTTTGGTTTGATTGGTTTGACGATTGCATTATGGATGCAGTATGTCCTTGTTATGTGTAGCAGATGGTTAAACATGTCAATCTCACGTTGATTGAAGATAACAACTTGTACTTTGTTTCCTCATATAAGTAGAATTGTTAGATGTATGAGGGTGAAAATCAGCATCTATCTTACAAGCACAATTACATAGAATTTAAAAAATAGATTGTTAATATACCTGGCTATTAGTCAATATAAGCCTCATATATTTGGTTGGGCTTTGCATTGATGTACATGCCATTGTCTTTTCAGCAACAACAACCTTCACTTTCCAATTTCTAGTTTTTGGATTAATATCTTTAATAGAATTATATAGTTTGCGCATCCTATTGAGTTAATAATGGAAATAAGAAAAACAATCATTAGCTATAGTAAATAGTACAATATTTAATAAGAATGATCTAGATGTTGATAAAAATGATAAGTACCAAGTAAAAACATATAAGGAGATGCAAATGTAATAAAAGCAAATTAAGGAAAAATAGAGAGAGAGAGAGAGAGAGAGAGAGAGAGAGAGAGAGGCTAAGCAAATTACTTGGTTTATTTGAAATAGCTTTCAAATATGAAAATCAATTTACCAGTGCTAATAATTCTCTATAGACAATGTTCTTTGTGCAAGTGTCATTAGAATCATCAATAGAAGTTGGTTGAATAATAACTTTAATAGAATTTGCAGTTTTTGCTCTAGATAATGCTACATAGAGTTGTCCATGAGAAAAAACTGGTTGAGGTAAATATATTCCCACATAATTTAGCGTTTGTCCCTCAGCTTTATTTATTGTCATAGCGAAACTTAGTCTAATGGGAAATTGGGTGCTTTTGAATGGAAATGGTTGCCTTTCATTTTGAAGAGGCAAAAATGGAATCCTTGGCAGAAAAACTCTTTTACCAAGATAATGACCTACAACAATTTCTGCATCAATTACATTTGGTTTAAATTGACGACAAATCAATCATGTTCCATTGCATAATCCTTGAGAGGGATCAATGTTTCTAAGCAATATGACAAGGCAATTTGGTTTAAGCATTAATTCATGTGGAGGGAGTCCATTTAGTGTTAAACTATTTAAGAAGTCTTCTCGTAGACCTTGTTCAATTCTATCTATGGTCTCATCAAAGCTATAATATCGAGTAACCTCACCCGGAAACTTTTTTATAAGCAAGTTATTTATCTCATCAACACAATCACTTTTAGGTGTTAAAATAGCTCTATTAATCATAAGGTGTAAATTTCTTGGATAATCATTTATATTTAAAAATATAGCATCTATCAAAGCAGTTAAAGAAGTCATGTCATCTATGTATGGTATAATCATGGTAGTTGGGAGATTTATTGTATCATCAGTAACTATTTGTTTTGTTCCATTTCCTACTCATAACAAGTAATTTGAAAAGGCAAGATCTAATTGTGCTCTCATGTTTTCAGTTAATTTGATCTTTTCTAATGTAGGCCATAAATATGACTTGACTAAGCTAGCATCAATTGTTTCTTGTCTTGTTGCTTTTGGAACAACAGGCCTAGAGGAAGTCACCTCCAAATACAACTAGTTGACCCTCAAATGGTAACTCAGATTCATTTATATCTTGCAGCATCTTATCTAGAGCTTCTATTGTTTGTCTTCTTGACATTGGTGCTTCATCCTATATAATTAACTTTGAAGCTTGTAAAAGTTTGGCTAGTCCACTTTGCTTGCTAACACAACAAGTTATACTATTCTCAACCTCGAGAGAAATCTTAAATCGTGAATGTGTTGTTCGACCCCTAGGTAGTATGGAAGCAGCCACTCCTGATGATGCAATTGCAAGAGCTACAAGGTGTTTTGATCTTATTGTGGCAAGAAGAGCTCTATAAAGAAAAGTCTTTCCTGTTCCACCAGGCCCATCAATGAAAAATGCCCCAGGTGTATTTGAGAAAACTTTTTGTAATATTCTTTCATATGCATATTTCTGTTATGCATTTAGTGATTCAGTTGCAAGTAGATCTTCTTTTGAAATTGTTATCTTTAGTTCATCATGAATCTCCCTCGATCCTATTTGATCTTCATCAAAAGTAACCTTAAAATCAACCAAGTTATAACTATTTATATCGTTTCCCATTAGTTCAAGTGTGGAAGCAATACTTTGCAAGACTTTTGTTCTAACATTGAGTACAACACCATTGAGTTGTCTAAAGTCCTCAGACATCACTTGTTCAAACTTGTTCCATAGTAATTTAGGGTTGCTTGGATTAAAGTAGACTAATGTTGTAGCAAATAAACACCTCAAACTATATGGCATTTGATACATAGATGCTTCTTCCAAGAACTTGTCTAAACTATTGTCAGCTTCTAGAAATCCAGATAGCAAAGCAGCTTCACGAAATGTTGAAGCTATGACACCACTAATAGTTTTTAAGTCTTCAAATGATGTTGGTCCTCTCACATGATTCAACAACAATCACAAATAATATCTTTCACCTTTAATAGAATTTGCTGCAACAATTCTACCAATCACATTTTTCTTTTTTCTTGGAGTCCATATTTTATCTCATTGATTCCATACAAACTACTCAGGATATTCTTTATATAATAGCTTACGTGCATTTTCATCTATCTTATTTCTACAAAAAAAATTCAGTCAGTATTGATCTTGAAGAAGAATCATCTCTTAGAACACGACTAAGATCATCATATTTTCTAAAACTAATAGAGTGTTGATCTTCAAGATGTAATTGTAAAATGTAGACTGAGGGATACATCTCATTTAATTCGAAACCATAAATTCTCCACATTGCTTCAGGGAGAGTTATCCAACGTGCTGATTGAAATATTTCAATTTCATTTATATCTTGTGAATTATCTTCTGGAGTAACATGGAAAACAACACGATCATGCCCCTTATATATATATATATATATATTTGTATAGATATTTAACCGCTTTGATTGTTGAACATATCTCTACATTTATATGGCAATCAAATTTTGCAAGTAGGTAAGCATTATACTGTACAACCCAATGGTTATCTAAATCTTTTCCACTGACCTTAATGCTTGCACCATCATCCTAACGTCTATATTTGGGGAATGAATCATTGCCTACAGTAGTTTGCTCACAAAAATCTCTCGGATAATGGTTCTTGCACCGACCAATTTTTTTCATACATATGTTCTCCGAATTAAGAGCACCACAAGGACCATGCATCATGTGCTTCACAATAGCTGAATATAGGTGTGAGTTTTTATCTTTGTTTGGAAGTTCTGCTGATACAATATCATCAAATGTTTCAGGTGCAATAATTTTCCAATCTTTCTTTAATATGATTAAGAAATGCGCATGTGGAAGTCCTCTTTTTTGATTCTCAATTACATATACATATCCAGCAACCACTGCAAATACTTGTTTCTTAAATAAGGCGTAAATGCACTTTTAGTCCTTACATTTTGCACGTTTTTCCATTTTGGTCCCTACATTTTATTTTTACCACTTTTAGTCCCTAAACCAATTAACGCTTGACATTTAGGTCCTTTTTGTTACCTAACTAACAGCAAAAGCTAAGGTGGCTAACAGTAGAATAAAAAACTAATATAATCAAACAGTATATAATGCCATGTCAGCATATAAATTCAAAAAATTAATTTATTAATTTTAAATAAATAAAAAAATAAAAACAGAATTAAAAATCAAAATTTATTAATTTTTCTTTAAAAATAGAATCAAAATTCATTAATCAAAATCAAAATTCAAAAAATAATGCCTCCCATTCCTTTCATTAATTTTTCTTTTCATCATTATTTTTTCTTTTTATTATTTTGTTGGAAGATCATGCCTTTGTCATATTCTTTGTGTTCTTTCCATAACTGTTCATGTTCTTTCTCACTTCTCCAGAATTGTTCATGACAGGCCACAAACTGAATGACCCCTTGTGATTAAACCAATTAATTAATTAGCCAAGTTATTAATTAATCAATTTATCATGCAATTGCGTGGCAGCACAAACAAATAACTAAATATGCAGCGAAAATTAAATAACACGGTGATTTGTTCACGAATGGGGAAAACCCTAACGGCAAAAACCCCACCGGGTGATTTTCAGGTCACCACTCCCGAAACTCCATTATTATCAAATCAAGCGGTTACAAGTAAAGGAATCCCAAGTACCTTACCAACCTACAGTTGAACCCTTACCCCAATACCCAATTGGTCTTGATCTGTAGTGACAATTTCCACCTTTAATGCACGGCTCCCAAGTACGTGACTAACCAGATGCGCGAATCCCAGTACGCGACTTCAAACACCAACTTTAGAAAGAGAGGTTGGCTGCAAAGTTCTTCAGTTCATCCTATGCGATGAAGATCAAGAAGATGCTTGGTCACAAAATCCTTTGGTGCAAATACACAGCAACTTCTTCAGAGAAGATGAACTAGGTCAAGAACTTTGTCTTTGATCATAATTTGCTTGAACAAGGATTTCTCAATGCTTTAGCAACTTGTGTCTATGTTGATAGCTCTTAAAACAATCCTTTTATATGTTCAGGGTTAGAAGAAAAGAAGGTCCAAAAACATATTCACGGATCCCAAGAAAATCAGATCAGAAAACCTGATTTTTTAAATCTCGACAGATAGCAGGTGTCGAGGAGCTATCGAGCAGGTGTTAAGCTTTAATGAAAATGCACTTCAGCTTGATTTTTCTTGGACAGACTTGATGACTTCAACACTTGATCTTGAAACCTTATTTCTTGAAGTATTAAAAACACCTAGAACTACCCAATTACAAGTAGAGTGCGTTTTGTCTAAGGATTAGCCAATTTACATAAATAAGTATGACATATGTTCTTAGCATGTGAACCACATATGTCCTAACAGTTCACGTTCTTCCTCAAATAACTCGTTGCCCAGAACACAACTGTGCCCTTTGAATCTTTGATTGGCTTGATCTACAAAAAGAACATGACAAAGGCAGGAAAACCTAATCATTTGTAGATCTTCCTCAAAGGGCACAGATCTACAAAATACAAAAACCTTCAAAGATTCAAAACACAAAGAACACAAACCTAAACCCAAACCCAACCCTCAATCTCTAGCAAACCCAGAACATCACATGAAAAATCAAACCCTCCATACAAACATCAAACCCACAAAACTCAAATCATCCTTTTTTAAATCTAGGGCTTATCACAGCGGTTTGTGGAGGCTCGCGGAGCTTGGAGTCGACAATATCTGCGACTCCGGCTCCGGCTTCGGAATAGGCGGTTGCGACGGCGGCGGCGGCGGCATCGTAAGGTGCTTCGCGATAACATCCAGGGAATCACCAAGCCCGCTATTCGCTGATTGGCTCGTAGGGGTGGAGTGAAGCGTATCAGTGGTCTAATCTACAAGGAGACACGTGGCGTCCTCAAGATCTTCTTGGAGAACGTGATTCGCGATGCCGTGACCTACACTAAGCACGCAAGGAGGAAGACCGTGACGGCCCTGAACGTCATCTATGCCTTGAAGAGGCAAGGAAGGACTCTCTACGGGTTTGGGTTTTTGCGTTTTGTGTTTAGTATGGGACTTTGGGAACAAGTCTGATGGTGGTGGTGTTTTTTGTTTTGTAATTAGGGGTGATTCTATTTCAAATATGTGGGTTTTTAGGGTTTGGTTTTAGGTTTATTAGCTTTAGTTCTACTTGTTTGTGTTTTGAATGGTCTTTGTATTTTTTGAATTTTGATTTTGATTAATGAATTTTGATTCTGTTTTTAAAGAAAAATTAATAAATTTTGATTTTTAATTATGTGTTTATTTTTTTATTTAGTTAAAATTAATAAATTAATTTTTTAAATTTATATGCTGACGTGGCATTATATACTATTTGATTATATTATTTTTTTATTCTACCGTTAGCCACGTTAGCTTTTGTTGTTAGTTAGGTAAGGACCTAAATGTCAGGCGTTAATTGGTTTGGTGACTAAAAGTGGTAAAAATAAAATGTGGGGACCAAAATGGAAAAACGTGCAAAATGTAGGGACTAAAAGTGTATTTACGCTCTTAAATAATTCAATTTTCAGCTCCTCTAATTTTGCTCTAAAGACTCGGGCAATCAAATCAGGTCAATTTTGTGCTTCTTCTCCTAATTGTAATTCTTGTTTAATTTCTAGCCAATTTGGGTTGCATGGCATAGTGAGAAAAATATCTGGTTTTCCAAAGCACTACACCAATGCCATTGCATCCATGTACCTCTTTCGCATATCCCTTGGTCTACCTATGAATGAAGCTGGCAAAATTATTCTACGTCCAACTTTGGAACCATGCGTTTCACCCATATGAATGCTATCAATAATGCCTTAATAGGCCTCAGCTCGAATCTCATCTTGCTTGTTTCGAAAATAATCTAATCTAGCTGTTTCAATTTTGATATACATGTCAACAACATATTGTTGAAAGAGCCGACTTGAATGCAATAAGATTGATTTGATGAAAACTCTTATTTGTAATTTATAGCAATAATATTCACGACATGAGACCACACATCTTTTCTTCTTCTTCTCTAGTACTGAAAATATAGTTGCATAATGTTAGAAGCTAAATAATCCTATATGTTACGTTATAAGCAACAACACTAATATTTAAGATAATGTTTACCTTTCATTTCCTTGTTAATTAGTTTTGTGGCAGAGCTTGATTCACATGGATTAATTAGCACTTTAACTTTAGAAGGCAAATATTTCTTTCCCTTTTCAACTCTTCGTATTCCTTGATGCCAACCAGTATCTCCATAGGGGAATAACAAAGGATATTGTAAAGGGTCATAACAACCAAAGTAGTATTGTACCCTATAACTACTCCTAGAATGACTATAAACAATAATGTCCCGACTACTGTAGTCTCTTGAACTATCATCTTCGACCCATATTGCAGCTACTTGTGAAGCTGAAGGAGTATTATAGACACATTGGTCTAATGCAACATCTGATCTTATATGAATACGGAGATCTTTCCAAGTTGGTATATTCTTAAGAGAATGAAAGAATGCACAATATGGGTTTACTTTTAATATATCTATTATTTGGCTCAAAATGGATGGGTTTAATCGATCTGAATTATAAAGTCTGTTTTGTACTTCATGTTCAGTATCATAGAAATACAATTGCAAGTATGAAGGATGATCATCTAATGGCAGTAAGTCATTTATATAATGGTACACTTGGCCTTGAACCCTAAATGTGTATATGCCCTAGTTTCTTTTACAAAAATTTTGGTCATATTTGACACCAAAGGATGTGCATGCAAATGTGTTATTGTAAGTGCGAATATATTTGAGAAACTCTATTGATTCTTCTGAATTAGAAGTGAACAGCCTATAGAGATCATTAGGAACACCATTGGAGACCAAGCAAATCTGTCCATCAGAACAGCAAAATCCTTTAGGCTCATGATAGAACCTTTTTGCTTGACAATGCATACATGCTGATACGGGTAACAAAGTATGCGCTTGGAATGGTATACTTTGCAAGACAGGTCTAAGATTTTTGCAACTTTGAATTTTTTTTACTGCAGAAAAAGAAGATAGACACCAAGAGTAACAAGAACCTATTAATTCAAGTTTAGCTGTAAACTAATAGAAATCTAAAATCTTTAGAAGGACAAGTATCTAAAATGTATAGCCTAGTAGGGGTAGTATTTTTTATCTATGAGGTACCGTACTTGTGCAGCTTTGCACTAATTTTGTTGGAATCGAACTGGTTACTTCAGTAAAGCATGATCTTATTTTGAATGACATTTTATTATTCAAAACTTTAATGCAAATCTTATAGAAATATGGAAGACTTAATCTATTTGACTAACACTTACCAACTTCAAAGATGTTGTACTCACTAATTTGCTTTTTTCCTCTATCAAATAGATTTAGCATCATGTGGTAGCGTCGGTTTTCTAAAAGTTCAAATCAGGGGAATAGTTGGTATTTCGGGATATTAAAATGCCAAATCTGTGGTTAGAATAATATTTTTAGTAGTCAATTCTTACCTATATTTGTTCGAGAATCTTCATTGATCAGTATACCATGATTGCTAACGGAGACAAACTTTCTACAACTATCACTTTCAACAGCACATATTTTAGATTTTTTCTTAAGCATTTGTTCATTTCTATCATTAACTGTTGCAACACCTTGCTTTCTTTTCATCCTACATCCCCATTTATTGATATCTTCTTCTACTAAAATGTGCATTCTGGGACCATCAACTTCTTTAGAAGTTTCCATACTTGCAATCGAATTAATTTGAGCATTCTTAATAGCTTCTTTTGGAAGAGCTGTTCTTTGTGCATATGCTTCCCTTCTTATCTTGCAAATTTCTCTTTTTCTCTCCTCAAATAATGCACTACACGAATACCAATGCTCTCCTCTCTTTTGTTGTCCTCTAACACCTTTATTCATATTAGGTAACACCAAATTAACACCACATGTCTAGATCAGATGAAAAGTGTATTGTTTTACATATATAAACTTACATTGGTTGTTTGTGATTGCTTCTTTTGCAAGAGCTTTCTTTTGTGCATATGCTTCTCTCCTTTTCTTGCATATATCTTTTTTTTGTTCGTCAGATAATGTACCATACCAATATTTTTTTCTCTTAGGACCTTTTGTAATACCTTTATATTTATAAAAGGTGACAAAAAATTAGCGCCATGTTTAAAATTCAATCTAAAAGACTATTGTTTTCATATACTTAAACTTACCTTTTTTTTTTGAAGTAGTAACTAAGGGATCTGTTGGATTTATAATGATTGTATCATTATTGTTATAGTTTATCACTTCATCAGATGTTGATTTGCTTTTCCTTTTTTGGCTAGAACGATAGGAATTCCTCTTAATTGAGGTATCATCTAAATCTTCACTCTCCATGTAATTCTAGGCTACCATGTTTTGATTAAAAAAAAATGTGGAAATTAAGAGAGCAATAAATGATAACAAAGTTGGGAACAAACAATAACATTGAAATCAATGACAAAGATAAAACAAATATCCACAAATTTTGAATTAGAAAAGAAAAAAACAATATACAAAAAGGGGAAAATAACATATAATAGTAAACGATAAACAATAGAATCATTATACATTCCAAAGATAAAGTTTACAAATCGAGAACAATTTCATGTAATTTGAAGCGTTAATTGTACTTGTTGCTTTGGAGATCAAGTACTGATGAATCCTGTGATATCAGTGGGTTGAAAGTCTCGGGTGTTGATGATTTTGTGACTGAGTCTGGAGAAAACAAACACAGAATCAGAGGAGACCGGTGGAAGCCAGCCAAGAATCCTCCGATGGCAAAGTTAGTCTTTTTGTGATTCCAAGTATATTGGAAGTATCCGAATAACTTACCCTCTTGTTGATGATCACTTATATAGCATGTGGGGAATGGTTATTTGTTTGGTAATCGTTCCTATTGTTGAGGAATACGAAAGATTCGGAGGTAACTTCCATAACTGCCATGGAAGTTACATTATTTGGATCTGCATTCCACGACGGTTGGATCTGGCTTGCAATGGTTCGACTTCTCTTATGCCTGGTGGAAATTTGAGTCGTCGAAGGCTCAACATGCTCAAGACACAACAACCTTGTCCATCCTTTAAGGACGGACAAACGAGGTTGATATGGACGAGCACGCCCCTAACTTCCTTTGTTTTCTTTGGACGAGATATGACTCATGGATTTTTATTACACCATCAGTTGCCCCCTCGTCCATATAGGTCATCTAAAGGGTAAGGGGTAACCTTGCGTTACTTGAATGCGTGTAACTGGTGTTAATGAGTTGACGTGCCACATGTCACCATTTCATTGGCGATAAGTCTCGTCGATTCATTTTTTCGAGGTGACAGCCACATGTCACCTCTTGATTGGTTATGTCATTTTATATGCCCAGGTCATCTACCTATAAATAGGGGAATTCCTCCACTACCCTTCACAATTCTTCGATTTTTCTTCTTTGACATTCCTCGTCTAGATCCTCGTCTAGGAGATTCCTCGCGTCCATAGCCTTCATTTGTCTTAGAGCCAGATACTCTTTCTTCTCTCATCTTTTAGGTTTCTCTTTGATCTTTTCAAAAATGTCGTCTAGTGATAGTTTAGAGGAAGCCATAAACGAGTATCAAGATGAAAGTAGTTACAATACAAGTTCTAGTGGTTCTGGCGATAGTAGCGGGGGGAACTCCACGGACGAGGAATATGTTTCTGGCGTCCCTGGGTTTCTCTTAGAGGCTGTACAAGAAGAGCTTAGAAAGGCCTCGGGGTCCCAGGCAGGTACCTCGTCCAGTGTCCCTCCGTCTGGCCCTTTGGACGAGGAGGAGGTCACTGTGTATAGTTATGCAATAGAAATCCCTTCCAAAACAGACGAGCAAAGACTTGATAACCTTAGGACATGGTACCAAATCCCAGACAAGCTTAACCCTAGGTTGCTCATCCGTGGAGAATGGTGTTGTGATCCTCATTTTGGGATAGGCGTCTACGAAGCTTATCCTTTGGGGGGTTTAAGGTTTCCTTTGAATGCTTTTACTAGGAAGTTATTAATTAGGTTAGGTTTAGGAATATGTCAATTCAATCCTAACGCATGGAGATTGATCATCTCTATGCAAGTTTTGTGGAGGGAGGCATTCGGAGGGGACCATCCTCTTACTGTAGATGAGTTCCTTTACTGTTATAAACCCTCTGAAATTCATCAGTCCCTTGGCTTCTACTAGTTTACAGCCAGGGGCAAAGATTGTAGATTGATTAGGTCCTTGCCCTCGTCTGATAGAAAATGGAAGACGGAGTTTTTCTTCGTCTCTGGCTTTTAGGCTGGGAATCCTATAGACGTTGGCCGGGACACATTTGGTCGTTATACTAGGGACCTAGGGAACCTTCGTCCTGAGGGTAAGTCCCTACCCTTTTTTTTTTTTTTTTTTTTTTTTTTCTAACTTTTATTTGTTCCTTTACAGCTGTTGAACGACCTTCTCTCAGCAAGTTTCTTCGTGACCGTGTCCATAGAGCTCGTCTACACGCAGATAGGAATTTCCACTCTTTAGTGACGCTTAGACGACTTGCTAAGTGGGGATTAGGCCCTAATCCTTCTGAAGAGGCACTTGCACACGAGATTACAGTAAGGAGAAGTAAGTTTTAAACTTAAAACGTCCTTGACACACTTACCCTTTTTGTTTTAGTTCTAAAAACTTCTCTCTTTTTTTCTTTTTCTTTTTTTTTTTAGGAATGACAACAATGAAAGGAAACAAAGGAAAAGATGTTGTAAGCGAGGGGGATTGTCCTAAGACCTAAACTCAGATTTGTCCAGCAGCTGGGGATAATCGTCCTGAGATCCCATCTCAGACTTGTCCATCTGCTGGGGACAAGAGGAAATCCCTACCAAAAAACTTGGATCTGGGAAGTCTCCCAAGCTGTCGTGACAAAAGAGTTAAGCATGGATCGTCTAAAGTGGCTTACCTAATCTTCCTCAGTCCCATTCTTCCATCCAAATAGTTGATGTGGACATGTCCACGCCAATTGAGACTACCTCATCCAAAACCCCTCCTAGGACAACTGCATTTGTCTCGTCCCAACTTCCTCCAAGGGTTCCCTCGAACATGATTGAAAATGAGGACTTGGCTTGGGAACGCTTCAAGGAAGCTGTGAAGGATGAAGACATAAATGTATGTTACGACATGTCCCTGAAGGATTTTGAACACTCAGGTGTTCATGATCTTTTTAAGGTAACTTTACTCTTGTCTCGTCTCTATTATTTCGTAATTTTTGCCATCTAACCTAGCATTTTTGTCTTTCTTGTAGGCCATGTCCAAGTTCATCGCAGCGTCTAGGCAAGCCACTGAGTTGGACAAGACGAGGGTCTTATTGGAGACGACAATCCAGAATGTGAGGGACGAGAGTAAGAAATGGGTTGGGATAGCTGCCAAGGCTAAGGAGAAGGCAACGGAGCACCAAAATTTGATCGAGGAGTTGAAAGCTGATATAGTGGAGAAAGATACTCGTCTTGATCATATGTAAAAGAAGAACGACGAGTTGAGTACTCTTCTCTCCAAGACGAAAGAGGATGTAGTTGCTGAGTTCAAGGCGTCCAAAGAATTTACGGACTTATTAGATCGTAACTACGCAGCAGGTTTTGAGGATTTCAGGTTGGATGTTGTTGAAAACTTCCCTGAAGTGGACTTCAGCTCCATCAAGCTTAATTTGAATGCTGCTACCAGTTCTCTTCTTCAAACTAGCTCCGAGGACGTCAATGTTGAGGACGACGTTACAACTTTGCCTCCTAAAGACGCCCCCAATGTGGATGCTCCCCAGGCTTAGAAAATATTTTCATGTTTGTGTTCTCCTTCATTTTTTTTTCTCTGGTCCACAGTTTAGGACTTTTTCATTAAGCTCGTCTGTAGTTTTAGGACGAGTTGGTTGAACAATTAGTTTTATTTCACAAGGGTGTTTGGATGTTGGTCATCCGCCCTTAAAACAATTGAATGAATGCTATTATTTTTCTTTTTATATATGCATGGACGAGACTTTTTATTTCCATATACAAGACTTCATGCTTGACTCGTCCATATTTCATATACATACTTCTACCATTTTTATTGGAATTTCACAAAGTGTAATTCGTCTATGTGAAATGGTAATTATCAGCATTACCCGTTCTTAGACTTGGCTGATTTTCTTGTTTATTGAGGATAAGACCCTGCATTTTGCTCGTCCATGGACTGGATTGTTTTAGTAGGTGGCTTAAGTTCAAAACACTTCGTTTATGCATTTCCTCATCCATGGTTTGGACATGCATTATGCTTTACTTCGCCTATTAAATGGACGAGTATGCCTGGGGCTTATTGTGATTTACCCAAGGCATAGGCTTTACCTCGCCCTTTGCTTTGGACGAGTGGGCCTTGATTTTGCTTTACCCTTAGGAAAGCTAATTGATGTTACATGTCCGCATCCAGAGAATTTTCTCGTCTCGAGTTTTTTAACCTTCTCGTGGGTTAGTTTGAACAAAAATAGTATTTGGAAATCAGGAATTCACACAACATTATGTACATAGCATAAACATTGTTCACAGACGAGGCACATGCTTATGAGCTAATGCCTTCTGAGGAGTTAAACAAATACAAGCAAATCCATAACTTCGTCCATAACCACATCATGATAACAATAAAAATAATAGTGAAGTAATATTAAAGACATGTAGATAAACACACTCCTTATATAGATAAGATAATAGTCTCCAGGCTTGTCCAGACTGGCGTTTTACTGATAGTATTTCCTCAGATGTTCAACATTCCAAGGATGCTTCAGTTTCCTCCCGTCCAGGGCCTCCAAGTAGTAGGATCCTTGTCTTTTATAGTTGACAACTCTGTAGGGTCCTTTCCAGTTAGGTCCTAATTTCCCATGAGCTAGGTTCTTGGTTGCCAAAAAAACCCTTTTCAGGACGAGGTCTCCAATGTTGAATCGCCTTGGCTTCACCATTGCATCATATCGCCTAGCCATGAGGTTTTTGTACCTTGCCGTCCTTTGTTCTGTATCCGTCCTCACCTCGTCTACTAGATCGAGGTTCAAGCGGAGCTGCTCCTCGTTATCCTTGTCCTGATATGACATCACCCTATGGTTAGCCATGTGCACTTCCGCAGGTATGACTGCTTCGCTTCCATAGGCTAGTTTAAAAGGTGTTTCCCTTGTAGGGGTTCTCACCGTCGTCCTGTACGCCCATAAGACATCAGGTAGCTCATCTGGCCATACTCCCTTTGCCCCCTCAAGCAGAGTTTTGATGATTTTCAACAAGGATCGGTTTGTAACTTCGGCTTGACCATTTGCCTGAGGGTGGGTGAGGAAGGAATAATGATTTTGGATTCCAAAGTGTTCACAGAAGTCCCTGAAAAGGGCATTGTCGAATTGTCGCCCGTTGTTGAACACTAGTACTTTGGACACCCCAAACCTGCATACTATGTTCTTCCAGACAAAGTTCTTTACGTTCTGCTGTGTAATACTTGCAAAGGGTTCTACTTCGACCCACTTGGTGAAATAGTCTATCCCCACCACTAAAAATTTCATCTGTCTTGTTCTAAGTGGAAAAGGACCTAGGATGTCTAGGCCCTATTGAGCAAAGGGCCACGGGGCCATCATTAGGGTGAGATACTCTAACGGTTGTCTGGGGACATTACTAAATCGTTGGCATTGGTCACATACCTTTACATATGCTTTTGCATTTGTTTGGACAGTTGGCCAATAGTACCCTGCACGAATGACCTTGTGGATGAGTGATCTGGCTCCCGAATGGTTTCCACAGGCTCCTTCATGAACTTCTCTTAACACATAGTTCACCTCATCTGGAGCCAGACACCTGAGATAAGGTTGAGAAAAGCCTCTCTTATACAGAACTTCATCTATAAGGACATACCTGGCTGCTCTAACCCTGAGTTTTCTGGCCTCATCCTTCCCTTCCGAAAGCCTTCCGTCCTTCAAGTACGATACTATTGGGGTCCTCCAATTTTCTTCATTCTCTATTTGCTGCACTTTTGGGAGATCTATACTTGGGACGTACTGAACTTCGTTGAACTCGTCCATAGCTCTAGTCACTAAGGCTTCCTTCGCTAAAATGTCTGCTTCCACGGTTTCCTCCCTTAGGATTTGAACGAAGCTAGCTTCCTTGAATTTCTTCACCAACCGTAACACTTTTTCTAAGTATTTTTTCATTTGTCCTTCCCTTGCCTCATACGTCCCATTTATTTGGCCCATGACCAATTGAGAATCTCCCAAGACGAGTATTGACTTTGCTTCCACAGACTTAGCCAATTCCCACCCTTTAAAGAGGGCTTCATACTCAATTTCATTGTTGGTTGCTTAGTATTGCAGACGAATCTTATGCTTCAACTTATCTCCTTCAGGGGATTGCAAAGCTACTCCTATTCCTCCTGTATGTTGCGTGGATGAGCCATCCACATGGACGACCCATTTTTTACTATCTTCCATTCATACATCATCGCAGCTTGGTGTGAACTCCGCAATAAAATCTGCCAGGACCTAAGCCTTTATAGCATGCCTTGGTTGGTATCGGATGTCAAACTCACTGAGTTCAACAGCCCACTGGATCAATCGTCCTGCGGCTTCCAACTTGTTCATAGCTTTCTTGAGTGGGTGGTCTGTCATAACATTGATTACATGGGCTTGGAAGTAGTGTCTCAGCTTCTTGGAAGCTGTGATAAGTGCGAAAGCTAGCTTTTCTATAAACGGATATCGTCCTTCCGCTCCCTTCAATGCCCTGCTGGTATAGTACACTGGCTTTTGTACTTTTCCTTCCTCTCTTATCAATGTTGAGCTCACGGCATGCAGTGTCACTGCTAGGTATAAAAACAACTCCTCTCCCATTATGGACAGACTCAGCAACGGAGCCGTAACGAGGTATGTCTTCAAGTCTTGAAAGGCTTTTTGGCACTTGTTCGTCCACTCAAATGCTTTCTTTAGAACCTTGAAAAATGGTAAACACTTGTCAGTTGCTTTAGAAACAAACATGTTGAGGGCAGCAACTCGTCTGGTAAGAGACTGGACTTCTTTGATACTCTGCGGAGGCTTCATATCTAGAATTGCTTTAATCTTTTCCGGGTTTGCCTCGATCCCTCTGTGTGAAACCATGAAACCAAGAAATTTTCCTGATTCTACTCCGAAAGCGCACTTGCTGGGATTCAACTTCATACTGTATTGCCTAAGTGTATTAAAGGTCTCTTACAGGTCGTCTAGATGCTTTCCCTCATCCACGCTTTTCACCAACATGTCATCCACATAGACTTCTACGTTTCATCCAATCTGAGGACAAAACATGTGGTTGACCAGTCATTGGTATGTTGCTTCAGCGTTTTTCAAGCCAAAGGGCATTACTTCATAACAGAATAAGCCTTGACTAGTAACAAAGGATGTCTTCTCCTGGTCGGTCTCGTTCATCCTTATTTGGTTGTATCATAAGAAAGCATCCATAAAACTAAGTAATTTTTGGCCTGCGGTAGAATTCACCAATTGATCAATGCACGGCAATAGATAGCTATCCTTGGGGCAAGCCTTGTTTAGATCAGTAAAATCTACACACATCCTCCACTTGCCGTTTGCCTTTTTTACCATAACTACATTGGCCAACCAATCTGGATAGTACACTTCTCGTATAAACTTCGCCGCCATCAACTTCTGAACTTCATCTTTAATAACTTTATCTCTTTCAGGGGCAAACACCCTTTTCTTTTGTCACACTGGCTTGGAGGAAGGACATACGTTTAGACGGTGGGTGATGACACTAGGATCTATACCCAGCATATCCTCATGACTTCAAGCAAATACATCAGTATTTTTCTTCAAAAACTGGACGAGGTCCTTTTTAATCTTTTCTTTTAGATCCACCCCAATCCTGGTACACCTCTCAGGGTTGTTCTCATCTAAGGAAATATCTTCTAACACTTCGGTGGGTTCTACCACAAGTCTCTTTTCTTCAATATTCATGGTTTGAACTTGCTCGTCCGTGGCCAACATGGCCAGGTAACATTCTCTTGCCGCTAGTTGGTCTCCTTGTACTTGGCCTACTCCATAATCTGTTGGAAACTTGATCGACAGGTGGTAGGTAGATGTAACAGCCTTCCAACTTTTTAAAGTTGGCCTTCCAATTATGGCATTATATGAGGATGAACAGTCTACCACAAGAAAATTCATGTTGTAGACATCAAAATTTTATGATGTATTCACAACCGTCCAATTGTTCATGATGAAATATTTGTGATCAAATTAATCTCCAATTGATGAGGTGGACGATCAGCAAATGAAATCAAGCCATGTGGCAACATCAAATGAGAAAGCCATATGGCAATGTCAGAAGAAAATACCTATATGGAAAGTTTTTATTAAATGGGAGACTAAATTAAATCTATAATTAACTCTCAATAAATGCTGAGAGAAAATTCCAAACTAAATACTATTGAAGTTGCCTATAAATAAAGGCTTTTCATATGAGAAAAGGAAACACATAGAGAGAAAAAAAAAAACACTACTAACACTCTGCCAAAATAGAGAGTCATCTCTAAAAGTTCACAAGAATTCCATCATTCATCAAGGCCTATTCCTACTTCTTCAAATCAAAGTGGGGGTTCTCCTTGAATCTAGTTCGAGATCAAGCCAATGGCCTTTTCATCAAATCAAGCACATTCAACTATTCATTCAACTTGGAGACATCAAAGCACGATTCAAGATCAAGCTTTATAGCCCCTTCGGATCGTAACGTTTCTTGGAGATCGAATCAGAGGAATTTATTGTACTCTTTCATTGTAAAGATTCATACAGAGGATTGTACTCACATATATACAAATCAAATACAAATTGATTATTTGTTACATTATTTTTGTGATCGTGTGATTTACCTTTTACGAAAATTGTGTGTACAAATTTCTGGCACGCCCGGTGGGACCGCTCTGCCTCTCATCTCTTTCTCCATCCTAGAAATCTTCAAGTCTCCAATCCACCTAGTTCAATGGCCTCGAAAAAGTCTCAGATTTCCAAGAATGCTACCAAAAGCATTGGGGGATCAATAAGCAGCAGTACTTCCACAGGTCCCATGACTCGAAACAAAGCTAAGGCAATGAGGCTCCTCACATCACAAGAAGTCGAAGGAAAAGCTCCTGTGACGAAACTCATAAGTGCCCCAGCCCAGCCAAAGACTGTCATCTCCTTGAGCACTTTGAGGACAAACAAGCACACTTCCTCTAAGAAGGGAGATTCAGCATTCATTCCAGAAGACTCAATGATTGGGAGTGAATATCACTATTCTGCATCAGATGCTGGGTCGAGTAATGCTTCATAGTCAGGTTCTTCCCAAGGATCTCCCCGAGAAGTCACTTCATCTATCTTTTTAGAAAATTCTTCTCGTACAATAGCTATGGCGGCCATGATGACAGAGACTGCCACCATTGACGAAAAGATTGCTGAAATAGGACATGCTATAGCTAAGCTTACCAAGATTGTGGAGGAGAAGGACCTTCAAATTGCCACGCTTATGAACAAGCTTGAGGTTCAGAATCGAGGGGAGTCTAGCAAAAGCCATTCTCACACGCATCAGTGTACATCCCAAGATGCTTACACATCTTCTCCAAAGAAGGCTAGTGGTCCACAAGGGAGCTCTACCTCAATTTCATCTTTATCGGTCCAACAATTACAGGACATGATAACAAACACCATTCGAGCTCAATATGGTGGGGGCACCACAAAACTCTTTGATGTATTCAAAACCATACACCAAGAGGATTGACATTTTACAGATGCCTGCGGGTTACCAACCTCCTAAGTTTCAACAGTTCGATGGGAAAGGGAATCCGAAGCAACATATTGCTCATTTCATCGAGACTTGCAATAATGCTGGTACGGATGGAGACTTGCTCATGAAGCAATTTGTGCGTACTCTTCGAGGAAATGCTTTTGATTGGTACACGAATCTTGAACCCGAGTCCATTGATAGTTGGGAGCAAATGGAAAGGGAATTCTTGAATCGTTTCTACAGTACCCGATGCACCGTAAGCATGCTGGAATTAACCAACACGAAGCAATGGAAAGATGAACCAGTGGTAGACTACATCAATCGTTAGCGCTCATTGAGTCTCAACTACAAAGATCGCCTTTCCGAGTCTTCAGGAGTGGTGATGTGCATCCAAGGTATGCATTGAGGGTTGCTTTACATCCTCCAAGGAATCAAACCTCACACCTTTGAGGAACTTGCTACCCGAGCCCATGACATGGAGCTTAGTCTGTCTAGCCATGGAGAAAAGGGTTTACCTATTGACCAGCAGCGTAAAGAGAAGAAAGATATGCGGAGGGGGGATAAGTCTTCCAGATCCATGGTTAAGGAATCTATGGCCATTGCTGTGGAGCCTGTGAAGATCTCCAGTAAAGAGAATAAGAGAATGGAGAGAAGGGTCGGTCCAATGCAAGAGCGGGAGAAGCGTCAATTGACTTTGAAAAAGATGGAAGAAAAAACGTATCCGTTTCCAGATGCCGACATTCGAGGCATGCTCGAGGACTTATTAGAGAAGAATGTGATCAAGCTCCCAGAGTGCAAGTGTCCGGAGGAAATGGGGTGTACCAATGATCCAAAATACTGCGTATACCATCGAGTTGTAAGTCACCCTCTAGAAAAATGTTTTGTTCTAAAGGACCTTATCCTAAAGCTTGCAAAGGAAGGTAAAATTCTTTTAGACCTAGATGAAACTGCTGAGGCAAATCATGCTACGTTCGCTATTGGATCCCCAATTTTTGTAAAGTCACCAACTCCAATGGAATTGCAGTCCACCTTGCCATCAACATCAAAGGCATGTTGCAAGCACATCCAATTTGGAACGCTCGAGCCTTTGCACACATCATGCTTCAACCCTCAAGATGATGATAGCTCTGACGACGAATTGGTAGGTGACGAAGAGGGTTGGACTTTCGTGACCTACAAGAGACTTCAAAAACAGCATAACCCAAAACCCTATGTTCCTTACAAGAAAGGGGAACCTCAACCAAGCAATTCAAAAGTTGCTCCCAAGGGGAAGGGAACAAATAGTCCAAAGAAACAAAGAAAGGGAGCTCGTTCGAATGAGTTATTACCAAAGGGAGGCCCCCTGTCGGTCACGCTGCATGAGTTTTTCCCTAAAGGCTTCCTTACAGAGGGCCTGATGACAACCACTTACATGGTCTCTTGCCATCACGTTGATGATCAAGAAGACCTCACTGAAAAAGAGGAAAAAGTGAAACTTGAAGAAACCAAAGTAACCAAGGAAGAGGGAAGTGAAACTCATGCCTCGGAAGAAGCGGTTGCTTTATGTGCTCATTGTCGCGACAAGATGACGTTCGCTGATGAGGATCTCTTATTGGGCTCCAAACCACACAATCGACCACTTTTTGTCTCAGGTTACGCACGAGGGGAAAGAGTAAGTCGCATCCTCATAGATGATGGGTCTGCCGTCAACATAATGCCCAAAGGAGCAATGAGACGCCTAGGCATATCCAAGGAAGAGTTATCCAAAAGTCGACTCATCATCCAAGGCTTCAACCAAGAGGGTCAAAGGGCAATTGGCATGATTCGGTTAGATGTGACTATTGATGAGTTGAAAGCAAGACCTCTCTTCCATGTGATCGATTCGAAGACCTCTTATAACCTGTTGTTAGGACGACCATGGATTCATGGGAATGGTGTTGTACCTTCTACATTGCATCAATGCTTCAAGTATTGTGATGGCAGGCAAGTAAAGGTGGTGACAGCAGATTTGCAACCATTTACGGCGGCAGAATCTCACTTTGCAGATGCCAAGTTTTACTTGGATTGCGACACAACCTATGATGTACCACAAAAGGAGTCTATGGAAAAGAAGAAGGAAAAATGTAAGGAAGGAGGTGAGCCCCTCGCGGAAGGTCTGAAACCTAACTCTGAAGTAAGATAGAAGTTTCATGTAGAGAAGAAAGAGGCACCCATGGTCTTACGATATGTGCCCGCATCTAAACGAAAAGAAGGGCAACCCTCATTCGGGTTGACAATGGTGACAAAGGATAAGTGCAAAAAGTCTATTCAAGAGGAAGATATCGCTATCCTTAAAAGTGATTTCACCTTACCATTATCGAAGTTAGGCCAAGTGGCATCCACAAAACCCTCACTCAAAGGTTTCACTAGAGCCACACGTAACCTTGTTGAAGAAGATTCATTGCTAGTCAAAAGAACAGAAGAAGGTTTCGACCCTAAAGCATATAAACTTTTGGCAAAATCAGGCTATGATTTCCAAAATCCTCCATAATTGGGGCAACTTTATTCAGATTACGTGGAAGAGAAGTGACATGGGCTTAACTCGACCCAAAGCAAACTGAAACAACAAGGTTATGCGATCGAGCTTCCTAGAATTGGGCTGGGGTATTCATCACAAGAGCCAGTTCGAATCTCGGCCAAAGGGAAAGGAAAAAAGGCAACATCACAACACATCACCTTTGAAGTTGAGGAGGAGGGGAAGCCGAAGCCTGTGTCAAGATCTTCTGTATTTGACCGTCTAGGAACATCTGCTCCTCGTGAGTCAGTCTTTAATAGATTAAGCATTTCTCTCCCTACGAAGGAAGGAACCTCACATACACGTAAGTCAGCATTTGATAGGCTTGGGTCTACGAGTAGCTCAACTAACTCCCCACGACCCAAGGAGGAGAAAAGTGGCCTACAAAAGAGAAAAAGCACCGAAGCCTACAGCCTTATCCCTTCGCGCATGAAACGTGAGTTGATTGTAGAAGTTAGTACAGGAAACTCCCTAAAAGTAAAGCGGCGGACTATTGTGCACACACGAGAGCTCGAGAAGCAAGTTGACGATGGGGAGGATGAGCACGAGACACTAGTCCTTCCTTCTTACCACGTGACAGCGAAAACTGATTCCGAATCAGACGCATCAGACGATGAACCAAATGAAGCTCCTTGGGCAATAGAAGACGGGGGGCAAGCGACTGTAGATGAGCTCAAAGAATTAAACTTAGGGACTGACGAGGAACCTCGCCCAACCTACGTGAGTTTGCTTTTGACATCGGAGGAAGAGAGCAAATACTTTGAGCTTTTAATGGAGTACAAAGATGTGTTCGCTTGGACATACAAGGAGATGCCAGGTTTAGACCCAACAATTGCAGTTCACCGGTTAGCAATAAAGCAAGGAGCGCGCCCAATTACGCAGGCCCAACGACGCTTTCGACCGGAGCTCCTCCCATAAATTGAGGCAGAAGTTAACAAACTTAAGCAAGCAGGATTCATCCGGGAGGTACAATTCCCAAGGTGGATTGCAAACATTGTCCTTGTAAAAAAGAAGAATGGACAAATTCGAGTTTGTGTTGATTTTCGGGACTTGAACAGAGCATGCCCAAAGGATGACTTCCCACTTCCAAATACAGAGCTTATGGTTAATGCGACTATTGGTCATGAAGTATTATCATTCATGGATGGCTCATCAGGATACAATCAAATTCGAATGGCACCCGAGGATGAAGAGCTCACTACTTTTCGAACTCCAAAAGGGATCTATTGTTATAAGGTGATGCCTTTTGGGCTCAAGAATGCCAGCGCAACATATCAACGAGCAATGCAACGAATTTTCAATGACATACTCCACAAAATTGTGCAATGTTATGTTGACGATCTAGTTGTTAAGACAAAGAAAAGAGGGGATCATTTACAGGACTTGCGCATTGTGTTTAATCGATTAAGGAAATATCAACTCAAAATGAATCCTCTCAAATGCGCGTTTGGTGTCACGTCTGGGAAGTTTCTAGGCTTCATTGTTCGACATCGAGGTATTGAAGTGGATTAATCTAAAATAGATGCTATCCAAAGGATGCCTGAACCAAAGAGCCTACGAGAGCTTCGAAGCTTACAAGGCCATCTTGCATATATTCGACGTTTTATTTCGAATCTAGCAGGACGATGTCAACCATTCAATCAATTGATGAGAAAAGATTCCACCTTTGAATGGAATGAGGCTTGCAGGAATGCATTTGAGAGCATTAAAAGGTATCTGCTTAACCCACCCGTCTTAGGAGTGCCCATGCCAGGAAAACCTCTAGTGCTCTACATTGTTGCACAAGAACAATCACTTGGGGCCCTCTTAGCTCAAAAAAATGAAGAAAAAGAGAAAGCATTGTATTACTTTAGTTGAAAGCTAACTGGGGTAGAATTAAGGTATTCTCCAATAGAGAAGATGTGTCTTGCACTTTTCTTCTCCATTCAAAAATTAAGGCACTACATGCAAGCACACGTAATACACTTGGTTGCAAAGATAGATCTAGTAATACGTCTTGTCTAGGGCAATCATGTCTGGACGGTTGGCAAAATGGGCTGTGGCCTTTCAAGAGTTTGAAATCGTGTATGTGCCCCAAAAGGCCATCAGGGGGCAAGCCCTAGCAAATTTCCTTGCTGATCATCCCATTCCTGCAGATTGGGAACTCTCAGATGATTTTCCAGATGAAGATGTATTGTACACCGAAGTCCTCCCACCTTGGATGATGTTCTTTGATGGAGCCGCACGGCAAGAGGAATCTGGTGCTGGGGTTGTCTTCGTGTCGCTACAGAAACAAGTGTTACCATTTGCCTTTGTGCTTAGTGAACCATGTTCAAACAACGTTGCTGAGTATCAAGCCCTTATTGCTGGCCTCCAAATGGCCCTCAATATGAAAATCTCATACTTAGAAGTCTACGGCGATTCCAAGTTGGTAATCAATCAACTTTTGACACGCTATGAAGTTAAACATGAGGGTTTGATTCCTTACTTTCAGATGGCTATGCAACTAATTGAGAAGTTCGATGGAGTTTCCTTAGAGCATATCCCTAGAAACGAGAATAGGATGGCAGATGCTCTAGCCAACCTAGCCACCACATTGGCTTTGTTGGAGGGTGAAAAGGTAAATGTCTCTGTCTATAACCGTTGAGTACTCTCTTACATGGAAGAATACGCAAGTGCGACGAATGCCATATCAATATCCATAGTGGAGGATGAGGATTGGCGTCAACCCCCTATTGATTACTTGGAACATGGTAAGCTACCTGAAGATCCCCGCCACAAGACTGAGGTACGGCGAAAAGCGCCTCGTTTTATACACTACAAGGGCACATTATACAGGAGGTCTTTCGACGATTTATTCTTACGATGTCTTGGCAAGGAAGAAGGTGATCAAGCCATAGAAGAAGCTCATTCGGGAGTGTGTGGTGCCCACCAATCTAGCCCCAAATTGTACCACCGGATAAAACGAATGGGTTACTATTGGCCCACCATGGTCAAGGATTGTATGGACTATGCAAAGACATGTGAAGCATGCCAACTTCATGCGAACTACATCCACCAACCGCCGAAGCCCCTGCACCCTACAGTCGCATCCTGGCCTTTTGATGCATGGGGACTCGATGTTGTAGGACCATTGCCTAAGTCGTCAGAGGGTCACCTGTACATATTAGCTGCGACCGACTATTTTTCTAAATGGGCGGGAGCCATACCTCTCAGGGAAGTAAAGAAGGAAAATGTGGTGAACTTCATCCGGACTCACTTGATCTATCGATATGGTGTCCCTCGCTATATCATCACGGATAACAGTAAGCCATTCTACCATAGTTTGGTGACCTAACTATGTGAGAAGTTCGAGTTCAAGCAATACAAGTCATCCATGTATAACACGCCAGCCAATGGTCTTGCTAAGGCTTTCAACAAGACACTTTGCAATTTGTTAAAAAAGGTAGTAGAGCGTTCGAAGAGGGATTGGCATGAAAAGATTGGAGAAGCTTTATGGGCATAGCGAACAACATACAGGACACCCACGCAGGCCACTCCGTATTCATTAGTATATGGTGTCGAAGCAATCCTGCCTTTAGAACGGCAAATTCCATCACTTCGAATTGCTATCCAAGAAGGGCTCACAAATGAAGAAAATGCGCATTTAAGACTCGAAGAGTTGGAAGCACTTGATGAAAAGAGATTGGAAGCTCAACAACGTCATGAATGCTACCAAGTGCGGCTTTCACGAGCTTTCAACAAAAGAGTCCAGCCTCGATCTTTCCAAGTAAGGGACCTAGTGCTTGCAATGCGAAGACCTATCAACATCTCTCACAAGACTGGGAACAAGTTCACATCAAAATGGGATGGCCCCTATGTCGTGCAGGAGGTCTACACTAATGGTGCTTACAAGATAGTCGACAGAGATGGCCTGAGGGTAGGTCCCATAAATGCAAAGTTCCTGAAGCAATACTATGCATGAAGTATTGAAGTTGCTCCTTGGCAAGAGCTTAAACTGCCCATAAAAAAAAAGAAAAAAAAAATTCCTGCTAGGTTGAAAACCTTGAAAGAGACGACCTAGGCAAAAGTTAGGGACCAAAAAAAAAAAAAAAAAAAAAAATCTCGCTAGGTTGAAAACCTTGAAAGAGGCGACCTAGGCAAAAGTTAGGGACCAAAAAAAAAAAAAAAAAAAAAAAAACCTACTCCCTTGAACTATGTTATGACTTGATCCCTTTTGGGTACGTAGGCAGCTTGGTATTCGTTACTAAGTTCAGTCACATATGTACTTGAAAAGAAAAAAATAATAAGTCCTTTGAATTGCGTTATGACTTGATCCCTTTTGGGTATGTAGGCAGCTTAGCATCTCTTGCTAAGCACAGTCGCAAAAAAAAAAAAAGGGGGATGTTCTCAAACATTGATCTGGAAATAAATGAATTTCTTTATTAATAATGAGATAGGTGTCGTTACATTGTAATGACTACATCAATAAAATAAAATAAAATAAAATAAAATAAAAAAAAAAGATTAACCTATCCAATCTAAATGCCTCAACTCCTCTTTGCTAGTCTCTAGTAACCCTTGTAGCTCTCTAAGTTTTGCATCATCAGAAGCTTCTAAGGTTGGAGTAGCCTCAATCTTGGAAACCTCCCCCTTGATTTGAGAAATGATCACCTGTTGCTGGGCTAGCTCTGCATCACAGAGGGTGCTCGACGCTGTAAACTCTGCCTTTTGCATTGAAAGCAACTCAAGTTCCTTCTTCAATTCAATC
The DNA here is from genome assembly GCA_023621385.1 of Quercus gilva. Lineage (NCBI taxonomy): Eukaryota > Viridiplantae > Streptophyta > Magnoliopsida > Fagales > Fagaceae > Quercus > Quercus gilva. Next base: position 40,652,888 of record CM042481.1, read on the forward strand.
TCTCTGGCTAAGGCCTTGTCTAAGTTCGTCTTGATTGCAACTTTCTGATTGATCTTAATGGCTTCCGAGTCGAATGCAAGAGCGAGACGACGCTGAGCATCGGTAAGCTTCCGTTCCTTGTCTTCAGGTGCGATGCCTTGTGAAAGGGCATGATGGAGGGAAGAATATCGGTCTGCATCATCCATATATTTCGAAATACGCTTTCTTAAAGGCGTTGCATCCACAACTTTTATTTGTGAGATGACTTGAAGGATCTTCTCGACTCCATCTCTAAATGAAGTCACAAGAGTAAAAGGGCTTTTGACGACCTTCTCAATTAGGTCCCCTCCTAGCATTTTTGCACGCTATCAATCGGCCTTCAAAATCAAATCATTGGGTTCAAACATTATGACAGTTGAAGTGGCTGGGATGCTTTAACTACACATGAGGGATTTATTTCGAGTCATGTCCCTTGGAAGCTTGTGAATAGGGTCGGAAGAGAGAGTGGCGTTGGTCTTCCCCGAACGTGATGGATCAATTTCCTTAGTAGCCAAATCAAAGGCCGTCGGACCTTGAATGGAAAACTCGCTCGTAGAAGGGCTAGTGGCAACTGGTGTACACTTCTCTCCTGCTCTTTTCGAAGGATAATTGTCATCCTGCATTGGGAGAATACCAAGATTGTCATTCTCAAAAAGTTCTTGGATACCAGAAATAGCTTCAAGGTCATCGTGAAGGAAACAAAGGTCTTTAATGGGTTCAAGATCAAAATCATCAAAAAGAGAATTAAGACTCACTTGTGCACTGCCACCAGAAAGGTCAGGAAGCGAATCCATGTCGACACCACGATTAGTCGCTTGGGTGACCCCCTCATGATCCAGATTCTTGCTGGGATTATCCCTCTACCTTTTGTGTCTCCAGTGAGAATTTGAGTTGCCACTGTTCCGCTCGGAATCTGACGCATCCTTACCTTTGGTCACCTCTACGTCTTGAGGCGTTGAGACTATGCAAGAAGGCCCACGCTTAGGAGAATGTGCCTTGTCCACGCCCACTCCTCCAAAAGACTCATCGGTAGCCTTCGAAATCCCAAAAGAGGGCTTCCCATCGCTTCGACGCTTCACAGGCTCAACTACTTCATTGGGCTATTTTATTTTGAGTCTTATCTTGCTTGGGTTAACATCCCCAATCGGTTGCTCAACCCTACTTGAAAAGAAACCATCAGATCTTCTAGCCCACCAATTCATATAGTCCTTTGTGCACGAAGCCCTGTGCTCAGATGGGCAGGCAGGGATCAAGAACTTTGAACCAGTAGCAAGACGAAGACATCGACGCCAGAAGCATACTACTTGCTCTAAGCTGACAGTGCGAAAGTCCTCATTAAGCTCCCCAGGGATGTGTTGATTGAAACCAAACTGTCGACCAAAGCGGTGAGGGCTATATGGTTCAACTATACATATACTTCCACGACGAGAGGCCAAGTAGCTAGAGCGTTGGTTGATGAAGTAATCTGCATAAGAGCTAGGTAGCTTGTCATCATCCACTAGAATCTCTCGATGGCCTTTAAAAAGGCCCAAGCGATGAAACTTGAAGTTACTAACAGCACGAAATAGCTTACGAGCCGTAACCTCGTCATAATGCTTGGCTGCACCTTCTCCGGAGTATCTAAACATGCGCAGAACATCCTTGGAGCGAGACCCTTCAAGTTCAAAGTGAGTGTCGAAGTATTCGGCCAACCAAGCATTCAAGTAATGTGCAGGAAAAGTGGCATCACATTTACTAGGAGTCTTAGAAGACACAATTTCATTCAAGCCCCTATAAATGTTGGCTAGGACTAGGACTGCAAGGCAATATCTCTTACCACGAGCCATCGCACTTGTGCTCTTGAAAACACCAGGCCTAATTAAGTTTGGTCCCCCATCGGGAAAAGCGAACTCACACAGCCAACACGAGATCAAAGCGGCTAACCAAGTCTCTTCTATAAGCCTTCTCTCCACTTTGAGCACATTGAAGGGAGCCTCGTCTTCTTTAGTCAGAATTCTGGGAGCATCGATTTTACCAGAGGGGTTATGAGATTGCTTGCCTCTTGCTTTCCTTTGTATTGACCTTCTAGTCGGTGGTTTTTGATATTTAGACTCGCCTCGGAACCAAAACTTCACCCACACGGTCGTGGTGACCAAGTGCGAACCACCAAGCTCCAGACTCAGGTGATGAAAGGCAGCAAATAGATGACAACAGCATGAGGGGAGAGATGATATGTCTTTCGAGTTTGGAACGACCTCTTCGTAAAATGAGCTGTACACGGGAAGCCCACCAATTGAATGCAAGTCCCATAAGCTAATGGAGACCTCTCCTACAGACGTGTGCAACGTGTTCGTAGCCGCACACCAACACTCTAGAAAGGCTTGTAGAACATGGGTGTTCCGATCATATGTGAATAACGATGCAAGTAGCGGCTCGTAAAGGTTGGCATCACTTAAGACTTTAGTATTGCGGCTCAATATTTCTTCTAGCCACTCCCAATATTTAGGGAGGTAGGAAAACTCACCCTTATATTGGAGTGGAGGAGTCTTGGAAGGAGGTAAGGCCCATTGCACTTCTCCCGCACTTATCTGACAACCAAGGAGAGGAAATGGACTGATGTGATTCGCGGTTGAGTGAAGGTTGGAGGCCAAAGTAAACGTCCTTGAAACGACATGCGAATCCTTTCTAGTCGGGTCGTGTAGTTCGTGGGATGATTCGACCCACCATTGAGATAGACTCAGAGGACGAGGAATGGCAGTAGACGAGGATGAAGGGACACTGCTACCAAGTGGATGAACTTTCAAAACGACGCCTTTCTCTAAGGGTTTGTTCGTGGAGCGCAAGAGAGTGACGGACTGATCATTGAGAGTCCTCGATGAGTCGTAAAAGATGACCATGATGAGGTGCACTTGATGGCAGCCGCTTCGAGAAGACGAGGCTCGTAGAGGTCACGACTTGAGCAAACGTAGGAGAGTCACAAAGTCGAGCAAAGGGTTGGCAAGCCTGAACCACCTGAAACGCCTGACAGCAAACCAAAGGAAAGGATGAATACCTTTTTCATTCAAATTCTCTTTACTAATAAATTTATAAAATAAATAATAATAATAACAAAAAAAAAAAAAAAAAGAAAGAAAAAAAGAAAGAAGGAAGCACGGCTTATTAGAAAGAAGGGGCGTGTGGCATTCAAACTCAAACTCATTTGACATTAACATGCAAACACCATATGTAGGTGTTGAAATAACCATATGATGGACACGTAGAGGCTTGCATTAACATGCATGTGAAGAGAAGGACACGTAGAGGCTTGCATGTCCATTATCCAAACTTGGAAAACCATGTTTCAGCTTATTGGTTATTAGGCGTGGCATTGCAATTCAAGGCTATAAGGAAACCATGTGTCCGCATGGGGGCATTGAAGCTTTAGGCGTGTATTTAGTGTGCACCTTGGTTGTCACATGAAGATGTAGGCAGCGGCACAAAGTCGAAGAGGAAGGCAGCAGCACAAAGTCTAGGTTGAAACCGCAGATGCTCGAATTTGCAAGACGTTGATAGAAGAGAAGCGTACTTTAGAGATGAAGCAGAAATTTCACTGCAGTATTGCCTTCAAACGATAACAATTGGTGCTTGAATCCGATATGTGGCTCTCTCAATGCTTCGGCGCCAACAGCTGCGAAGTGGAAATGACAGACACGCGAACAAAGCTACGCACCTATGGTCGTGGAATGAGAGCAGTAAGTAGCATCCGTTGGATACTTAGACGAAGGGCAGAACAAAGCTCTGGACTCAGCGCCGACTAAAGAAGGTTGATCAATGACGAAGCCGCCAATGCTCCAGCGCCAACAGCCGCGAGGTGGAGACGATGGATATGCGAACAAAGCTACGCGCCTATGGTTGTGGAACAAAGGCAGTGGCGAAGGCAGTGAGAAGGATGCGCCGACGAGGCTCTCGCACTGATGAAAGGATGCGCCGACGAAGCTCTTGCACTAATGATTGCGGGACGAAGGCAGTGTCAAAGGGAGTTAGAAAGGTGCACCGATGATGCTCTCGCACTGATGAAAGGATGCGCCGATGAAGCTCTTGCACTGATGATCGCGGGATGAAGGCAGTGGCAAAGGGAGTCAGAAGGATGCACCGACGAGTTTCTCGCACTGATGAATGGATGCGCAGATGAAGCTCTCGCACTAATGGCCGCAAGACGAAGGCAGTGAGAAGGTTGCACAGATGAAGCACTCACACCAATGGTCACGAGACAAGGGACAGTGGAATGGATGCGCTGACAAAGCTTACAAGCTTGGAGTCTAGAGGTGACAAGAGGACCGTTGTTGCTCGAATCCGTCGGACACCGAGACAAGAAAGACATGATGCTAGCTTGCTTGAAATTGATTCTTGGCTCACGCAGTGCAAACTTCTATGACCTGCACAGAGTAAATCAAGTCGTTCAGCACAAAATAATAACAAAGAAAATACAAAGACAAGCACAAGAAAGAATGGAAAAAGAGGAAGAATGCCTGCTACTGCTGAAGAAAAGAAAAGAAAAAAAACTCAAGAAAAAAAAAACGGCGCTCAATTGCCTCTAACCCATAAAACATCACCCCCTTTTATAGAGGTGGTACTCGCAAGAAGCCCTAGTGATTCGCAAGAGTGCGGCTAAAGAAAAGATATGCTTACCGAGCAAGACAGTTGCGGCACCGACCTGCCTAACAAAACTAAGGTGGGCTTGCAAGGGGAAGTCTTTTGTGTGTGATCAGGCCCGTGAAAGCGAAGACCCAGTGTTCAAAACAAATTCAAAAAAAAAAAAGAAAAAAAGAAAAAAAAGGTGTGTGTCCTCCATACGGTAGAGCAATGGAAAGACACCTTTGATGGCAAAGTTGTAATATACAGCATTGAATGAAAAAAGCCCAAATTGCGCTTGGATGAAAACCTTGTGTACCAGTAAAACCAAGTCCATTATTATAAATAAAAAAAAAATAGAAAAAAAAAAATGAAAGAATACTTCAAGCCTCGTCTTCCTTGCATCAGAAAGACGCAAAGCCAAATCTTGAAGTGAGGGCATTTGTAGACATCAAAATTTTATGATGTATTCACAACCGTCCAATTGTTCATGATGAAATATTTGTGATCAAATTAATCTCCAATTGATGAGGTGGACGATCAGCAAATGAAATCAAGCCATGTGACAACATCAAATAAGAAAGCCATATGGCAATGTCAGAAGAAAATACCCATATGGAAAGTTTTTATTAAATGGGAGACTAAATTAAATCCATAATTAACTCTCAATAAATGCTGAGAGAAAATTCCAAACTAAATACTATTGAAGTTGGCTATAAATAAAGGCTTTTCATATGAGAAAAGAAAACACACAGAGAGAAAAAAACACTACTGACACTCTGCCAAAATAGAGAGTTATCTCTAAAAGTTCACAAGAATTCCATCGTTCATCAAGGCCTATTCCTACTTCTTCAAATCAAAGTGGGGGTTCTCCTTGAATCTAGTTCGAGATCAAGCCAACGGCCCTTGCATCAAATCAAGCACATTCAACTATTCATTCAACTTGGAGACATCAAAGCACGATTCAAGATCAAGCTTTATAGCCCCTTCGGATCATAACGTTTCTTGGAGATCGAATCAGAGGAATTTATTGTACTCTTTCATTGTAAAGATTCATACAGAGGATTGTACTCACATATATACAAATCAAATACAAATTGATTATTTGTTACATTATTTTCGTGATCGTGTGATTTATCTTTTATGAAAATTGTGTGTACACACGTCCTTGGTGATTTGCTGTGGATATGCCCTCACTACCACTAGTAATGTAATAGCACTCACATGCTATACCTTCATTCCACTGAAAGCTACTAGGGGGGAATTCACTGGACAAAGCCGGTCTTGTCCTAGCCTCATTTGCTGAAAAGCTGGACAATACATAATGTCCACCGAGCTTCCGTTATCCACTAGCACCTTTCTGGTTGTGTAGTCAGCAATAAACAAGGTAATGATGATTGCATCGTTGTGAGGATGGTGAATTCTTTCAGCGTCCTCCTCCGTGAATATGATTGCTTGTTCATTAGTGGTCCTTGCTGTGGGTGACTGTCCAGAGAGTTGAACACTCTACACTACCTTCAGATATGCCTTCTTGGACTTAGACGACTGGCCTATTGCACTTCCCCCGATGATAACTCTGATTTCTCCGAGCGATGGTCGTGATGACTCCTTTACTTTACCTTTCAATTTCTCGTCCTTGTGGTCTCGTCCAAGGAAGCTCCTCAACTTTCCCTACCTTATAAGATTCTCAATCTGCTGCTTTATATCAAAACATTCGTTCGTATCATGCCCATGGTCTCTATGGAAGCGACAATACTTATTCCTATTGCGCTCCTCTACATTACCTTTCAATTTCTCATCCTTGTGGTCTCGTCCAAGGAAGCTCCTCAACTTTCCCTGCCTTATAAAATTTTCAATCTGCTACTTTAGATCAAACATTCGTCCGTATCATGCCCATGGTCTCTATGGAAGCGACAATACTTATTCCTATTGCGCTTATTTAGATCTCCCTTCATTTTCTCTGGCCACTTCAAGGAAGGATCATCCTTGATTTGCATAAGGACTTGCTTGAGCGATATGTTCAGTGGTGTGTATTGTTGATTTCGTGCTGAGGGGCCAGCCTTTTTGTCTCGATCCTTCTTGTCTTTTGTTCGTCCCTTCTTAGGACAAGGACCTTGTTTCGAATGGTGTGTTGGGTTAGCTTCCATTTTCTCAACTCTCTTCCTCTTCTTGGCTATGATAGCATCCTCTGCATTCATGAAGTTTTGGGCTGAATGGACGAGTTCAGCCATAGTCTGAGGCTTCTGCTTATATAATTTGTGGATAAACAAGTCAAAATGAACCCCATTATGGAAAATAGCCAAAAGGAGCTTGTCATCCATCTCGTCGGCCTCCCTGTTGAATTGCGTGATGAAGGACCGTACACTTTCATTCTCTCCCTACTCTATGGTTAGCAAGCTGGACGAGGAACGTTTGTGCCTCTGCCCTCCAATAAAATTGTTGACAAATAACTTGCTTAACTCTTCGAAGGACGTCACTGTGTTCGGAGGTATTTTGCTAAACCACACTCGTGCGGGTCCCTTGGGGTAGTGGGGAAAGCTCTGCACATTATTTCATCTAAAACCCCTCGAAGGTGCATGGTAGTTTTGAAGGTGGCAATGTGATCAAAAGGGATCTCGCGTCCCATCATACGAATCTAAAGAAGGCATCTTGAACTTGGGTGGCAAAGGGTGAGCATTGATGGAAGCCACAAAGGGGGAATCAGTTCTGTGAACCAAATCTTATACAGGGTTCGTCTTCCTCATATTCTCCCTCATCTCATCCATAACTCTTCTCATTTGGTCCATTTCCCTTTCCAAATGAGGCACCCTCCGTGAAGTGGTACCCCTTGACTGGCTTTCAGGTTTGACATTCCTTCCATCTTCTTGACTTTGAGCCTGTCCTTCAGTGTTCCATTCGTGACACTACCTCCTTAAATTAAGTTCTCTGACCAACTCCTGGTTCTGGCGGGTTAACTCCGCCATAGCAGCGGTCATGGATTGCACGTGTTGGACAGAAGATGGTTGCATGGTAGGCGCCGATTGACGGTCGTGATGAGGATTACTAGAGGCATCCCTGCTTTGTTGAGGGCTTGGACTAGTGGCCTTTGATCTTGTCCGGACCATTTCAGCCCTTTGTCGGAGAAAGAAACCGCAGAATTCAATGATGAAATCCGAACGCAAAAAATTCCTTTCCCACAGACGGCGCCAACTGATGAATCATGTGATATCAGTGGGCTGAAAGTCTCAGGTGTTGATGATTTTATGACTGAGTCCTGAGAAAACAAACACAGAATTAGAGGAGACTGGTGGAAGCTGGCCAAGAATCCTCCAATGGCAAAGTTAGTCTTTTTTTAATTCCAAGTATATTGGAAGTATCCGAATGACCTACCCTCTTGTTGACGATCACTTATATAGCATGTGGGGTACGGTTATTTGTTTGGTAACCATTCCTATTGTTGAGGAATACGAAAGATTCGGAGGTAACTTCCATAACTGCCATGAAAGTTACATTATTTGGATCTGCATTCCACGACGGTTGGATCTGGCTTGCAATGGTTCGACTTCTCTTACGCCTGGTGGAAATTTGAGTCGTCGAAGGCTCAACGTGCTCAGGACACAACAACCTCTCCGTCCTTTAAGGACAGACGGACGAGGTTGATATGGACGAGCATGCCCCTAACTTCCTTTGTTTTCTTTGGATGACATATATGGACGAGATATGACTCGTGGATTTTTATTACACCATCAAGTACTATCACAATCTAGAGAGTAAAGTGCCAGATGAACTGCAACACAAGAAGCAACATTTATGAAGATAACACCATGAACTTACAAATAAAATATAAAATAAAATTAAAAAAAAAAAAAAGAAAAAAGCACACACATAAACAAAAGATAAACAAAACATAACAACCAAAAAAATGCATCATCTAAAAATTGATTATATTTCTTCACAAAAAGGCTTACATCATTTTTTAGATTAACTTCAGCAACAAGCATTCCTTTACATGTATAAGCCTACCATATGCCATATTCAACCATCTCTTTAGGTAATATAGATTATCTTTCAAACACAGCTTTGTTTCTAAAAAAACCAAATAATCAAAATAAGGCAAGAAATAAGACACTTTTCATCAAAACTACAGAGAAATAATTATTAAAATCATGTTCAAAATAATTGGTAATCGCTAAAAAGTTATTAAGGTTGCAACAAATCAAGCCTTGCTACTACAAGCAAACCACACTACTTTGGCAATTGAAAATTGAATAAGTAAAATAAATGATTCAAAGTTTCTTGATTCTCTATCTCTATAAAACACAAGCTGAAGATATACTTTGTCTTTTGTGTAGTGAGTAGAGCATTTTGAGCCAGTTTCAACAAGACCGCTAATGGTGAAATTGAGAAGGTAGTCAAATTTCATAAATTAGATTGCAAACGGCATAATCAAAACTTATTTTCTATATTGATAAATACATTAACATTGGCCATTTGAGCTTAAGCCAAAAAAATAAATAATTTTGTAACTCCATACAATTATTATTAACGTTCCCATTAAATTTCTAAGGTATAGCCAATTATGTACTTTGTTTACAAGGCATAGCAAGTGAAAGCACAGCAATATTATCACAAATTGTATTGAAAATTCGACAGGTAGCTAATCTATATTATACACATCAAGAATTAAACTTTCTACAGATCTATAAAGGAAAAAAATAAAAAAATAAATATAAATCATAATTGAACAATTTAACTTTATTACTCTGAAAACTCCAAAAAATTCACAAGAACAATAGAAAAAAAAAATTCCACCATTTACAAACTAAAACAATCAAACCTCTAAAATTAGCCATACAAAACGCAAATGAGAGAGTTATTCTGTAATTTATGCTTAAATGTTTATATTGTGTCATAGGTTGTTTTCTTGATATATTAAATCATTATTCTTCATATACACTGCCTATTTCACAAGGAATGCTACTGGTTTGGCATTTAAAAAAAAAATTATGAATCAAAACACTTGCAATTAAGACAAACCAAGAGATACACATACAGTCAAAGTTTGGCCAAATTAAGTTATAACAAAGACTAATCTCACACACTACACAATTAACACCAAGAATACAATAACAGTTGTGGAAAGCTGTTTATAGAACTTACACACAATAGAAAACTATCACACACAAATCATATGTATAGACAATTTTCATAGACTTAAACAATGGAATTTGTATGGATTACTCATTAAGAACTGCCAAAAATTAATAATTTCTAAGAACTATTGAGCAAAATAATAACATGATGAGTTTATGAATTTTAAAATTGAGCAAAGCAGCCTCCATCATCAACCCACCCAAGCACCATCATCAAGCAACCAGCCTCCAAAAACCCAAACCAAAGAAATCTTAAACTGGCCAAATCAACCCAAATACATATGGAATCCCATTCAACCCAAGTACCCGAAACCTCATTCAACCCAAATATATATGAAATCTCAAAACCCACTGATCAAACAAAGAATAAAAAAGGATCAAAACCCACTGGTTCAGCAACAAGAGATCGGAGAGGCTTTGGCGAGAAACAAAGGAAAACCCGTTTTAATCTGAGAAACAAAGGTTTCGAGAAACAAAGGCTTTAAGAAACAAAGGCTTTGGTGAGAGCTTTGGCTAGAGGAAGATTATGAGATGAGAGAAAGAGAGAGCTGAAAGGGTTAGAAGTAAAACCCATTCTAATCTGATCAAATGAGAAAAGGAGAGAGTGAGGTGAGAGTGAAAGGGACCAGAGAGAAGGAGCGAAAAAAATATTAAAACATTAAATGTAAAATTACAGTAACCGTGCATATATGCACGGTTACTGTAACACTTTTGGATATATACAAAGTTATGCAAGCACTAATGTGGGTGTTTTTTTAGGTAAAATGTGTAAAACTACTTTTTCTATTATAGAATGACTAATGTGGTTGCTCTAAGAGCCTAATAGGCTACATGATGCAATTTAATTGACATAAGGTTCCAATGAATAGCCTAATTAGCTACATGATGTTGCAATTTGATTATAATTTTGATTGATATAAGCTTCCAAAGTCCAGACTCAGTTCGATACCATGTTCTCTAAAGCAACTTTTTATTTTTATTTATTTTTAATTTTTAATTTTTTTTTTAGGATAGGATGGACCAGATTATATGGTGGCTAGATTATTGGAGTATGACCCATCTAATTATTTTCTGCCGTGACCTTGAAGCTTAGGACAAGGCAACTTGCCAGCCATTAACATGAGGGAGAATTTTCAAATAAGGGTTTTGATTTTGAAGTGCACCTCAACTTTTTGCCTTTGTTTGTATTCCAAATGAGGTCAATATTATTCTCAAATTTGGTTATGTGGAAGGAGAGGAGCCCCCACTCCCTCTCAAAAAGGGAAGGAAGAGTGGATAGGTTTTTCAAATTTGCATACCCCATCTCATCTCGTCCTATTAGCCATTATGAGTATGTATTTGTATTTTTTTAAGGGTAAAACTTAAGTACAAATTGTAAAGCCAGGTGCATTATATTAGGTTTTCTAATTAAAATCAAACACTTGATTGCATTAACTAATAAAATACAAATAGTATTACCTTTTCTAAGAAGAATTAAATTAAAAATAACCAATTGTTTGAATTTAATTGTAAAACTTGTTTCTTAAAAAAAAAAACTGTAAAACTTAATGTATTGCACCCAAGGCAATACTATACCTAAATTTGGCCATTTATATATATATAGTCTTTCTTTTATATATTATTTATAATATACATATTCTATTATCGTCACCAAAACTCTAGTATGGATTACTCATTAACAACTGCGAAAAATTAATAATTTCTAAGAATTATTGAGCAAAATAATAACATGATGAGTTTATGACTTTTATAATTGAAAATAATAACATGATGAGTTTATGACTTTTATAATTGAGCAAAACATGCATATTTCTCTTATATTTTTCACAAATGAGCAAGATTTCCTAATTCAGCAAGCTGAACTCCAATTAGACTGAGATCCTTTAGTTAGCTGCCATACCAAATAACAAAATATATATGAAACCATAATATAAAATATTTGTTTAAAAAAAATATATATCACCAAATTGAAAACAAAATTAATAAAGGAAGAAGCAGGAAGAGCTGTATAAAAGGAAATATTTTATTTGACATAATTAATAAAGCTTTGGAAGGGTTTTTTTTTTTTTTTTTCCAAAGCATCAAAACATTTCTAGAAACTGAAGACCTCATATCATTATGGATTATCTCTCTCTCTCTCTCTCTCTCACAGAAATATTTTGCTGTCTATTTTATTAACAAAGAATCCTTCGAAGTTGATCCCCATCTTTATGTTTGGGTATAGAGGATTGCACATATGTGGGCATGCACCCCTTATAGGACACTCAAGTAGAGTGCTACATAAGAGAAAGGACAAATCCTACCAAATCCTAACCCATTCCTTAATAAGAAAACATGGCTTAAAATTATAATAAATACTATTGTTGCCAAGGAAAGAAAAAATTTTCAAAAACAAACAATTGTAATAACAAAGTGTTTAAACCCCAGGTGAAATTGTGAATGGTTCTTATAACTAACAAAATTATCTTTTAAAATAAAAGGATAGTTAAATTTGCTTAAAAAGTTTAAAATGAAACATAAGAGCCTTTAGCTTACAGTCATATACATTTTCATATAATATGTATTGAATTTTTTTGTTCATAATAGTTATAGTTATATAACTTCAAAAGTACTGGGGTTTACAAGAACTTTATTGAATACAACAATGTATTTTATGCAAGTTGATTAATCCAGAAACCAAAAAGAAGAGGAAAAGGAGAAGACACTCCTTCGATAGCCATACTAACTGAGTGTATTAGATAGATTTACATGAACTTTAATATCAACTCAAACTTTCCATGCAGAGATGATTCTTAACGACCCAAGTAATGATACAGGACAGGAGCAAAGTGTATTACATAGAATTACACAAACTTTAATATCAACTCAAACTTTCCATGCAGAGGTGATTCTTAGCAGCCCAAGTAATGATTCAGGACAGGAGCAAAGTGTATTACATAGATTTACATGAACTTTAATATCAACTCAAACTTTCCATGCAGAGCTGATTCTTAGCGACCCAAGTAATGATTAAGGACAGAAACAAAGTGTATTACATAGATATACATGAACTTTAATATCAACTCAAACTTTCCATGCAGAGATGATTCTTAGCTAGCATTATTGGCTAGGAAAATAACAATTTTCAAGAACAAAAAAAATTTGTAATAACAATGTGTTTAAATCCTAGATAAAATTGTGAATGGTTCTTAAGTTCTTATGGTTATCAAAATTATCTTTTAAAATGAAAGAATATGCGAGCACTTCCTATGGGAAATGTTAAATTAACTCAGAATCTAACCTTGCTTAAAGAGTTTAGGAAGAAACATAAAAGCCTTTAGCTTATAGTATCATATATTTCCATATAATCTAAATATAGAATTTGTTTTGTTCATAGTAATTATAAAACTCCAACAGTATCGGTCCCTGGAATTCATATAAACTGGGGTTTAATTCAATAAACAGCGCCCCCACACCACACACCCCCCCCCCCCCCCCCCCCCCCCCAAGGCTTGGGTAACACGCACACACACAAAAAAGAGAACTACTGGGATTTGGATAACCAATATGACAAGCTGGAATTGGTTCTATTCAAAAGTGTGTCACGCAATTTCAACGTAAAATTGAACATATGGATCTCAAATTTGTTACAAATTGCTTAATGCATGGTTTTTTTTTTTTTTTTTTTTTGGGATAGGCTTAAAGTATGATAATTAAGCTCAAAGTGCAACGCATATGCATCCAATTTCTAAAATAAAAATAAAAAAAAAGGAAATAAATTTAATATCTTTGGAAGGTATCCAAACATTGATCAAGATGTATTTAATGCCTAACAATTAAAATATATATATATATATATATATATTATTAACAATTATTACAACATGTAATCCCCCAAACGGAAACTGGGGGTAGGAACAAACAAGAAATGAATTTGAAACTTGGAAACACAAAATCAAAACATAAAATTGTTCAACCATAAATGCAAGCCATACTTCAATAAATACCAAAAGGCTACAGAAAATTACATAGTGAAAATGGTTTTGTTTTGTTTATATATATATATATATATATATACCTTTTTGAAGCTGCAGAGGCCTAGTGATTGGCCCTGAATGCATTCCCACCAGCTCCACACAAACACAGAGATACACAAACAGAGAGAGAGAGAGAGAGAGAGAGAGAGAGAGAGAGAGAGAGAGAGAGAGAGAGAGAGAGAGAGAGAGAGAGAGAGAGTTAAACTTAGTAACATGCATGTATAACACTATCAGAATAATAAAGCTGACCTTAATAACATGCATGTCTAAAAATAAAACAAGGGAATTTGTATGGATTACTCATTAACAACTACGAAAAATTAATAATCTAAGAATTATTGAGCAAAATAATAACATGATGAGTTTATAACTTTTATAACTGCAAAACATGCATATTTCTCTTACAATTTTGACAACTGTGCAAGATTTCCTAATTCAACAGGCTGAGCTCCAATTAGACTGAGATCCTTTAGCTAGCTGTCATACCAGATAAAAAATATATATGAAACAATAATATAAAATATTTGTTTAAAAAAAAATCACCAAATTGAAAACAAAATTAAACAGAAGAGAGATATAAAATACCAAAGGTCACTAATTTTTTAATATTGTTGAAAAATGAATTAATATGTTGTAGGTTGCAGATTAATAGAAGAAGGGAAAAACAAAGTATGATGAATATATACTATTAGTTTTTCTCATCCCAATTTTGTTGCTCTACATCCCAAATTTCAAAGCAAACACTATCAGAAAACAAAGCTGGCCTTTTTTTTTTTTTTTTTTGAGAATCAAAACAAAGCTGACCTTAATAACATGTATGTATAAAAATAAATATTCAACAATCACTCCATATTTCTTCATCAAATGTTTAACAGAACTAAAATAAAATGATAATGAATCTTTTAAAAATCAATCAACCCATACACTCCATATTTCTTCACCAGATATTTAATAAAAAATGAAGTAAGCAACGAAACTAAAAGAGAATGATAAATCAGTCTTTAAGAAATCAATCAATCCATAGAGAAGAAAACGGAACTATAAAAGAATGATAAATCAGTCTTAAAAAAAAATCAATCAAGCCATAGAGAAGAGAACTTTAGAGAGAGATACCTGTATTGTGATTAGTTGAGAATGCTGAACCACAAAACAGTAAAAATTTTTATCTGATCTTCCACTCTTTTCTCTCAACTTCCAAGAAACCCATACGCATCGACAATCTCCACCAACAATTTCAACTTTCAAGAAAAGCACATAACCCATAGCCATCCTTTTAACCGCATAATCCTCTACCCCTACAAACCTACAGCCCTCTGTCTTTGAGACTTATCTCCCCAAATATGTACGGATTGCAACAGAACCACACACGTACTCAGCTAAGCTTATCTCTCTGTCAAAGTCTGCCGGAAGAAGAACAAAATTTTTTCCACTTTTGAACGTTAGACCTGCTTTTCTTTCCCAGGCAAAATCGTTTAGTGAACTATAAGGCCTCGTTTGGGAGGAGGGAATGGAATGGAAAAGAAAGGAAAGGAAAGGAATGAAAAGAATAATTTTAGAATATTCTTCCCTTCCCTTGTTTGGGAGTTTTAATGGAGGGAATGGAAAGCCTAATCCCTTGTTTGGGAGTTTAAGTGGGAGGGAATGGAATGGATAGGAGGGAACATTCATTCCTCTCTATTCCCTTAAAACCTCAAATTTTCATTTCCCCCGAAATTGAGAGAAATAGGAGGGAATGAAATTAGATTTAATGATTTTTTTTTACTAAAACTCCCAAAATACCCCTATATATTCAAAATTTTATTTTAAAATAGGGGTCTAATAGTAATATTGTCATAAAATGATTCCATTCCATTCCCTCCATGTTGCTCCCAAATAAGATTACTTACATTCCATTCATTTTTATTCCTTTCCATTTCTTTATTTTAAAACATCCAATCAAAGTTATTTAATTCCATTCTTTTCCCTTACATACATTCCATTCCGTTCCATTTCCTTATGAACTCCCAAACGAAGCCTAAGAGATATAGAAGAGATGTGGCCGTGGGTTATGTGCTTTTCTTTTAATTAAGCTCATATAAACCAAATTAAAACAATGATAAGCCCAAATAAAACAATGATAAGACAAAAACAAAGTAGTGGAGTGTAGGGCTGTTCAGGATCTGATCGGCAAGAGAGTGGGTTTCAGAGAGGCAAGGAAGAAAGACAAATACAGTGCTACAGAAATCTTAAGAGCTTTAGGGTCTTCTATAGATTTAATTTTATATTATTTTATATATACTCTGATACCAAAACGACGTGTTTTGGATCTGACATTAAGTTTAATATTAGCTCTTGATGGTTTTTAGACCCCTTAAACAACAATAGGATTAGCCTAGTTAATTAGCCAAGTGATTAACTTAGTCCAATTCATGCAAATCTAGGTTAACACAATTAAATAATCATATCAAGATATAAAGCAGCGGAAAATAAATGAACACAAGATATGATGACCCAGGAAACCACACAGTAAAAACCTGGGAAGGATTTGACCTAGCTATCCTCAAGGTAAACCTGAATCCACTATGAAAGAATCGAAGTTCATACAAAAGGACTTACAAGCTCCCCGCTTGACTTCCTAATGCTACCCACTAGTAGAACTTACTGACATGACCACATGCAAGCTCCGAATCCACGGACTCCTTCTTTCTTGGATTCTTCAATTAGCTACAAACACCCACGCTTGTTATTCTTTAAGCTCTGATGGCAACAACCGAGTTGATCATCAAGGTGTAGATAGAATCTCTACCTTGAAAACCCTAAGCTTTGTGTAAAAGAAAGCTCCTCAAAGATCTCACAAGGGATTTACACAAAACAGAAAATATGAGCAACAATTACAACTGAAGCAACTCTAAAAACGTGGCTAGGGTTTTGCCTTATATACCTAGGGCAAAAACATAAAACCCTAAACGTTTAATGAGGTAGGGCTGAGTTGGAAATTCTACAGAAAAAACGATCTGGCCAACTTTCGATCAATCGAGTCTATCCTTCGAGCGATCGAGCCAGGCCGAAAGTCACAAAGACTTCTGCAACCTCTCGATTCCAACTTTACAATAATTAATCAACTTTGAGCAAGCCTAAACAAGACTAAACATATTGTTTTGATCATGGTTTGCCAACATTACACATTAGAGTTCTAAATACATTAAATCCTAAGTCTTTAGAACCTAATAGCTCCAAAACTATGTTGTTTTGGTATTTAGTTTTATAAAAAAAAAAAAAAAAAAAAAAACGACAGCATCAGAATTTGAAACCCTAAAATTATTTAGATACCCACCTCCTTACTCTCTCATCAGCTGCCCAAGCCCCAAACTCTCCCTCTCCCATAAATCTCTACCTCCTCTCTCTTTCTCGCTCCTCACTTCTCTGCCTCCACCTCCACTACTTGCTACTTGCTACCATCGTATTCTGCCTCTTAATATCACAATTCTTGGAGTGTCACTCTTTCCTCTATCGTTTTCGCTATTCTCAGGACGTTTTATAGAAGATTTCGAATTTTGATGCTCCTCCTTACAATGCTTTCTTTGAGGTTTGTTTATGTATTTTATTTTCAATGGGTTTGAATGATCTTTTATGCATTCAATTTAGTTTTTTTTTTTTTTTTTTTTTTAACGGGTTTTTTGTGATTTGAAATAAGATATTTTTGAGAGAAAGATTGTGAATTTGTTTGCGTTTGTGTGTTTTATTTTGTTTCTTTTTTCTTTTTATGGTATATTTGGCATTTTGAATGATTATGATGGGGTTTGAGTTGTTAATCAAATTGTGTATGATTTTGGGTAGTGTTCAGTTTAGTTTTTTTTTTTTTTTAAATGGGTTTTTTGTGGTTTGAAATAAGATATTTTTGAGAGAAAGATTGTGAATTTGTTTGTGTTTGTGTGTTTTCTTTTGTTTCTTTTTTCTTTTTATGGTATATTTGGCTTTTTGAATGATTATGATGGGATTTGACTTGTTAACCACATTGTGTTTGATTTTGGGCAGTGATTGACGAAACCAGAAATTCCTGAGTTGATTTGGTCCTCTCATCCTGAAATGATAGGTGATGTGCCGAAAAATCACCAGTGAGCCACACAATTCCCACGCGCTCGAATATAGACCTACACAACAAAAAGAAGAGAAAACCTTGCGAAGAGCACCGGTGTGGTGCCGGCCGAATACCCTCCGAAGGTTGAGTCAGAAAGATTCTCACAACTCTAGAGTACTAGAGAGGGTAAATTATGCGTACCTTGATTTGTGAGGGTATCGAGGCTTTTATAGTAGTAGAGGGTTGAACTCTCTTTCTTGGAGTAGAAGTCTTTTCCATATAGGAATCCTTATACGCGTAAATTGTGGAATCGTTTCCGTATAGGACTCTTCTTTATAGAATCCTAGACTTGATGGACAAGGTTTTTCCTTGTGGAGAGAAATCATTAATGAGCATATCATATAGAATCTTAGTGGCGTTAGGGTTCCAGCCGTGGGCCTCACGACTCAACTGGCCCACATAAATTTGGCCCATCAAGGTTCTGGCCCGTCATGAAGGTAGCCCGTCATAAATGCACGTAGATTTCTCCATCTTCAATTGCCCCCTCACACCGTGAATCCGTCATGACTCACAGGATTCACGGGGTGAAAAAAGGATGGATATGATATGACGGTCGACAATCATGACGGGTGAGGAATATGATGGTTAAGCTATCCGCGGTCCGTCGGTTTCCGCGCACAAAATTAATTTCGATTCAAGTACCGTGACACGCGTCACGGCGCTATTGGGGGTTGTAATAAATCGAAGCGTCGCTTCGTCTCCCGTGCAGCCTCTTTATAAATATTAAGTCCTTGCCTCTTATTCACCACCTTTGCTTAGAAACACTTTGTCAGAGCTCAATCCGTCATAATTGTCAAGCTAGTAATCCGCATCCGTCTCCATCAAATTTCCTCCGTTCATACTCAACTGACCGGTAAGTACTTTTTACCATTTTGTTCCTCCGTCAGATTTTTATTCCTCATCATATATCCGTCATCATTTCTATAGTTGTCAATACCTAGAAATGTCTAGTGCATCGAGTAACCAATCATTCGTCCGTGACGGGGCGGACTATGAGGATGTACACCAGTCAGGTCATAGGGATCTAGAGAGTCTTAGCGATAATAGGAGTCCGTCTTCATCTTCTCCGTCCTCAACAAATGAGGACGTAGACTTTGTTCAGAATGTAGAGCTCGATGAAAACCAACAAGTAGGACCCGTCGTAGGGGCTGACGGACCAAGGGAGTTCGTCATGCTCCCAGAGTGGACGGTGAATGATTTCGTATCAACCATTAAGGAAAATCACTTCAAAACACTTAGGGATAACTACCAGATCCCAAATAGTGTCTCCATCTGTCTACCTTACAAATCAGAAAAATGTTACTATGAAGGGGTGGACGGTGTTGGGATATATGAGCAGATGTTGAAGGCTGGACTCAGATTCCCACTGAGCTCCCTTCATCGTGAGTTGTTAAAGTATTTGGGTTTGTCCGTCAACCAAATATCCCCGAACGCATGGAGGGTCTTTATTGCGATGGAGATTCTGTACGGCGCAATGTCGGACAGAGCTAAGAGGTTGACGGTACGGGAATTTTTACATTGCTACCGTCCGGACGAGATCGACAAGTCTAGGGGTATATACAGTTTTGTCCCTAGAAGCGCGCTGCTAAAGGTCATTTATGAAACCCCAGACTCCAACAGAGACTGGAAGAGTAGATACTTTTTCTTAGAAGGTGACGGATGGATGTGCCGTCCAGGAGAGACAGACCATATGCCTGTCGATACTACTTGGGGCATATTATCTGAGAATGGTATGTGTCCGTCCTAGTTAGGATACCTTTTAAACTGTTCCATTTATTTTGAAAATTTTTCTAACCGTCCTCTTTATTTTCAATCCGACGGCGCCCCCAAATAAGTATTGAGGAGTTCAATTTTCTAGAAAGAATTTTCAAAAAAACTACGCCGGACGAGAGGACTTGGGCGAAATTAGTGAATCTTGACACAATCAGCTGGTACTATGATGGGCCGGTACCTTCTCCGCAAGCAATCAAATACGAAAAAAGGATCCGTCAGCGTATGTCCAACACTCGCTTCTTGTTTGAATATTAGGTTTAGTTTTATGGAGCTAATTTTGTCCGTTCATGTTTGCAGAAATGGATATTGTCAAAAGGAGGGCGCTTATACGGTCCAACGCCGCCAAGAATAGGACGGCCAAACTCTCTGAACTGAAGGAGGCAACGGTTTCAACAAAGAGGAAGCAACCGTCCAAGGGGTACCGTCCTCCAAAGAAGCCTAAGGTCCCCTTGGAGCCCGTCGTGGGGCTTATGGCCAAAGGTGTCAAAACGGTCACCCCAACAAGGCCCGGGGCTGGTAAAGGGCTGATGAAGGGTCCGTCGTCTGAAGATAAGAGGCCACCTCCCCTTCTCCGGGACGACCCCAGTTATACTTTGGAAAAGCTGTCTACCCTTCTTACTTCCGAAGATTACGAAGACCTGGGTAATCATTCGACGGAGGCCATGGGTGAAACAAGTTTATTTAGCATTGCTCAGGTAAGCCCGTCCACCTTATATATGTTTACTCATTACCCGTCTTACTATTCCTGATTTTTGAATGTTTAATGTATTTCAGACCATGGTCATGGTAAAGGGACTCATGGGACGGTGTCTTAACCATGAGACGACCCTAGGCCGTCTTCGGGATAAGGCCAAGAAGACGGAGGAAGAGCTTTTGGAGCTGAAGGCTTATAAGGTGGCTCAGGAGAAGAAGTTCAAACTGCTTGAGACGGACAGGAACGAGTTGTTCAAGCTGATGGAGGAACTGAGGATAGTCCTTCAAGATAAAGAGAAAGAAATCCGCTTGGCCAAGGATACTGCTGTCCAAGAGTACCGTGATTCAGACGCCCTGCTGTCTGAGCTCGGAGATTCTTTCAATGAAGGTTTTGACGAGGCTATCCGTCAGGTGAAGGCATTGATTCCGGATTTTGACGTTTCGTCCGTCAATGTAAACGCACAAGAGCTTACTTCTACCCGTCCTGCTAATTCCGAAAATACGGATGAACTCTTTGAAGAGAATCTGCCCGTCAATGCTCCAGGAGATCCGCAGATCGCTCAACATGATCCCAAGGACGGTGAAAGTGGTCGTGCTGATCAACCATCCGTTGAAAGTGGATCTAAGGACAAAAACATCAGCCGTGAAGAACAGAAAGATGCGCCCGTCGTAGTTTAGTTTTTATTATCATTATTATTATTTTGTGGTATGTAAAAGTACTTGGGGAACGATTTATACATTCGTCCTGTTTGTATTAGACGGATCCCTTAATGGGCACTTTCTGTCCGTCAGTAATTTCTTATATTTTTGACATATATACTCTGTTGCTTCGTGCTGTTAACTTTGTTTGATCCTATGAATTCACGCCCGTCGTACTTAGGAAAAAAAATTTTTATTGTCTTCTTGACTCCGTCCTTTTTGAGGGCGTCTTATTTTTTAAACCTCTTGGGTAGTCCATCTGTGTTCTGGATATAATATTTTGTTCGTCAATATTGTGGAATTGCCCTGTCCGTCTAGGACACGATCTTGTGGGCCCGTCCACTATGTGGACTCCGTATTTATCTGTATATTTTGCACCCGTCCATGTGTTGGACTAAGATTTTATTTTTATTAACTTGGATGACCAGCCCGTCATAGGATTTTTGGTTTTCCTCTGCGTTTGGGCAAACTTTTGACCCCGTAGTTATCCGTCTAGTTCGCGTATTCAAGATTCTAAGAATATCCGTCCAATTTATGGACTTGATAAAATTTGATTCCCTTTTTGGGGTAATCCGTCTAGTTTATAGCTTTTAAGATTCGTCCGTTCATATTGTGGACTTAGTCCGTCCACTTTACGGACTTTGTCCGTCCACTTTGTGGACTTAATAAAAATTTTGACCCTCTTGAGCTGTCCGTCTCTGTTTCGGACTGAATTATGTTCCTCCTGGGGAGGTCCGTCCACTTTGTGGACTTCATATATAAAAATTTAACCCTCTTGGGGCTGTCCGTCTATATTGCGGACTTAGGATCTTATCCCTCTTGGGGAGATCCGTCCACTTTGTGGACTTTTGTCCGTCCACTTTGTGGACTTCATATAAAAATTTAACCCTCTTGGGGCTGTCCGTCTATATTGCGGACTTAGGATCTTATCCCTCTTGGGGAGATCCGTCCACTTTGTGGACTTTTGTCCGTCCACTTTGTGGACTTCATATAAAAATTTAACCTTCTTGGGGCTGTCCGTCTATATTGCGGACTTAGGATCTTATCCTTCTTGGGGAGATCCGTCCACTTTGTGGACTTTTACCCGTCCACATTATGGACTTGATAAAAAATTTTAACCCTCTTGGGGTCGTCTGTCTATATCGCGAACTTAGGACTTTTATCATGTAGGAAAACATTGTTGAGTCTGAATAAAAATCATGCATTCGTAGAAAGTATGTGCCCCCTTAGGCTTAAAAACATACTGTAGCAAAACCAAAGTAAGAAACATGCCCGTTGGGCTTATTGTAGTCACTATTTAAAAATAAGCAGTAGAAAAAATAAAAAGATAGGTGTTGTTCTTCAAGACATCGCCTCTACTGGTAGTACTTTCGCAGGTGCTCAGCATTCCAAGGATGCGGTAGCTTCCGTCCGTCCAGTGTTTCCAGATGGTAGGTGCCCTTCCTCTTCCATCCGGAGACTCGGTAAGGTCCTTCCCAATTTGGGCCGAGTTTTCCTTGGGTGGGGTCTCGCGCTGCTCCCATGACTTTCCTTAGAACGAGGTCTCCAACCAGAAAGTCTCTGTGCCTTACCCGAGAGTTGTAGTGCTTGGCCATGCGGTCCTGGTACTGTGCGAGCCTTTGTTCTGCCGCCGACCTAACTTCGTCCACTAGATCGAGCTGTAGACGTATAGCTTCGTCATTTTTTACTTCGTCATGGTTAAGTACTCTATAGCTGGTGAGGCCGACTTCGGCCGGGATGACAGCCTCGCATCCGTATGTTAGCCGGAATGGTGTCTCCCGTGTTGGTGTCCTAGCCGTTGTCCTGTAAGCCCAGAGTATGCTCGGCAATTCTTCCGCCCATATACCCTTTACCCCCTCGAGCCGAGTCTTGATAATCTTCAGCAAGGATCGGTTCGTGACTTCGACCTGTCCGTTGGCTTGTGGGTGGGCGGGTGAAGAGTAGTGGTTCCGTATCCCTAATTGCGAGCAGAAGTCCCGGAAGGCATCGTTGTCGAATTGTCTCCCGTTGTCAGAGATCAAGACTCTAGGGATGCCAAATCTGCATATGATGCATCTCCAAACGAAATTGCGTACATTCTTCTCTGTAATGGTGGCCAAGGCTTCAGCTTCTACCCACTTTGTAAAGTAGTCGATGCCTACTATTAGAAACTTCAGTTGTCGTATTGCCGTTGGAAACGGTCCCATGATGTCCAGGCCCAATTGGGCGAACGGCCAGGGCGCCGTCATCGGGGTAAGTTCTTCAGGTGGTTGTCTGACGATATTGCTGAACCTTTGGCACTTGTCGCATTTCTTTACATAGGCCTCGGCATCCTTCTGCATAGACGGCCAAAAGTACCCTGCTCGAACCAGCTTGTGTGTTAATGATCTTGACCCTGAGTGGTTTCCACAGATTCCTTCGTGCACTTCCCTCATGATGTAGTCTGCTTCTTTCGGACCTAAGCATCGTAGGTAGGGGAGGGAGAAGCCTCTCTTGTACAAGACGTCTTTTATCAGGACGAACCTTGCTGCTTGGACCTTCAGCTTTCGTGCAACCTCCTTTCCGTCCGGTAGTACGCCGTTCTTCAGGTAGGCCACTAATGGCGTTGTCCAATTACTCTCGGACCCAAGCTCCTGGATATTGACAGAGTTTATAAGTGGAGAGAACTGAGTGAAAGAGAGTACGTTACCAAGGGTGGCCATGTGCTCAGCTGAAGCTGCTTTGGCTAGGCGGTCAGCCTGCTCGTTTTCTCCTCGTGGGACTTGTGTAATTTCGGCCTTCAGCTCGTTTACCCTCCGTCTGGCTTGGTCCAAATATTTCTTCATCCTTTCGCCTTTGCATTCATAATCCCCGTTTATCTGATTGACCACAACTTGAGAGTCGCAGTGAATGATTACTCTTTCGGCTCCTGCTGCTTTGGCGAGGTCAAGTCCTGCTATGAGAGCTTCGTATTCCGCCTCGTTGTTGGTAGTAGGGAATTCAAAGCGGATCATGCATTCGACCATGTCTCCCTCGGGTGAGTATAGCACAACGCCTGCCCCCCCAGCCTGCCTGTTGGAAGATCCATCGACATGTACACTCCATGGGGGAGACTCTTTTGCCCCCCCGTCGTCTCCATTTGTGAACTCAGTTATGAAATCGGCAACGATCTGTCCTTTAATGGCGGTTCGAGGGCGGTATTGGATGTCGAACTCGCTTAATTCTATGGCCCAGAGTGCCAATCTCCTAGCAGCTTCAGGGTTGCTCATTGCCTGCCTTAAAGGCTTGTCGGTAAGGACGATGATCGTGTGGGCTTGAAAGTACGGCTTTAGCTTCCGTGCTGCTGTAACTAGTGCAAATGCAAGCTTTTCCATTGGCGGATATCTTTCTTCGGCCCCTCGTAGCGCCCGACTGGTGTAATATACTGGTTTCTGTACTCTCTCTTCTTCTTTGATTAAGGCAGCACTGACGGCAGCTGGTGAGACGGCGAGATAAAGGAAGAGTTGTTCACCTGGTTGCGAGGGACTGAGCAATGGGGGGGAAGAGAGATATCTTTTCAGCTCTTCGAATGCTTGTTGGCACTCGTCAGTCCACTCGAAAGATTTCTTCAACGTGCGAAAGAAGGGTAAACACTTATCCGTCGCTCTCGAGACGAACCTATTTAATGCTGCTATCTTACCGTTAAGGCTTTGCACCTCTTTCACATTTTTCGGTGGCGCCATCTCTATTATAGCTCGAATCTTATCCGGATTGGCTTCAATGCCCCTCTGGGAAACCATGAACCCTAGGAATTTTCCAGCCGTCACCCCAAAGGCGCACTTTCCTGGATTCAGCTTCATGTTGTACGAGCGAAGGGTGTCGAATGTTTCCCTGAGGTCGTTTAAGTGATCTTCTTCCCTTCGGCTTTTCACTAGCATGTCGTCTACATAGACTTGGACATTCCTCCCGATTTGTGGTGCGAACATCTTGTTCATGAGCCTCTGGTATGTTGCGCCTGCATTTTTCAAACCAAACGGCATCACTTTGTAACAGAATAGGCCCTGGCTGGTTACGAACGACGTCTTCTCTTGATCGGCTCCGTGCATCTTGATTTGGTTGTAACCGGAGAAAGCGTCCATAAAACTTAAAAGCTGGTGTTGAGCGGTAGAGTCTACTAAAGTGTCGACCCTCGGCAGAGGGTAGCTGTCTTTTGGGCACGCTCTGTTCAGATCGGTGAAGTCTACACACATTCTCCACTTCCCGCTAGCTTTCTTGACCATCACTACGTTGGCTAGCCAGTCGGGGTAATAAACCTCCCTAATGAAATTTGCCTCCTGCAGCTTGCGGACTTCTTCAGCTATGGCTTGATCCCGTTCAGGGGCAAACACCCACTTCTTTTGCCTGACGGGCAGAAAGGAGGGTGATACATTCAGCTTATGTACCATGACTGAAGGGGTCTATCCCTGGCATGTCTTCTTGATTCCAGGCGAATACGTCCCGATTTTCTCTGAGGAAGGCTGTAAGTGCTTGTCGGATTACTGGGCTTGCAAGAGTGCCGATCTTTGTCGTTTGGTCCGGTCTGGAGTCGTCGAGGGATATTTCTTCAAGCTTTTCGACGGCTTCTGTCGTACTTCGATGTTCTTCTATATTCATGGCTTGGAGTTGATCATCCATTTCCATCATAGCCACGTAGCATTCGCGCGTGGCTACCTGGTTTCCACGTAATTCGCCTACCCCGTGTTCCGTGGGGAACTTGACCATCAAGTGATAGGTCGAGGTCGTCGCCTTCCATGAATTGAGGGTTGGTCGCCCCAGGATAGCATTGTAGGCTGACGAACAGTCAACTACGAGGAACGTCACGTCCCTTGTAATCTGCTGAGGATAGTCGCCAGCCGTTACAGATAATGTGACCGCGCCGAGGGGAAATACCCTCGTTCCTCCAAAACCGACGAGTGGGGAATCCGTCGGAATCAGTCGTTCCTTGCTGATTCCCATTTGCTGGAATGCCGAGTAGTACAGGATGTCCGCCGAGCTCCCATTGTCGACCAATACCCGGTGCAAGTTGTAGTCACCCACTGGCAAACTGATAACGAGTGCGTCGTCGTGCGGGTGGTGAAGTCGCCGCGCATCTTCTTCGGAGAACCCGATGACGGGGCTTTCTCTTCGTGCTACTTTTGGTATTGAGCCCGTCAGCTGGACGTTCTGGACCATTCTTAGATACGACTTTCGAGCCTTTTTGGATGATCCGGCGGGCGTCCCTCCTACAATCATTCTGATGTCGCCAATGGGCGGCCTGGGGCGGTCATTGTCCCGTCGGGGAGGTTGTTCCTGATGTGGTGGATTCGCTCTTTCCTTGCGTACAAACTTCTGCAGTTTCCCTTGTCTAATGAGGGCCTCAATCTGCTGCTTTAAGTCGTAACAATCGGCTGTGTCGTGGTCGTGATCTCAGTGGAAGCGGCAGTATTTGTCTCTGGAACGTCTGCTAGGATCTCCCTTCAGCTTTCCAGGGAAGGTCAGATCCCTTTCGTCTTTGATTTGCATTAGAACTTGATCTATCGGGGTGGTCAGCGGGGTGAAGCTTGAGAACCTTCCTCCCTGAGGTTTAGGACGCCTCTCGTCCCTTCGATCTCCTGTTCTCGGTCTCTTCCGCCCTTGATCTTGTCGTGTATCTTCCTGCCTTTCCCTTTTTCTTGGTTTCTCCTCTCGGGCCTACAACGTGTCTTCAGCATTCATATACTTAGTGGCCCTGTAAAGTACTTCCAACATGGTCTTCGGGTCATTCTTGTATAGGGAGAACAAAAATTTACCCTTCCGTAACTCATTCGTGAAGGCTGCTACCAGTATTTTGTCGTCGGCTTCGTCAATCGAAAGCGCTTCCTTATTGAAACGCGCTATGTAGGATCTCAGGGTCTCATCCTCCTATTGCTTGATACTCATCAAGCATGCCGTGGACTTCTTATACCTGTGGCCCCCAATGAAGTGTGTTGTGAACTGAGCGCTCAGATCCTTGAAGGTGCTGATGGAGTTGGGCGCCAGTCGGCTAAACCATACCCTTGCGGAGCCTTTGAGTGTTGTAGGGAAGGCCCTGCACATGATCTCGTCTGCGACCCCCTGCAGGTGCATTAGGGTCTTGAAAGTTTCTAAATGGTCCAGGGGGTCTTTCAATCCGTCATAGCTGTCGATATGCGGCATACGAAATTTGTGGGGTAGGGGGAAGGAGTTCACGGCCATGGTGAAGGGCGAGTCGGTGCGATTAACTAAATCGTCAAGATCACTTGAAACTCGTCCTTTGAGTGCGTTCATCATAACCTCCATCTGTTCTTTCATTGCTTGCATCTCTGCCATAATGTGTGGAGGTGTTACGTCCGTGAGGGACGGTATACTCAAATTCTGCCTCTCCGGCTTGTTTGGGGCGTGGCTACCTTCAGGCTTCTCTAGATTCTTCTTTGGAGCGCTAGTTCCTTCCTGGTCTTCTGGTTGGTCATTCGGTGCTGCCTCATTCCGGCGCAGCTGTTCTTCTAAGTCGTGGTTTTGTTTGGTGAGACGTTCCACGGCGGCACTGAGGGTCCGAACTTGCCTCTCGAGGGCAGTCGTAGGCGGCTCCTCTTCTTGAACGTTGTTAGTGGTTGCCATCGAGCGGGTGAGTACCATGCAACCTTTTAGTCCAGGAAGAGATAGTATGGCTTTCAACTACAAGAGCTTCCCACAGACGGCGCCAACTGATGATGCCGAAAAATCACCAGTGAGCCACACAATTCCCACGCGCTCGAATATAGACCTACACAACAAAAAGAAGAGAAAACCTTGCGAAGAGCACCGGTGTGGTGCCGACCGAATACCCTTCGAAGGTTGAGTCAGAAAGATTCTCACAACTCTAGAGTACTAGAGAGGGTAAATTATGCGTACCTTGATTTGTGAGGGTATCGAAGCTTTTATAGTAGTAGAGGGTTGAACTCTCTTTCTTGGAGTAGAAGTCTTTTCCATATAGGAATCCTTATAAGCGTAAATTGTGGAATCGTTTCTGTATAGGACTCTTCTTTATAGAATCCTAGACTTGATGGACAAGGTTTTTCCTTGTGGAGAGAAATCATTAATGAGCATATCATATAGAATCTTAGTGGCGTTAGGGTTCCAGCCGTGGGCCTCACGACTCAACTGGCCCACATAAATTTGGCCCATCAAGGTTCTGGCCCGTCATGAAGGTAGCCCGTCATAAATGCACGCAGATTTCTCCATCTTCAATAGGGAGAAAAGATAGAGAAGAAATACAGAGAGTTCTTCTAGAGAGAAAAGAGAGAGAAGATATCTGGAGAGTTCCAAATCCCTTTTGGCTATTCAACCAAAACGCATCGTTTAGCCCTCCACAAATGGACAAAAAAGGACTCACCAAAATTGTAATGTAGATGAACAGTGTTTTTGCACTGAATGCACAGTACCAAATCACTATAGTGGCATAGCCGCTTTTTATACAGTTAATAGAAATAATTAATAATTTAAATTTTTTTATTTGTTTAAATTTAAAAAAAAAATAGGAACATCCTCAAGCAATATCAGGAACACTCTCAAAATTTTTATGCCAAACAAATTTTGAACTAAAATCTTAAAAAAAAAAAAAAAAATTGTAACAGAGAATCTAAAAAAATAAAAATATATTTGTAACAAAGCAAGCCAAAAAAAAAAAAAAAAAAAAAAAAGAGCCCAACATCAATCCTAAACAAATACCCAACAGGCCCAATCCAAACGTATTCTCAAAAAAAAAAAAAAAAAAACGTAGAAGTACCAAATGGTTTATGTCACCTTCAGGCCCAACACCACTTTGATGGTCGTTGTTAACATTTAGCTGGTTATCCCTTCGTCTTCCTCCTTTAGTCTCATCTGTAGTTCACCTCCCTTCTTTTTTTTCTTTTTCTTTTTTCTCTTCTTCTTATCTGTTGTTTAGACTACAACTACACCACCTTGGTCCTTTTGTTTTGTGTGGTTCTTGTAGTCTTATTTTGTGTGCTTCCTTTTTTTATTTATTATTATTTTATTTTTTTTACAAAAGTTACTAATGGGCAGACAAACCAACGTGGTTTATCTGCCACTCTTTTATTTTTTTTAATTTTTTATTTAATTTCTTAGAAAATCGTTTATAGTTTTCTGTTCTTTTTCTTTTTAACCACTCCTATGTAGATGGCTTATTATGCTTTTTAATTTTTTTATTGAGTTGTGAAATTAGCTTAAAATAATTTGAATAAAAGAGGTAAAATTTTGAAATGTAATTAGATATATTAATTTATATAGAATTTTTTTTAGACGGCTAGTAGTTAGTAAAAAAAATTAATGAAGCAACTAAACACTAATAATTAATAATTTAATTAACTAATACATTATAAAAGACAAACAAATTAAATTATGTTAGACTAAACAACAATTAATAATTTAATAATTAATGAAACAACAATACAACAAATTATAGTTTATAAAAGACAAACAAATTTATGAAACAACTAAACAATAATAACTAATAATTTTATTGATATTTCAAATGAACTTATAGTTTATTGTTTTGGTACCTTTGTTCATTTCATTTCTTTTCATTTTTTTTTTTTTTCCTTTTGAGGTTTTTCGGTGTATAGAATGCAAATTTGTTTTGGTTTTAAGAACATTTTTTTTTTTTTTTTTTAAGCACAAACTTCTGGCCAAATCTTGAATTTCAGCTGGTATTTACCGAAACGTCCCGAAACACTTGAAATAGACCGAAATGACCCAAAATTTTTTCAAAGTGAAATAGGAACACCTTGGACAAAATTCCTGGAGTCGCCACTGCTTTTTGATATTTAATGAGATCTCATTTCATAATTATCAGAAATCACAAACTTATAAATCTATATATATATATATATAAAGTTTGCAGTATAAATCATGATGTCATTGTTATTTGTCATGTGTTCTGATCGCCAAGTCCAATTATTGAGGGAGTGAGGTTGGGAACCTTTGGGGCTAAGGCCACCAGGAAACGATAGTTGATGAACAATAACTGACTTTTAAAATGTTAAGAAGGCTGAAATTAAAGATAAAGGTAAATTGAAGAAGGGTAAAGCAGGTTTGAAGGAAGGAAGTAAATCTAATTTGAAGACAAGTAGTGCACAGGTAAAGCATCAAAGGAGGCTTGAGGCATGTCATTAAGTAGTTAAATGACATGTGCACTGCACGTGAGTGAAGTTGAATTAAGTAATTAGAGCGAGTGCCACTTGGCCTAATCTTATTGGAGGAGCTTTATTAGGAAATCTGTTAGGTGTTAGTTAAAGCTTTCCGGCGCATTTCTGATCTTGTAACTGCTGTATAAATACTAGCTTAGTGTGTATGGTAGGTAGTCTTTGTAATTCCATAAACTCAGAGCAATAAGAATTTTCTTTCTTCTCTCTGAATTTTCTCTTTATTTCTCAAGCTTTCTTGAGCTTTCTTTTCTTTCCTAATCTGAGATTTCTTGTTTAGCTTGTGAATTTTAACATGGTATCAGAGCGTTCATCAGGATCAAACCAGTTTGTTTTTCTGTTTTGGTTAATCTTGTTTGGATTCTTTGAGAATTCATCTAATCTTATTCAAGGTTCGAAGCTCCGTCAATGGCGACCACTAAAGAAACTTCAAACAATCAAACTTCCACAGCGTAATGGTGATTCTGTAAATCCATTCTATCTCAATAGCAGTGATAACAATATTGTTCAACTTGTTTCTCAGAAGTTGATTGGAGGCAGAAATTACTTTCCATGGGCGAGATCAATGATCATCGCACTCACTTTTAGGCAAAAGACTGGTTTTGTTGATGGCACCATAGCAGAACCAAGTCCAGATTCACCACAATTCATTTTGTGGACTCGGTGTAACATGACAATGCTTAGTTGGATTATCAATTCAGTCTCACCAAACATTGCTTCTAGCATTATGTATACTGACAATGCTAGAACAATTTGGCTTGTTCTTCGCCAAAGGTTCTCTCAGAAAAGTGGCCCTAGAATTTTTGAGCTTCAGAAGGAATCAGCTTATCTTGTTCAAGGGCAATTGTCTGTGGAGGATTATTACACAGAGTTTAAGGCTTTGGTTGATGAATTGGCTAACTATCAAACTATGTCTATATGTAAATGTCCCTGCAATTGTGGAGCTAAAAGAACTACCTCAGATCTTCATGATCATGACCAAGTGATGAGGTTCCTAATGGGACTGAATGACTCCTATTTAGCTATCAAAGGTCAGATCTTGTTGTATGAGCCTCTACCTGATATTAATAGAGTTCTTTCCTTGATCTTGCAAGAAGAAAAGCAAAGGAGCTTCACTAGTTCTGTCACAGCTCATCCCATTAAAGCCACAGCATTATACTTAAATGTTGGTTATGGTTTCAAGCATAGCCAGCATAGCAAAGGAAATTCCAAAAGGGAATGACCTATTTGCACTCATTATGGGAAGACAGGGCATACAGTGGATAAATGCTACAAGTTACATGGATTTTCCCCAGGGTTCAAGTTCAAGAACAAATTCATGGCCAATTAGGTTTCTTGCAATCAGGTAGCAGGTTTTGGGGCTACTAATTCTAATCAAATTGGTGAAGAATTTGTGCTTTCAACTCCATAGTGTCCAATCTCCAAATCCCAATGTGAACAAATTATAGCTTTTCCGAATTCACAATTAGTTGGTGAGAATACTCAGCATTCAACTTCAACTTCACAGCAGTCAGCTTGCTTGAATACTAGAGGAACAAGCACTTCCCAGCCTTTGGCATTAAGTGCATCCACTTCCAATTACATCAACAACTTCTCAAGTAAAACTTTTAGTTTTTCCTCATTTATTATTCCAAATTCAATACCACATTCAACTATTTTCTCTACTAAAATAGTAAATAGATCAGCTTACAATGAAACAGATTGGATCATTGATACAAGTGCCACTGATCACATGGTCCATTCTGAATCTGTTTTCAGTTCATTTACTTGTGTTTCTAATTTCTATGTCTACTTACCCAATGGTGAAAAGGTCTTAGTGACTCATATAGGGACAGTGCATCTCAATGACACCTTAATTCTTACTGATGTGTTGTGTGTTCCTTCCTTTACTTTTAACCTCATATCTATCAGTAAATTGAACAAGTCACAATACTATTGCCTTATTTTTCTTGGATCATTTTGCTTTATTCAGGATCTTGTTCTTTGGAGCACGATTGGTCTGGGTAGAGAACAAAATGGATTGTATCTGCTGGATAACAAATACCAGGATTTGTCTTCTACTCCAGCCTCTACTTGTTGTAATTCAGTTGCTACTCATTCTGATTTCTAGCATGCTAGATGAGGGCACCCTTCAAGTGGTAAACTTAAGCTTGTAAATAAGATTGTGCCTTTTGTACAGTGTAATAAGATTGCTCATTATGACATTTGTCCAATAACAAAGCAAAAGAGATTGCCTTTTTCTGCTAGTACTCATGTTTCTAATCAACCTTTTGAATTGGTACATTGTGATTTGTGGGGTCCCTTTTCTATTCCTACTGTTGATGGTTACAAGTATTTCCTTACCATTGTTGATGATTTTTCCAGATGTACATGGATCTATTTGTTAAAAGCTAAATCAGAATCTCAAGTTCTCTTGCCATAGTTTTATGCTTATGTTGAAACTCAATTTAACAAAAAAATCAAGTGCATCAGAACTGATAATGGTACTGAGTTTCTGTTAAAGGAGTTTTTCAAATCCAAAGGCATCATTCATCAATTGAGTTGTGTTGAAACTCCTCAACAAAACTCAATTGTGGAAAGAAAACATCAACATATTCTAAATGTGGCTAAAGCACTTAAGTTTCAATCCAATGTTCCTTTGGAATTTTGGGGAGATTGTGTGCTCACAATTTTTTACCTAATAAATAGGTTGCCTAATTCTGCTATTGCCAATAAAACACCCTATGAAGATCTTTTTGGTAAGTTGCCTAGCTTTTCACATCTTAAGGTGTTTGGTTGTCTATGTTATGCTTCTACACTTGCACATAACAGGCATAAATTTTTGCCTAGAGCCACTAAATGTGTATTTCTTGGTTACCCCTTTGGTGTTAAAGGTTATAAGGTAATGGATTTAACCACACATTCAGTATTCATTTCAAGAGATGTACACTTCTATGAGTCCCTATTCCCTTTTCAATCTTCTGATCTTCTTAAGTATCTTGATCCTTTTGACTCTAAAACCTTGTCCTCATCTGTTCCCTTAGATTCTATTCTCTTGCCTAACATTTCAGATGAGCCTTTCATTCCTAATCTTCCAACTTCTGCAGCAAACACTCCTACTACTGTAGAATGTGTTCATTTAAATGGTCCCATTGCTGATCCTAGTTCCTCATCTCTTGCACTTGATGCTTGTATTGCTACACCAATACCTAATGTTTCCTCACCTCAAATTAGGAAGTCCACTAGGGTTCATAGACTGCCTACTTACTTACAAGATTATTCTTGCTCTTTACTTTCCACCAAACCTTCACCAGGTAGTCCTTATGACATCAACTCTCATCTTTCTTATGCTAACCTTAGTTCTTCCTATCAAGTTTTTGCTCTAGTTGCTAGTGCTAAAGTTGAACCTAAGTTCTACCATCAGGCTGTGCTTTCAAAAGCTTGGCAGGGAACAATGGACAAGGAGATTGGTGCTTTAGAGTTTAATCACACTTGGGATGTGGTTCCTTTACCCCATTGGAAGATTCCAATAGGTTGCAAATGGGTTTATAGGATTAAGTAAAATCCAGATGGTTCTGTGGAGAGGTACAAAGCCAGATTAGTGGCTAAAGGGTATACATAGCAAGAGGGGCTGGACTACTCTGAAACATTCTCACCAGTTGCCAAATCAGTGTCTATGAGGGTGTTGTTGTGTATTGCTGCTATCAAGGGTTGGCCTTTACATCAGTTAGATATTAATAATGCCTTCCTCCATGGTGATTTAGAGGAGGAAGTGTATATGTCCTTACCTCAAGGCTATCATAGCAAGGGGGGCTGCTTAACTGATGCTGGACCTTTTGTATACAGGTTGAGAAAATCACTTTATGGCTTGAAGCAAGCCAGCAGGCAGTGGCATGCTAAGTTGTCCACAACAATTACTGAAATGGGTTTTGTTCAATCAAAATTTGATTATGCCCTTTTTGTACATTCAAAAGGTTCTTGCTTCACTACCCTTCTAGTTTATGTAGATGATATATTGATCACAGGTAATGATGCTCAGTGTGTAGCAAATTTAAAAAGGCTTTTGGATGCTAAGTTTGGGATAAAAGATTTAGGAGCCTTGAAGTATTTTATGGGCTTAGAAATGGCAAGAAGTGACAAGGGCATTACTCTTAATCAGAGAAAATATGCCTTAGAATTGTTGACAGATTCAGGTATGTTGGGTTGCAAGCCTATGAAAACTCCCATGGAATAGCATCTTAAATTGTCCAAGGATGAGGGAGAGTTGATTGATGATCCTTCACAATATAGAAGGCTCATAGGTAGGTTGATGTACTTAACCTTGACAAGGCTAAATATTTGCTATACAGTGAATAGATTGAGCCAGTTTTTGAGCAAGCCTATGCATCCTCATATGGTGGCAACACTCAGGGTTTTACAATGCATCAAGGGTTCTCCAGGGCAGGGATTGTTTTTCTCAGCCAAATCAGATTTTCAATTGAAGGCATTTTGTGATGCAGATTGGGCAAGATGCCCTGATACCAGGAGATCATTGATAGGGTATTGTATCTTCCTTGGTGAGAATTTAATATCTTGGAGATCTAAAAAACAAAATACTGTGTCAAGATCCTCAACAGAGGCTGGGTACAAATCAATGGCTTCAACATGTTGTGAAATTACTTGGTTATTTTATCTGCTTGAAGACTTCAAAATTAAGCATTCTAAAGTTGCACTCCTCTACTATTACAACAAGGCAGCTTTGCACATAATTGCAAACCCTATGTTCCATGAAAGGACAAAGCATAGAAGTAGATTGCCATTTGGTCAAGGAAAAGATATAGGTAGGTATGATCAAGACTTTCCATGTCAGGACTCATTTGCAATTGGCTGATATGTTTACTAAGGCACTTGGTGCACCTGTGTTCCTGGACTTGATTAGTAGATTAGGCTTAATCAATATTTTCAGTTCCAACATTACTTATCCACAATCATGGCAAGACACATAAGCTATTTCTATAGTAGAAGCAGCTCTGGTCTTTCTTTCTTCTCTCTGTAATTAGTGTGTATGGTAGTTAGTCTCTGTAATTCCATAAACTCAGAGCAATAAGAATTTTCTTTCTTCTCTCTGAATTTTCTCTCTGTTTCTCAAGCTTTCTACAATTTTCTTTCCTGATCTGAGATTTCTTGTTTAGCTAGTGAATTTTAACACTAGGCTAGTATTTATACAACAGTTACAAGATTAGAAATGCGCGGGAAAGCTTTAACTAACTCCTAACAGATTTCCTAATAAAGCTCCTCCAATAAGATTAGGCCAAGTGGCACTCCCTCTAATTACTTAATTAACCAACTTCACTCACATGTAGTGCACATGTCATTTAACTACTTAATGCTTTAAGTAGTTTCTTCAGCCATGCCTCAAGCCTCCTTTGATGCTTTACCTGTGCACTACTTGTCTTCAAATTAGATTTACTTCCTTCCTTCAAACCTGCTTTACCCTTCTTCAATTTACCTTTATCTATAATTTCAGCCTTCTCCTTAACACTTTGGGGCTAGGGCCTCCAGGAAGTGATAGG
Source organism: Quercus gilva (assembly GCA_023621385.1). Classification (NCBI taxonomy): domain Eukaryota; kingdom Viridiplantae; phylum Streptophyta; class Magnoliopsida; order Fagales; family Fagaceae; genus Quercus; species Quercus gilva. The sequence continues at coordinate 40,688,591 of CM042481.1, forward strand.
TTGATGAACAATAACTGAGTTTTTTTTTTTTTTTTGGTTTGAAAAACAACAATAACTGTGTGATGCACTACACATTAGCCATTAGCAAACTTTCACACACTTTATCATAACTATGTTATATGACAGATTATGATTGACTGTGTTACTAAAACATGAACTTACTTCTTCTTTTTTCTTTTCTAGTTTACCATTGACAATCCGTCACATATAATTGTGGTGGCAAAATGTGTGGTACTAATATTATTGGTTAATAAATTGATTTTAGGCTTGTAAACTGGGCTGGGTTTCATTTTGTGGTTCATTCTCAATTTGGTGGTACCATTCCAAATCATCAAGCTTGAGTTAGACAGGTTTTAGGTATTTATCAATATGTTTCTGTTTAAAAATTGCTTATTTTCGCCAAAGGCCTTGTAGCTGAATTGACAACTCCCCATGTACAAAGTGCTTGGGGGTCTAGGGGGGAAATGGTTCGAGCTGCGGGATTAGCAACATGTTGTAATTATTTTTCAAAAAAAATTTGCTTATTTTCAATAGTTTATTTGCATAATATAAGACAAAAAGTTAAAAGTCAATTTTTTAAAAAAAAATTAAAACTTAGATTATTTAAAATAAAGTTTTTTTTTTATGGGATATTTAAAATAAAGTTAAAACAAAAAAAAATAGTATAAGACTGATAAACAGTAAATAATTTCAGTAAAAATCTATTTTTAATTAGTTGTCGAACACACACTTAACAATCAAATAAATATTGTGCCTAAACTTACATACGACTACGACTAAAAAAGGGAGGGCATCTTTTCCCAAATATAGCCTATGCCTAAACTTCTCACAAAAATTGTGCTTGTGTCGTAGTGATTCAACCAAAAAACAGCAATTAGCTAAGAACTACAGACAAGAGCCCATTATATTTTTGCATGCCATTTAAAAGGTGTTGAGGGTCATTTTTGTAAAATAGGTCCAACTCAGCAAAGCAGGCAATAGGAGTGGCAGGCATAGAATAAAACTATTAAGCCAGCAGCATGAGTAATAGATCACAGGCCCATAACATAAATAAATGGGTCTCGAGGAAGCAAATGGGCCTAAAGGGCCTAGAAAAAGAGAAATGGCACCCATGGGTAGTATATGGTATGGAAAAGTGAGAATGGGCTGCGGCAGGCCCAAAGCAATGTAAACAAAGAAGGTAAGGGTTGATGGCAAGCCCATGAACCCCAAGGATGAGAATGAGGAGATTGAGCCGAGGAAGCCCAATCAAGTTAGTAAAAGCCCATGGGAATGTAGAGTTAGTAAATGGGCCAAGGAAGCCCAAAGGAAGTAAATGGGCCGCAGACCCAAGGGAAAAAGAAAGGGACACTGGAGCCCATAAGTAAGAACACCAGTGGCCATGTTAAGTCACTGGGGGAAGGAATGAAAACGGCAGGCTTGAAAAGAGGCCTAGCAGGAGCATATCGTCACGGCAGGAAATGCCAAGTAATGAGGCAGGACATGAGTGCAACCAAGAAATGGGTCGAGAGAAATATAAAACCCAGTATTAAGAGAAGTCTAGCCCCAAAGGGAAACAGTGAAATGTACAGAACGGCCCACGTAAAAGAACAAAGAAGTATGGCAGACAATGCAAACAAAGCTCCAAATCACAGCAAACACATGCGCAGGCAGATTTTGAACGTACATAACAGGAAAGCACGCGCAAGGCCCAGGCGCCACCAGCCTGTACCCAGCCAATATGGGACGTGGTGGGGTCATAGGTCAAAGGTAAGAGGTAAGGGGGGGTGTGGTTTGGTGGTGGGGAGAGGGGAAAAGATCTATTTTGCGCTTCCTGTCCAAGCCCTTTTGGGAGGTACGTCCTGCTGGGATGCAGACCGCCCAAAAAAGGCAAGGTTGGGGGGAAACGTTGAGTGCATGCCATGGGGAGAGAGAGAGAGCATTTACGCCATGGCAGGAGAAAGTGCCACGGCGGACTAAGAAACAATACAAGCCTGCCTTTGTCTGGCAAGGGTAAGTGGTACACAGACGAGCTCCTAGGTGGTCGGCAAGTACTCCCAGACCAGATAAAGGCCGTTAAAGGGTAAAGTGGTAAAATTTGGTCACGACAGGCCCTATAAGAGGATCCTTGCCATGCCCTGTAAAAAGGATCGAAAAACAAAGGAACAAGGAAAATAAAAGGAAAAACAACAAGAAAAAAAGAAAAGAAAGAAGGAAAGATAAGAAAACAAACAGGAAAACAAAGAGAAAGGGTGTAATGGGCATACACCAGTAGATCGGTTCCCTTCTCTCCCCCTCAAAATCCCACTCTCTGGGAAACGACTAAGTAATAGGAATTACTTCAGGCACTTATCACTTAGGTCCGATTCCCTCAAAGTCATTAATCCCTGCAGCAGGATATTCTCCTGTCAGATTAGTTTCATTAAGAGGAAGCGTTCTTCCTCTTTGATTCTTTGCCGCTGTAGACTTAAACTTGACTTGACATTTATTTTTGATTAACTTCCATTATCGCTCAATCAACTACTCTTTTTTGTAAAAGCCGTTATTATCATTACCATTGTTATTATTGTGATTGCCATAGAAATAGAGATCACTCGGTCTGTTTTTTTTTTATTAAGAAAAAGCCATTGTACTCTGTTTTCTTTATTGTTATTATATCTGCCTGCCATAACCTTTTGTAACAGCTCTGCTTGCCGTGAGAACGTTCCTGGCAGACAAGGCTCAGTTTGTGCACAAGCCGGCCCAAAGTGAGTTACAATTAGGCTGATCTCAACTCTCCTACTCAGAAATACTCGGACCCATCACCACAGGAGGCAGCCCAGCCCAACCCAAAACACAAAAAAGGCCCCTACAAAAGGTTTCATTTGATATTAATTAAATATGTTTTTCAAGATTTTTTGAAAATTTAAAATACCTATAAATAAATAAAATCTACCTAAAGATTGTATTAATTAATTGACTGTCACAACACTACCGTGTTGTCTCATGTCCTAAATTATTAGGAAGAAATTATCATTTCATTATGTCCATGTTTATACTTTGATTTTTTTTTTTTTCCGAATAGTACTTTTTAGGTGATTGGTGAATTTGTTTCTAAAAAAAAGGTGATTAGTGAATTCTACTAAAAAAATAAAAAATAAAAAAAAAGGGGGATTAGTGAATTCTGAAAAGTGATCAAAAAGATAATATTGACCTTCTACATTAAAGCACAAACAATACCTAAATGGGCTGGCCCAAACTGAGACGAGAAAAGTGTAGTGCAGGGCCGAAATCCATAGATGACGAGTTGTTCTTCAATAAATATGTATGGATGGTAAAATCTAGAGGGAAAACAGGAGGTGTAAGAAGATTATAGAAACTGGTAAATAACGTATAAATGGAGAAGGAGAAAACCCAGAGGGAAAACAGGGGGTGTAAGAAGATTATAGAAACTGGTAAATAACGTAGCCTACTAAGAAAGCATAGAAAATAGTATGAACATAAGGAATGGAACACAGAACAAGATACAGCAAACTGAAAGATATTATTAGATTAAACAACTTTTTTACATCAGACATGTGAAACTCAGAAGGACTTGTCATAACTCCCTCTAATTCTCTCTTGGCTTCTGAGGTTTACACCCCTTCTATTTATAAACAATATAATCCATTAAGGGCCAATTTTATGGCTTTACAGATGGCAAAAAAGATAGGAACCCGTGACTGAAGGACTGGATACAGCTGGATAGGGTTCTGAAGAGTGATTGTCCTGGATTCTAAATGTTGGAGTTGATTCTACAGGTGTCATCTTTTGTAGGGGCCTGGTTGCATGCGTAGAGTACATTGGATATGGATCTGACAGAGGCATGGTTTGTGAACAGTAAAAGATAAAGGATTACGTCTGAAGACGTTTCTGGGACCTTTTTTTTTTTTTTGCTAAAGATGTCTAGTCCCATCCATCTCTTCCTTGGAACCATTCTTCATCAACATCATCGTCCGGATCATGGTTATGATAGTGGGAGTCATCATATCCCATTAGGGGATTGGGCATTTCCCAATGATCTTCATGTGGCCATTGTTCTCTGCAAACATCTGGATCAGTTGGTATTATCTCAGGGAAGATTCTTTTTATTAAGAGATTCTGCCATTGTAAGAGCATGGAAACAGGATACCTAATGAACATCCGAATGAGTATGGAGAGTGCCATCTAGATTAGTAACCCAATGCATTTCTGCAGGGTGGAAAATTCCATCTGCCCGGATGTCATTTTTGGAATTGAGCTTGGCAACTAAGCACCCTGAAGTAAGTTTATAACCAAATCTTGGGTGTTCTGTAAGAGCATGGAAACAGGATACCTAATGAACATCTGAATGAGTATGGAGAGTGCCATCTGGATTAGTAACCCAATGCATTTCTGCAGGGTAGAAAATTCCATCTGCCCGGATGTCATTTTTGGAATTGAGCTTGGCAACTAAGCACCCTGAAGTAAGTTTATAACCAAATCTTGGGTGTTCTGTTTTTGGATATTTTATCCATTCACCATTATGAGCATCATTTTTCAAAATTTCAAACCAGAATTTGTGAAAATATTTGTTTCCATGAGGGAAAATATATCTGTAAAACTCTGGTTCAAAATGGAGACATAGATAATATTCATTGAGCAAATACCACATGTAGAGGTAATGTGCAACATTCCAATTAGTTATCCAAAAGGCAAAAGGGGTCTTCCATGGTTGGTCTATGTTAGGGAAAACAGCAAGAAAATGACACTAGTGCTTTTTGAGGTATTCATGAAGGGCTCTAATGATTCTTTTGGATCTGGCTTCAAGGGTTAGGGTTTTTATCTAGTCTTTTATTTCTGGAGGGAGGGTTTCTACCATGGTAAGGATATCATCAGGGTCTTTCAGGGGAGGGTTTGAAGATGAGGATGAGGATGGATCGGTAACAGGGTATACACACAAGGGTGGAGGAATAATAGTGGTATTAAGGGCTGGAGGTTTTCTGGACAAGTAGTCAGTAATAAGATTATCTTTACCTTTAATGTGTTTTACCTGGAAAGACCATTGTGAAAACCAGTTTGACCATCTGAGTAACTGAGGGTGTGGGAGCATTTTTCTTTTGAACTGGAGCATTTTGGGAAAGGAAGACATATCCATTTCTACTAAAAAAGTATGCCCAAGGAGGTGGAACTGGAATTTTTCAATCCCATGTTTGATTGCTAGAATTTCTTTGAAAGTGGAATGGTAATGGAGTTTTGAAGGCTTGAATGTACCACTTTTATATCCACAAATGCTTCTTTTGCCATTAACCTCTTCGAAGAGAGCTGCTGCCTAATATTCATCACTTGCATCTGTCTGCAGTATCCTTTTCCCTGATCCTGGAATCTGCAAAGGAGGAAGCTTTTCTGCTAATTTTTTCAACTGTTGCACTGCTTCTGTATGAACAGAATTCCATTCTGGAGGTGATTTCTTCAGTAATTGAGCAAGACAATTCCTATATTTGAATATTTTTGGGATGAAATCTGCCATGTAATTAACAATTCCAAGGAAATGTTGTATCTGCTTGGCATTTGTAAGCTTGTCAGGAAATTCACGAAGGGAAATAGCTATGTGAGGCTGCAAAGTATACTTTCCATCTGAAATGTTAACCCCCAAGAAGTCTATAGAAGACTGCCCTATGACCATTTTCTTTTCTGAAAGCATTATCCCTTGAGATTTTACCAAATTATAAAATTCAGTAAGTAACTTTTCATGGGACTCTTTATTTTTTGAGAACAAGAGAATATCATCCACATAAATCAATGCATTAGTCAAGAAAGGCTGAAACAATGCTACCATCGCTTTCTGGAATTGAGATGGAGCATTTTTAAGGCCAAAAGGCATGACAGTCCATTGATAATAGTGGTCTGGGATGCAGAATGCCGTCTTGTATCTTTCTTCTAGGTGGATTCCTAATTGCCAAAATCCTACTTTAAGATCAAACTTTGAGAAAATTCTGGCATTTGAAAGATGTTGGAAAAGAGCACTCTTATTTATCAAAGGAAATTTGTCATCTGCAAGGAAATGATTGAGATCCTGGTAATTGATTACCAATCTGAGTTTTTCTCATACTTGCTCAGCATGCTTATTGACATAAAAGGCTTCACACGCCCATGGAGACATTGTAGGTTCAATGAGGCCTTCAGAAAGGAGGGTAGCTAGTTCTTGTTTGGCTAGGGTTAGGTGTTCCGGGTTCATCCCTCTGTGGCTGGCTTTGGTGGGGTTAACATCTTCATTCTTTTTGAAGGGTAAATGGATGAAGAAGTTTGGATTTTCCCACAAAGGATTGGGGTTCTTGATGAGGAATTTAGAGTGACTATTTGCACAACAGTCATTGATAATCTGGAACCTTAAAGGGTCAAAGGGATCGATGGTGAATAAATGACGAACTTGGGTTCAGGTGAGAAGGTGTTGTTTATGCATGAGTCCTTTTGAAGACCATCTAAGGCTAGGTATTTGATGAAGGAGATCAAGTCCTATAAGAAGGTCTCTGCCTATAAGAGGGGATTCGAGGACTTGGTGTTTGATAGTGAGTGTTGGAAAGATTCTGATGAGAATAGGCTTACTTTTCAAGGTGATCAAAAATGTTTCTCCATTTGCTGCTCTGAACATCTGATGATGGGGTAGCCAACATTCTTTGGGTAATATTTTGGGATGAAGAATTGTTGCTGCTACTCCTGTGTCAAACAAGGCTAATACTGGAATGGGTCTGGCATACGTATCAAGGAGGATATTTACTTGGGCTATGGGTGTGGGACTGGTTAGGGGGGCTATGATAGGCAGGGATGTATAGATGGTTTGGATTTCTGGGTCTGAATCTTCTTCACTATCTAGATTTGAATCTTCTTCAAATGTAGAATAGGCCAGGACTGCTAAACCAAACTCATTTACCCACCTAAACTCACTCACTCTAATTAAATCCAGACTCACCCAATTATTAGTTGGATTAAATAGACATCAACCCAATTAGAGCCAATAATAATTGGGTTTTAACTAAAATCCAATTGACCCCATTTAACCCAATAATAATATAACCAAACTCAACCCAACCCTTCCCACCCTTTAAAAAAAAAAAAAAACCAGCCCTCACCTCGGACGTTTCAGGGTTAGGTTTTCATTTTCCCCCTCATTTTCTCGGCCTCCAATCACATTTCAGGGTTAGGTTTTCATTTTCCCCCTCACTTTCTCGGCCTCCAATCACTCATCGGTAAGTTTCGAGTCTCGGATTTGGACCTTCTGGTTCGACAACCAGTCCAAACCCAAACAAGGTGTGGCGTGGGGCACCTCTCTCCGCAAGGTCTATACCTTCGACACCGTCGAAGATTTCTGGTGGTACCTTTCTAACCTTCCTCAATTCCCTGATTTATTCATGTTTTTGTGTCTATTACTATGATTCTAGATCTGGGTTCCTCTTCATCTTTGCCCTTTTTCGTTTTTGTATGTGTTAAGAATAGAAATGTAGCTTGCTTTTCAAGGCTTTTCATTTTTTTTTAAAGATCCAGAACAATAGTGGGTTTTGTATTAATTTCGATTGCCTAAACTTTTTTTTGGTAATTTAAATCTGTGAAAGTAGTTAGTATTTGCATTTCGAAGGGTACTGGGTTAAGAATAGAGTAATACTGACATATTCTACAAAGTAAATGAAAGAAAAGGGTTTAAAGCTTAGTGGGGGTGATGGGTTTTCTTTGAATCACTAAGTAAACGTGTTTGCCACCGGGGTTTTATGTAGCCATTTTGAGTTGTTTATATGTTCTTTTTTCTAATGGTGTTTGGTATAATTGTATATTTGAATCTTTTCATTATTAGAAAATGTGGAAATGACATTCAAGTGTGAGAAGCAAAAGTGGAAATTTCTTTTATTTTCTGCACTTTTTTTTTTCTTCTAAGGAATTTAAAACAGGGTGATTGAATTTCAGTTAATGTTTAGTTGGGTTTGACTGTTGTCGATAGGACGTAATAAAGGAGGATGAGAAGTTCTCTGGAGGTGTAGGGTGGCAAAAGGAGGTTCATGATCAGCTAATGCTATCTAGACGATCAAGGACTTGTGCAATTGAATTTTCATGAGCCTTTCTTGAAATTCCAACCACAGTTTGGTCATTTCTGAGTGTTTGTTTCCAACATTATCCAGAACATGTAAGAATTATGGCAGGACATCTTTTGCTTCATGTTTTGACTTCCGTCATCTAATTTCAATCATAGCTCTAGAGTTGTTTGTCTATAGCAAACAACTATTTTTCTGCATGTCCTTTGGCCATTTGACTGTAGTTGATGAATGATGAATTAGGTTTGATACAAATTATCTAAGCTGTAAAGTTTATGCTTTGAAAGCTGCTTTAACCTCAACCTCCCTTTTGTTGAATAAATGTCTCTGTTCCTAATTTATCAAGTATTTATTAAGGTGCAAAATATGCTATCATTGATGTGGTCCATGTGGATCCCATGACCCGTGAGATACATGGCTCCTATGTCCATCTTAACTGTCCCCTTTATAAGAAAAACCAAAGGGCAAAAAACATAACTTTTTTTTTTTTTCCAATTAAAAGACAAAAAAAAAAAAAAAGTAATGATAATTGACATGATTTTCTAAAAAATCAACCTTAGTTTGTTTTCATCTTTGACCTGAGACTTTAATCATTCCTCTAATATGGTAGAAAAAATTGTTGTGAATCATTCAGGGCAAAGATATCAGAATAATTCGTTCCAATCTTAAGTCAAGACAAATCATCTGGCTAAGGTAAACACCAAGTTTAATTTTTACTCCTTGTGAATGATAGTGGTGAAGCTCTTTTTTAAAAAGAAAAAAGAAAAAAAAGAAAACTGAAATTCAATCCACTTTTGAGTCTTCTGCCTAGTGGTTTACGGAAATACCAAAAAGATAAATAAACAAAACACAAACAACCATCAAGGCCATAGAGGCAACCAATAGAAGTCTAGGAGCAAGGAGTACTGACAGGTTTTTTTCTTGCTCAGTAGGATAGAAGAACCCAATAGTTCACAAGACATTAATAGCAAACATGGTTGCTCCTACAACTTCAAGGTTTTGGGAATGTATATTTATAATGGAAAAAAATGTTGTATTAAGAATGACAACATAATGCAGTTAATCTTAGTTCAGTTTTTTTTTAAAAAAATTATTTTTGGATGAATTAGTTGTGTGGTATTTTTGGTCATTTTTTGGATTCGGGGGTATTTTGGTCATTTTTGGGTTTCAGGGGTATTTTGGTAATTTTTTGGGTTTCGAGGGGTATTTTAGTCATTTTTTGGGTTTTTGGGGGTATTTTGGTAATTTTTAGGTTTTGAGGGTATTTTGGTCATTTTTTTGGGTTTCGGGGGTATTTTAGTAATTTTTTGGGTTTTGGGGGTATTTTGGTCATTTTTGGGTTTCGGGGGGTATTTTGGTAATTTTTTGGGTTTCGGGGGGCTATTTTAGTCATTTTTTAGGTTTCAGGGGTATTTTGGTAATTGTTAGGTTTTTGGGGTATTTTGGTCATTTTTTGAGTTTTTGGGGTATTTTAGTCATTTTTTGGGTTTTGGGGAGATTTTGGTAATTTTTAGATTTCGGGGGTATTTTGGTTATTTTTTGGGTTTCGGGGGTATTTTGGTAATTTTTAGGTTTCGGGGGTATTTTGGACATTTTTTTTGAAGATTTTAGAGTACTTTGGTCATTTTCACTTTAGTGGCATTTTGATAATTGGGTAATTAGAGTTTACCCATAATAATTGGGTTGTGTTGGATTTAGGTTAGAAATAATTAGTTAAATGAGTTTTAATAGGTAAATGGGTTTTATATACCCAACCCAATTATGCCCGCTCCAAACCCACCTAAACCCACCCATTTGCCACCCCTGCTAGAATTAGATGTTATTGGTCGGAAAAAAATAATTCGAGGTTAAAATTAAAACCAATAATAATTAACCACTAAGATTTGTTATGAAAATATTAATTTGGGAAAAATGCAATCACACCATTTTCATAAATTATAGTGGTAATTTATTACTAATTTTAATTTAAACTCATTATTGAAATTAATTTTTAGCTCTTAACTATTAATAGTTAATAATTTGCTATTTAAGATTTTTTTAATTTGCTATTTAAAATTAATTGTAAAAATATAGTTTAGGTTAGAAAAGAAAAATACTTGGGAATATATTACACCACTTTTGTTGTAACTAGTTACATGCTCCTACTATGTGGTGGTACTAGGCTAGTAAGTGCTCCTAGTATTACTTCTAGAAAAATGATAGGATTACATCATTTTACATAATTTTTGTCACAATTAGCTATGTGAAGAGTTGTGAGTGTTAAGAGTAAAAATGCTGAGTTTATATCTCTACTACTTGTAACTCTATGCGGTGATTTGTAACAAAAATGGTATAAAATATTCTGGTTTGCATTCTTCTTTGAAGTAATGAGTTAAGTGTTCAGCGTAGATGGATTGGATTTTTTTTCTTTTCCTTCGCCGAAGCACGTACTTTTTTTTTTTTTTTTTTGAAGAGAAACTTGAATTTCATTAACACAAGAAAAGGAGTACAACAGAGGCCAAAAGCTAACATAAACAACTTAGGCCAGATTGACATAAGTGAACTAAACAGGGCGGGATAACACCCTTCCAGAGATTGGAGACTTGATTACACTTAGCAAATTGGGCCAGCTCATGAGCAGCCTTGTTGTAATCCCTTTTCACGTGACAGAACTTACAGCAAACAAAAACAGACACCACGGACTGAATGCTTTGCACAAAATGTCCCAATATGCCACCATTGCTGACTTGAGAAACTGCTGCAATGACCGAAAAGGCATCAAATTCAAAGATCACCTTCGAAAGGTTCAATTCCTGAGCCAAGAGAACCCCTTGCTCCAAAGCCAAAAATTCTGTCCATTCCGCTGGGTAATGCATGGGCAGAGCCTTACAGAGAGCAACAACAATCACACCCAACTCGTCTCAAATGACAACTCCTACACCAGAGACACCACTGCCATCAATGCAAGAGGCACCATCCACATTTACCTTGAGATAGCCCGGCGGGGGAGCAACCTAGCCACATTGTGGGGACGGAGGAGAGGGAAAGTCCCACAAGGAGGCCTCCTTGAAATCTTCAACCAAGCTCTTAGCTATCTCCAAAACTTGCAAAGGCAACATGCTGTTCTCATCATGGATGAGCTTGTTCCTATTGCACCAAATCGACCAAGCAATTGCAAAGAAAAATTCCAGGTACAAAGCAGACGAAGAAGAGCAAAGGTGGAGCACTAAATCATTGAAATATGTTGCTTTTAACAGCAAATCAATGGGGTAGTCATTCCAAAGGGACCACACCGAAAGAGCAAAATCACAAGAGATTAACGCATGAAGAAGGCATTCAGGTGCCTCATCACAGATTGGACAAACACAACAAGTTTGAATACCTTTAGCAGCCATTTTTGTGAGTACGGGAAGGCCATTTACACAAGCACGCTAAGAGAAAATCTTGATTTTTTCTGGAAGCTTTAGAGACCAGATTTTCCTCCAAATCCTAGCATTTGAATCACCAGAGGAACATTCCCCTTCATCCCTTGATTCAAAGAGTTTGCTTGCAACAGAATAGGCACTTTTCACTGTGAACTCACCCCTCTTATTCCCTATCCAAATGAGCTTGTCATGAGGAAGATTGTAACTTAGGGGGATTTTTAAAATGATATCAGCCTCAAAAGGGAGGAAAAGGGCACAGACAGTTTCTAACTTCCACCATCTAGTTGTTGGATCAATAAGAGATGAGACCATAGGGTAGTCCTCATAAGGGCGAAAGGGAGAGATGACTTTGTAGGTCGAGGGGCTTGGGAGCCATTTGTCATCCCAAATGTGGATTAGACGTCCATTTCCAACTCTCCATCGCATACCACTACGCAAGACCTCAAGGCTGTTAAAGATACTCCGCCAAGTGTAAGATGGGCTACTGCCTAGAGTTGCATGGAGAATATCACAAAAGGGAAAATATTTCGCCTTAAGAATACGGGCTGCCAAGGAACTCGGGTTTGTGAGGATTCTCCAAACTTGTTTTGCAAGCAAGGCAAGATTGAAAGCCTGCAAGTTTCTAAAACCCATTCCCCCTTGCGACTTAGGCATGCACATAGTTTTCCAGCTAACCCAGGCCATTTTGGTCTCATGGTGTTTTTGCCCCCACCAAAAGCTTCTCATCAATTTTTCAAGATCTTCACAAAGAGTTTTTGGAAGTTGGAAGCAACTCATTGTGTAGGTGGGAATGGCTTGGGCCACTGCTTTAATAAGAACTTCCTTCCCACCCATAGAGAGCAATTTACCCTTCCAGCCTGCTAGCTTCTTGCTTACTTTCTCCTTAATCTCCGCAAAGACAAGCTTCTTGGATCTACCAATGATTGAGGGGAGGCCAAGGTACTTTTCATGATTTGAGTCTTGCATTGACCCAAGAATGTTTATAATCTCATCTTTAAGCTCTTGGGAAGTATTTAGGCTGAAAAAGATAGAAGATTTGTCTGTGTTGATCTTTTGCCCCGAAGCTAACTCATATATACTAAGAATTTCTTTTAGCTTATTACACTCAGTACCATTGGCCCTACAAAAGAGGAGGCTATCATCAGCGAAGAAAAGGTGAGTGATTCTTGGAGCCCCCCTACAAATGGAGATGCCATTTAGCTAATTGTTCCTTACCACATCATGAATTAGGGCCGAGAAACCTTCCGCACACAAAAGGAATAAATACGGGGACAGTGAGTCGCCTTGCCGTAGCCCCCTAGTAGGCATAATGCTCCCATATGTTGTGCCATTAATAATGACAGAGTAGGACGCCGAGGATATGCAATTCATCACTAGATTGATCCAATTCTCGTTAAAGCCCATCTTCCTCATAACTTTTTCAATAAAGCTCCATTCTACTTTGTCAAAAGCTTTACTCATGTCTAGCTTTGCAGCCATGAAGCTATCTTGCCCATATTTCTTATGCTTCAGGTAGTGCATAATTTCATAAGCCACCAAAACATTATCTGTAATAAGCCTGCCAATTGTGAATGCGCTTTGATTTTCTGAAATAATATAGGGAAGGATAGCTTTAAGACAATTAGCTAGAGTTTTAGAAACAAGCTTATAAACCACATTGCATAAACTAATTGGTCTGAATTCAGTCATTCTTTGGGGATTAGTGGTTTTTGGCATAAGAGCAATATTGGTTTTATTGATATCAGATAAAGACATGCTAGAGTTAAGCACATTTAGGACCATATTAGAAACATTAGTGCCTACTATATTCCAATATTTTTCAAAAAAAAGGGCAGACATACCATTAGGGCCGGGCGATTTCGATGGATGCAGTTGCTTAAGGGCCGAGATTACTTCTTCCTTGGTGAAGGCTCTAGAAAGCTCAGAGTTCATTTCGGGAGTAACCAAGGTTGGGATGGGATCAATTACACTCTCTGACTGACTCGGGTGGGAGGTGGTATATAATTCCTCAAAATAGGAAATGACAGCTCTGGCAATACTGTCCTGATCCCCACACCAGTTACCATGTTTGTCCCAGATTCCCAAGATTGTATTCTGCTTCCGTCTTTTAGAGGCCCTTGCATGAAAAAACTTAGTATTCTTGTCACCCTCTCTAAGCCAATGGGCTTTTGAACGTTAACCCCAGTAAGTCTCTTCACTATCAAGGAGATCATTAATTTCGTTTCGTGCTCGGTTTATCTCCTCACCCAAAGACCCATCATTATCAAGTTGAATTAGAGAACAAAGCTTCTTTCTTTTTTCCTAAATTGCCTTTGGGATTTGCCCAAAAGTAGCAGAACTCCAAGCCTTAAGGTCAGCTGCACAAGCAAAAAGAGCAGACGCAATCCCGCTAGGCGAACTTAAAACACTACCCGAGCACCAAGCCAATTCAATAATTTCCTTACATTCCTCTTTCTTCGTCCACATAGACTTAAAATGGAACCGGCGAGCACAAGGCAGCTTGGGGGCCTTAGGATCAGATAAATACAGAGCGCAATGGTCCAAGGTAGAATCAACTAAATGGTAGACTCTGGCCTCACCAAATTTGTCCACCCAATCACTAGTAGCAAATACTCTATCAAGCCTGAGATACATCCTACCAGCCCCATCCTGCATATTACACCAGGTAAAGTCAGGCCCAACATAGCCTAGGTCTTTAAAGCCACAGAGATTAACCACATTTCTGAACTTTTCCATCTGCCCTTGAGAACGCAACAACCCACCCGACTTCTCCTCTATAGATAATATCTCGTTGAAGTCTCCAAAACACATCCAAGGAAGTTGGTATTGATTTTTTAAATAAGCAAGTAAGTCCCATGAGAACTGTCTTAAGTGAGCCTGAGGATGGCCATAGAACCCCGTAATTCTCCATTTAAAATTTGAGTTTGCCTCCGTGACTACAGCATCAATGTGATGATTACTAAAGCTTTTAATTTCCAGGTCAGTCTCCCTCATCCAAAGGAGAGCTAGACCTCCACTAAGACCACAACTTGAAACAAAAAGCCCATTTGCAAAACCAATTCAATTTCGAATTCTTTCCATACGCTTCGATTTTAACTTAGTTTCCGATAGGAAAACTATTTTGGGAGCCCATTGTTGCACAAAATCGTGCAACGCTCAAACTGACCGGGGGGTCCCAAGCCCCCGGCAGTTCCATCCTAACGAATTCATGGCTCCCGGCGGCGCTGCACAGCAGTCGCCGCCGATATATCATCATTACTGGGACTTCCAACAAGACCACCACACTTCTATCTTCTATAGACTTTCTCCTCATCGTCTGAGAAAATTTGAGAGCCAAGCCTTTTCAAGCCTATAATTGAACTTTGGGATTCAGAGACCTTACCTTGGGCTAGTCCAAGCTCCCTAGCAAGTTTCTTTATTCGGCCCCTTCCAACTTGGGCCTTCGTAACTCCCTGATCAGCTTGTTCTCCACTTATTTCATGTGCTTGGACCAAAACCATGGGCTTGTGTGGCTTGTAACTTCGGGTGGGTCTTTTAGTTCCTATGCATTTTGGCCCACATTTGAAACTGTATCATTGACTAACATCCCGGTACTAGAAGTTTCCATAGGGATTGGCATAGACTCTCCATCACGTGGGGCCCCTACCTGCCTCACAACTCACGAACCGGCTTCCAAGTTGTCTAATCCCACCCTACTTTTTGCTGCCTGACATGCTAAAGTGCCCTTAACATCACATCCCCTCAACTGATCAGTTTTGCTTGAATCTTGTGCATTTTATGAATTTTGAATACAGCCATTGTTAGAGCATTCTCCACCCTCAGCTGCTGGAGAGGGCTGGGCCGCATTCTCAAACATTTGATCTTTTCCATTACTTTGGTTATCGCTACCAACACTGTGGCCGCCATTAGAGAAGCCTCTCGATCTGCCACTTCCACCTTTAGACGTTCCAAATGCCCTTAACCAGTCACCATATTGGGGTGTTGCATTTTGTTTATCTGAGCAAGCATGACAATGTTTGTCATCATGACCCATCTTACCACAAAGAAAACAAAATGTTGGCAACCTTTCATATTTGTAATGAACCCAGTACTTGTCACCGTCCATGCCCACGACATTTCCTCCTCTGCATAATGGCTTATCAATGGGAAGATCAACTTTTATGCGCATGAATTTTGCTTGCTCAGATTGGTTGGCTTACTTGTCAATCTCAATAAAACGTCCCATGCTATTCCCAATATCACGGCCCACCCCCTCAGACATGAGCTCAAATGGTAAGCCCCATAGTTGCACCCAAAACGGGGAATGAGTGAAGACAATGTTTTCTGATGTGAGACCCTTTTTCCATCAGCATAAAAGTAACAGATTGTTTTTAAAATTCCAAGGCCCGCTGTTTTGAACCCATTCCATCTGATAGCGAGAGCTGAACTTGAATTGCAAAGTGTTATTTCCTACTTCAATTACTTGTAGCTTTGAACCCATCTTCCAAGCTGCTCGTAGCGTGCTTTTCAAAGCTCTTTGGTTCTGTTGTCTGTCCGAAAGTAACCTTCCAAACAGGCTTAAAGAGCATTCCTCCAAAAGGTCTGTTCTGCTATGAGCTGTGATTGATATTTCTGCTTCTTCATCCTTAGTGAGACAAAGTTTTTGAAGACTGTTAACTACCTCTTGTTCCATTATGAAGGAGAGTATGTAGCTAAGAGTGTGAGACGCCTCACTAGGGGGAGAAAGAGACTCTACCAGAAGGAGAGGAGAAAAATCTCTTACCAGAGGAGAGAGAGAGAGACTCCTACAAGGAAGAGTTTTTTTCAGTAATCTAGTGTGTGCATTATTGGGAAAAGTTGCATAGAATAGAACATATCCAAGCTGTTCCGTCGGAGCACGTACTCCAACATTGTAAAACAATAACGTAAATTTGTTTTTCAAATTAAGGGTGTGTTTGTGTGAATATTGCTAAAGTTAAAAAGTGAATTTAATAATTTGGGCAAAAAACTTAGGTAAAGACTTATAGTACCTTAGGTACTACTATTTCTTAGGTGGTTCCGCTCGTGCTGTTAAATTGATTTTAACGCCGTTTATACTGACGTGGATCATAAGGAAGAAAATGAGAACCCGATTAGCGAGAGAGAGACCCGACCCGATTTGGAATTCGACTAGCTTCATTATTACGCACACGACGTCGCTCCATTTGAACGCAAACCCACACCCTATAAAAACCCAAATCCACAAAACCGCGAATTTTCACAAACTGGCTATACCCTTCTCTCTCTCTCTCTCTCATTTCACTTTGTTTTTTCATCACAGGTACAATTCTTCGATTCCTATTTCCTAAGCTTAATTCGATTTCTGCGATTGGTTTCATCTGTTTCGGAGTTTTTAAGGTTTCTCTGTCTTGTCTTTGTCTTTGTCTTTTGTCTTAGAAAAGAAAATAAAAATGAGTACAGATTTATATTCGGAGCGTCCATTGTATGGCGGTGCAATATCTAGTACATTCCCTAATAGATTCCAGGTCTGTTTTATTTAGTATTTTACTTTCACTGTTGTTGTACATTACATTGGAGGCTGTGTTGAATTGTGAATTGACTTTGCTGCTGTACCTAAAAATTACAGGACGTGAGCAATATTCGGCAAGTCCCTGATCATCAGGTTTGTTCTGTTTTTTTTTTTTTTTTAATACAAGAAATTCTATTCTAGCTTAATTCAAGTATACATGTGTATGAGTCTCTTTCTTAGAGACTCCGGAGACTTGAATCTCGGCCCATCTCCACACACCCCATAAGCACGCACTTTTACTTGTAGGATGAACATCGCACTAGGGTGTGCGGTGCTTGTTCTTTTTTTTACTTGTATAAATAAAAATAAATAAATAAGAAAGAGCAATGCTTAGGAATTTTTAAAAAAATTTCACAACCTGCTTAGTTGGCAAATTTTGATTGGATTAATGTCACAGCAATTTTCACAATATTT
Source organism: Quercus gilva (assembly GCA_023621385.1). Taxonomy (NCBI): domain Eukaryota; kingdom Viridiplantae; phylum Streptophyta; class Magnoliopsida; order Fagales; family Fagaceae; genus Quercus; species Quercus gilva. The sequence continues at coordinate 40,705,993 of CM042481.1, forward strand.
GAGTTGGCAGTTTTTTATTAGTTATCATGGCCGTTACTTTTTCTTTCTTTTTTTTTTTCTTTTTTTTTTTTTCTAATTTGAATCTACTATTGAAATTAATTTTTTACCCATCAATAGTAACCAATAACAAACTGTCATTTAAAATTTGTTGTGTAGATTTTGTAAATGTGACACTTCTTTATTATTTATCATTAACAACTTGTTGTCTTAGCAATTGTAAGTATTGTTTCATCGGTTTTTGTTGTATTAATCACAATAGACCACATGTGATAAAGTTGTGGGAAAAAAATTTGTCACTTTTACATGGACTTGTGAAAAATGTTGGGTCACTAAATTTGGTATTTTCTTTATTAAAGGTTTGATGCGTAGCAGTAATAATTTTCTGGGATTTTAGTTTGAATTTGTGGGGTTATTTTATAGGAGGTGTTTGTGGATCCTGCTCATGATGAGAGTTTGATTTTCGAGCTCTTAGATTTGAAGCATGAAGTTGGAGATGATGGAAGTGCTGTCTGGTTTCTTCAAGACCTTGCCACTGAGCAAGAAGCTGAAGGAGGCATTGTAAGTCTCTTTTTTACTCAGGAAAAAAGATAATAAACTGAACTCTTGCTTCTCCATTTCAAGAGAGTTTGTTTCTTGATTAACATTTTATTTCTAGTATTTAAAATGACGTGGCACTAGACATATATACATTTAGAATTATAATATTTCATCTGAATTATGAAATGGATTCATTTCAAAAGGAGAGAATCCTTTTCTGAAGGGAAAGCAGTTGGTTGGCTGCCTTACCCCCTAATGGGTTCATTCTCATACTCTCGCTTTTCCTAAATAGCACTATTTTAATGATATAAGCATGAAAATTTTCCGAAAATGCTATTTGATGGACAATATGTGTTTGAAATTACCCCACGCTAGCTTCTGACACTTTATTTTGAGCATTTTTATGAACACTATTATGTTTGTTTTGTTTCATCAAAATGCCTTGTCGTCTACAAAGTTTCATTTTATATGGCACGGAGGGAGTGCTGTTTTATTATGTCCTCATTGTTTGATTGAGTAATTTGGTACTGCATCTTCAGGAAACATTGAAAGTGTGATGGTGTATTTGAATTAACTAATTAGTTCGTCTTTCTACCCCTTCAAACTAAATTGTTATAGACTGATACTTGTGCTTCATACTTTGAATTCTTTGAATGCATTGAAACTGCATAGGTCTATGGCGTTACACCTATAGTTGAGTTAGTTTCACTATAATGTTATATACTAAAAACAAAAACAGTAATTTTTATAAATAACTAGTCTGCAGTTTGGATTGTCACTGATTTTTGGGAGTTGGTACTGCTATGAAGTTTAGTTTGTCTCTATTAAGAATATTATGCATGTGGATTGCGCATGTTGTGCTATGTGGAACTGATGCACTTTATGATGTATCTACAACTTTTCCTTTATATTTCTGGTTATATCTGTATTGGCCAGCAAAGGGAGACAAATAATTCTATTTCATTGGGGATTTTGGGTTTTGGGTTCTAAGATTTGTTTGAGTTCTGAAATAACCTTCAAAAGGAAGCCTAGGTGATTCCACTTTTGTTATAATTATGATGCCCCAATTTGTATTATCTACTTTGATTTGGCAACGGAACAGTGAGTCAGTGGCTACGAGCAGCACTCATGATTTTCAATTTAATTTCAGGTGATTGAGCAGTCTGGAGTAATTGAAGCCCCCGGGTTGTGTTACAGAAACATACCTGCTGTTGTCACAACTGCGGTTGGCCAGATGGTATGTGCCTTATCTGTTGCTTATATATTTACTTTCCCCTTTGTCTTACTTTTCTAGCTTTTCCTTTCAGTTGTGCTATTGCAGTGCTATTATCTTGCAATTCCAAATCTTGCTGCTACCCATTGAGAACAATGTGGATAATTTGTCTACAGTAAGACATGGCTTCTTGGCCTCTGACTTTTCAAATCACAAACTATAGTGAGGAATCAAGGTGTAGTTTCAAATTTATTAACAATTGTTGCATTTGTGGTTGTTAGTACCTGTTCATTGCTACTCAAAACTGTGATGTTAATGGACTTGGATTGTTATGTTTAGCCTGTCCAAAGTTGTTGATTGAAAGTTGAAACCATAACATTCATTTGGTTTGTCACTTGTAAAAAAATGAAAAGAACATACATTTGGTTGCTCAATAAATCAATTATCTTTAGTTGAGGATTTGATAGGTCTGTTTCTATGGAAGGTTTTTTCCCTGTAAATAGGACACAGGCATGAGCCAATGTTTGTTGTGCTTATGGGCTTTCTATTGTGACTTGGATGGACCTGAGACTGTCATCTTTTTTTTTTTCCCCTCTCCACAATCAATTTCTATACAATGTTAGACATATTTAATATGGGATACAATTAAAACCTTCAGAAGATTATGCTATATATGGTTGCTGGAATACAGCTTCTCTATTATTCAGTTTTGTAGTACAATATTCAACAAATTTCCCTTTGGATTGGAATCTTACTTCCTGCAGCCTTTTCTCCTTGAGTTTTTCACCCAAATCAATTTTCTTGCTAGTAATTGTACTGTGTAGGGAAGCGTTATCTTTGTTTTCTTCTTCTTTCTACAGGGTAGGGAAGCATTCATGATGCATGGTTGAGTAACAGCCTTTATAAAAAAATAGATACAAAATCATATCTTAAATTTATGGCCATGAACTTTTAAGAAAAATTATAGTAGAAATCATCATATAATTTTCTTATGATCTCTGTTTATTTTTTTCTGTCCTGTTTATCTAACTTTTGGTGATTCTTATACATAGGCTATTTCTAAGGGGCGGCAAGGAAGGGAAGCACAAAATATTGTTAAGGTAAGCTTGTTCTTGTTCTTGTTCTTGTTTTTTTCTTCTCCTCTGCAGTCTTCAAGTAGTGTTTAATTTCTAAGTAGAGTTTGTTCCTTAATTTCTACAGGTCTATTTGGCAAATCTACGTCTTAAGGAAGTTGGTACAGATGTGCTAATTACTGCATATGAGCCTCTTCATATAAAGTAAGTTCCAGTAATTAGATGCCATATACCAAATAAAGTTGTTTATCAAAATATTTTACAAATTGATCCCCATTAACCAGAAGTCATAGATTTCTTGATACACACACAGAGAGACAACCAATTGATCTACATTGGGCCAGAAAAGTTTAAATATCTTCTCATGAACTAGATGGCCAAGATACCTATGGTCCTATACCTATGGGCCAGAAAAGTGTAAATATGCTTAGATTTTCATGCTAGTAGAATTCACATATCAGTTAGGACTTGTCTTATGACACGGGAGTTTATATGAGAGATCTTTCATAATTGATAAATTTTAGAACTTAAAATCATCTGAAACAGGAGCACTTGTAGTTGTAGGATGGATTTGTGAGGGGATGAACCAACAATTCACGGAGTGTGTCTGTGTGGATCCACCTTTCTAATATCTTAACCTCCTGAAACATTTAAGGTCCAAGGAGTCTTTGTTGAGGATTTATGTATGGTAGCCTTACATTGCTCGTTGCGAGTAATTTTTCCAAAAGTAGAGCCAGTAAAATTTATCTGCCATTACAGAATATGCTCCCTCATTTTCGCTACTGTTTCAGAGCCTGGGTGGAAAAACTTTGCCAATAGCTAAAAAGCAGGGCATTATTTATTTATTTAAAAAAATCGTAACATCTCTGAGAAGCAGTTGGCTGCTTTAATTGGAGATACAAAACCCAGCCTAAATAGATTTAGGTAAATAAAATTGATGAAAGGAATTAAAATTTGTTTTTGTGGATGCAGATTCTTTGTTGCTTGTTTTTTTTTTATAACATTTCCGTTATGTTCTTGTGGTTGCAGCCCTTTGAGTGAAAGCGCTAGCGCAGTCGGTGCTGGTTTAGCTGTTCCTGCCACACAAGCTGGTTGTATGCCAATGGCTGATGTTTTTAGACTCGCAGTTTCTAGCTTCAAAGTTAATGACTGGAACCTTTTTGGTTCTTCTGTCTAAATGTGCTTGTGGAAATTCTTTATATAGAGAAAATTTATTGGCTAGTCTTTTCGGGCTCTACTGAGTTCATACTCAGGAAGAATGTTTTGAAAGTAAGTAGGTGGTGTTACTATTTATCCGGAAAAATGTTTTGGAAGCTGGTTCAATGGTTCATAGTTGTAAGAATGTTTTGAAAGTTGGTGATGTTACTATTTATTTGGAAGAATGTTTTGGAAGTTGGTGATGCTTTTGTTTATTCTGTTAACTGCCTTTTCTCACTTGAAAATAGTTTAAGTTTCAGCAAAATATGAATTAGTTTCAGTATGCTTTTGCCTGGTCTTTGAATCTTGCTTTTAACACTGAATCCGATGTTATAGCACAGGCAAAAGCATACTGAAGATTACCAAACAATCAATGTTCAAAAGCCAGTACTGTTCAAGAGGAGATTTTCACTTGTGCTAACTCTAGCTTTTTGTTTGAACATAAATAGCAATTCCATTCAACAAAGTCTCAATTTAGTAAACTGAGTACAATCCTTTTTTTCTCGAAAAGCATTTGAAGCCTAATATCTCTGCTCTGGTTACCCTTTTAGCAACAACAATCAGTGGTTTAAGTGGCAGTGGCATAATTTGAAGCATTTGAAGTCTCAATTATGCCACTGCCACTTAATTTAAGTGGCAGTGGCATAATTTCATGAGACCATCTACTCTTCCTGTAAAGTAATGTTTATCCCTTTCATTTGTGTTTAATTATGGTTAGGATTTTGCTAAGGTGTGCCCTGAGGGCACACAATAATTAATCATTTTTAGAAAAGTTTTCTCGGAAATTGAAAAAATATTGACAACTTTTTCAATTTCCGAGAAAATGTTTTTAAAAATGGATAGCTTAATATGTGCCTTTAGGGCACACGTTAACCGGAATTAAGTGGCAGTGGCATAATTTCATGAGACCATCTACTCTTCCTGTAAAGTAATGTTTATCCCTTTCATTTGTGTTTAATTATGGTTAGGATTTTGCTAAGGTGTGCCCTGAGGGCACACAATAATTAATCATTTTTAGAAAAGTTTTCTCGGAAATTGAAAAAATATTGACAACTTTTTCAATTTCCGAGAAAATGTTTTTAAAAATGGATAGCTTAATATGTGCCTTTAGGGCACACGTTAACCGGACCCGGTTGGTTATATTTATGTGCCTACTGCCTAGTATAAGGTTAGTCATACAAAATTAAGCACACAACTAATGATATGTTTTGCGGAACTTGATACATATCATGATTTGATTCTAATATATATATATATATATATATTGTGGGTTTAGGTGCACATTGTGGGTTTTATATCACGTTGATATTTGAATCTCAGTCCCAAATACCAAAAGAAATTAAGAAAATAATAGAAAAAGAATCATGTCTGTTTGACATTAGTTTATTTGATTTTTTTGGTGATTATTATTTTTAATTAAAAATGAGCAAAAGTATATTTGTACTTGAAAAGGTGGAGTTTTAAAAAAGTTATATAATAAACAAAATAGCCTAAAGCTAAACTAAAAAATTGGTGCACAACAACAATAATTATAAAAAGAAGAAAATTATAAATAAAAAACAAGGTTAGAAATATATATATATATATATATATATGTATATATATAACTTCTCTAATTTTAATATCACCGTTAGTTTGACCTATCAAATTATAGAATGTAAAATCAACCCTAAAGAGAAAGTCTTTGGAGATAACAAAATTTCACAACATTTTCACAATAACCTTATTTTTGAGTTATGATGAGTCTTAGTGTTTGTAGGGGTATTGAGCCTAGGAGCTCATTATCTATATATATAATGGGCCTAAAGCCCAAGCCGAAGACTGGAAGGCATTCGAGAAGGGTAAACATTATCCAAGGAGTCCGTGTTAGTAGAGGACAAGATCAGTTTTGGTCATAACGACACAAGAGGGTAGGCCGAGGACAAATGTCATCTCGGCTAACCAAAGCCAAGGTCCGAATAGGTGGCCTGCCATCTACAGGTATGTTCCAGGAAGTTCTGTTGGCATGGATAAGCATTGCAGAAACCAAGTACAGAAGGGAGTCCTAAAATATCTAAGGAGAAAGTTGCTACCACCACATTAATTGCTTTGCAGCTAACTCTCTGGCCGCATTAATGTGGAAGTAATACATGGACAGTGATTTCTAGCCTTACAGTTACTACCTAAAAACTTTAGGAATGTGCTAATGAGACAAGTATCAAGACTAACCATCTGGCCTGCACGTGGAGGGTAGAGATGAAAAGAGAAAAGAGTATAAAAGAAGAAGAAAGTAATAAGAGAAGGGGATTGGAAATTTAGAAGAGAAAGCACTGTAGCAGCTTGAACCATATCTGTAACAATTTTCAATCAATATATACTGGAACATACCTCCTCAGATTGTGCCGATGACAAATTTACTTAGATAACTCTAGCCCATTTCTATTTGATTATCTTTTAAAATCTATTTTAACTGTTATCTCATTCATTAAAGCCTAGTTTTCCAACCCACTCTCTACAAATTCATTGTATTGGACTTGGATCCATTCATGCTTTGTGTCTAGGGTCCAAAACGCGTCCCTATAGTGTTTATTTTTTATTTTTTTACTTGTGGTAGGCTAACAACTTAGCTTATTGTAAAAATGTTGTAAGATTTTGTTGTCACCTATAAAAAAAACCAACCCCATAAAATTTCAAATTACTTAAATTCTCTAATTGATTTAGTTTTGTTTAAGAACTTAGAAAGAAAAAAAAAGTAATCAAAACGATGTCATTTAAGAGTTATTAATTAATATAAGAACATGGTTAAAATATCATATTGACAGTGATTTAAAATTTCAATTGGTTGTTAAGAACGCCCCTATAGTTCAACAACATTGTTTGATTGCTTTTATAAATAGAACTATGATTCAAATCTCTTCTCTCCATTATTGTAACAATTACTAAAATATAAAAAAGGTAAAAAAAAAACAAAACAAAACTTCAACGTTGTCATTTTTATTATATATATGTGTGTATGTGTGTTTACATAATATAAATGACTGCAGAGAACTCGATATAAATGTCGGAAAAAAAAATGAACTAGTAATTGAAATTCTTGTTACAGTTTCTTTTGCATAATTCTTTTTCCCTTTGATTGCAAAGTTAGAAAATAAAAAGAACAAAAATGTCAAGTAGTCCAATATAAAGATTATAACTAAAATGTAATAGTTTCAAGTGAAAAAAATTGCCATCAAGATTGACGGTTGAATGCAACGTCATATTAGCAATTGGTAGGTCGTGGTCATGGCGAAGGGAGATCAAAGATTGACATTTGCTAAGCGATGGTGCAAGATCAAAGAGGTGAAAATGACAAACAATACTAGAGGAGAGAGATTTACCTTCACTGTACTTAGGCCTCATTAGGGAGGAGAGAATGAAATTGAATAAAAATAAATAAAAAGAATAATTTTAGAATATTTTTCAATTCCCTTATTTGGGAGTTTTAATGGAAAGAATAGAAAATTCATTTCTTTATTTGGGAGTTTAAGTGGGAGGGAATAAGATGGGTAGAAGGGAACACTCATTCCTCTTTATTTCCTTAAACCTTTAAATTTTCATTTCCCTCGAAATTGGGAGGAATGAGAGGGAATGAAATTAGATTTAATGAATTTTTGACTAAAACTCCCAAAATACCCCTATATATTCAACCATTTATTTTAAAATAAGGGTCTAATAGTAATATTGTCATAAAATGATTCAATTCTATTTCATCCATATTACTCCTAAATAAGATTACTTACATTTTATTCATTCTCATTCCTTTCAATTTAAAACATCCAATCACTGTTACTTAATTTCATTCCATTCCATTATTTTTCATTCCTTTCCCTTACTTACATTCCATTCCATTTCATTCATTTTCATTTTCTTATGATCATTCCATTACATTCCATTCCATCCCCTTATGAACTCTCAAATGAAAAGAAAAATCAAAATATAAAAAAATAAAAATAAAAAAAAAGGCGAGAAGAAGAAACTAAGATTGTAATAATCAGAGGGGAAAAAATATATTTAAGAGTCTTAAAATTATGAAACAAAGAAAGTTCGACTTAGACAAAAATAGAGGATTTCTCTCCCGTAAGAAAAGGCTTGACTTATGGGTTAATATAATCCAACTAACAATTTTAACATGCCGGGTTCAGTTTGACATTTTCTTTTACTAGTTCAAAAATGCTCATAGTCATACTCAATTTTTATCTTCTAAATTCAAACAAGTTATCCTGATCTATTTTTATTAAATCTATACACACATAATGTAATTTCAACCTATAATGTCTGCTTCATGATGATTATTTTTTATCATCTGATCAAGACATCAATTAATTTTTAGTATAGACAGAGACGACCTTCCATCTAACCAAATGCTGACTCACACGTCACAAAGCAATGACAATGGAAAAAATGATAAAAAAAAAAAAAAATCCTACTTTATTTATTGAGATGGATGGGTGATGGGTACATTGGGTAGGGTAGAGTGAATGAGGACAGCAGCACACAAGCAGACAAACCCAATCCCATTTCCAAACGAGCCCAGTCCGAGCGTGTGTTTACCACATACCATTGGGTACTATAAATATTTATATTGATATTGGCCCATCCAAATTCAATCCGAAACAAAAGGAGAGAATAAAAAGAGGAATCAAACCCGTTCCATTCCAAATGGCAGAGCGACTGTCACTGAGTCTCACACTCTCACCATCACCATCAACTTCTGCTCCAACAACCATGGCTGCTTTCAGCACCACCGCCTCTTCTCGCATCCTACCCTCCGCTACCGCCGCCGCCGCCGCCGCCTCTAGAGCTAGGCTCTCTTTCTCTTCCTCTCTCAAATGCCTCCGATCCTCTCCTCTCGTCTCTCACCTCTTTCTCAACCAGGTCCTCTCTCTCTTTCTCTCCCTTATGCTGCTCTGTTTGTTTTTGTGTTTAACTGACTGTCTTTGATAAACTAGCTTTGTTTTTTTTTTTTTAATTAAACTATCAGAAACGATCGCCGATGGTTCGCGTATCGGAGAGAGGTCTGAGCTCAACTGCTTCGCCGAAATGCGCGGCGGCGTCCGATCCTGACCAGTTGAAGAGTGCTAGAGAAGATATCAAGAAGCTTCTCGACACCAATTTCTGCCATCCTATTCTGGTATTTTCCATCAATTTGGAACTCAGCTTATTATGCAAGCGATTTTATTCACCTTGAAACTGCTTCAATTTCATCAAGTATTTGCTTCTTTCTTTTTTGCCTTTTGAGGATTTTCTCGTTTGGATCAAATGCCTAGAGTTTTGAGAGTGTCAGTTATTTTGTATAGGTCATGGTTCTTCAACTTTTCACTTCTGCAAATTGCTTGTTAGAACCGTTGCAAACTTGAAATTGTCAGTAATTAAATGCTACATTCAAATTTCTTTAACTTTATGATTATATAATGTATATATATTCAATGGTTTAGTGATAAAGTAATTGGTGTTTGTAGTAGGATTATTAGTGCAAACAAAGTAGCTCCAAATGAAATTCTAAGCCCTAACGGCTTGCTGTCTTAGGTTCAAATGACAAGGGTGAAATGGAACTTTAGATAGAGTGAGAAAAAAATCATACATATTGTAGAGGCAATTAGATGTTGACAGTCTTAACATGTTGATTGGATTGTTTACGTTGTTGTGACATAATTGAAACAGACATCAAACTATATAGATAACGTTGCAACTTTTTACTAGTGAGGAATTTAGGCCATGGCGTGTTCTCTTGTTACTAACTTTAATCTTGAAAATGAATTTTTTAGGCAAAATATAGCTTACTGATTAGTTCACTATAGGTTAGTGTTGTTAAAAGTGCAAGCGCACACCTGATCGATGTGAAGGGCACATTAAAATTTTTTTTTATTAATGGTCAATACATAATCATTATCCTCATTAAGCAAGGGACCATCATCATTCTCATCACAAGATTTGTAGCCCTCATCATTTTCCTTATCATTTTCATCTCCATCATGAGGAGCATGTTGTGAACTAGAACTTGTACCTGTTGCTTGCCCTAGTGGCCCCATTATTGATCTCAAGTTGAATCTTTCTTCTTCAACTCCAGAAGCTCTAGCAACACTACCCCATGTCAAAATATCATCATCAAACACAAGATCATCTTCGACAAATTCATCTAGTTCATCTTCTTCTGCTCTTCCAGTCAACCACTCATTGCTATCATCTATTAGGTATATGGTAGCACACCATACTATTAGTTTTTATATATTAAATCAATGGCTTATATCAAACATATTTAGATCTAATGGCTAAAAATCAAACCAGGATTTTTTAAGAAAAAATTTACAAAAAGCTCTAAAAAAGTGCGCTTTGCACTTTAAAAAAAAAAAAAAAGCTCTAAAAAAAGCATGCCTAAGGAGCGCTTTTGTGAGGGTGCCTCGCTTTAGAGGGAAAAAGCCCCAAGGCCTGTGCACTCTGCGCTTAAGCGTGCTTTTAACAACACTGCTATAGGTGGTTTCTCTCTCTCTCTCTCTCTTTTAATTGATAAGTTAAAAAACGCACCTAATGGGTTTTGAACCCTCACCCTTCACACATTCTTGTACGAGGAGGAAGTGTCATTGATCTCATTAGCATTTTTCATTAGATATTAAGGATAGAAAATTTAATTCAGTTCGAGGCTTGAAGTTTCTAGCAGTTGGAAAATGAACATTCACATTGTATGATCTTTTGTATTTGCAAAAAGTATTGTGTTATACTCATCCTGCTGGGCTAACATATACACTATAAGTTTATTTATACTATATGCAAAACATGTGGTGAAAGTTATAAGTGACTGTAGAAGGAACATGAACGTTTTTATTATCTTTTTAATCAGTAAGTTACGCACACTTGCTGGTTATTTTTTGATAAGTGCACACACTTGCTAGGTTTTGAACCCATGACTTTACCATTATCCTTTTCTTACATTCACATGGTAGGTTGTGAACCCACAACTTCACCCTCATCCTTTTCTCACAAGAGTGGATGGAAAATCAAAATTAGGATAAACCCTTAAAAACATTTTCTTCTTTTGTTTGTGTGTGTATGTTGCATGTAAAAAGATTAATTGGGTAAAGGTTATGTAATTTATCAGCCTTTTATAAGCCTTGCATGAAACCTTGGAAAAATTGGTGTGAGACTTTAAAGACAAAAAACTCAAATGACCAACTTACAAATGCAATTTGGTGATCATCATGTCAAATGAAATGTTTACTCAATATGGATTTCGTTTGCCAATTCACATTATTATATTCGATGTTAACTATGCAATTAAGAAATACTCCCTCTATCCCATTTTGTTGATACTCTATTCCATTTTTGGTGTCCCAAAATATAGTCATCTTTAAAAGGCTAATAAACACAATATTGATACTTTCCTAACTTACCATTTACTTTATTTAAAAATTCAATACCTTTGATTCATGAAAGTTTAAATTAATGTGGGTAGTTTTGGAAAGTTGTGTCTTTTTATTTAAAAAACAACTTATTAAATGATGTTCCCTTAAAAGCTGGATTTTCTAAACATGACCAACCAAATGGGAAGGGGGGAATACTATTTTAGTAATGACCTTTGGAGATTTCTATTTATTGATATTGGTATTTATGTAAGTACCACATAGACAGATCTTTGGAACAATTAGGGTTTTTTTCCCCTGCCTACATCTAACCTAGTTTATGTAAAATAGGTTCGTTTGGGATGGCATGATGCTGGTACTTACAACAAAAACATTCAGGAGTGGCCACAAAGAGGTGGAGCTAATGGAAGTTTAAGATTTGAAATTGAGCTGAAACATGCAGCCAATGCTGGTAATGATTGAACATTGATTATTATTTAGCTTGATTAATGGTAATATTGTCTTACAAGCTGGCCTTTCAGGTCTTGTGAATGCATTGAAACTTCTTCAGCCTATCAAAGAAAAGTATTCTGGTGTGACATATGCAGACTTGTTTCAGTTGGCAAGTGCTACTGCTGTGGAGGTTGTCCTTACTCCAACTCTAGAAGTTTTTCTGAATAGAATTTACAAATTAAAAAAGATTTATTAGGACCAATTCCTTGGAAATTTCAGGAAGCTGGGGGCCCCAAAATCCCCATGAAGTATGGAAGAGTGGATGTCACAGCACCTGAGCAGTGTCCAGAAGAAGGGAGGCTTCCTGGTAAGGAGCACAGAATATGCTGGTATCTGTATTTTGCAAAAAGAATGATACAGCTTGTAAATCTGATGCAGCTTGTAAATCTTCTTTGCTTAAGCCTTTATGGTTTTATTTATGTTATTTTATTTTATTTTAAATTCATCTGATGACTAGATGCTGGCCCCCCTTCACCTGCTGATCATCTACGTAATGTTTTCTACAGAATGGGATTAAATGACAAGGTAAAATTTTCATGAAGCTGTATGCTTGGTTTTTTGATATTACCTCACTATGCTTGTGATGTTTAACTGTGAAGCTGTTTAATGCTCAGGAAATAGTTGCATTATCTGGTGCACACACACTGGGAAGGTCCAGACCGGAACGCAGTGGTTGGGGCAAGCCAGAGACAAAGTACACGGTATGGAATCATCATCTTCTGTTCATGAGTGCAGAAGAGCATATTGTGACTAAGTTACACATTTCATGCCATACTTATGAGGGGTTTGTGGAGTTTAAATATAAACACACATAAAATCTGCTATAGCAATCATAGAAAATTCAAAATAATACCTATAGCCATTGACCAGAGCTATTAAAGTATTCTTCTCTTATCATCAGATTGTGTTAGATGATAAACCAGAATATATTACGGCAAAGTGATTGATTCCATGATTGACAGTGGAAAATAGCTTCAAGTCATATGCTAATAAGATGAGAATAAGTATATGCTAATTTTGTGCATTATCAAATGATCAGGAACATCCTTTAACCCAGGTTGTTCAAGAGCCAGTAATTGATTCTGACCAGATACATTCTCATAGATAGGCCATTTATTCTTGTATGCTTAGACATCATGTATGAGGAATTTTTTTAGATTAAATGTTTGCATTGGATATCGTGACTAATTACCCTTTGAAACTCAAATTGTTGTATAGAAAGAATATACTAATGTTGAAATCCTTTCTACCATGATTACTTTACCAGATGACAAAGACCATCATTTTATCAGCAACGTATGAGTCTTTTATCAGTATTATATGTCTATGTCCGTGTATTATATCAGCTAATGATTCTAATTTTACAAATAAATGCTTTATTGTGTTTCTTCTGTTCTGCACAAATGAGAGCTCAAGAATCTAGGATTAAATAGTAGTTGCTGCTATAATAAAAATAAAACATGTCTTTTTTCTTCTTTTTGTAATTTTTGGATTTGCTCTGTGCTTTTCATGCATATTGTAGCCTTTTGTATATATATCATTCTTACTTATCAAAAAATAAATAAATAAATAAATAAAAGATGAAAAAGAAAAACAGCAAAACCAACTGCTAGATATGACTGGCATCTTTTCCATAACAGAAAGATGGGCCAGGAGCGCCTGGGGGACAGTCCTGGACAGTGAAATGGTTGAAGTTTGATAATTCATACTTTAAGGTTTGAAAATCACAACTCTCTCTATGTATACATTATGAATTCCAAGGGGAGTGGGTGGAGAATTGAGAATTCCCATTTGCTGATTGTGATTGTTCTGTCAGGATATCAAAGAAAGAAGAGATGAAGATTTGCTGGTCTTGCCAACTGATGCTGTAATTTTTGAAGATCCATCATTCAAGGTGAAACAAAACGAGTTTTGGCTGTGAGACAGTTATCTAGCGTGAAATTTTGTTTTGATACGTTACATGATTTTTAGGTATTTGCTGAGAAATATGCTGAAGATCAAGAAGCATTTTTCAAGGATTATGCTGAAGCTCATGCCAAACTCAGCAACCTTGGAGCCAAATTTGAACCTCCAGAGGTTTGTTATCCTTCAATGATTGTGTCTGCTGCTTTGCCAAGGATGCTAACCAAGTATAACTAGTTTCATTAGTTGGTCAGACATATGCTGATGCAAGAGCTGATTTTTGGCCTTGGCATGACATGGTTATACTAAATCTTTGAAATGGTCTGCATTATTGACAAAATTCCATCAAGCCTATGTAACATAACCCTGGTTAATGTTCATCACACATAATAAATGTGAAATATTATAGATTTTCAAATACTAAAATTAGTTCTTGAATGATTACTCACTACAGAGCCAACGGGATCCTGCTTAACAAGTATGTCCCCCTGTTGTAAGAACAAGGTGGAGGGGGGTGTGTAATTACCAATAAAAAAAATAATTACTCACCACATAGACATGTGCACAAATTTGTAGTGACTTCAACATTGTGGTTCTCTGGGCAATATTTCTGTTGAGTTTGCTTTGTATCAACCAACTACTTCTTACAATCCCCAATCCCAAATCCATGGCTCAAAGAACAGACATTTTATAGACCCACTGACTCAGACATGCACACAAAAACATATTGAACTGTTATCTTTTCTTCTTTTTTAATTTACTTAAATATAAGAAATTTCTTTATAATTTATTGATAACTGCTCTAAATAACTGCCTGAATTTGAATATCAGGGTATCGTGATAAATGATGGTCCATCAGAACCTGCACCAGAGAAGTTTGTGGCAGCCAAGTACTCATCTGGGAAGGTTGTAATCCTGATGAACTTACATCCTAATATTTTTTTAGTCAATGGTTGTAAGAAATTCCTTACAATTTTTGGCATGATAATATCTGATAGAGAAAATTATTTTTGTTTGCAATCATCATCTTTACTTTTCATGGTTTGCTGCAGGATTAAGAAACAAGTTTCTTGTTTTCTTGTGCCGTGTGTCTTTTAATAATACAAGATGAAGCTTTTTTCAAATCCTGTGAACTCAAATCTAAAACATGGAAGTCTTAAATGAAGAGGAAAGGAATAAAATTCAATAGTCTTACCTATGTACTTGCAGAGTGAACTGTCAGAGACTATGAAGCAGAAGATTCGGGCAGAGTATGAAGCAGTTGGTGGAAGCCCAGATAAGCCTCTACCGACTAACTATTTCCTAAATATAATTATTGTGATTGGTGTTTTAGCAATTTTGTCATCACTATTTGGGAACTAGGTTTTCTGAGCCTTTTCGTGAAACTTCCATTGTTTGTTTGCACTTTGGTTTGATTGTGATAATCACCAATGAGTAAATAGTGGATCTTTTTGCATCTATAGAAGTCATAAAATGTTAATGAAGGTAACAAATTAGGATTTGCATGACAAGCTTGAACTGAGTTTGTGAGAAATAACAAAGTTTAAGCTTGACTTGGTTTATTTTCTTTGACATGCCATGTTGGAGCTTTGCTTTGCACAACTGCGCTCAAACACAAGCCTGGTTTAAGGAGGAATATAGTTACATGTATATATGCTTACTAAAAAAATGTTATTTACCCAGATATGTTTATATTTTGGTAAAACTAGTTGAATGTACTAAATGAGCTCATGAGTTACGAGCTAGGCTCAAAAGCAAGCTTGTCTATCAAATGAGCTTGAATGTGTCTGAGTTCAACAAGTCAAGCTGAACTCGGACAGCTTGCTACTGCTAGTGGTTTAGCTCATTTAAGCCCTACCCATGTTTTGACTAGATGGTACAGTTATTGTCATCATGGGACCTTCTAAAATCCTACCTGATGATAGTGATTAATGTGTACAAGTTTAGTGTTACACTTTCTTCATTCATAAGGAAATGTTTGAGATTAATACGTCATCACCGTGAGATATATGGAATTAGGAATTATTTTATATAACTTGACACCAAGGAAAAATTACAATAAAAAGAAAGTGGGGTAAAAAGTTTTTTGCATTTTCTGGAGACTAAGAATGAATAACAATGCTGTTTTGAATTTGTCGCCAACAACTTGGATCTAGCTTAAAGCTTTGGACAGAAATCTATTGATGTTTGCGGTCTGGGAGTCTCAGCACCAAAAGAAAAAACGGTGTCAAAGTGAATATTTCTGGGTTATCGGCCCCACAAAAAGTGAATGTTTCTCCACTCTCAAGTCTCCACCAATCAGCATACTCACATCTACTCCATGATAAACTCACAGATGTTACGGAAATATGTGAATAAATCCTCCCCCTCCTCTACTGTCCACCTAAAAGAAAAACCGTCATCCTCAAAGCAATAAAGGCATTCAACTTAGGTGACTCTCCTAGTTTGGTTTAAAATTTCATTTAAACACAAGCAAGAAAAGGCACTAAACTTAATAACACGCTTTAACTGTTTTAGTTTCCTTCTATACCTTTTATTTTTGGGGGAGGGGGGAAGGTTTCCTTTTATTACTTATTATTAAGAAAGCCAAATTTATGAGAAATTATAAGATCCACATGATGGACAAATGATGTGATTTACCATTCTACTAAAAAACTTTTATTTGTTTAAAATTGTTAGTTAGAAAATTTTTTTAAACAGAAATTAATTACTAACTCAGTAATTTTAAACAAGTGGAAGTTTTTTAGTAGAATTGTGGACAAGCGACTTGGTCCATTAAAGGATTGTAATTTTTTTAAATTTACAGATATTAAAAGTTTGAAAGTTGCACAGGTTTAGAAGCAATAAACCCAGGATGATTTTTTTTTTTTTTTTTCAAGTTGTTAATTATAAACAGCATTGCAAGACTTCAATTTTTTTAGAGAACTTGTGGTGTCTATTAAATTTAATTGATAAAGTCTCTTGTGATTAACTTGTGGTTGAATTTGTGAACGAGTTAGGGTTTAAGGTTCCACGCCTCACTTGTGATTGGAATCTAGAGAAAGAAGAATGGCACTTCGCATTATGTAGCCGAAAGGCTGGATGGGCCTTCTGTGTGAACGGGATCTAAGTCTAGCTGTGAATTAGAGTCATTTAAAATACCACATTTCAAGCTGTGTACAGATGTCATCTATCACTGAGTTTAGCCATCCATTCCTGCCTTTTGACCTTTCAAGCCCTTTCTTCTCTTCATTTTATGTTAGTGTATTCTCTGACCCTGTATTCTTTGACCGTGTATAGCTGATAGTCATTGTGAATATATGTTTGCCTAATAAGGCCACACTTCCCATCAAAATAAAGCCACACTTGTGGTCTTTTACAAATGTTTGAAAAGAACCCTCTTTTGGAGTGCAATACACGAACAATCTCGTCCAATGCTTTCAGAAATTTCACAGGTAACTTCGTGTAGCTTTATTCTGAAGATTTCTGAACGAATTGGTAGAGTAGAATACAATCCACTTGTACATATGGACTTTTCTAATAATACATAGCCTAAATTGTAAATATAGAGCCACCTTGGGTAGGAGATTCTCAGTCCCGGCCGTTTGAAAAATACTTTAGACCCGATCCAATCTAACTCATGCACCCCTACCCAAAATATCAGCGTTGGATCTTTCGTCTTCTTCTTTTCTTCACCCATGTACAGACGGTCTTTCTTTTTTCTTTTTAACCCAAAAAATGCAAATATTAATATGGGCAATACCTGCCCTTCTTATTCCAACACATTCATCCCATACTATATGATGAAGTGTGAATTCGTCAGTCAATTAACGTAGGCAGAGCCGGTGGTCGGCCTCTCACAAGGATGTTTTCTCAGAGACGGTCACCGGTGTGGTGCCTGCCAAAACACCTCCGATGCTAAAGTCAGTGACAAGAATTACTCAAGAATAAATAATCAAAACAGTATCAATTCTCAATATATTCGTACCTCTCCTTTGGGGGGTGTGTGAGAGCTTTATATATGTTGTTGTAGTCTCTAGCCGTTGGGTAATTATAGTGGTTCTTAATGTCCCTCTGGGTAACGTTTTCCGCCTCATCATATGGCTTTAATTTTCCCCCAACGGTCTGTCTGACTGGTTTTGTAACCGTCCCTTACATTTATTGATGGCATTGAATGAAAGTGTTCAGAATCGTCAGTGGAGTATATACTCATCATTGAAGGCTAGCCTCGTCGGCGAAGATTACTTCTTCCATGGTCTATTTCGTCAGTCCCATCAGTTGCCCCCGGATTCCGTGGTCGTCATGACATGTCGTGTTGACCACGGAAGGTGAAAGATTTCTGGACTGTAAGCGGTTGGATTTTTGTGCCGTATTTAATGTGCTGCGGCGGTTCCTTTTAGGTTGTGGCCTACGTGGCACCTTTTGATTGGGGGGAGTTAACGCCTCACATGATGAGTCTTATTGATTTTCTCGCTGGTTTTTCAGCTTCCCAATCCTTGGTTTTAAACTTCCCCTCTTTTCATCATTCTCTTTTCACTTTTTCGAAAAAACACCTCCATTATTGCTCTGGTCTTCATCTTCTCCGCCTCTCTTCTCAGCGATTTCTTACGCGGTGCAACAACTTTTTCCTCCGAGGTATGTTCTTCTTTTTGCTTTATGTTTATCTTGCCTCTTTGCATCGTTGTAAATTTTTGATCTTTTATTTCTTCTTTTCTTGCTGTTTTTCTTTTGTTTGGCCTCTTTTGGGGTACCTTAGGCCCTTCTTTATTTTCTGCGTTTTTATAGCTTTCCATGCTCAGTAACTCTGAGGTTAGGTCAGATTGCCCTTTGATTTCCTTCCTTTTCGCTCAATTAGGGGGGGCTTTAGGAACTTTTCCTTATCTGGAGAATTTTGTTTACGAGGGTAATAGTTTGGCCGTTGCGTTGGCTGATTTAGTGCCTCTTCTACGTCAATCAGTTGATTGGTTTGAGAAATTAGTGAGGGAAGGAGGAACAATATCAGAGGTCAAGACTAGTGAACTCGAGACTGGGTTATCGTCTAGTGGTAACCCAGCAGAGGAGGATACAGCCCATTCTAACCCTCGAGAGGTTAGGGCTTTTCATACTCTGGAAGAGGAGTATGGGTTGGACGCGGAAACCCTAGGTAGATTTAGGGACAGATTTCAATTTCCAGATAAGGTTAGGGTTCGTCTACCTAGAGAGAGAGAGATCGGGCCTGTCACTTCTTTCCCGGCGAGGTATGCTTCTATGAATCTGCCTTCGTCTGTGGATTGAGGTTCCCGGTCCATCCCTTCTTCATAGAGCTTTTAGACCGTTTTGGTATCGCTCCAGGGCAGCTGATGCCCAACTCATGGAGGATCTTGGTGAGTTGTATGGGGATTTGGCTGGCCGCCAATGACGGGGACATGCTCAGGGTGGACAAGCTTGTCTATCTTTACCGTCTAAAGGCCTCCAAGGAGCATGGGTATTATGAACTGGTGCCCTGGGAAAGAAGGACTAGGATCGTCAAGGGTTTACCGTCCTCTTTCAGGTATTGGAAGAAGTCCAGGTTCTTCTTTGTTTCCGGGGACGATTTTGAGACACCCTCGGGTGAGTTGTGGGGTGATCTCCCGAGGTTACGTCGGCGGTGGGAAACCCCGACTTTAGGTGCGTCAATATTTCCTCTTCGTTTCTTGAATGCCACTTATGTTTATTATCATGGCTGCTAAGCTCCCTTTTATATATATATATATATATATATATGTATAGTGAAAAGACGACCAAAGCTTAAGAGCAGGTATCGGGAACGAGTGCAGAAAGCCATTGAATACGCGCGGACCATCGAGAGTTGGGACGACCTCATTGATCCCAGGACTCTTTCATTCTACTGCCTCGGGCCTGAGCCCTCTGCGTTCGTCCTAAAGAATCTTCAGATAGAAGGAAAAAAAAAGTAAGTTCCAGCTTCGTCAATGTTGCCCCTTTTTTTTTTTTTTTTTTTTTTTTTTTTTTTTTGGGACTGACGTTTTTCTTTCGACAGAAATGACGTCAAAGTTCAATAGGGAGATGTACGCAAAAATGAGGGCAAAGAAGGATGAGCCCTTGTCGAATATAGGGAAGAAGACCATCCGTGTAGTAAGGAGGATCCCTTCTGCCACCCCTCCTGCCTCCGTTACCCCTCTTGTCTCCGGCACTGAGACGACGAGGACTGCTTCTCCTTCTACTTCAGTGGAGGAGCTTCCTACGCCCGTCACTAAGAGGCCACGCCTGTCGGAGAAGGAGAAGGAGAAAGGGGATGCTTCTACGATCTGGGGGGATGAAAGGCTGGCCGTTGAGAGGGCTCATAGCATCGTCACGGCTGACGATTTGAAAGCTTTTTCTGGGGTCCCCTTCAATACGGTAGCTGGTGGCCACGTCCACAAACTAGTCCAGGTAACGTGCTTTTACTTCTTTCATGAGCAATCTTAAATTTTTTTTTTTTTTTTTTGAGGAAGTGAGACATCTTTTCAGGTCCTGGGAGAAAGCTTACACATCGCCTCTAAGTATCTCACTCAAGAGGCTAAGCTGGCCTCCCTTTCATCAAAAGTGCTAGCTTTGGAAAGTGAAAACTCAAAGTTGAAGAAGAACTTGATTGACTCCATGGATGAAGCTACCACTTTGAAGGAGAAGGTCAAGGCTTTAGGTGACGATCTCAGAGTTGAGCGTCAGCTGAACCTGGAGAAGGACGAGCAGCTTCAAGCCTCTAAGGAATCATTGAAGACCATTGTGGCTAGGTTCGTTGAGGCTTTTCAAACCACTGAGGAGTACAATACTGTGCTCTTCAGCTGGTATTTTAAAGGCTTCAAACTTCTTCGAAGGTACATGGTCAAGCATTCAACTGGCGTCGATATTGGAAACTTGGACCTAGAAGAAGTGGACAAAGAGATGGCTGTTGACGAAGCTGCTCTGTCTGAGGTACCTGCCGATGACGCCCCAGTAATTGCACATGCTAATGATGTGGTCGTGAATGCCCCTCCATCTTCTGAATCCTGAACCTGTTACTTAAAGTTTTTTTTTTTTTTTTTTTTGTGATGCCCGTCATGCTTTGGGCGTTTGTAAATCTATTTACAGAACAATTTCATTTATTTTGCGAACAGCTCTTTTAGCCCCGCGTTTATGGGCCTTTAGTAGTAGAACAATGGTATATTGCCCATTAATTTTAGGCTTTAATTTTATTTCTTTGGTACTTACTTGTATTTGATCTGATGTATGCTTGTTGTGTTCGCTGTCTTGGTAGCATCTTTTGTTTGTTTTTCTTCTTTCTTTTTTCTTGTCTTCAGTAGCATTCTTCTGGCATTTTATTGTCACTTTGGCGTGCCCACATTCATTAGTAACTTACATCCGTCTAGCGGAATCTTGTTACTTAGTCATTTTTAGCTTTAGGTAGGCTTTATTCATCAGTAACTTACATCCGTCTATGCGGAATCTTGTTACTTAGCCATTTTTGGCTTTATGCAGATTTCTTCGTCAGTAACTTACATCCGTCTATGCGGAATCTTGTTACTTAGCCATTTTTGGTAACTTACATCCGTCTATGCGGAATCTTGTTACTTAGCCATTTTTTGCTTTATTTATATTTCTTCGTCAGTAACTTACATCCGTCTATGCGGAATCTTGTTACTTAGCCATTTTTGGCTTTATTTAGATTTCTTCTTAGTCAACCTGTTTTCACACAAATATTAGCTGAATAATTCATTTATTGATCATAAATGACGAATACATCTTTTTGTTACATTTACTGATGGTATTTCTTTAAATGCTCGATGTTCCACGGTCTTGGAAGCTTCTTCCCGTCTAGAGACTCCAGATGATAGCTGCCTTGTCTGAAGTAGTGAATGACTCTGTATGGTCCTTCCCATGTGGGGCCGAGTTTTCCTTGAGCTGGGTCCTTGGCTGCTGGGGTCACCTTACGCAGGACGAGGTCCCCAATGTTGAGTCTTCTGAGCTTCACCCTTCTGTTATAGTAGTCTGTCATTTTCTTCTGGTATTCTGTCATTTTGCTGAAGGCTTTGTCCCTAACCTCGTTAATGCAGTCTAGATCTACTCGCAATAGGTCGTCATTGATTTCTTGATTGAAAGCTTCTCGTCTGGTGCTGGTTATTCCCACATCGACAGGGATCACTGCTTCTGTGCCGTAGGTAAGCCTGAAGGGGGTCTCTCCCGTTGGAGTTCTAACCGTGGTCCTGTAAGCCCACAAGACACTGGGCAGTTCCTCTGGCCAGGCGCCCTTCGCATCGTCCAGTTTGGTTTTTATGATCTTGAGCAACGTGCGGTTCGTCACTTCTGTCTGTCCGTTTGCCTGTAGGTGGCCTGGTGACGAGAATTGGTTCTTGATGCCCAAACTCGAGTAGAAGTCCTTGAAACTCTGGCTATCGAACTGTCTTCCGTTGTCTGATATTATCGTCCGTGGGATCCCGAACCTGCAAACTATATTCTTCCACACGAACCCCTAGACTCTGGCCTCAGTGATGGTCGCCAGTGCCTCTACTTCAACCCATTTAGTGAAATAATCAATAGCAACCAGTAAGAATTTTACCTGACCTTTGCCTTGAAGCAGTGGGCCAACGATGTCGATTCCCCATTGTGCGAACGGCCACGGAGATGTTATCGTCGTCAGCTTTTCTGATGGGAGCCGTTGAATGTTCACGAACCTCTGACATTTGTCGCATTTCTTGACGAACCCTGTCGCGTCACCTTGCATGGTCGGCCAGAAGTAACCTACTCGCATAATTTTCCTTACCAAGGATCTCGGGCCTACATGATCTCCACAAATCCCTTCATGGACCTCTCTCAGGATGTATTCGGCTTCTCCTTCGTCAACGCACCGCAAGTAAGGCATGGAGAAACCTCTTTTGTATAAGGTATCATTGAGAATTGTGAATCTGGCGGATCTCTTCTTGATCTTCCTGGCTTCATCCGCGTCTTGGGGTAGATGGCCATCCTGGAGGAAGGTTAT
The DNA here is from genome assembly GCA_023621385.1 of Quercus gilva. Classification (NCBI taxonomy): domain Eukaryota; kingdom Viridiplantae; phylum Streptophyta; class Magnoliopsida; order Fagales; family Fagaceae; genus Quercus; species Quercus gilva. The sequence continues at coordinate 40,728,730 of CM042481.1, forward strand.
GATGGGCGTCATCCAGCTACTTGTGCCCTGGACTGCGAACATTGAAATTTCTTCTATGCTAGGGTTTCTCTGGATTTCCATCATCAGGTCTGCCCTTAGCTCTGTCTCTTCCGACGAGGCTATCTTTGAGACTTCGTCTGCAGCCATATTCTGGCCTCTCGGAATCTGGACGAACTCTACCTTCTCGAACTCTTGAATCAAGCGTTTTGCCAACCTGAGGTATTTCTGCATTCTTTCTTCTTTGGCTTCGTATTCTCCTCTGATCTGCCCGATTACTAGCCTTGAGTCGTTCTAAACTAACAGGTTCCTGGCCCCAAGCTCTTTTCCGAGCCTTAAACCTGTCAGAATTCCTTCGTATTCAGCTTCGTTATTGGTGGCTGGGAATTTTAGCTGAACTCCATATTTCAATGTTTCTCCGTCAGGAGTGGTTATGACGACCCCTACTCCCCCTCTTTTTTGGGCTGATGAGCCATCGGTCTGCATCACCCATATCTCGTCCTTGCTGGCAAGGCTAAGCTCGTTTGGATGGGTGAACTCTGCGATGAAGTCTACCAAAGCCTGTGCTTTGATGGCCGTCCTGGGATGGTATTCTATGTCGAATTGGCTGAGTTCAATCGCCCACTGGACCATCCTGTCGGCTGCTTCGGGCTTGTTCGTAGATTTCTTGATGGGTTGGTCCGTCATCACTAAGATTGGGTTTGCCTAGAAGTATTGCCTGAGCTTGCGCGAGGCTACAATCAATGCAAACGTGATTTTCTCGATCTTTGGGTACCTGAATTCAGCTCCTTGGAAAGCTTGGCTGACGTAGTAGACTAGGAGCTGTTTCATATCTTCTTTTCGTATCAAGGCCGCACTGACAGCTGTAGATGAAACTGCCAAATATAAGTACAGGTTTTCACCTTCTTTGGACGGGCTTAGGAGCGGTGGATTGCTAAGGTAACGCTTGAGCTCTTGGAAGGCCGCTTCACTTTCGTCAGTCCATTCAAAGGCTTGCTTTAAGGTCTTAAAGAATGGTAAGCATTTGTTCGTTGCTCTAGACACGAACCTGTTAAGAGCTGCAATCCGTCCTGTGAGCTTCTAGACTTCCTTAACGGTCTTAGGTGATGCCATATTGATTATGGCCTGCACCTTTTCAGGATTTGCTTCAATTCCTCTCTGAGACACCATGGATTCCAGGAATTTTCCGGAGGCGACACCAAAAACGCACTTACCAGGGTTCAGCTTCATTTGGTATTGCTTGAGGGTATCGAATGTCTCCTTCAGGTCGTCCAGATGAGCGAGCTCTTCCTTGCTCTTGACGAGCATATCGTCGACGTATACTTCCATATTCCTGCCTATCTGCTTGACGAACATTCTATTTACCAACCTTTGATACGTCGCTCCTGCATTCTTCAGTCCAAAGGGCATTACCTTATAGCAGTAGAGCCCCTGACTGGTGATGAAGGCAGTTTTCTCCTGATCCTCGTCAGCCATTTTTATCTGGTTGTATCCTGAGAATGCATCCATGAATGTCAACAGCTTGTGCCCGGCCGTGGAGTCTACTAGCTGATCTATTCTTGGAAGAGGGAAACTGTCTTTCGGGCAGGCCTTGTTCAGGTCTGTGAAGTCTACACACATTCTCCATTTTCCGTTTGCTTTCTTTACTAGGACGACATTTGCAAGCCAGTCTGGATAGTACACCTCTCTGATAAAGCCTGCAGTTAGGAGTTTACTCACCTCGTCAGCAATTGCCTGGTCTCTCTCGGGCGCGAAGGTTTTTCGTCTCCGCTTGATGGGCTTCCTCTCTAGGTTCACATTCAACCTGTGTTGGATAACTTCTGGAGATATGCCCGGCATGTCATCATGGCTCCAGGCAAAGACATCCATATTCTCCCTGAGAAACTAAATGAGCTTCGTTCTCATCTCAGGACTTAAGGTCGTTCCTATTTTGGTTGTTTTTGTCTTTTCCCCTTCGATCAACTCCACTACTTCCAATGCCTCCACTTTTTCTTCCTCTTTTTCTTCTACTATCCACGTGTGGTTCTCTTTAGCTGCTAAAACAGCTTGATAACATTCTCGAGCTAGAACTTGGTCCCCTTTAACTTCGCCAACACCATCTTCCGTTGGGAATTTTACCTTCAGGCAGTAGGTGGACGTTGACGCCTTCCACTTGTTGAGTGCTGGCCTTCCGATGATGACGTTATAGGATGAGGGACAGTCTACTACCAAAAAGTCTATCTGACGAGTCAGCTGCTTTGGGAATGCTCCTACTGTTACCGTCAGCGTCACTATGCCTCTGGGATATACCCTGCCACCGCTGAAACTGACGAGAGGAGAGTCGAACGGACGAAGTCTTCCGGGATCTAACTTCAATTGTTGGAATGCCGAAAAGTAAATGATATCGGCAGAGCTACCGTTGTCCACGAGGATCATTTTGGTGTTGAATCCTTCTATGGTGAGCATTATGACCTGGGGGTCATTGTGAGGCTGTTTCACTCCTCTAGCGTCGCTCTCATTGAAGATCATATCCTGATCAGTTTGTCTGTGCTTTGGCAGGGGTGTTAGATGGACGCTATTCACTTGTCGTTGATGTATTTTCTTGAGTGACTTGAATGAGCCCCCGGTGGTTGGTCCCCCTATGATCGTCTGTATCTCCCCGATCACATTTTGAGGAGGTTAGGATTGTCGACCATCGTTCCTAGACGAGGACTCATGTTGGCCTTTGTTTTCATCTCGGAATTTATTGTGTTCTCATATCTTTATGAACTTCTGCAACTTCCCTTTTCGTATTAATTCTTCTATTTGTTCCTTGAGATCCCTACAATCTTCGGTGTAATGACCATGGTCTTTGTGGAATCGACAGTACTTACTCCTGTCGCGAACGCTAGGGGACGAATGCAATGGCCGTGGCCGTTTAAGGTAGTGCTCATCTTTAATCTGCGTCAAAATTTTGTCAACAGGCATAACGAGAGGAGTGAACTTTACCGTTCATGGGCTTTTATCATCCTTCCTTCTGACCCCGTCATTAGTTCGACGATCTGGACGGTCCTGCTTTTGTCCTCTACGGTCGTCTTCTCTTCTGCCTTTGTCTCCTGGTCTGTCTCCGTCCCTGATAGCGGCCAATGCATCCTCAGCGTTCATGTACTTCTGCGCTTTTAAGAGCATTTCAGCCATTGTTTTTGGGGGATTCTTTGCGAGTGAGGTAACGAGTTCCCTGGACCTCAACCCCGCCTTGAAGGTCGTCAGCTGCACCTTGTTGTCAGCTTCATCTACTTCTAGTGTCTCCCTTGTGAAACGTTTTACGTACGACCTTAAAGTTTCCTTTTCTCCCTACCTAATGGTGAGTAAATGATCTGCAGTCCTCTTTGGTCGTTGTCCTCCAATAAAGTGACGCAGGAATGCGTTGCTCAGCTGCTCGAATGTATCGATGGACGATGTTGGCAATTTTGTGAACCATTCTCGTGCAGCTCCCCTGAGTGTAGTTGGGAAGGAACGACACAATATTTCATCCGGGGGCTGCTGAAGTCCTAGGGTCGTTTTGAAGGTGTTTAGGTGATCTTGAGGATCCTTCAGCCCATCGAAGGGCTCGAGCTGAGGTAACCGAAATTTTGACGGCACTGGACAGTCGAGGACTGCTGTTGTGAACGGTGAATCCGTCGCTCGGACCATTCGATCCACACTTCGCTCTGTTTTCTCCTTGATGGCATTCCTAAGTTCATCCATTTCCCTCCTCATCTCCTTCAACATATCTGAGTTCTGCTCAGTTGGAGTAGTGGGTCTTCGAGGGTTACTTCTTCTATGACTATCCCCTTCATCTTCCTGATTTCCCTTGGACCGATTCTCCTCTTGTTGAAGCCGTAACTTCATCTCCTGGTTCTGCCTAGTCAATTCCTCAACTGTGGCTGCAAGAGCCTGGATTTGCTGAGCTAGGGCTGCAGAATCCTGATTAGACTCCATCTCAAGAAAAATAACTGATCAGAAACTACTATTTTGAGTTAGAACACGAAAATGTCGTTCTCACAGACGGCGCCAAACTGATGAAGTGTGAATTCGTCAGTCAATTAACGTAGGCAGAGTCGGTGGTCGGCCTCTCACAAGGATGTTTTCTCAGAGATGGTCACCGGTGTGGTGCCTGCCAAAACACCTTCGATGCTAAAGTCAGTGACAAGAATTACTCAAGAATAAATAATCAAAACAGTATCAATTCTCAATATGTTCGTACCTCTCCTTTAGGGGGTGTGTGAGAGCTTTATATATGTTGTTGTAGTCTCTAGCCGTTGGGTAATTATAGTGGTTCTTAATGTCCCTCTGGGTAACGTTTTCCGCCTCATCATATGGCTTTAATTTTCCCTCAACGGTCTGTCTGACTGGTTTTGTAACCGTCCCTTACATTTATTGATGGCATTGAATGAAAGTGTTCAGAATCGTCAGTGGAGTATATACTCGTCATTGAAGGCTAGCCTCGTCGGCGAAGATTACTTCTTCCATGATCTATTTCGTCAGTCCCATCACTATAAAACTCGATTTTGGCTTCTTTTGAACCATATGCATTTGGTGTAAACATTTGAGCTTTTGTCCACATGTGAGTTAAATTACTCATTAAGGAAGAATCGAACGAGTCTCACTGCATTAGAAAGTAAGACAACTATAAACAAATACTTTTTCTTGAATGTTGTGTGAATCCTGAGAAAACTAATCATTACAATAAAAAATTCAACCTTAATCAATGCACTTTGATACTTAACTACTGTTAACTAGATTAAAAATTTTGAACTTTTAATATCTAGAATCGTCCTATTTCTTGCTTATGCAACTTGTTGGCGGTCTGGCAGATATTTCGAATGAAAAAGGCACCCTATTCCGTAGAATTTGAGTTCATGTAAAGTAATCATGGGGGTCTTTGTTTTGTGTTTTCAAATAATAATTTTCAATTTTTAAACAACATTACTCGTATTTTCATACACTTTTTCACTCATACATATTTTCACACATATTTTCAAACAACAATTTTCAGTTTTTAAATACATGTACCAAACGGCTCTATGTCTGCTTATATTTTTAATGAAAAGGCATGGTTAATGTTTTGAAAGAAAAAGCTACAAATTTAGAATTGATTTTCGAAACCGACAGAAATTTCCAAATCGAAAATAAATAAATAAATACCAGTTGTAAAAAGTGATGTGGTCAAAGCATGCAGAGTATTAACTAGAGAACATAGGATCAGAAAATGTTATTTCTATTAAAAAAAAAAAAAAAAAAAAACTTTTCTTTCCCTCAAAAGGTTTAAAGATTGAAAGATATGATAGCTTTGCTCCCGTTTTAGGGAGCATGTAGGGTGTTATATTAATTATTACTCTCTATGGATTCATCATGTTTGATGCAGAGTCCTTAATCAGCCTTTCCCTGTTAAAAGTTCTTTATTTCCTTTTTCTATATCTTTTCTTCTTCTGAGACATCCCCAGAGACTTTGGAGAGTTTCTTATGCTACTTCACCTTCTAGTGGGGACTCATTGTCTTGTACTTTTTGCCTCGTTGCATCGTTTAGTGGCTCTACTGTAAAGGTTAAACTAGTTGAAATGACCCTTTAAATTTTTTGATAGCAACCAATCCATGCAATTGCACAGTGAGACAGCAAAAGCGACCTTTGCAATCTACCCAATTCGTTTGTTGCACCTGGCTAGGTGAGTATGGTTGATTGGATTTGGTTGTGAAATTTCACAAAATTGTAGGCTGTCTTCAGGTCAGGTAGGACGCAATACCTAATATATCTAAAATCCCACCGGCAAAATTTCGACCACAAATTAGTAAACATTTGGTACTACTAGAAGTTTAGAATTGTAAAATGTCAAGGCCTGGGAAAATTATAGATCTTATTTTTCCTTTTTCTATTTCTTTCTTACCTTTCTCAAGTTCAAGAATCAAAACACTCCATTCGGCCCTTTAATAATTTTGTAATATAATTTTTGGGATATTTCAAAATATGATTTATCTTTGAAAATTGGTTGACATAGTTTTAATATTTTATAGCTTGTTATTTCCTTTATTTGAGAAGCCAATACTTTATTTTAGTTATATTTGAATTTTGAATTGAAGATTATAGTAGTTTTCAAAGCTTTATACGTTCTAAATTGGAGTATTAGTTTTCTATTGGGATATTGAAAAATATGGTCCTTTCTGATAAGTCAGTGGACCAATATATTAATAATTGTCATAGTCTACTCTTTCCTTCATTTGAAAGGTCAATATTCCTTCTTCTTCTTTTTTTTAATCTTAAGATTAAAGTAAAAAGGATAGTATTAGAAACTTATAAATTTTTAATTGAAAATAATGTATTAAATAATATTCCTTAGAAAATAAATTGAATTTTCTAAATTTAATCTATGGGAGGAAGTGTTTAGAGAAAAAAAAAATGCATTAAATGATGTTCTTTTAAAAAATTAGATTTATAAACATAATCGTTAAAAAAAAAAAAAAAAAAGATATTAATAGTATGAAATATGCCCCTTCTTGGCTTATTGTCTCAACTGTAAATTGGGTCTTGTTTTTTATACGGTAAAAGAATTGATAGGATAAACTATATGTTATTCTTAATTTTGTTAAGGGGGAAATGTATAAAATAATAAATAAATAAATAAAAGAGAGGCCAAGTTTGCACCTTGGTTTCATATTAGATCCAAGGTTTATAATTTTGTTAATTAAAATCCAAAACTTTTCCTTCGCCAAAAAAAAAAAAAAAAAAAATCCAAAACTTACGAAATTGTTTCATTTTGAAATTTTTGTCCATCTTCATTATTCTAGAAGGTAACAGAGAAGAAAAAAGCACAAAATGATTGCGAATAAAACTCTCCATTTCATGTGGGGCTTGGTAGGCATTGAACATAGAGGGTGAAAGAGTAAATTTCGTTTAGAATAAGATAACACCACTTAGATTGTGGAAGTGAAAATAAATCTACTATGGTAAAACATAGAAGTTGGTTATCTAGGGGAAACTAGGTAAAACATAAAGTTTTATCAATGGTTGCCCCTTTTTCATGTTACTGTCTATAATAATAGACAACAAAGATGAGGGGAGGCTTTAGATGAAAGTGGTTTCATATGTTTTGGATTCCTCTTTTTCTCTTTTTTTCCCTCCCATTAAACTCATATGTTTGGGATTCTTTTTTTTAAAGCTCATATGTTTGGGATTCTAATTAACAAAATTAAAAACTTGAAATCTAATAAAAAAATCAGGTATACACTCGACTTTTTTTTTTAATTTAATTTTGTTTCATATAGTTTTGACTTGTATTTTAACAAAATAAAATAAAAACAAAAATAATTGCAGTTTTTTTTTTAATAATTCGATAATTATAATGGAAAATGAAGAGAGGGAATTTGAACCTTAGAAATGTCTCAAATATATCAGGATGTCCCAATTAATTGGACTACAAGACTTTTAGCAAATACTAATAAAAGGTGAAATTTATTGTAACTCATGCATTTGGGACATTGTCCACATTCCAGTTCCACATGCTAGAAACCCAAGTACCCCTCCGCCTCTAATACTTGGCAAAAGGTCATTTTTCTTTAATGTCTATCATGAGGAAAGCTTGTCAGTCATAAAACCATGATTTTGGTTATGAACGTAATTATCACCCCGAAGTTTAATTTGAATTTAAACTTTAATTATAAAGTGGTTGGACACTAATTAATACGTAAACAAGTACTGCAGTTGGAAAAAAGATGAGAGAGGAGGCAATATTGGATAGAGGGGGGGAAGGAGGGGGAGTGGAGGGGGGTATAGTAGAGTTGGTTGAAAATAAGCTAATTTTAGGTCAAATCTACTCAACTCTACTCTACTTCCCCTCCCCTCCTCAATCCAAACGGACCATTAGAGATTTGCCGATGCTGTCTTATTATTACACTTCTAAAACTAATCTCATGCATTTGGTTAGCCTAATTTTCGTAATTGATTACAACTTTTTATCATAAATTATTTTTTTTAGTTACTACTTTTATTTATTTATTTATTTATTTAACTAAAAAATACATTGTTTCATTTCACACATGACACACCTGCCATTGCTAATGCATTCTGGTATAACTTTCTAGAAGGCACTGGTATAAGTAACACAAAATGTTGAACACAAATACTTGATATAATGTAAACAATTCTTGTACAACCACATTATTTGTCACAATCGATCACATCAGAGTTATGGCAAAAATTATGGTACAAAATACATGGCAAAAATTAGGGGTATCCGTTCGTACCTAATGATGTTGGTTTTTATTTATTTAACTAAAAAATACATTGTTTCACACATGACACACCTGCCATTGCTAATGCATTATGGTATAACTTTCTAGAAGGTACGGGTATAAGTAACACAAAATGTTGAACACAAATACTTGATATAATCTAAACAATTCTTTTACAACCACATTATTTGTTGCAATCAATCACATCAGAGTTATGACAAAAATTTTGGTACAAAAGTTGTATACTAAGACTTTTTGTAATCAAAATCTTTTGCTATCTCAATAAAGAACTTTGTAACTTAATTGACATTTCTTGGTATTTTCAATGAAGACGTTCAAATTTCAAATTCTTATCTCTCAATGGTCGAATTATCAACCCAAAAAAAAAAAAAAAAAAAATCTAAAAGATAAGAAGAAAAATTGATAGATGCAAAGTACAAGAATCTTATTCTCATTTTTGATACACACAGATGAGAAAGGAGCAACGGGAAATTTGGAAAGTTATGACTAAGGGAGCTTAGGATTTAGATCCCGTGCAATATTAAGGTTATTGCATGGGATGCAATTATGGATAGGAAGGGTAAAAGTTAAAAAAAAAAAGAGTTAACTTTTCTTCTTAGTTGTCTGATATATAAATATATATATATATATATATATTCTTTTTCTTTTTCTTTTTTAAAGGTTTTTATCTGGATCTCGAGGTCTAGCATGTCCAATGAGTTCCCAACTTTAATTCCAACTCTTTTGGCTTTTATTATCCCTTTGAAAACATGAAATGCATAGGCTCAAAACTTGTATCACGACTCAAATCCATGAATAAAGTTTATTTCTTTGTTTAAAAAAAAGAAAAAAAGAAAAGTATAATTACATAATAGGTCTCAAATTTGACTGTCATGTCAAATTAAAAGTGTTAAATATATAATGAAGAAAGTACACATAAGTCATCTTTTAGACCTATGTGTACACTAAAAAAATCTTTAGATAAATTATACTTCAAACTCAATAATTAGGGATGGTTATAAATTGAACCCCACACTTGCAAAAATTTTAAATTAATCCCTACATCTTTGAAAATGTGCTAATTCAGACCATACTCATAACTAATTCATGATAATTTTGGTAAAAGAAATTATTTTAAACAAAATGACACCGTCTGATTGTTTCCAAATATATGTGATGCATTTATTACATATGAACATTATTTCATTCTATGCCACATAATGTAATTATGTTAAAGTATTTTCCTTTTCTCAGAAAAAAAATATGTTAAAAGTATTTTCCCTAACAGCATCACACAAAATGGGTTTATACTTTATAGTTTGGATTGAAATGTTTTTGAATGTGTGAGGTTTAGTTTAAACTCTGAAAGTGTTAAATTTAATTTGGAATCACCTCTAGGGTTCCTCAAGGGAATCCTTCCTACAATAACTTGGTGTGTATGGGATGAGGGGACTGTATGCTCCCAAGAAAATATTCAAATATTTGAAGAGGTCTGGCTACCCTTGCCTGTAAGTTTTTTTTTTTTTTTTGAAAAGGTAAATTACCCAAATCTTTTTACATGAGTATTAAGCAATATTATTTTTGTGCAAAAAGATAAAATTGGCAACAAGATGGATTTTTTTTTTTTTTTTTGGGATAGTAAATGAGGATATAGAATTGAATAACTAAACAGAAGGTATAAAATTTATAATAATAATAAAAAAAAGGGTATAAGACCAATTGATACAAATTGTTAAATTACCGATTGTCCCAAAAGTTTAAACTGTTAGGAAATGATGAATTTAATCACTTAACTATAATTCTAACACTCCCTCTCAATTGTGGGTCTAAACTTCCCCTTAATAAGTGGGGCCTTAACAATTGAAAATTTAACATTTTTAATGAGAAGTAGAGTGTGGACATAGATCGAACTTAGAATATTTTGCTCTAATACTATGTTAAATGACCGATTGTCTTAAAAGCTTAAACTTTTTGTACAATCGGTAATTTAACATCATCCACTAATTAAGGCTTGTAGTGTTTCTATTTGTTTCTCTGAACACACGGAATGTTCATTAGTTTGTGTCTAACATCTATTAATGTTTTCAACTTTTCACACATAAATAAGTAATTTTATAAGATTTTTATGGTGCCAAAATATCACATGTAAATCTTATGGGGAGAATTTTGTATTTAAAGAAGTCCTGAGTACTCCTGAGTGCAATTTCACATGAAGTTCTATGTTTTTTTTGAAATGGCGGTGCAATTAGGCAATTACTCAAAACACATCTGATTCCCCTTTTGACAAAAGCAAAAAAAGTAAAAAGCCACGGTCTTTTATAAAATCCTTGATTTTCCAAGCTCCGTCTTTTTGAAGGAATACAATTCTATTTGACGCGTTACGCTGTTGACAATAGAAGGAGGAATCTAGAGACGTAAGGAATTTGATATTTTGAATTATTGTTTGGGAAATTGACAGGTGTTCAAACTTCAGAGCTTTGAAATATTTTCATATTTTCTTGCCTTGAAGTCCAAGTTTTCGACTACTCTTGTCTGTACGGTGGTTCCTAGGAATTTTTGAATCATATGAAGACATAAAAAACCCTTTTAGAAGAAACGCGAAAGAGTGAAAGACACGTTTTTACTATTTGTTAGAGTGAAAATTTATTTTTGGATTTTACATTAAAAATACAACTTTATCTCTCTCTCTCTCTCTCTCTCTCTCTCTCTCTCTCTCTCTCTCTCTATATATATATATATATTTTATCTATATATATAATCTATATATCTATATATATATATAAAACCGAAGCCTCTGAAGCTCTCACAATTTTCCACATCATCACTATTTTCTTTTTCTTTTTGTTTTAGATTCTTTTTATTTTAGGTTTTATATCTTTATATAGAATCCACCAGAAAAATAATAGACAAAAGTTTGAATTTTTATTAATATCAATAATATTGAAAAACGTATACAAACTTGAAGGCCTATTTAAGGACTCCATAAAACTTGATGAACAAGAAAATATATTCTAAAATAAGCCCTAATTAATACCTAACCATAATAGGAACCAAATTTGACCTAAAAAAACATTAAAAGAACTTAAAAATAAGGAAATAAATCACCTAGACATAAAATAACGTTTTTTTGCATAAAAATACCAAAATTAAATAATTACAAAAATTAAATTGTAAATTCTATCCTACATCAACTTATCACAAAAATCATCATCTATATTTATTATTATTATTATTATTATTATTATTATTATAAAACTTAAGCCTTTTTAGTTTAAGTAAAACTCTATTAGATATATTTTGTTGGCCTATCACATAATTATTATTATCTGTATATAATATAAAATTGAAGATTAAAAATTAATTATAATTTTTTAAGATACCTCACGTTAGAATTAAAAAAAAAAAAAATGACTCACTTTAGGTTTGAATTTTTTTTTTGGGGGACTCACCAAAAAAAAAAAAAAAAACTTTAGGATTAAGAAAAAAAGAGAGAGACTCCTAATAGGACTCTCTCTTCTCTCCTTAAAACCATAACAATTACCATCTCAAAACCCTAAACTCAACTTTACTTTAAGATTAAAAAAATAAGAAGGAGAGAGACTCACGTAAAGAAATAAAAAATAAAAAAAAACGTAGGTTTTGTCTTTTTTATTTGTTTTCATATGTACCTGAAATTTTCATTCTATCTTTTTGTTTTATTATGTTTAGAATTGATTTTCTTCTAAGTATTTGGGTTAATCTCTATATTTTGATAGTGTTTTTATGGGTTTGGCTTTTGGGTTGAAATTCTAATAATTATTTTATATTGTATATGGCAGATGAAACATCTCTATTTTTTGAAGAAAAATCAAAACTGCAACCTATGTCTTCCAGCCCAAGGTGTGGTAAATTTTTATATGTTCTTACTTTATTGAGAATTTTTATTTGGGGTCATGTGATTTTTTTTTTTTTATTAAAACTTTGATTTTTAGTTGATTAATTATTTGTTTGGATTAATTTCAATTAATTATTTGTTTGAATTCAACGTAAAAGATAATAGAATTAGGTGTTATAAATTTGATAATGTTCCATGTTTAGACTCCTGGTAGGACTTTCTCTTCTCTCCTTAAAACCCTAGCAATTACCATCTTAAAACCCTAAACTTAACTTCATTTTAAAAGTAAAAAAATAAGAAGGAGAGAGACTCAACTAAATAAATAAAAAATAAAAAAAACGTAAGTTTTATCTTTTTTATTTGCTTTCATATGTGCTTGAAATTTTCATTCTATCTTATTGTTTTGTTTTGTTTAGAATTTATTTTCTTCTAAGTATTTGAGTTAATCTCTATATTTTGATAGTGTTTTTGTGAGTTTGGTTTTTGGGTTAAAATTTCTAATAATTATTTTATATTGTATACAGCAGATGAAGCATCTCTATTTTTTGAAGAAAAATCAAAACTGCAACCTATGTCTTCCAACCCAAGGTGTGGTAAATTTTTATTTGGTATATTATATATGAATTTTTTGAATTTGAAGGGTTTTGTTTGGTTTTGAAGTAGAATTTGGGGATTCTATAAAATTTGGAAGGTAGTTTTGGGGTTTTTTGTATTTGCGTCTTAGTAGGTTGATCTTAATTCTTTACCTTATATGTTTTTGCTTTATTGAGAATTTTTATTTTGGTTTCATGTGATTTTTTGTTTTCTTAATTAAAGTTTTGATTTTTGGTTGATTAATTATTTGTTTGGATTAATTTCAATTAATTATTTGTTTGGATTCAACGTAAAAGATAATGGAATTATGTGTTATAAATTTGATAATGTTCAATATTTTGAATTGTTTATATTGTTATTAATACGACTAAATAAGATTTGTTTTTATCTTTGTAGTTTATATCAGTTTTGAGTGTGTGTATATATATAACTTTTAGAAATTTTGCTTTATTAATTTAAGAATTGTAAAGAAAAGCATAGAAGTTAAATGTTTATTCCTATTGTATTTTATTTAATTATGACAGATCCTTTTTTTTTTAAACGCTAACTAGCAAAATGTTTATAATATGCATATTATTAATCCAATTTTCTATTTCTAAATTTTTTAGATTTTATTATATCAATCTTTTTTTCTTTTAAATTCTTGGTGGATAAATCATTCTCTCACTAATTCTTTTATCTTAACGTGATGTTAGTTAATTGTCTTTTTATTTAACTTTCCCGTGCATCGCACGGGTTAGCGACTAGTATATAATAATAAGTGAAACTGAGAGAAACTCAAATTAGAATTTCAAATTAAAATTCTAATTTTGCGCCGTGCGTCATAAATTATTTATTCCTAAAAAATTTTATTTCTTAATTTTAGAATTAAATGTGGGACCATATCATAAATATTTATCTAAGTGATTTATTAAGTACAAAAACCAAATAGTCTGGAATAAATGAATCGTAAAAAAAAAAAAGTGCTTCAAAATAATTTAAAAAAAAAAATTGGACAATTTACATTTTATACCTAATAATATCCTTAGAGCATTCGCATCAGTCCGTGTATTTTACACGCCCATTTTTACACTAAAAACCTACTTTTTCTATTTTATACATTCACTTTTACAAATCACCCACATCAATTCATCTATTTTATCACCACTTTCATTTAAATAATCAATTTTCTCCATTTTTTTATTATTTCCTCAACTAACCTTATTATACAAGCGCGCTCTCTTTCTCTCTCAGCTCATCATTTCTCAACCCATTTTTTCTGATTTTGCTCTCTCTCTCTCTCTCTCTCTCTCTCTCTCTCTCTCTCTCTCTCTCTCTCTCTCTCTCTCTCTCAGCCCATCTCTCTACCCATAACCCATCTCAATACCCATTTCTGAATCAGCTCTACCTCTCAGTCCATACCGCTCCGCAGCTCTGATCCACAGCTCCGCACCACCACTCCTATCCACGCTCCGATCCAAGCTCCCACATGCTCCGATCCAAAGCTCCGAACCACCGCTCCGATCCAAGCTCCCACGAGCTCCAATCCACAGCTCCGCACCACCACTCTGATCCACGCTCCGATCAAAGCTCCAAACCACCGCTCCAATCCAAAGCTCCGAACCACCGCTCCGATCCAAGCTCCCACGAGCGCCGATCCAAGCACAACGAGAAGAACGCCGATCCAAGCGCTCCGATCCAAGCACGCCGATCCGCCACAAGCGCCGATCCACTCTCTCTGTCTCCATTGGTGTGTCCGTGTGTAGGTGTGTTTGGTTTTGTGGTGTCTGTGGGTTATTTTGTTGTTGATTTTGTGGTGGTTGATATTTGATTTTGTCTGTGGGAGTGTGTATCGGAGGAAGAAGATGATGAGGGGTTGGTTGTGCAGATGGAGAAGAGAGAGAAAAAAAGGAGCGAAATTAGAAATATTAAAATAATCTATACATGAGCTACAGTAACGTGTATATATACACGGTTTCTGTAGCTCATGGAAATTTTTAGAAGAATTTACACAGTTTTACACAATCTGATGTGGGAGGATTTTTGGCCAAAATGTGTAAAATGAGGAAGTTTTTGTATTATACATGATTATCCATATGCTGATGCAAATGCTCTTACAAAATTTTTTAAAGAGTTAACAAAATATAAAAATGACTATCAATAGTATTTATAGGGATGAAGGGCTCAGATATAGGTATGGGGCTGTGGGCCGCGCTCAAGGACGTCAAATAACCTGAGGACAGATTGGTACAAATGAAGGCAGATAGATATTGGGCCGTGGAAGAAGTTTGGTTACAATGAGCAGGAGACGTTGTTCGAGGAGAAATACTTCTTCGACTAAGCAGAGTGGAGGTCAAAGGTCCGACCATCCATCAAAAACAAGGCAACAAGCAATCATGCTTGGAAGGATAAACATTAGAGAAGGATGAAACAAAAGAGAGTTAGGAAATATCTGAGAAGAAAGTTGCTACCATCGCATTGAATGCTCTGCATCTAACTCCCTAGTTGCATTAATGTGGAAGTGATACCTGAACAGTAACTTTCAGCTTTATAGCTACCCCCAAAGATTTCAAGAAGGTATTGATGGAACAAGTATCAAGAAGATTAACAATTTGACCTACACGTGGAGGGCTGAGATGAAAGAAGGGGAGGGAATATAAAAAGAGAAGAAACCCATTACAAAGAGGATCATAAAAAATCAAAAAAAAAAAAAAAAAAACAAAAAAAACTAGGGAGAAATGATTGTGTACCCAAGAACTGTAATTTTTGTATAAATCTAAGAGAAATATATAAGAACAGACTTTCCTCGGACTTGACCAAGGAGAACTTTTCTTGTTCAAAACTGTTTGTTTTATTCTTTCCATTATTAACTAACTTACTATGATCCTTATCCACCTAACTCATTGAAAGTTCAGTTTCAAGCATACTTTTTAACAAATTCATTGTTTTTGGCTCATTGAGCCATTGACCATCCACTTGGGTTGAGGAGCAAATTGTGCCTTTACAATATTTAAATTATATATATAAGAATTATATTATGTATTTTATTGTGTATCTTTAAGTATATCCATGCATATGTACGGGGTTACAAGTTAGTATACATAATAATAGGTAAAGCAGAGAGAAAATCCAATTAAATTTCAAATTGAAATTCAATTAGAGTATAATTTTGTGTCACGTGTCTCATCTAATCTAAATTTTAGAATTTTGTGCCAAGTGAGTTAATTTAGTGAAAAAATTGAATTACAATTAAAGTTTAATTTTGCACCACGTGTTTTATCTAATCTAAATTTTTAAATTTTGTGCCAAATTAGTTAATTTAGTGTAGAAAACAAGGAGTCCAATATAATAAACCATAAAAAACATAATCATATAACTAAAAAAAAATTCAAATTTATAAGTCATCTATAAATATATATATATATATATATATTAATAGGTAAAACTTAGAGAAAGTTGAATTAGAATTTG
Organism: Quercus gilva; assembly: GCA_023621385.1. Taxonomy (NCBI): domain Eukaryota; kingdom Viridiplantae; phylum Streptophyta; class Magnoliopsida; order Fagales; family Fagaceae; genus Quercus; species Quercus gilva. Next base: position 40,744,868 of record CM042481.1, read on the forward strand.
AAATTATAATCCAATTTTACACATGTCTAAATTTATGTAGGGACTACACCGTAATTATCCACTTAAGCATGTGCCATGTGTTTACTTAAGTTTTTTAATCTTTGTATCAAGTGAGTTAATGAGTGCAAAATACTAAGTGTGGGGCTCAAATATTAAGCAACCCAGGCCCACTCCACATTTAGCCCAAGGCCCGTGCCAAGGATGGTACAAAGTCCGAGGATGAGTGTTAGAAATTCAAGTCCTCTGGGACCTCGCCGAGGACGCTCACGTCCTCAGCAGGCCGACATTAAAGGCAGGAAGCTGTCACTCACTCATTAAATGAACGTCACCAACGCTCTGGTCGCATCAACGACGAATTGACCAGCCAACAGTGATGCCTTGGTTGCCTCAATTAACAGAAAGCCTGCAAAGGCGACTGATGGGACAAGCCTTCAGACACAAGTCCAGATAGTCGACAAGTGGACGGCAGAGATCAATTAAATAAGACTATATAATAGATAGAATCCCCAAAGTAAAGGGGTTCTGGGACTCTTTTGGCTTTTGGGACTCTTTTGGCTTTTTGGCTGGGAGAGAGTTCTATCTTTCTTAGGATGTACAAAGAACAACCCTTGTATCTGTTAATTCTAAGGAAAAGGGAGTCCTCGGACTTGGCCGAGGACAAACCTTACTCAAGAACACTTAGCCAAAAATTTAGTTATCTTCCTTTTAAGCCCATTCCGACTGTTGCTTTTCTTGCTAAGTGTCTGGCCCTTCTACCCACTCTCTACAAATTTATTGTAAGGGGGTCGCCCGAAAATGGGTCCCTACAATTGGCGCCGTCTGTGGGAAGGACTTGTGCACTAGCAAGTGCGATGGTTGGTGTGAAAAAATCAAGAGCAACACTTCTAAAAAAAAAAAAAAAAAGAATGAAAAAACGATACAGTATACAGCAACAACATTCATTCAGAGGCAACGATCACAAGAAATAAAAAGGTGTGAAAAATAAAAGAAATGAGACGGGTCTACTTCTTTATTAATATGTGAAGAAAAAGTTACATTTTACAATTAGTGCCCATGCCGGCTTGTTCTAAAGCTAACTATAAAGAAAAACGCCTAGCAAGGTTGGTGGAGGAGCAAGAGAAGAGGAAATGGTGAGAGGCCTAGGCAGGCTTGTTTTAAAGCCAAGGCAAGCGACGGAGGGAGAGGTGGAGACAGGCCTACGCTAAAACCGTTCACAGCTCCCCAACCACCACTTGTGACGCTAGGTGGGGGAAGGAAGAAGAGGCCGCGGCGCCTGACGATTCCACCTCAAGGTTCCGCCTGGTTTCCCTCCCAATCCCACAACGACTAGGAGCCGGCAAATCACTACCAGCTTGGACAGTTGACGGATCCAAATCCGGGGGGGAAACATTACGTTCCTTTCGGATCCCCTTCCCAACTGCGAGGGGAGCTCCATCCCTAGTTAGGTTGATAAGAAGAAGGATCTTCGACCTCCTCCTACCCCACCCCCAGCATGACGTCCAGGGTTGGGGTGCCATCCTCGGTTCCTTAAAAGGGCTAGGCTTTCTCGTAACCGCCCTTTCCAAGGGCCACTCCATTTCATGGGGCATAAACTGCTATTTTTGCAGAGCCCCTGAACAGTATGTTTGTGAGATTTAAACTCAGAAGTTTGTGAAGTTTGAAGAAAAGGGTTGTCCCAAAAATGCCTTATATAGAAGGCAAAAATTGGTAAGAGCCAGCCCGCACAGAATCCTAAGGAGGAATTACCGGAAGGCAATAACTCCACCCAATTTCCAAGAGGCTTATCTGCCGCTAGATCCTCGTAAATCCGCAAGGACATTAATGGAGAGGCGCCTCACTAATGAGGAGGCACCGAAACGTTAAACGCGTTACTCGAATAGCCCAAGCGACGTCTCGTGATCAGAAGAGGCACGCTAGACGAAGAGGCTAGACCAAAGCAGGGTCCCCTCCTCGGCGGAGCAAGTCAGACAATTAGGTACTAGATAGAACTAAGGCCTTGCATGGTCCTCGGACTCAAGCCTATGGAGAAACTAGCTACTTCAGAAGACAGGTGTTAGACAGAACCTAGGCCTTGAGCCTTTGGGGAAACTAACTACTAAAAGACAACTAGGTACTAGACAGAACCAAGGCCTTATATGGTCCTCGGACTCAAGCCTATGGGAAAACTAGCTACTTCAGAAGACAAGTGTTAGACAGAACTTAGGCCTTGAGCCTCTAGGGAAACTAACTACTAAAAGATAACTAGGTACTAGACAGAACCAAGGCCTTACATGGTCCTCGGACTCAAACTTATGGGGAAACTAGCTACTTCAGAAGACAAGTGTTAGACAGAACCTAGGCCTTGAGCCTCTGGGGAAACTAACTACTAAAAGACAACTAGGTACTAGACAAAACCAAGGCCTTGCATGGTCCTCGGACTCAAGCCTATGGGGAAACTAGTTACTTCAGAAGACAAGTATTAGACAGAACCTAGGCCTTGAGCCTCTGGGGAAACTAACTACTAAAAGACAACTAGGTACTAGATAGAACCAAAGCCTTGAATGGTCCTCGGACTCAAGCTTTTGGAGAAACTAGTCGCCTTAGGAGAAGCCAAGCCAATGGAGAGACTATCCCCCCACGAAAATACCAAGTGTAGAGCAAAGCCTAGGTCTTGTATGCTCCTCGGCGTCAAACCTATGGGGAAACTAGTTGCTTCAAGAGAACCCAAGTATTAGACAGAACCAAGGTCTTGCATGATCTAAGGACTCAAACCTATGGGGAAACTAATCACTTCAGGGGGACCTAAGCACTAGACAGAACCAAGGTCTTGTGTTGATCGTGGGCCCAGACCTAAAGCAAAGCTAACCACTTAGGTACTAGTAATAAGCGCTGCAGGGGACAACGATCAGTATAGTCGGCCGAGGCGAAATTGAAGCCAGTATCGTATAAGTGATGTATACATACATGTCCAATACAATACAAACAAAGCGAATAAAAGGAAACAAAATATGTACTTCACTGATTCTTTAAAAAGGGGAGTCTTACAAGACGAACATGACAACATAAAGAAAAAAGAAGAAGGAGAAAACAGAGAACAGGGTAGAGGCACAACAGGCGATCACTCTTTTGGCTCCATCTCAACTCCCCCCTCAGGGGGTTGGGCAGAGAAAGTCTCAGAATCCTTGGGGCCTTCGCCTGGAGCCGCAGCCTGAGAATGTTCAGCTGGATGGGATGCCTCCTCTACAAGAGGTGCTTGAGCATCAGCCGAGGAGTCCGTAGCCTCTCCAGGCACATTAGCAATGGGACCTTGGCTTGCCTCAATATTCCCAGGAAGATCAGCTTCCTTAAGGGGCTCGCCCGAAGTAGGAGCAGCTGGGGTGCCTCCCTCAGAGACAACCTCAACACCCTCGGCAGTCCCCTCGGCCTCAGAACTTGAAGGGGCAGTCTCACGGATGGTAGGAGGGTAGTATACGTTCTCCGCCCTCCACAAGTTGGACGAGGCTTCAACCCCAGCTTGTGTAAGAGCTTCATTCCAGACCTGGAGCAGTAAAGCCTGCACACCTCAGGCACTTGGGCTTTAAGGCTGTCTTCTATTTCAGCCGCCCCTTCCTCGTAGGCCTCCTGCACGGCCTTATCTTTGGAGGCCACAGCCTCAGCCTTGGCAGATTCAGCCTCCTCCTTGGCTTTCACAGCCTCAGCCTTGGCAGACTCTGCGGCACCTCTAGCCCTATCTACCTCAAGCACCCTCTTCTCCAGGGTCACGATCTCCTCTCTGGCCGTCCTCAGCTGGTCCTCGGCCTTGAGCAACCTGTCCGTTTGATCTAAGGCCAATTTTTCAGCAGCATCAAGGGCGGAGCCAGCAGCGTCTCGAGCCGCCTTCATATCCTTCAATTGATCCATAGCCGCTTTAAGATCGGCCTTGGAAGCCTTGAGGGCCCGCATGGCGTCCGACAGCTTGGTACGCTTTGAGCCAGTGACCTTGCTCTGGCTACTGGCTATGTCCTCCAGCCTGAAAGTAGCCTGAATAGCCTGCCAATCGAAACCATTGTGCAACAGATAAGGGGACACAGAAGGTCAAGGAAATCACAAACAATCAGAAAAACTTACCATGCCCAAGTACTGCTTAAGGCCGAGAAAAACCTCCTCGCCCCTTAGAGCCTCCAGTTGGGCCATGTTCGCAGGGAGCAGCAAGGACCTTTCCAATGCGTCGGCCACAAATGCACCCTTGACCTCTTGAGGGCTCCTGAGGGAGACATCATCCGTCAGAGGCCTCCCATGAAGCATAGGGGTAGGTAGCCAAGCCTGGGCTCCGGCTTGGATAGAAGCTTGCTTCTCTTGGCCTCGGGCTCCTATCCTCAGCTGTTTTGATGACGGCCGACCATCGTCGCCACCTCGGGGAGGATCAGACTCTTCTCCCCCCTAGGTCTCTTGCCTTTGTCCTTCTTCATCGGAGGACTGGTGGACTTAGATCCAAGCGTCAAACTCTGTGGGGGTGGGGGAGGGAGAAGCTCGGGAGGAGACTTACCCGGCGCGGCCCTCCCCGGTTGCCCCTCGATCAGTGCCAACAAGCTCTTCTGAGGTCGCTTCTTGAGACTCATCTTGGACTGAGGAGTGGCTTCTTCGGACAAAAAGTCCGCTTTAGTTAAACTAGAATCGCCCAAATCACCGGTAGGGTCCTCGGGCGAATGGGGTTGGTCGAACATGCCAAACTCGTCCCCGGACGGACCTGAGTCAGCAACCTCCTCTTCCCCTTCAAACTCGAGGGCTTGAGCCGACGAAGAGGTACCTACCAGCGGTACGCCTTCGGGGATGGGAGACCTTTTAGGGATGAAAAACCCTCTCTCGACTACGATGATACTATGTAGCCGAGGATCCCCAGCTCGGATCACGTGCCTCAGAGCTGAGAACGATTTTTGGATCAGGACGTATCCCAAGATCACATGGGTAGCTCTGACTTGGTTGTCGTCTCTGTTCACAAAGATCTCCGACCTCAGCACCTTCTCCAAATCTTCCCTATTAACCAAGCTGAAGTGTCGCTCGGAAGCACCCAGGTCTACATGAAAGAAAACAAGTTCCTATCAAAACCCAAGTGAAGCAGGACACTAAAACACAAAGAACTGAAAGTACTCTCCTAGTCTAGATGCCCCACCTGGTGTACCCGCCACTGTTGGGTACGGAAGGCCTTCATGCCATTCCCCAGACATAATGAGGAAGTTTTTGTTCAAACCCTTACTGGACCCAGGGAGGCACTGGATGAGCCGGACCCTGTTGTCTCTCGTCCTCATGTAATAAGACTTCTCTTTCAGGCTCTAGAGTTTGTAGTACCAGTTCACATCATGATGGGTTAGGCTCAGCCCCATTTTCTCATTCAATGCATCCACACAGCCTAAAATCCTAAATACATTGGTAGCACACTGAGTGGGAGATAGGCCGAAGTGCCTAAGATAGTCCCTCATCACCGGCCCTATGGGTATCCTCACTTCGCCCTCCAGAAAGGCGATTATAGGGATCGCCACCTCACCCTCTTTCCTACTCGAGCTCAACTCCCTTTCTCCGCAATACCTCAAACCCACCGTAGCGGGAATCCTATGGTCGGCGACAAATTTGTCCATTAACTCTTGAGACTCAATTAACTTCTTAAGCCTACCCATCCTAGAGAACTAACGAGGAACTCAAGTGAACAGTACGAACTAGAGAGACAAGAAGACTTACGGAAACGAGAGAAAGCTCCTCGGGCAGGCTTTTTGTGCTATGAAGAGTTGCAAGTACAGTTGGAGGTGTGACCAAATTCGGGGTAAGCGCGCAGAACCTCTTTAATGCAAAAGTGAAAGGACGAATCAGTTCAACTGGGTATATATATATACCCCCAATTAAAGATAACCGCCTGGACTTTCCTGCCTAATGGGCCAGGAGAATCCCCATCGTTCGTTCATCATCACACCGTTGGACGTGGGAAGCACAGAGTCGTCGAAATTTAATGAAGGCTCGCTCTAGATACCGAAACGCAAGGAACGTCCCCTGGGCAGTTGAAAAGATGGTGACACTGACAGAAAGACAAGGCTCGACAAGCCAGGACATTGGCCCGGGAACATCAAAATCCTCTTCTCCTCTCGAGAGGTCGGGCAGCAGAATTTTGAGGGGCTATTGTGGGGCCCGAATATTAAGCAACCCAAGCCCACTCCACATCTGGCCCAAGGCCCGTGCCGAGGATGGTACAAAGTCCAAGGATGAGTGTTAGAAACTCAAGTCTTCTGGGACCTCGCCGAGGACGCTCACGTCCTCGGTGGGCCGACATTAAAGGCAGGGAGCTATCACTCACTCATTAAATGAACGTCACCAACGCTCTAGTCGCATCAACAACAAATTGACTAGTTAACAGTGATGCCTTGGTTGCCTCAACTAACAAAAAGCCTGCAAAGGCGACTGATGGGACAAGCCTTCAGACACAAGTCCAGATGGTCGACAAGTGGACGACAGAGATCAATTAAACAAGACTATATAATAGATAGAATCCCCAAAATAAAGAGGTTCTGGGACTCTTTTGGCTTTTGGGACTCTTTTGGCTTTTTGGCTTTTTGGTTGGGAGAGAGTTCTATCTTTCTTAGGATGTACAAAGAACAACTCTTGTATACGTTAATTCTAAGGAAAAGGGAGCCTTCGGACTTGGCCAAGGACGAACCTTCCTCAAGAACACTTAGCCAAAAATTTAGTTATCTTCCTTTTAAGCCCATTCCGACTGTTACTTTTCTTGTTAAGTGTCTGGCCCTTCTACCCACTCTCTACAAATTTATTGTAAGGGGGTCGCCCGAAAACGGGTCCCTACACTAAGAATCTAATATTAATGAACTATAAAATTAAAAAAAAAAAAAATTACATATACTCAATAAAAATCACCACATGTTTCTCAAAAAATAAATAAAATAAAAATCACCACACGTTCTATCTTATTAAAAATTAGAAAAAAAAATGATCATAAGTAGTATTAAATTTAGGTAAGAATTTTAATATGTGACTAATTGTATTTACTTAAAAAAAATAATTTGACTAATTAGCTATATTTTATTATAAAAATTGTGTTTAATTTTAAATGTATCTATATGTATGCATGAATGCATGTGTTATATGTTTTTTTTTAATTAATAATAATTTGACTAATTATTTATATTTTTATAATAAAAATTTTGTTTAATTTTAAATGCATCCATGCGTTTGCATGAAGTTACATGTTAGTATATATTAATAGGTGAAATTGAGAGAAAATCCAATTAGGTTTTAAATTGGATTTCAATTGTTGTCTAATTTTGCTCCACATGTCCTATTTAAGTTTTTTTTTTTTTTTTTTTTTTGTTCTAGATGAGTTAATGAGGTGCAAAAGAAAAAGGGTCTAATATAAATAAATCATCAAAAACTCAATAAACAAAAAAAGAAAAAAAAAAAAGAGTAAACTCAAATGTATATCTAAAAGAAATTAAAATTAAAAAAATAAAGAGAGAGAGTATAATTTGAATTTATATATGTGTGTACTTGTAATTTTTTTTTAATTATACTGTATATATGCACGGATTATATATACATTAAATGTCTATAATTAACAGTTTATCACTTTTAACAGTTGTGAAAAAAAAAAAAAAAATTGTATGAACAGAGTTATATCTATTAAACCATTTTTTAAGACCCGATAATGAAAATATCAATGAGTTTAAAGTAATACGTGAAAAACATCCATGAGTTTAAAATCTTATTGGGCAAAAAGAAACATATCACCTATGATTGTTTCATCTGTATCTATGACAATCAAAATTAAAAGAACCCTAATAATTTAAAAAAAAAAAAAAAAAAAGGGTTCTCAAGCAATTATAATCAAAGCCCCGATAAATGAAGAAGTGGGGGCCATATTATCATCTCTATTTACATCAGAGAAATTCTAATAACAAAAGAGGGAAGTAACTAATATTGATAGCATCAATGGGAGGTATGAAACATTCACAGCAACAACCTTAATTAAGAATTATATTGGTAATACCTTTCCCTTTAGCCTCGACAACATTGATTATTAATAGTTGCTTATGATTAAATATATCTATAAAAGTATCCAATAGTTACAGATACAATATTTTTTTTTTGTCGAAAAAGGAAAATGATAAGCCATCATTTCCACCTGCAGAGATGCAAGTTGTCGTGGTCGCCTCACAATATTTTCAATGCGTTGCATATTACCTTGGGCATTGTGAAAAGGATCATCCATCTATATCTTTCGAGTCCTTTTATTTTTATTTTTTAGTAAATTCATTTCATTTTATTTGCTTTTCTACTAAACAAAGGAAATTTAAATTCATTTCATTTTTTCATCATTTTAACTAAACATAAATGATGAAAAAAACTATTTTTTTTGTTTTGTTTTTATCTTACCAACATTTTCTATTTTCCTACATTTCTATTTTCTTCATCTCATAGTTATGCGTGGAGCTTTCATGTGAATTTTTTTCAAAATTATTATATAAAGTTACAAACACTTATTCCTTTTAGTCTTTTGAATAAGACCTAGATTCTAATTAACTAAAATTAATAAAATCTTTTATCCTAATAATAAAGAGTAATGATTTTATTTTTATGCTTTTGTTGAATATAAAGGGTAATCATGAATTTGAAATGAAACGTTTGTTTTAAGATATGATGAGATAAAGCAAAAAAACTTAATTATGGAATGGAATATGTTTTATTTTAAAACCAGCCCTCCATATAAATGATGATATAATTATTCCTATTGTTTTTCCTAATTGATTCTGATCTCTTACTTGCATAAAGATTCACATACAAATATAGAATAAATATTTTTATACAATTTATGGAAATAACATTATTTTTTCGCATGAATGCACTAAGATCATTTTATTAGAGCATTTACATCCAACTCTTCTTCCAATTCATTTTGAGCTAAATTAGTCAGCATCATAGAAAAAAACCTACACAAAAAAGCTCTCACATGCACCTGGCTGGATATACAAAGTGCTATATAGCTTTTTGCAATATTTTTTCTTCTTTTTTATTCACCTATCTCTCGCACTCTCTGTCCATCGGTCTCACTGTTTTTCTCTCTCACTTCTCTCTCCTGCATTGTGGTTTGATGTCATGGTTTACAATGGTTGATCTAGAGCCAATAATGGTTGTGGATCGCTGTATTGGACGTTGATGCGTCTGGTGGTCGTAGGTCACTCAATGTAGGTAACCATGAGAGAATTTAGAAAGAAAATATATAGAGAATTGAGATGTGAACACTTTTATAAACTAACTATAGATAAAATTTAGTTGTATTCTTAGGTACAAAACATCAGTCTCCAATTAATTTTTTTTTTTTTTAAATCTTATATTTTATTAATTAATATAATCATTTTTATTTGAATTTAATTAAAAATTTTAATGCCCTCACATCGTTTGTAGACAGTACATTGTTCCAAAGATTTAAATCAAATGAGCTATCATAGTGAAATAAAACAAATGGTGTATTTTAGGATTGAAAAATTTGAAGACTACAACTAATCTAACATTTATTTTATTTTCACAATTATTTGAGGTTGATAAAAAGTGGTGAGTTTGTATAAAAGTGACAATTAACTAATTACAGCATAAAATAATTATGAAAATGAGCATGAAATTAACTACGTATTGAAATAACTCGGTTAAAATAATTTTATACATATCATTGAACACTTTTAACATGATATAATCACTCTCTAAATATAAAATTTTTGTAAAATGAGAGGCATAAACGAAAATTTAAATATTTAAATTAGGTTAAAATAAAATTTTTATCTAAAAAAAAAAAAACTCATACATCGTTTGTGTCACTATCTCACTTGAGCACAACTGCAGAAGCGGGGTCATTGTAATAAATGGGTTGTGTGCAGTGCGCATGCAAGGTGATGATGATCACAAGATTCACGATTCACGTCTTTATTGGATAGTAGACTGTAGAGGCTAGAGCAGGCCTCTCTCTCTCTCTCTCTCTCTCTGATCTGAACTCTGCCTAAATTATCTAAAGTCAAAAGTAGGTCCCCCCTTCTCTCATTATCATTAATACCGCTTTCTTCATCGATCGATTCACGTCTTTATTGGATAGTAGACTGTAGAGAGTAGAGCAGGCCTCTCTCTCTCTCTCTCTCTCTCTCTCTCTCTCTGATCTGAACTCTGCCTAAATTGTCTAAAGTCAAAAGTAGACCCTTCTCTCATTATCATTAATACCGCTTTCTTCATCGATCGACGTCATTTACCACATAAAGTTCTGCTACTTTGCACTTGCAGGCCAGGGTGACTGTCACTGGCACGTAGTTTTGTAACTTTTTTTTACGGCACACTCACTCAGGACCCCCCCCGCGGCGTGCGTGGCTCTAGTCTGACAGACCCTTTTTTTTCTTTTCAGAATCAGGAGTACTAGAGCTCAAAGTCACGGCTAAAAATGACCTCCTTTGTTTGGTTCATGCGTGCAGGTAGAACCCACAAAATCTACACCACAATTTTTTTTGCTCTAACTTTTTCAGAAGTACTCAACAAAAATTTAGTATTGACAAAATAAATTATTAACGGCAGAAAAAAAGAAAAAGAAAAATTGAGTTAACATAAAAATGACAAATACTTAATTATATTTCAATATATATATATATATATATATAAATAAGAAAGTTGTGATAAAAATTGTAAATTTGTTTGTCGTAGTACTAGTATATTAGAAGAACTCTTATAATTCTAATGCAACAAATTATAAATGGTAAATCAATATAAAAATGATATGCAATCAATTATAATTTAGATACATAGTCGTAGAAAATGATACCGTAAATATTGTGGTTGAAATCAGAGACGGAACAACGTTTGGATTGAGAGGCCATAGCCTTCCCAAATTTTTTTAAAATTTGACTTTTGTATGTATATAAACAAAATTTTTAAGCTCTGGTCCCAAAATTTATACACATGGCCTCCTCTTCCAAAGAAATTTACAAATTGACCCATAGAACCCAAATAGAAAAAATATCTAACCTACCCTTTTACCCAATTGTCCCAAAAATAACCCAAAAAAATCAATCAAACAAATCACAAATCTAGATAACAAGAATACCGTTTAGGCAATATAGCAGATCAGGCTCTTCCTTTTCTAATCTGACCTCTCTATTCTCTGAAATCTTTCATCAGTCCCCTCTCTCTACTCTTTCTAAAATGTGTTGTGTGAACTTGTGAAGCGAATCCTTTGTCAATTTTTAATTTTTATGAGGATGAAAGCCACTTTGGATTTTTTTTTTTTTTTCGCAGATCACTACTCTAGTCTATGCTCTCCCCTCTCTCTTGAATTGCGATAAACGCTATGTGGTAATTTTTGTTTTGCCAAATGATAAATGTTAGTCATTGATAGTGTGTGAACTTCTTTTTTTTTTTTTTTTTTTGCTGAAGATAGTGTGTGAACTTGTGGCTATCGTTTTCATAGAAAAAATAAAATAAAATAGTTGTGTTGTGTTGTGTGAATGGTGAACTTGTGAATGCCTAAATGGGCAGAGGGTTTGTGGCACGTGTTTTCTATAGTGCTAGATGGAGCATGTATGTGTTAAATTTTGGTTCAAAAGATAAGTAACTAATGATAAAACGTGTACTCATCCACACAAAAAAAAAAAGAAAAGAAAAAGAAAAAAAAAGGTGTAAGCCATGTCTAAATAACACATGAAGAGTACTCATTCTACTATTTATTTAATTAATTTTGAGATACTTCATTATTTCCCTATCTTATAAATCCATCGTTCCAAAAATTAGACCCAAACAAAACCAAATAAACATTGATTTTTACATTGGATAAAATTTCATGACTCTTCAAGTCAAGAAATTATTTGAATGTTATATACATGTAAAATAAATTCTTATAATTTATATAACTTTTATATGATTTGTAGATAGTGGGAAAGTCAACTACAATGTTTGATTTTTTTGAAAGAAAATACAAATAAATTAGAAGTCATTACTGATATCCTATTTTCTAAAAATCATGAACAACATTTTGAAGAATCGCTATTGATGAAATAAATCTCAGTTCGTTGCAACATGATCAGAGATTCCATCCATAAATATGGGATTAAGATGTTCATGGACGTTATGAAATTCAACAAACTTATATTAAGCTTCCCTCCTTCCCAACTTTGAATCTTGGTTCCGTCCCTGGTCCAAATAACTAGATTAGAATCTCAACTCCTCCATCCCACTATCTCCTTACCAAAAAAAGAGAAAACATTATGCACGGATTTGGCTTATATCTTATGTTCCAAAATATTAAATCTAACATAATTTGGCAAGTGTCCAAAATTAGTCAAATGCTCTTTCTTGTGTATATGTAGCATGTTTTTGAAACTTGAACTATTTAAGAACTGAAAAATGAAGAGGTTTAAGATTTTTAAGGTCGGATCGAGATTTAACTGAGGACAAAACGTATGTGTCATTTAATACTTAAATTGTCTTTATATTTATTAGTTTTTCATTTCTAACCAACAAGATGTGTGTAGCTCAATGGTTTGCACATTGGACATTTTATCTCGAAAGTAAAACAAATGCTCTTTAAAATAAAAGTGGTTCAACTACTTATAAAAAGCCAATCAACTACTATAAAATTCAACATTAATAAATGCTATAGGACACTCATTAACCGAAACTAAACTAATAAAGTGTCATGGCAAAATCCAAACAATAAACAACCCTATACCCACAACCTTCCTTCAACATGATAAAATCTTTAAGTTGTATAGTCCATATTTCCCAAATACCAATTACTAATAAATTAAGAGGTAAAGTATTGAACTTGAAAATGATTCTTATTTTCGAATTCCAAGGGAAAATTACACAATCAGATCAAATACCCATAACACTTAATTAGGGTGTCAAGGTCAAGTCTAAAGCAGCAAGCAAATGAAGTGAAACAATCCCAATAAACCCAAGTTCATAATGGAGGGAGTCAATCCCACTGCCCACTTTGGAAAATGCTAGTTGTTCAAACTTCAAAGTAAGTAGGGCCTAAAACAAGCGAATCGAGCTACGTATTATTTATTTATTTATTTTGCTAAACATCGTTCTAAGTATTAAGAGTTTAGCAATATTATTCATTTAATTTTATTTCAAATACGATCCAAGCTTGAGCTCATTATCAAATAATATTACATGTTCAAGTTTTATTCATTTTCTTGTCGGATAAGCTCTAGTTTATTCACAAGTTACTAGATTGATTAATTTATTATTTTCTCATATAGCAACATCATGACTAACAATTTTATCCATTCATAAATCTATGGTGATTATAGTTGAAAATTTATTATTTTGGTTAATTATTTTCTTTTATGAATTTATAAAAAATATATTTACCAACTTTTTATTGTGAAAAATTATATATAATTTTTACTATGATTTTACTATTTATATTATCAATAAAATACAATTAATAATTTGATATCGTGTGAATGTATTTTCAAATTTACACAATATAATATAATCTCAAGTCTCTGTGAAGTATATTTTTAGACAATAATATATAAAAAATATAACATTATATGAACTTAAATCAAGTCTCATGTTCACAAGTATTATCATAAACACATTATTATGTCTAGGCTTGACTTGTTTAATAGTAATTAAAGCCTAAAGTACTTGGGCTTAAGCTTAAGCTTATTTGCCAAATAGATGAACATATAAACAAGTATTTTCTCAAGTTGAGCTTAAGCTTGCATTTGTTTCGGGGGTAAATGGAATTAGGAAAATATTTTACACCCTTGTGCGTGTTTGGGTGCACATGTAAAATAAAGTCAAACTGAAAATAAAAAAGTTTGACTGTAAAATATGCCCCTTGACCTATAAAATAGATTACACATCTATTTTACCTTTAAACAATTTCCGGACTCAAACAAGCCAAGAGAGAGAGAGCTACACACGCCAAGCCCATGCTGAGAGGGAAGGAGAGGGTACCGTTGGTGAAGCCCAGAACCAACCCCCGACCCACGGTCCCACCGTCATGCCTGAAGCTCGTCGTCGTTCGAAGCTCTATATCAAAGCTCGTCATCATTGGCACCCTGTAGCTCGTCTCATCCACCTCTTGATCTCGTCGCCGTCGCCTCTAAATTGACCCGCCTTGATCAGATCTCTATTTCTTTCTCGATCTACCTCTCTCTTTCCCTCAGTCTCTCACTCTTTCTTCCTCCCTCTCTCAGTTTCACCGGGTTTGAGAGTTTAACGATTGGTTTTATTTTGATTTTTGTTTCTTTAAGTTTATATATTGAAATTTTCTATTTGTTTGGAAGTTGAGAAAATAGCTGAGAAAAATGTAGAAAAATAGCATTTTCAGAATGTTACCAAATACCTAAAAATATTTTCCAATACAATTTTCAGAATGCAACCAAATACTTGAAAATATTTTTCACTCAAAAAATAATTTACATGTTGCCAAACACAGCCTAAGCTGCTTATGAACTACTCTGCTCCTTTATAGCCTTTATAGCAAAGAAGACATTCAAAGACACAAACCCACAAGAAAAGGAAACCAAACCAAAAATGAGTAATTCATATTTTCACTCAATGATTATACAATAGAATAGAGAAAAAGAATGAGATGATGAAGGAGAGAGAGATAGGACTATTTGTACCACCACGCACAAACACTTCTAAAGATATGAAGTTTTCTATGTAAGATTGGGAAATTATACACTATTCAAATAAACTATTCACAAATCGGAATTGGGCTTAGAATGGGCAAGATGTTGTAAGCTTGCAGGGACATTGCTCAAACACTAAGTTTGAAATTTTTTTACTAGATAGTGTCACAAAGTTTGACTTTAATTAGAGCATAGTCAAATTAGGTTAAATTATATCGAATTGACATGAACTGGATCAACACTGTTATAAATAGTATGGAAAAAGTTTTGATTGGATGAGTTTCAAGTACATAGATTAAAAAGGAGGCACTTGACCTCATAAACACATGAAAAAGGAAAATTTTGATCAAAACTAGTTTAGGTTGCTACATTTCCGTGCTTGTAACTTTTAATATCAGGATGGTTCAAGCATAGGCTTAATACTATTAAAAAAAAAAAATCACCGCACACTCTTGGTGCAGTGGTTACTTCAAAAGTATAAATGCTTATGGTGTGTGAGGGGAGGGGGAGGCAAGGGCCGGAGTTTAAGTCTCCAGGAAGGAGCTTCACACACATATATACTTAAATTAGGCTAGAGTAGAAATTCTATCTTGTATAAAAAAAAAAAAAATAGCATTGTAAACTTTCCAATTACACCTAATTTGAGCCAAACTTAATTGAGTCATTGAAATTTCATATCAAAATTTTCTTATCAACTACTTAACTAACTTCCCGAGGCTGACACATTTTGTTTCCTTTGGGCCAACAATTGTATGCGTAGCTTGGTAATGGAGCTTATGGAGCTGAACTTTAGCTTGCTAAACCAATAAACCACACTTTGATCAAGCCCTTAAGCATGTTTGGAAAAGCTCTATACATATAATTTGTTCAAAATGCCTTGTTGCTTAATTTTATAGTCCGTTTGGATTGAGAGAGATGGAGGGGGAGTAGAGTAAAATAAAGTAAAGTGAAATTAGCTCAAAATTAACTTATTTTCAGCCGACTCTACTTTTCTCCCCTCTACTCCCCTCCCTTCCCCCTCAATCCAAACGATCCCTTAAGTATCCAAGTCGCCTAATGGGTCTTTCATGGCATCGAACACTTTCAAGTTCCAACTGGAGCATCTTGAACTTTGGGAGTACTGGATACTCAATGATATATATGGTCGACCCAATAATATTTTTGACAAATTAATTAATCATGTTAAATTGTTTTCTTTATTTCCTAATTATGTACGTGGCAGGCATACACAGATGTCTATATATGTACGGAATTGTGAGAAGATTGGATTAGTTCTCCTCGTATCATATTTTTGGTTTTCTAGTGGTTTATTTGTAATTGTACGTGTTATAATACAATTTTCTTAGATGCTAAGATTGGTCCCACAATATGTTAATAAACTTTATGCATGATAGCAATCAACTTTCACTAACACGAGTAAAAGGATTTGAAAAAGGAAAAAGAGAAAGTAGAAAACAAAAGTTCAATCAAAACAAAAGAAAGGAAAGTAAAAGTAGTAGTAGAAGTAGAAGAAGAAGAAGAAGGAAAAGGCTCCCCCTTAAAGAATAAAGATCACAAGGTTGGGGTCAAATTTAACTTTGTACGCACCTACCTAGTAAAGCAGGTATTGGTTGGTTAGAATCAGGCCAACGCATTACGAATTATGAAGCTAGAAAAATGAGGCACTCGTTGGATAGAACAAGCTGCAAAGGACTGCTACGAATACGTCATGCATGGGGGGCTTCTCATCAAACCCATACTTAACAACTAATAATTATCTTAATTTTGTACACGTCCCTTTCCACAAACAACTACCCCTTTTCCCTAACCTCTATTGCCTTATAAAATATTCACATTAATCGCAACCAATTTTATACCCATTTTTATAACAATTTATTTTGATTGATGTCGCTGAGTGATGAAAAAAATGATGAACTTACATAAAATTGATAAACAATTAATCATAATTTACTACATAAAATAATTGTGAAAATTAGTATAAAATAACTCGTTGTCTTACACTCAACCCATATTTTTAGCTCTCTTGAGTCAAAAGAAATTGCACATGCATATATAACTGTGATAAACTAATGCAATAATGTACGTTGTTTGGTATACTTTTGTTATGCAAGATTTACCTAAGTGCCCACAGAAGGAGTTGTTGTGATGGTGGTGTTAAAATAATCAGCGTGCGTGTGTTTTACTCTTCCCAGCTTTGAGCGTGTTATGGCTTGTGGGGAGGGAAACTAATTAGTGGTCATTTAATAACGACATTCTGCTTACCAAACAATACGTAAGTTCACCTCAAAAAAAGAAATTAAAAAAAAAAAAAAAAAAAAGGTGAGTTCTATCACGTTTCAAGAGCACCACCAACACTAGTCTCAAAAGGCAAAAAAGAAAAGAAAAGAAAAGAAAAAGGTGAGTCATTCTTTATTTTAATTAGGACGAAGGAAATGAAATAAGGCACAAAACTAAAATAGGGAGATGATTTATCTTATCTTTTTTTTTTTTTGGGGTGTATAATGTGGAAATTTAATCAACAGGATTACAGCTATAAACTTAGTCTCTTCTCTTGGAGTCTTAATGCTGCTAGCATTTCCACATGTGAGAGAGAGAGGAATTTTTTTTTTTTTTTTAATTAAAAGTTTAGATTTCCAAATATACATAGTTCCCTCTCAAGAATTAAGTTAATCCAACAGAATAATTACCAACTAACACACACCTAAATCAACCCCCCCCCCCCCCCCCAACCCCTTCCTAGAAAATTATTAGTTAAGAAATACCTAAACTTAATAGATGGATTGGAAAATATATTTCTTTTAATTTTCCTACTTATGGTTATATTACTATTCTCAATTATACGAATCAAACAAGAAAAAAATATAAAGAAGAGAAAAAGAAAGTGAAGGTTAAATATATCTTTTTTTTTTTTTTTTTTTTTGGTTGAGAAAATCTACATGTTTGGTTTTGATATAGTAAATAAAAATAAAAGTGAATTAAAATTTTTTTTTCTTTGCAGTTTAGTGAATAAAACATTATATTGAGAATTTTGATAAAGTCGAATTAAAATATCTATTTTTCATGTTAAATTGTTTTGTTTTTTTGCAATTTTTTATATTTCTTTATCATCGTCATAGTCATCAATTCGTCATTTTTTTTATGAAAGATAATTTTTTTTTTATATATAATATTTTGTTTTTGGAATTAGGTGCTAGATAGGATATGACAACATAAATTTTGTTTATATAAGAGAATTTAGGGTACCCTCTTGCTTTCCAGTAAATAAAATGTGTAAGATTCATAAGATTTAAAAGAACATTGAGTTACGTTTGCATAGATGTTTAAGTTGAAATGCATTATTAAAAAATAATTATTGTGTCTTTTCTCTTTTATATATATATATATATATATATATTAACATTGAATATATTCTAGTTTTATTTTCACATATTAATTTACTCTTGAATCTTTATATAAATCTCATTCTTAAATGGTGATTTTTTTTTTGTTGTTCATACTTTGGCCTCCTCTTAAATGAAAGCTTAATTCTATTAGCGGTGATTGCCACACCAAATTGCTCTCTCTTTCTCTTTATAAACCAACCCTTCTAATAGGAAAAAGTATCTCATGAGACAGTTTTATGAAATATCTCTTTCATAACATGTGGGATACACCTTATAAAACTGTTTCATAAGGTAATTTATGATCAAGTAGGAGTGGGGTGGGGCAAGTACCCAAAAAATGTGGTTTTACTTGTCTAAAACATTGTTTTCTTGGTTTTAATTGTCATCCATATCTATCTAAAACATTGTGAAAGTTAGTGTAAATAATAAGGGAGTCAATTCCGTACCGTACCGGCCGGTATATACCGTACATATAACCCTCTGTTTCATACCGGAAAAAATATCGGCCGTACCGGTCAATTTCGGGCAATACCGGCCGGTACCCGGGTGTACCGGCCGGTACAGAAAAAAGTTTTTTTTTTTTTTTAAAGTTTTGTAATTTTTGAATTTTTGTTAGAACAAAATGGTAACTTATTTGCATTAACTTATTAGTATTATTTGTTTTCTTAGTATGCAATGATAACTTTTAAGCTTTCTATTTTTTATATTATGTTTTTTTTTTTTAATTGATACTAAAGTCTAAAATTATGAATAATTAGTTCTGAATTGAGGAAATGTTTTGTAGTAAACTTTTATATTTATTACACACACACACACACACACATACATACATATATATATATATATATATATAAAATAGCGGTAAACCCGAAACGGTACATCGGTATTGACCGGTATCCAAAATATATCGTATCGCTGGCCAAACCGGTACAGCCTTCGGTACGGTATTGACTCCCTTGGTAAATAATCTTATTAAGCTATTAATGAAAAATAAATAAAAGAAGCATGCAATAACATGACTAATACATAAATTTTAAAATTAAATAATAAAATATAAGAATTAGGGAATCGTTAATTATTGATTGCCCAAATTAAAATTCTCTTTTATGACAATTGATGTTGTAATTATTATTATTATTATTTTCTCCGTTACAATTTGTTTATCCTCTATTCCATTTTGGAATATTCCAAAATATTGTCCTGTTTTTAAAAATAAAAATCATTAATTTACTAATGTTCCTATTATACCCCTACTTTAGTTTTAAAACTATTTAAAAAAAAAAAACTAACAAATATTTAAAAAATAATCTAATTTGGCACATTTTTAGTTGCCTCATTAAGAATAATTTTTTTTAAAAAGTTGATAAATTTATTTAAGGGTAGTTTGTAAAAAGTCATTAATTTACTAATGTTTTTATTATACCGCTACTTTATTTTTAAAACTATTTGAAAAGAAAACTAACAAATATTTAAAAAAATCAATCCAATTTGGCACATTTTTAATTGCCTCATTAAGAATAATTTTTTTTTTAAAAGCTGATAAATTTATTTAAGGGTAGTTTTGTAAAAATTCATTAATTTACTAATGTTCCTATTATACCCTTACTTTATTTTTAAAACTATTTGAAAAGAAAATTAACAAATATTTAAAAAATCAATCTAATTTGATATATTTTTAGTTGTCTCATTAAGAATAATTTTTTTTTAAAAAGTTGATAAATTTATTTGAAGGTAGTTTTGCAAACTTATAAATTTTAATAAAATAGATAAGATAATAAATAATGTCTTCTTAAAAAATTTAACTTTTTAAACCGGACAAATAAATTAAGACAGAAGAAATATTATTTTTTGAAAAATTGTCGTAATTATAGAATTAGGGAAAAAGGGTGAAATTTTGAGGCAGCGGGGTGATAATAATAACATAAAGACAAAGTTGACTCGAAAAAGTCTCAATTAACTTTACGAGTTTACGGCGAACGAAAACAAAAAACAGAATCGGGGGAAGGGGCCTGAGTTGAAAAAAGAGGAACAGTGACGACAAAAGCGCGTTACCAGTGGCGGGTTCCACGACCCTTCTTTTATACCACTACTAGTAAATAGTACTAAAATTCTTCTCCTTTCTTCTTTCTCTATTCTTTGTTCTTTCGCTGCTTCTAAATACTACTATTTTTTCTCTCTCTCTCTCTCTCTGAAACAAATTTTGAAAGAGACAGAGACAGAGTCAGAGACACAATACAAATCCCTAAAAACAATCACAAATCTCCAGGTTTTTTTAATTACTACTACTACTATTCCGAACCCATTAATAAATAAAATAATAACTAAATTCCAAAAAAGAAACAAAACTCATATATCTCAGAGTCTCTCTCTCTCTCTCTCAGATTCATCAATTTCAATTTCAAAAAAACAATACACGATTTGCTCTCTGATTCCCTCGGCGCATGGACGGTTCTTATTCATCTCCATCGATCTCAACGGTCAGATTTCCTCCTCCCCCCTCTCTCTCTCTCTCTCTCTCTCACTCATTCTCATGCACCACACACTCTCTCTCTCTTCATCAATTACACCAAAAAAAAATTAATTACTCACTGCACACATGGATATCAGCACCATCATCATCTTTGTTCTGCTCAACTCTGCTAGGGTTTGTATTTACTACTATATAATTTTAATTTATTCCTTAAAAGCAATTTGGTTACAATGCCTTTGTGCAAACAGGGCTGGCCATTATGAGT
The DNA here is from genome assembly GCA_023621385.1 of Quercus gilva. Taxonomy (NCBI): domain Eukaryota; kingdom Viridiplantae; phylum Streptophyta; class Magnoliopsida; order Fagales; family Fagaceae; genus Quercus; species Quercus gilva. The sequence continues at coordinate 40,765,628 of CM042481.1, forward strand.
TTTTATCGCAACAACAAACTCGACTCGTCGTTGTCGTTGTCGTCTTCGCGTTTTAATTATCATGGGCTGCGGACCCTCCAAGGTTGACGACCTGCCGTTGGTCACTCTCTGCAAGGAACGGAGGGACTTCATCAAAACGGCGTCGCATCACCGCTATGCTCTCGCGGCTTCGCACGTGGCCTACTTCCAGTCCCTGAAGAACATCGGCGACGCCTTGCGTCAATTTGTCGACGAAGAGCTCGTCATCGGCACCGACTCTCCCGGTTCTCCCGTCCTCACATTGCCCTCCGACCAAGGCAAGAAGAAAAAGTCCAAAAACCTAAACGACTCGTCGTCCACTTCGATTTCTCTCAGCCACAGTCCCAAAGACGACGACGACCACGACATTGACATTGACGATTCGCATTTGCACTTGTCGTCGGATTCGGATCCGGATTCCGGGTCGGGTCATATCCGCATTCACGATCACACTAGCCCAGAAGAAGAACAAGAACAGCAGCAGCAACCGGGTTTTTATTATTCACCTCCTCCTACGAATTATTGGGCTCCGCCTGGAGATTATCAGTACCCGTATCCTGCTGCTGCTCCGAATTGGGGTCCGCCCGGGTCGACTTCTTATGCGTATTACATGAAAAGCTCCGCCCCGCAAATACAGTCTGTGGTGATGGAGGACCCGGAGAGATACCCGGTGTCAAACGGGCAATTTTCCGATTCGGGTTACGGGTATTCGGGTTATGGGAATAATGGGTTTTTCGGGTTTTCGATGGGTGGTTCGCCGGCGAATGATCCTTGGAATAATCGGGACCAGCAACCGAGTAAGCCGGCTCCTCCGCCTTCGCCGCCGAGGGTTTCCACTTGGGATTTTCTCAATGTGTTTGATAGTTATGATAATAGTGGTTACCCGGCTTATTATCCCCAGGCCCGGTTCGGATTCGGGTCGACCACGAGTAGTCCGGACTCGAAGGAAGTGAGGGCAAGAGAGGGGATTCCTGATTTGGAAGATGAAATGGAGCAAGAAGTAGTTAAGGAAGTTCATAAGGAGGGGAAGAAGTTGAAAGAGGAAGTTAATGTGAATAATAGGAATGTGAATTTGAATAATAAGAATAATAGGAATAAGAATAGGAATAGGAATATGAATATGAATGCTGGTGAAGGAACTTCAAGGGGTGTGCCATTGCCATCACACGTTGGTTCAGGAAGCTCAAGCTCAATACCATTACATAGTAGTGGTGATAGTTCACTACACTCGAGCTCGGCCCAAGGAAAAGATGTAAAGAGTAGTAGTCCTGATACGATCGTGTCGATATCATCCGAACACGGGTCTTCGGGAAAGAAAGGAGTGAGATTTGGTGTTGATGAAGCGTCCCCGATAGATGCAGGGTCTTCCAAGATAAGTAGCTTGACCACATTGTCGAACCATGGCTCGAGGGACCTTCGGGAGGTTGTGAGGGAAATCAGGGATGAATTTGAGACTGCCTCTAGTTATGGGAAAGAGGTTGCCCTGTTGCTTGAGGTGGGCAAGTTGCCTTACCAGACTAAAGGCACTGCACTTAAAGGTATTCTGACAATTGTTCATCTTAGTAGCTTATCATATATTTCTTGATTGAGTGTTCAATAGTTTTGTGTGTGTAATTAGTAATTACATTCACTCTACAGCATTTTTGGTTTCTGTTGTTGGGAATGTCGTTTATAAGTTGCTCTTCAAATGCACTATGTTAGCTTTCAATACTTGTTAAGAGAGTTTATTTAGATGCTCTATTATACTAGTGATCACATATTCAAGTAGGTTGGAAAAACTTTTTCGTCTCTGCACTGCACCTTGTGGGGCTGCATGGGCAAGATCATGTAAGTAGGTCAAAGAAAATGGCTCATTCTCCTGAGTAGAAATAATGTAAATCGAAATTTTGTAAAAAAAAAAAAATCCACATGTTTGGTACTTGGCCTCAAAATATTTGAAGCACCTTCCTAAGCTATTTACATAGAGTAGTTGCTTATGTTTGTTGCATTTTATTTTTAATTCAATTTCTGGTACAGTATTGCTAATGGTTTAGCCACTTATAAATTAAATAATCTTCTTAATTTTACTAACACTAGAGCCTTGGCCCAGACTATCATTTAGTTGAGACTGGTTTGCCATTTTTGACCCAGTTCTACACACCAATTCATCTAAATTAAATTTGATAGCGGTAGGGGCTTAAGATGAATGAGTCACTGGAGGATTTTAATTGCAAATCAATTTGGGAAGCAGATTGAATCATTCACCATATCAAGTAGAATAAGATTAGACATGCACAATTGACCAAAATACATTCATCTGCTGAGCACTGAATATATTCGATGAAAACATCATTTGTATGGGTCTTCTTCCTGTTTTCCTGACCCCATAATATAGGTGGATTGTTGTGTAAGCAGCTATCTAAATCTTCTTCTTTGTTTTTAAATGAAAGGAAATAAGATAAGGTTTTTCAGATTATAATTCTCTGACAATGAGATTTTCATCAAGCATACTCTCATTTATAAGATGTAGGAAGACAAGACCGCCACTGTACCACATTCTCACATAAGTTGAATCATTAAGCATGAATGTTATGTGAATATTAGAATTTTTCAGGAAGTCAATACCATATTTGCTTTATGGTTTTTGTGGGCTAATGCCTATCATAATCAAAGTTTGAGTTCTCTTGGGTGATGAAGTTTAATTGTTAGCTCCTGAAACTTGTGTCCTTATGCAGTGATCTTTTCTAGGATCTGCTATCTGGTTGCACCATCCATGTTTTCTTCACAACCTCCGACCAGATCATCAGTAAGAATATCTAGAAGGACTATGAAAATGGCGAAAGCATACTATGGGGAATCTGTGAAGGACTTCAACACGAAGCCTGGAAACCTTTCATCAACTTTGGATAAACTTTATGCCTGGGAGAAGAAGCTATATAAGGAAGTTAAGGTATGGGTGCATTAAAATATACATTAAGGCTTTCACCTGTTAAAAGTTTATAGAAGGGTTTGCTTTTTGGAGACCTTGTGTATCCTAGTTGTTTGAAGGTGGATATATCAAATTCCAATCTTTTTACTTCCTTCCACTATCTTCTCTTTATTATTCAATTTAGTTAAGGATGGTGGGTTAATTTAGGCTTTGAGATTGGGTTTTATTCCTTTATAGATGCATTCCTATAGCACTTGTAGAAGGAATTTCAAGTTCATATGCGTGCCCGCACGCACACACACACAAAATACACTGATAGTATGATGGGCTTTTGTGATGTTTAAATTTCTTGAGCAATTCATGAGATTTTCAATATTGTGATACTATTCTTAAGCCGCTATGCATTGAAACAGTCCCCTTCTTCCTTTTTTTATTATTTTAATAATAAGTAAAGAATGAAAACATTCCTCTCAAATGGTAATACTTTTAAAGGAAATTGTATCTAGTACAAATATCTCTTCTATCCCAATAAGAGTCCACAATATCAGAGATTTTTTTTTTTTTTGATAAGTAAGTCCACAATATCAAAGATGATGCCAAATGCTTCTTGATCGTTACCGCATAGGTTCATTAGCAACCTTTACTGGCATTGATTTAAAATGATGAAGTCTATCATTCAAAATTTTCTTAACTGCTGTTTATCAGTTTTCATGGTTTGTTAATCATCTACTCTACCTTGTGAAATTTGTTCTCTCATTCTCTAACTTAGACACTAGCGCACAAAAAACCCACTCAGACACTACCTATTCCACCCAGCCCTTTCCTGCCCTTATGTATGTATGTATGTAGTTATTATGTGGTACTGGTCATTGGTTTCAAAATTTGAAATCATCAATTTGTTTCTTTAGCTCATTTTCACGTATGTTCTTTGTTTTTTTAATAGCACCATTTGTTCATGTTGCACTTGAGCGTGACTTTGATTACGTATTGAAGAAGATATTGTTCTGAGTTGAGAATTTTTCATGCATGTGTATGTGTGTTGCTAAGCTTAAAAACAGTCTGGCCACAATGGTTAGGGAAGCTTCTTCAATTTCCTGGCAAATGTATATTTTTCACATACTCTGTCTTGAGTGGCTCAATCTCCATTTTCCCTGTCCCACAATGATTAATTTCTCGCATTACCCTTTGTTATATATGAATATATGTGCCTCAATCTGTGTTGACTGCTTCTAAAAGGATTTAAATGTTAGTTTTTCCTTAAAAGTCGTGCATTTGGAAACTGAGCTACTCATTATGGAACAGGAGTATTTGTTCTGGGTTGTTCCTTTTCAGAGTTCATGTTCATGTTCTTTTGTAGAGCTTTTTGGATGTATGACTCAAAAAATCCTACACTAGATTTTATATCAATGCATTTGTACAATGACATTTAAACATATGTCATATTTGTGTTCAAGTGATTGTTTCTCACTGGTTTAGAATAGTTTAAAATCTAATCCAGATCTGAAGATATTATAATTATGTAATGTCAAGTAAGTCCTTTTTAAAAAAAAAGAAAAAAACTGAGATGTCAAGTATGACCTGGACATTTCAAGGCTTCAATAATTCTTTAATTTATAAAATTGTTCCATTAAGGATCCATGCTCTTTAAATATTTGTTCTTGCTCTGTAACTTAATCACATGTTTTATTATTTGCTCTAATTCTAGGATGAAGAAAGGCTGCGGGTCACTTACGAAAAAAAGTGCAAGAGACTGAAATTTCTAGATGACCGAGGAGCGGAGACTGGTAAGATTGATGCTGCTCAGGCTTCAATAAGAAAGTTGCTGACAAAAATCAATGTTTGTATAAGAGCTGTTGATGCTATCTCAAGCAGAATAAATAAGTTGAGAGATGAAGAACTCCAGCCCCAACTCACTCAATTGATTCATGGGTATGAAATTACTTTTCCTTTTGGTCTAGTTAATGGTTATCATTTTGGTGCTTGGTTGGTACTTCTTGCATGTATACACAATAATGGAAAAGTTGTGAAAGGGTATTCCTATACATGTCTGGCATGTGCGCATATCTTCAGAAGATAATCTTTTCACACTCATCTCCTTTTTTATTTTCTTTTCCTAAATTTTATAGAGAATATAGCTCAGAATGGTTTTTTGGAAATCTTACTTTTAAAAGGGCTAATCTTGTTATACACTAATAGTTAGGGGTTTGTGCTGATTATCATACTGACAAAATGATCTCCCAATTTTTATTACATTCTAAAATGTTTTGTTGCCATGCCCTGATGAAGTCTTGACTAACTGAAGTTTTTACTGAGATCTCATTTGAATATGTATTTACCTCTCACCAGCTGGGAATTGGTTGGTTCTTTTTGAAAACCATTAATGACTTGCTGGTGAGCGGTGAGGGATATGTCAAAGGCTTGCAAATCATTTACATGCCCTTGGTTTCTAGGTGGGGATTTTGTAGAAAAGATGGAAAGATTAAAAGATTATCCACTATTTTGTGGGAGTGACAAGCAATTGAACTTTATTTGTATGTTATTTGCTTTCATTTGATATGATTAGTAGCCTTTTTTATTTGCAGATTGATAAAAATGTGGAAGTCCATGCTTAAGTGCCACCAGAAACAGTTCCAAGCTATCATGGAGAGCAAAGTTCGCTCTCTTAAAGCGAACACAAGCTCCCGCAGAGATTCAGGTTTGAAAGCTACTCTTGAACTTGAAATGGAGCTTCTGAATTGGTGCTCCCGCTTTAACAATTGGGTTGACACCCAGAAATCTTATGTCAAGTCCTTAAATGGGTGGCTTTTAAGGTGCCTTAATCAAGAACAAGAAGAAACGCCTGATGGACCTGCCCCTTTTTCCCCAGGCCGAATTGGAGCTCCTCCGGTTTTCATAATTTGCAATGATTGGTACCAGGCAATGGAAGGAATTTCAGAAAGAAAAGTGGCAAATTCCATGCATGGATTTGCCGTAAGCTTACGCCAGTTATGGGAAAGGCAAACTGAGGAGCAACGCCAGAAGATTGAAGCAGAATTTCTCTCAAAAGATTTTGAGAAACAGCTTAGAACCTTACGCATGGAGACAGGGAAGATGGAGCTTGACCATGACACAGTGTCGGAAAAAACTGCTGTGTCAAAGGTTCCTTCCGAAAGTGGCATTTCACCTTTGGATGATTTAAAGGTGGATTTGGATTCGATGAGGAAAAGACTTTATGAAGAGAGAGCCAAGCATAAGGAAGCCATTAGATGGGTTCATGACGCAGCTTCTAATAGTGTACAAGCAGGTTTGGTTCCAATTTTCGAGGCTTTGGAGAATTTCACTTCGGAGGCTTTGAAAGCTCATGAGCAGGTCAGACTTCCAAATGCTGGTGGTTCTTAAGGGAATGTGTACTTCTATGTATTGTCTTCAGACAGACAAGTTGGGTCCTAACTGGGAGTGAGCCCGGCCTCTTTATGTACAGTTGTTGCCATGAAATCATGCACATTTAGAATGGTTAGGTTGTCAGAGAGAGAGAGAGAGAGAGAGAGAGAGAGAGAGAGAGAGGTATTATACAACTGAATGTTAGGCACAGTAGGAAGCAACTTTGAGAACATGCTGAAAAGTGGGGGCTTGTAGAATTGGTTACAATATGAAATGGTTGGTAGAAAAAAAGTTTTGTGTGGTGGATCCTTGGAAATGCTTCGAACATGTTACTCATGTTGAATTTTGGTTCTGCAATAACCCCTAAATAGATAGGTAGGAATTTTGTACAGAAATTTATTTATTGGTTGATTGGTTATCGGTGGCTGTATTGATTGTTTTTGGAATGTCTAGGAGGAGGTTATCAATTAGGTTTACTGGATAAAAGTATTGAATGATCTGTCTCATAATGAATATAATCTCATTTTGAATTATCTATCTTATAATGAATGGAAGTCTGCTTTCTCATTACCAATTGATTACTATGTTTCTTCTACTTTGCTGGCTGATCCTCATTTTTCTTTGGGGAAATTTCTAGGTCATTATTAAAATTTAGTTGATTGTTTTGCCCCTCAAAACTTGGGGCACTTGGTTCTGTTTTAGTGTTTTGGATGTCAAAAATTCATGGTTTTAGTTTGGTGGTGGGATTTAAAAAAAAAAAAAAATATATATATATATATATATATTTTGAGTTCAAGCGGTAGATGATCTTGATATAATGAAAGTCTGTATATAAAATGTTTTGAAGGCATGGAGGGCTTAACTCTAACCAAATCAGAGGGCCCTCAATGACTTGAGCATGCTTAGCTAAAGCATCAGAAGCAACATTACAAGATGTACTAATCCTAAACAATGACACTTCTAGAAAGTTATCCATCATGCTTTTGACATCCTCAACCATTAAGCCAAACTCAGATCAATTAAGACAGTCATCTGTGAGTGCCTGAAACAAACTAGGATCTTTACAATCAATCTCCACCTTCCAAAAGCTTGCTTCAAAGCAGAAAATAAATGCTTTGTGCAGGACCAAAACATGGAGGAGATTTGGGTGAGGTGGTGTATTCATAATGTCACAATACGCAGCCAACACCACTCTCCTTCACAATCTCAGACCACAACACCCAATATCCATTGATGTTCGTTCATGAGTCTCACCCCTGCAAAATTAAGCTTGGCCATGTTTTGTGTGGTGAGGGTGTCCAGACAGCTCATATCTGGAAATGAGAATTGCAGTCGAACATCAGCACATAAATCTTGAAATGAAACTGGATTTGTGTTTAGCTTCGCTAGCGACAATTGGCACTCTGCCCGGATAGCTCTTGCAATTGGACAATCCCGCAAATACAATGAAGACTCAAGATCTTCCAGGCATAACTCACATGTGATGGATGATATGATTCCTTTCTTAAACAGTGCTATTCGAGATGGAAACCATCTATCAGATTTAATTGTCACACTCTCACCATTCCTAATCCTCCACCTTTATCCCATGTTGATTACCTCCTTGCCTAGACGAATACTTCACCAAGTATATGAAGAGGTTCTTGGGACTGGAGCATCTATAAAGGCGGAATTAGGAAAATACTTAGCCTTATAAACTCGAAATACCAAAGAGTGAGTATTGTGAAGCAACCTAAACCCTTTTTTCTCCAATAACCCCATTCCACCAAGACATTTTTTCCCTATTTAGCTTATCCCATCTTAGCCAATGAATTTTCCTTTTCTTCTCCCATCTCCCCCACCAAAATCTAATAATCATTGCTTGTATCTTTGTGCACATCCCATTTAGAATTTTGAAGCAGTTCATAGCATAATTAGGTAATAGCTAAGGCTACCACGTTAACTAAAACCTCTCTACCAGCTTGTAAGAGGAGCTTTCCTTTCCATTCTTGAATTTTCTTCCAGATGTGGGTTTTAATATCCTCAAAAACATGTCTTTTATTCTGTCCAATTAGAGATGTTAACCCCAAAAATTTCCCAAAATTTGTCATTGTAGATGCCCCCAACAAACTTGGTAACCTCCATCCTCATCGATGGCACAATATTGTGGCTACAGAAGAGATTGGATTTCTCATAGTTGAGCTTCTAACTCGATGCTTGTTCATAAATACTCAAAATATCCCTTACCACACAACAATCCTCTATATTGGTTTTGCAGAAAGCAAAGTATCATCATCAAACAATAAATGAATAATCTGTGGTCTCCCTCTACTAAGCATTACACATTGAGGGGGTATTTGGTTCATTATGATGTGTCATTAATGTGATGTACATTACGATGATATGACATTAAAATTTTTGATTTATTTTATTTTTTCTAATATTACCATAATTTAAAATTACAAAATATATCACATCATCTTCCTAAACAATGTAATGTTGTATTTTTATATTGAGATTATATTAATGTAAAATTATAATAATGTAATATTACGGTGTAATATAACATTATGACAAGCCAAATGCCCCCTAAGTGAGTTGATTCATTTTAGCATCCCTATTTTGATAAATAAATGCCCTCAACACAAGAGAAAATGGTAAGACACTAGTCCCCTACTCGGTCTCACATAGCCATGGGGTTTGCCATTAATCACAACTGAATGGCAAACTGTCCTTGAGCACTCCATCACTAATGCAATCAAACTAATCATTTCATACAAAGCTAAATAGAAAACTATTTAAAAGATTAGCTTGGTTTATTTTGGATTTTGGAACTCAATTTATTTATTTTTTGGTTAGATTGGTTTGGTAGTTTGAGACTTAGTTTTAGTGAAATTGAAATACTAGTTAAATTGTAAATTGTAATCAATTATTTGAATAATGTATTTAAATAGTTGAATGAAAAATCCAATTTATTTTTTTATTATGTTTAATAAAATGACCTTTACTCTCATTTAGTCATTTATACATATTTGGATTAGGTTGGTTTTAGAATTACTGAAAGTTGGGTTTGAGATCTCTCAACGTAAAAATATCAAAATGAATTGAAAAGTAACTAAAATCCAACTCAAAAAAAGCCCTATTACCCTCCTACCTTACTATAGAGATGATAATGGGGTAGAGTAAGATTAGTTCATAAGTGTTCCACCCTTGCCCCACACATCAGTGCACGTTGCCCTAACCCACGGGACCCCACCCGACATCTATTACAATCATATTAAATTATGCTTAAAATTGCAATTAAATTGATCACATCAAATTGAACTAATTTTTACTAAGAAACTCAATAATATATATCAAAGTATTTAACAAGACAATAAAAAAATTTATGAATATCCAAGCATTTTACTACTTAATAATATCGGTTAATACTGAGTTAGTTTTTTTTTTTGAAATATAAATAAAATAAATGATATTTTTGTAAATATATGCCTTAGGATATGGGGCAAAAATCTCACTCTATTTTGCCCCACCACCTTTGTGGGGCAAGAAAAATTCACATGGAACGGGCTGAATACTAAGAAGTTAGAATGAATAAGTGTGGACGAAATCAAAATGTTTGGTGACCTTAGCTCCATTTTAAGAGTATCTCAAGATTTATATATATATATATATATAATTTCAAATTCTCTTCTAATGTATGCATTGTGAATCAAAGTGACGTGCAATAAAATTAGTTGTGTAAGTGAATTCGGTTTAAAAAAAAATAGTAATGAAAAAATGTATTAAATTAAATTGTATGCAAATAAATAAAATATTTTATTAATAAGCTTGAAATTATATTAGTAATTGGCAAATCACTTTGAAAATTTTAGTAGAGTTTAAATCTTCACTAACACTTGAACTTAAACCCAACATGTAACATCAAGTATGCAACAGAGCGTTTCTCTATCACTAGTGAAAGGCAGGGCTCCTAACTTCTCCTAGGCCATAGAATTTCTTGTCCCTTCTTCTTGAAGGCTTGCTTGTCCCTTTAGTAAACTTTTATTTGCTTTTGGCTTGTGGGGTTTTTTCTTCGTGGGGTTTGGGAAACACTGTCACTTGTCTTTCTGATGGAAGAAATTATGAAGGGTTGGGGCCGTTTATCCCTACAAGGTCCGAAGGGAGATGGTTTCAGATTACGCTCTGAGATGGGATCCGAGGAGTTCATTTTGGCTACTAAATTCTTTACCAAGCGAGTTTTAAACACTGATGCTATTGCACGAAATTTTTCACAGCTTTGGCGTTCACGCAATGGTTTTAAGATTAAGGATTTGGGAAACCACATTATACTATTTATCTTTGATAATAAACTTGAATCAGACAGGGTCTTAGCCAGCTAACTCTGGAGTTTTGATAAACATTTGGTGGCTATCCAGCGTTATGAAAGAAGGTCACATACACAAGATTTATGTTTTGAAAGAGTTCCTTTTTGGGTCCAAGTGTATGATATTCCTATACGGTTTATGAATAAGGTGGTTGCTGAAGGCATTTGCTCAAGTATCGGGGAGGTTTGTCCTTTTGACCCTTCTGAGATGGAGGGAGGGGATTTCATGAGGGTCCGAGTTGTAATTGATATCTCCAAACCCCTCATGCGTGGTAGAAAAATTACTCTTAAGGATGGTTTTGTTGGTTGGGTTTCTTTTAAATTCGAGAGGTTACCCAATATTTGTTACTGGTGTGGAAGTTTGACACACGGGGACAAAGATTGTGATTTGTGGTTGGATAGCGAAGGTACATTATCTGTTGAAGATCGTCAATATGGAGCATGGATGCGTGCTCCTTTGTTCAGTCCGGCAAAGAAAGCTACTGTGATTGTTCTTGGTTTTTATGCCAATAGAAGTACATCTCAGAAGCAAACCCCTGGTGGCGGTGGTAAGCCAGTTAAAGAGCAAAAACCACCAGAAAAACAAACACCTCCGGCTGCCCCTCTACATAAGGTAAGTCTTGGACTCTATTCTGTTTTTAACGCTGATGCTATTTTGGGGAAGATTCCAGGGATTGTGAAGATTTTCCTCCGAGATTTGAGGGTCAACAACCTGAAAAAGGAAGTTTTGCCAAGCAATTAAAAGAGATTGATGATGAGTTGTCAAGATTTGATGATGCTGAATTTGCTAGACCTCTAGTTTCTAATCAGCAGAAGTGTTTCTAGAAGGGTGTATGGAAGATCAAGGTATCGGGGAAGATAAAGCACTTTATGTGGAAGGCTTGCTCAAATTCTCTGCCAACCAAGGAAAACCTGGTGAGACGAAAAATTCTACAGGAATCCTTGTGTTCCCCCTACAATAGGGTTTCAGAAGATGTGTTTCATGCTTTATGGAGTTGCACCAAACTTCATTCAATGTGAGCTTCGGACTTCGGGTGGGTGGACAGGTCCAGAATTTCTTCGGGATCTTTTTCTGAGTTGATGCAGGTGATCCATGAACGACCTCAGTCAGTAGCTTTATTTGCTGCAACAGCATGGTCAATCTGGTACCACAGAAATAAAGCTTGCCTTGATGACACTTCTTTGCCACTAGAAAAAATTTCTGGTTTTGCTCGAGATTATATTTGAGATTTTAAGAAACTAGTCAAGGTCCCTCCTAGCATCTATCGAAGTGTCCAAAAGAAGTGGTGTCCTCCTGTTTTGGATTTGGTGAAGATAAACTTCAATGGAGCAATGTTTGGTGAGTCTGATGAGGAGGGTCTTGGAGTAGTGATCCGAAACTCTAAGGGTGAGGTATTGGCCGCTCTCTCTAAGAAAATTCAGAAGCCAACTGCCACGCTCCAAACCCGAAAGGGTCCAAAGCATGAGAAAAACATCTCAAAGATACTTGTAGATTTTGTTCCTTTTGGCAATTCAATCCAAATAAAATCATAACAAGTACCAATATCAAGAATTATCCTAATAATTCCATTAAATATACTCCCAAAGTAAGTCAGAGCTCTATGTAATAAATACAATGACTATTGGTCACAAAAGAATAGATATCTGAATAAATAATTACATAACATCAACTTGTCCCATTGGTGGAAATAAAGGCATAACCACTATTAGATACAAAAGAATTGGGTCAAGCCTACTCTAAGTTATACATCATCAATTATCTCCATCAAAAAGTCAGCCTCCACAGTAGTTAGTCTAATTATTGCTAGCTACTACAAAGTTGTCTCAAAAAGATAGTTGCCTACTCTGAAAAAGTTTGTAAAATAATAGAATGAGACAGAGCCAAGTAAGTAGCACAATTAATGGGGGTGGGGGAAATGCAAGTTTCATGATAATGGACATTTTACAAAACAGGTTATAATTTGGGAATTTCCATGAAAATCCAACAAATCCATTTTTCTTAATAAAATGACAAGAATGATTAAAAGAATGTAGCATTAAGCTTTTTCAAAGTATTCCAACATGAAACTATGTACTATTTACTGTAAGTTATCAAAACACCCTTTTAAAACCTAGGCCACATGACAAGCCATCATAAAGACGTTAGGTATGCCATAAGGACATCAAGTTATGCCACAAAGACATCAGTTATGCCACAAAGACATCAATCTGCCATAAAGACGGGGTGCCAAGATAACAATGTCACAAAGACTACGACATCTGGCTAGGTAATCATTGGTTAATCACATGTCACGACCAAAGGGTAAAAACATGAAGAACTCACAGTTTACATGAAATCAAAACACGGTTCAATTTCAAGTAGTTTCACAAAAACCCTTGAAATACCCAATATATTCACAAGGTTCTCAAATTTTCTAAAATCATTTCTTGTCAATAACATTTTCTATCAATTTCTCAAATATCACAAGTCAGGATAAAATATCTTTAGAATTTGCAAATAATGCAATAAATTTATAAAATCCATTACCAAGAATTATATCAAAGATGCTTATCTCTTCCATACTAACAAATCATGCATTTCTCCATATGCAATCTTACACATGATGCGCTTTTCATATATAATCATATATAACAGGATCACAACACATTACTTTTTAAGAAAACATAGTTCCACAAATAATTTTCCAAAATGTGTTTGACACAAAAACAAAGTTTATGCAACGTAATTATTTTCCAAAAAATCCCATTAAAAGCTTCTTACCTTGCAACCCAAAAAAAGGCCTAATTCACCAAGCTCCAAATAAGATTAGCTAGAGCCTAGACACTATCAAGCAAAATTATCACAATAGGCATAAAGCTTGACATTGCATCTAGCTATGAATTAGAAATTGATAACTAAGAAATTAATTAGGCAAGCCTAGTATTTAACCTCACAAATAATGTATTCCACTACCAAGTTTCTCAACAATTTCATTACAAGGCATATACTCCAACTTATCATCATGTCATTCAAAGCTTCACCTTTACTATAAGAGATCCTAACACTTTATGAATTTCTTTCTCAATATACATGTCATTTTCAAGAGACCCACAAAACAACAACATTTATAACAATACCCACCATTACAAACCCCAAATGTAAATCCTCCACTAGCTCCAAATACACAATAAAAATTAGATTCATCAACTATTTTACATTAGAAAACCAAAACTCCCAAATCTTCACCACTTAGCTAACCACCATTGCAAAAATCATAAACCCACTCATCAAATAAATCCACCAAGACCAAAACCCATACATAAAAACACATAAATATCACTTTTAATGCTCATAAAGCACATGGGTATTATTATTAAAACTTAGATAAACATAACCTCAATCAAAAGCATATAAACCCACAAAAAGATTAGAAATTTTTACTTCAAATAGTAGAGGTGAGTGAGCCTTACTGTTTTCCTTTGGAGTTTTCTGGTGATCTTGCCAGAAAAAATGGTGGTGGAAGAGCTGAGGAGTGGTACCGGTTGGAGAGTGAGGGAGTTATGAGAGAGGAGTGTTGTGTAAAAAGAAAAGAAAGAAAACAAAATAGGAACAAGAGGGATGGCTGGCCAAAGACGGAGAGAGGGAGATATTTTGCAAGATGTGTGGTTGGGAAACGGTGGGGTAGGCATGTGTGACACTAAAAAAAATCTGAAACTTTTCTTTATTTTATTTTATTTTTTATAAAAATGTGGGCTAGGGCGTTATACCAACCACGGTGGAAGTCATGGAAAGTCTTGCTGCTAAGTAAGCTGTGAGCTTTTCCCTTGAGTCAGGCTATAAAAAATCAGTTATTGAAGGGGATTCCGAGTTGGTGATCGGGGCGTTAAGGGGTGGGGGCTGGAAAAATTCTCATGGTGGTCATCTCATCAATGATATTTTATTCTACGTAAACTCTTTTCAGAGTATTTCTTTCTCTCATGTTGTTCAACAAGGTAATGCAGTTGCACATGCCTTAACCCAAAGAGCTAGACATTCTTTTCCTTTTCTTGTTTGGAAGAAGTATGTTCCTCCAGGTCTTTTGTTTTGTCTGATTTTCCTCATTTTTTATTAATAAAGTAGAATTGCATCTCTTTCTAAAAAAAAAAAAACCCAATATGTAATGATGCCTTAATAATTTTTTTTTCCTTTTCTGGTTATGGTCCTAATATCTTAAGTATAGTTTTCAAAATTGGACTGGACTGCCCGGTTTGATCGGGCATGAGTTCGGTTTGGTTCTTATTGAAAACTGAAAATTAAAAAATGTAACAAAAACTGAAAATCGTTGTTTTGATCGTAAAAATAACGAACCCTTTGTTGAACCAGTTCTTAAGCAGTTGTGAAGGATTAGAGTAAGCATGACTTCTCTCTCTTCTCAAGTAAGTCCCACCCCCACTCTTTGCTTCGGCTATTAACAACACCACCCTGAGACCTTTCTTTTCTTTGATTCTCAAACAAACCCAACTAGTTTGGAATAAAAAAACTTAGATCTGAAATGAAATGAGTTTTGAAGAAAATCTCATGTGTGTGAAATGAGATTGAGGAAACTCAGAAATGTGGGAGTGAATGAAATGAAGGAGAACAATATTTTTGTTGGATATATATATATATATATATATATATATCAATTTGCTCAATCACGACTTCTAAACTCAACATCTATTAACACTAGGATAAAATGTAAAATATAGTAATATACATCGGGCGTAATATTTATTTATTTATTTTGTTTTGCTGTTAATTAAACTCCATATTACTTTGTAGAAGAATACGTGGCCACAAAAACATAACTTTGAAACTCTCTTTCTCTTTTTAATTTTTTTACATCACTATTATAAGGGAAAGAGTCTGGCCTAAGATTAATATTTGGAATGATACTTTTTTTTTTGTGATAAAGTGTGAATTCCAAATTTAATTCAATTTCCAACATTTTAAAGAAATTTGGACTAATTTATCTAAGAATAAAGTTTGGTTACAAACTTAATTGTAGCCAAAGGCTACAATTCTCATTAAAAAAATTATATAATTAAAAAATTTAACTGATGAATTACATGTTCTTTATATACTTAACACATATATCAAATTTCATGCCATTAGATGTTATTTATTGTCAAATTTTGTGCCATAAGATGTTATTTACTATTTGTTCCATAAACTTATTTTTTATACATAATTGTAAACTACAAAGACTTAAAATTTAAATATTTGATTGATGACATAGATATTAATTTTTGATTTTCTGAAAATTTTATAAGCATGAATGATATAAGAAGAAAATGTAATCAAATGGTGGATTTATCAAAATTCATGTTAAATAAAAAAAAATTTGATTGACGTTGTATGTCTTAGACTACAACCAAGTTTGTTGCCAAATTTTGTCATTTATCTGATAAGTTCATGTTTAAGAAGAAGTAAATAATTGTCTTACTTCATTTAAATTAATTGTCTTATCCTTAGCGTGATGGTCATTCCACAAGTATAATTGCTTGTAGAGTGTGGGGGGCAAGGGCCGGAGTTCAAGTCTCCAAGATGGAGTTTTAGTCTCCAAGAGAGAGTTTCACACATATACACTTAGATTAGGCTTGTAAGAACCTGGTTTGGGTCCTTAGCCCAGAGGTTGGTAGACTTAGGCCCAAAAAGCCCAAAATAATAAATTTGTAGAGAATGGGTTGGAAAAACTGGGTTTTAATGAATCAGACAAATACCAAAGTAGATTCAGATGGCAAGAGAATAAGAATAAACACGTTTATGTTAAAGAAATTCCCCCTTGGCAAAGTCTGAGGAGATCAGTTCTTATATATTTTTCTCAGGTTGGATGTTGTGAAATTTTAAAATACTCACAAGTGTACAAACCGTACCGAAATATAGTTTGACAAGAATGAGGTCGAACCCATAGGGACTTGAATGAATGTAGGAAAATTAATCAAATCTTAACCAAATTAATTCTAATATAGTTTAATAAAAATTAGTTGTTTGCAATTAAATATACTAAGAAAATAATTAAACTAAACAAAGATATAATATAAAGCAATAAAAAGATGTAAACAATCAAGGGAATGGAATTAAGATTTTGGAATTCGCCTTGTTAATTCATATCAGCATATATTTATGATCATTAATTTTTACTAACTCACTACATGATAATCTAGAAATCAATATTGCTATCATGGAAAATATTCTCATTAAAATTTTTATTTTAAAAATCAAAAGCATGTTCTACTTCGCTTCTTAAATATAAAATTAAATCATCAATTGTATCCGTAGCCAAATAAATCACAAGATATATCCAATTCTATAAATCAAATCATAAATTGTATCAATTGACAAACAAATCACAAGCGATATCCAATTTTATAATCAAAAATTAATAAACCAAGCATTTAATTAATTAAGACAAATCCTAAATCATGAGAAAAATATGATTGAACTCATATCTAGAATCTCATCTTAGTCAATTGATATGAAGTAAGAACAATTTAAATCATTAAAGAACAACTACTGTGGGAAAAATCAAATCACATAAATATTATTGATAATCCTTAACAAGGTTTCATCCTCAACCCTAATTATAAATTTAGCTACTCATGGTAATTGAAAGAAAACACAAAAATAAAATACTAAACATTAAACTAGACAAATAAAATAAAACTAATTGTCATGGAAGAAAACCAAAGAAGTAGCCGCACTCTTTATGTTCAGCCCTCAGCCTTAGCACTGGCCTCAGATCCCGCCTCTGAATTTTGCCCTAAAAACCCTTTAAATAGGTCAAGGAATCCTATTACAAATTGAATTCTCGTTTGGAGAAAATCCCAGATTTTTAGGCTTCACTTAATCGACAGTTTTGGCCCATTTAACGTTAGAATTAGGACTTTTGGTAAACTACAAGTTGTAGCCCTTAAAGTTAAATTTCCAGCTCAACTTGATACATCTCGATTGGACATCTAAGCCGAAAGTTATGCCAAAAATACTAACTGATATGCAGGTTGGAATCCTAGCCCCATTTTGCATGTAAAGCCCTTGTTACCTGCAATACAAAGATATTATATAATCAGTCACAAAATAACATAAAAGTAAAGCTAAATATTTAGATATGTGAGTACTTTATTGTATATATTTCATGCACATCATTGGATTACAGGATTAGTTCTTGATGCTACAATACTTTTTCTCTTAGTTTTCCGATCCCCTTTTCTTTAGGGATCTTTTACATTATATATCTTCCTCTTAATGATCTTGACCCTCTATTTGTTGATTATCCACGCCACTACTTGAGTGCTTGTCCCATTGGACATTCTCTCTGGCCCTCTGTGAGTTGGGATAGCTAAGGCAACATTGTTTAGAGGTCTTTTCCACATAAATGCGGCCAGAAAATTAGCTGCAGAACATTCAATGCGGTGGCAACAACTTTTCCTTAGATATTTTGAGTTTCCATCCCTCATGTACACTCATAATACACGTCCTTATCAGTAGAATGTCCTGAAAAGTCACCTTGAATGATAAGATATATATTTTATCCGTATTTTGCTCATTCGAGGAAATAATCCTCCTCGGACCACCTTCCTAATCTTTCCGTTTGCATTTTACTCGTGGGCTTCTGAACTTAACATCCCCATTACTGTTTATCCATCCTCGGACCAATCAACATCTACAACTAAGACCCAAAACCCAATATACAATTTTGGACTCTTATCTCTACAAGGCTATAGTAGAATTTCTATCTTGTATAAAAAAAAAAATTGTATGACTAATTTTTACCAATTAAGGTTTTATGTATATCCAATAAATTAAGGTTTTATGTATATCCAATAAAAGCCATGTATTTTGCTTAAAGAAAATTATTAAATCGTGTATCATATTTTTTGTGGATTTTAAATTGAAAATTAGATTAAAAAAAAAATAGAATTAGAGTTCCACGTAAACTTGTTTGTTGCAAGTTCTTAATGATGGGATCTAGATTATTACAAACAAACAAAAATAGTTGATAAGAACAAAGAGTCTGGAATTAAAAGGAAAAAAAAATGATTCATTTGCATGATAGATGTAGTAATGAAATCTCAAAATCAAGTATCTACCCAAAAAACAAAAAAAGAATTCTCCAAATCAAAGTTATACATATGCCGTAACGAAACAAAGGTAATAATCCAACTTATTTGTCTCACACACACACACACATATACATATATATATATATTCTTTTTTTTTGGAGAGAAAACAAAAGTC
Organism: Quercus gilva; assembly: GCA_023621385.1. Lineage (NCBI taxonomy): Eukaryota > Viridiplantae > Streptophyta > Magnoliopsida > Fagales > Fagaceae > Quercus > Quercus gilva. The sequence goes on from CM042481.1 coordinate 40,784,495, forward strand.
GTGATTTTTTTTCAGAAATAGTTTTAACTGATGACGTATGTGTATCCAATAGTTTAAGAGACTTGATCTGTTGAGTATATATATCCAACAAAAGCCATGTATTTTGCTTAAAGATAATTAATAAGCCGTGTATTATATTTCTTGTGGATTTTAAATGGATAATTAGATTAAAAATAAATAAACAATAGAATTAGAGTTCCACGTAAACTGTATATAAAAAAAAAGAGTTCCACGTAAACTTGTTTGTTGCAAGTTCTTGATGGTGGGATCTAGATTATTACCAAAAAAAAAAAAACAAAGGTTGATAAGAACAAAGAATCTTGAATTAAAAGGAAAAAAAAGATTCATTTGCATGACAGGTGCAGTAATGAAATCTCAAAATCAAGCATCTACCCCAAAAACAAAAAAAGAATTCTCAAAATCAAAATTAAGAACTCATTTGCACGGATGCCGTAACGAAATAAAGGTAATAATCTAACTTATTTGTCACACATATAAATTTTTTTTTGGAGAGAAAACAAGTGTTGTGATTTTTTTTTTAGCAAATAGTTTTAATCTATGACATCAATGACAAAAGACTTTATCTATTGAGTATGTATATCCAATAAATTAAGATTTTATGTATATCCAATAAAAGCCGCTAAAGGCCTTGTAGCTGAATTGTACCTCCCTATGTACAAAGTATTTGGAGGTTTAGGGGGGAAAGGATTCGAGCTGCGGGATTAACATCATATTGTAATTATTTTTCAAAAAAATGTATATCCAATAAAAGCCAAATATTTTGCTTAAAGAAAATTAATAAGTCGTGTATTATATTTCTTGTGGATTTTAAATGGATAATTAGATTTTAAAAAAGAAAACAAGAGAGTTAGAGTTCCACGTAAACTTGTTTGTTGCAAATTCTTGATTATGGGATCTAGATTATTACAAACAAAAATAAAAGTTGATAGGAACAAAGAGTCTTGAATTAAAAGGAAAAAAGAAAAGAAAAGGATTCATTTGTATGATAGTTGCAGTAATGAAATCACAAAATAAAGTATTTACCCAAAAAAACAAAAAAAGAATTCTCAAAATCAAAGTTATGAACTCATTTGCACAGATGTTGTAATGAAACAAAGGTAATAATCTAACTTATTTGTCATACATATAATTTTTTTTTTTTTGGAGAGAAAACAGATGTCGTGATTTTTTTTTTTAGAAATAGTTTTCACATTTGACATCAATGACAAGAAACTTTACTTGTTGAGCTAATTATAATCCATAACTATGACACAACAAATTCGGTAATTTAATAATAGTATTTCCATACTATTATGTTTTATAAAAGTCCTAATTTCCAAAAAGTAATTGCAGAGCAGGACTTGAGCCATGTAAGGAAAAATAGTTTTTATTACTATTCAAAGTAACCACATACCTTTGGTGCGATAATCATTTCACAAGTATAAGTGGTTGTGGGGTGTGAGAGGTAAGGGTCGAGGTTCAAGTCTCCAAGAGAGAACTTTATATACATATACATGTTTGGATGTTTAAAAAAGGAGGGGGAGTAGAGTAGAGGGAGGGAGAGTAATCCAATTACCTTGTTTGAAAGTTTTTTAAGGAAGGAGATGGAGATATTTGGAGGGGTTTGGAGGGGTTTCAACTCCCTCTAACCCCTCATTTTTAATTCCCCAAATTGGAGAGATTTGGAGGGAGAGTAGAGTAGATAAATTATTGTCCAAGTAAATTCTCTAATTTACCATTTCTAACAAATTAATCATAGACCAATGTTGTAAGTCCATTTTCAAATAGAGGCAAATTTGTCTATTTTAATAATTTCTTCTCTTCTCCATCCTAATTTTTAAAACATCCAAATAAAGAGAATGACTAATTATTCCCTTCTCCCTTACTAATTTTAAAAACATCCAAACAAGGTGGAGGAGAACCATTCCCTTCTACTCTCCTCCCTTTTTAAACTTCCAAACAGACCATTAGTTTAGGTTATAATAAAATTCTATCTTGTATAAAAAAAAAAAAAAAAAGTATTTCAAACCCATTAATTTCCCGTCGGAATTATTATGAGTTGAATGGCACCATGACATAAAAGGCAGGATATAGTAATATACATAAAGCGTAATTACTTGGTGCATATTAAAAAATTGTCTTACTTCAACGTAAATTAATTGTCTAACTAATTAACAATTAAGGCTTTATTTATATCCAATAAGCCGTTTATTTTGCTTAAAAAAATTAATAAGCCATATATTGTACTTCTTGTGGATGTTAAGTGGATAAATATATATATTTTTAAAAATAGTGCGGACAAAATCGAAATGGTGGGTGACCTCAGTTCCATTTGTAGAGTCTCCCATAATTTTATATGTATATATTATACGGTTTTTTTTTTTTGAATGGATATTATACGGTTTTTGAGATTAATAAGAAATATTTATTAAATAATCCCCACCCCGGCCCCCATAATCTTAATACCAATTGCAATGAAATTAATACTAGTTAATACCCTAGACAATCGTAGCCGTTTCTTGAGGTCAAAACCATTTAACCAAAAAAAAAAAAGAAAAAAGAAAAAAAAAATCAAAACCAAAGAAAAAGGTCAAAAACGGAAAGTCGAGAAATTGTGTACGCAAGAGCAAGAAAACCAAAGGCGATGCAGAAGCGGTCAAATCGAAACACAACCTCGTCTTAAAAAGTCACACTTATCCGACGTGGCGAAATCTAATTGGTCAAGCTCACTCAACCTTAACAGGCCTTTCAGTACTGTAAAAAACTCAGTTCATGCATATAAAGTTTCCAGGATTTCTAAAACACACACACTCTGTACTCTCCCTATCTCAAAACGACACTTACCTAAATAGCATACGTGTCCGACCAATAAAAACCATCCACGTCGACAATCGACCACACTTGGAGCGAGTAGGTTCGTCACTAGAACTCAGCGCGAGTAGGAAATGAAAAAAAAAAAAAATCTCACGTGCGTGGCACTTCCCATGTTTGTCTCGCTCTCTCTCTACTCTTTCAGTCTTTTGCAGTGCCTTAAAAACCCCCAAATCTCTCACACTTTTTCAGCACAAACACACACACAGAATTCAGCAATGGCGATTAGGGTTTCGATTTGCTTTTTTCTGTTTGCTTTGACGATCTTGGCTTCGTCGTCGTTTACTAGAATCAGCGCTGAAGAAGCGGAATCGAAGGAGTTTGTTCTCACCTTGGACCACACCAACTTCTCCGACATTGTTAGCAAGCAAGACTTCATCGTTGTTGAGTTCTACGCCCCATGGTATAATTACAATTCTCCTTTTTTTCCATAGATCTGCGTTGTAGTTCTAATCTGTATTAATTGTTTTCATTTTTTATTTAAATTCTCAAATGTGATTGGAACATTTCTGAATCAATTTTTCAATTTGCTTTTGCATATGAATTTAAGACTTGGTTTTTGTAAATTCAAGCTCAAGTTGACTAATTTTCCTGCATGTAGTGTTTAGATTAACGTATAATATAATGAGGATTTTAACATTTGATTTAAATCGGAAAGTTAAGATTTTTTTTTTTTTTTTTTATACATACTTTTTGTCTTGATTATTTGTGACAATTTTAGATTGGAAATTTTAAGAAATTAGGGGAATTATAATCTCAAATTAAGAGTTGGTTTTTCTGAATTTAAGATCGAGTTGACTACTTTTTCTGCATTTAGTGTTTAGATTAATTTACTATATATATATATATATAAAGAGTTGAGGATTTTTTTTATACATGCTTTTTGTCTGTATATCTGTTTTTAATATTTGGGTATCTTTAAATAAAAGAGATTGGATCTGAGATTGAATCTTGCCTTTACCAAAGTTAGTTACTATTATATAGATATGATCACAGGTCCAATGGGCCCTTTATTGGACAAAAAATATAGATAGTTAATGCTTCCAAAGCGAATTCGAATTTGAAGTTCTAAAAAAAAAACAAAATTTTTTTGGTTTGAAATTTGAATTTATATATGAATATTTAATTTAATTCCATCAGTTCGATATAGTAATTTGCTTTGGTGAAAATTGAATCAATTTTACTATGATAGCTATCATTGATTAGTTGGTATTATAGTAAAGTCAATTTTAGCGGACTTTTGTGTATCAATTACAGGCCATTGGTGGGAAATGTAATGAGGATTCAATTTCCACTATTTTGTATGCAATGCCTATCTTAATTTGATGCAGTTTTTATGTAGAAGTCACATGCTTGAGTTTCCAATTTATGTGTTGTGTATAGCTAATTGTATACATGCAATGATTGAATTGGAATAACAAAGTGGTAAAGAAATGTGCTTATAAGTTTGTACATAAGGGTTGTAAATCCTTCTCTCCATCTCTCTCTTTTTCTGTGCCTGTTTGTTTGGTCTTTTTTAATTTATTGTTTACCTTTTTATTTCCTTTTCTTCTAGGTGTGGCCACTGTAAGAAGCTTGCTCCAGAGGTAATAAGTCTTTCTAAATTAGAGTGTTTAAATATGATTTTATTCCGCATTTTGGATAGTTTCTGAGGTGGTAACCTTGTTTTCGTTCATTTAGTTGACCACATAAATAACCTTCTTTTGTAGTATGAGAAAGCTGCATCTGTATTGAGCAGTCATGATCCTCCAATTACTCTAGCAAAAGTTGATGCCAATGAAGAAGTAAACAAAGAGCTTGCAACCGAATTTGAGGTTAAGGGTTTCCCGACAATTAAAATTTTGAGAAATGGAGGAAGGCATGCTCAAGAGTACAAAGGTCCGCGTGATGCAGATGGTATTGTTGCTTATTTGAAGAAACAAAGTGGCCCTGCATCTGCTGAAATAAAATCTGTGGAAGATGCTACCAGTCTTATTGATGACAAGAAGATATTCATTGTATGTGCTCGATGCTATGTTCTTTTTTTGTTTCTTTGTTTTTCCCCCTGCCCCCACCCAACCCCCCCCCCCCCCCCCCCCCCCAAAAAAAAAAATGTTGTCTTTAAACACATATTTACATATCCATACAGGTTGGTGTATTCCCAAAATTTTCTGGGGAGGAGTTTGAGAATTTCACAGCTCTTGCCGAAAAATTGCGCTCTGAGTACGAGTTTGGTCATACTTCAGATGCCAAACTCCTTCCACGTGGTGAATCATCAGTGACTGGGCCCATCGTTAGGCTGTTCAAGCCATTTGATGAACTTTTTGTTGATTTCCAGGTATCATAGATTTAATAAATTTCAGAACAGATGGTTTTATCATTTTTATATGTTAATTGCAGGTTTTTTTTTAAAATACTAATTTGTTTTAATATGTACACGCATGCAGGACTTCCATGTGGATGCTTTAGAGAAGTTTGTTGAAGAATCCAGTTTGCCTGTTGTGACTGTCTTTAATAGCGATCCAAACAACCATCCCTTTGTTGTCAAATTCTTTAACAGTCCCAACGCTAAGGTATTTGATTAATCAAGAAGTATATTTCCTTTGTCTACTAATTTGGTTTTGTACATGGTAAAGAACCCACTGTTGCTGCTACACACGACATTGTTGACTCAGTCCCTCTCTTTCTCTCTCTTTTATTTAATTTTTTAATTTTTAAGTAACAAATATCATTAAATGGGTAGAGGTTATAAACTCTCACCTTACATGCATGAAAATATGTAGTGGGGATAGGTCTTATCTGATGGGATGAGTAACATCAGTAAGAAAGCACAAAAAAGAGACTCAAGTGAGATCCAAAATGAAGGCTCTTAACCTGGCTCCATAACATAGACTCTACGACAAGGATCAACTCAAAAATCTTTATGAATTTGTGTATTCTTCCTTTCATATACACAAAAATAGTGCATAGCAACATTTCTCTCCATTCTCCCTGAACCTCAATATAGTTTTGGATTTTCTTCCTTCATTTTAGACACCTACTCTTAGGAAACCTCTAGGAAGTACCACAAATGAAGGGGATTGGGGATTTTTTTAATCCCAGTGTGGGTTTTACAACTCGCTCTTTCTCTCATTAACTTTATATTTATTTCTTCAATCTTGTGTTTTGATATGCATGGCAATCCTTTTCTCACTGGGGTTTGGGTTTGGATTTTCTCTGATTTGGAATTGTTGTAATGCTTGCTGGTTATCATTTCATTGGGACATGCATATGTCTTGCATGTCCGTTTTCTGCATTTTGTCTCTTTCAATAATTTATGTATAATTTGCACTTATAGAAAAAAGAGTATAATTTCTATTTTCTCTTGATCATCTTCTAAATAGAAGTTTTGGAAATTGGTAGGCCATGTTGTTCTTGAACTTCAGCAATGAAGTTGCTGACCCCTTTCAATCAAAGTATCGTGAAGTTGCTGAGCAATTTAAAGGAGAAGGAATAAGCTTTCTGATTGGAGATCTGGATGCTAGTCAAGGTGCCTTCCAGGTTAGTATGTTTTCATCCTATAACTGGTTTTGGTTCTTTACTCAGTATGTTCCTTTGATATGGTAATTGTTTTGGTTTGTATGATCAGTATTTTGGACTTAGCGAAGATCAAGTGCCTCTAATCATCATCCAGAAGGATAATGGACAGAAATATTTGAAAGCAAACTTGGAGCCAGATCATATTGCACCTTGGGTGAAAGCATACAAGGTGATCCCTTGCTTTTTTTTTTTTTTTTTTCATATACTGCTCTTGTTGTTTAATGGTGATATCAATTTTTTTTTTCATGTAGGATATATGTAAAGCAAAGTAGCTTTTAGGATGGACTATGTTCTTGATAACGTTTTCCTTTTTCCAGTGATAGGATATTGTGGACATAGTTTTCCCTTTTTATTTTTTTTTGTGTGGGGGGTGGGGGTGGGGGGTGGTGTGTGCTCTTGTTTGTGGAAAAAATGTTGGGGGGTGGGGGTGGGATTGGAATCCATTTAATTCCATTCTGACTGAAGGACACAATTGCAGGATGGTGAAGTCGCGGCATATAAAAAGTCTGAGCCTATTCCTGAATCTAACAATGAGCCTGTGAAAGTGGTTGTTGCTGATACCCTACAAGACATAGTTTTCAACTCTGGAAAGAATGGTGAGTAAAACTAACTTTATTCGTGTCATGTATTGGTGTGTTAGTCTGCTTACTCTGCTGCTTTGATGGGTGTGGCTAAGCATTCCAGTCCTTTAGTGCTGTACCTTTTGTTTTTAATGTACAATTCTATTTCTTTTCTGTAAAATAGGATTATTCTGTAGTGGAGATATTTTAATTGAGGGAACACCACATGCTGTCTTAACCTTGACCGTGTGGACTAAGGACAGCTTTTGAGTTTGGATTGGATAAGCATCCAACAATTAATGCCAATATTTTTTTGGACCAGATTCCTCTGCCTCCTCCATTAAACAAGGTTTGGAGGGTGCATGATTTGTATTTACCTATAAAGAGAATTCAAAAAATTGCTCTATGCAGAGGTGTTTGTTTTCATCAATAGGATATATTTGTTCACTTGATCCTTATGGCATGTGGAAAAAATCTCTAATTGGATCAATATAATATCTTATGCTTTCCAAATCATGCTATTTTAACCTGTGTTAAACATGGTGCTTTCGGTTGTCAGCTTGTCATCAAAATGATTTATATTATTCTCCTGGTTCCTTATGCGTCACATTTGTAAAGCTTTGTTGTATTTCTTGCTTCCGTCCTGTGATATGATTCCTAATCATGTTCTTCTCTGTGTCTGTTTGCGTTGGTTGGGGGAGGTGGGGTGGGGTGGGGTGGGGAGGGGAGCTACCATAAGTTTAGGAACTGTGAAGACATCTAAGTTTGCTGTAGTATAAAAGATTATTTTTTTACTAACCTTGGGAAAATGTCGGGGAAAGATCTGTGGAAAACATAGTGATTTTGATATGTTGTCTATGGATGTCTTTGCATTGTTTTGTGGGTGAGTTAAAAATACTCCTTGAATGAAAAATTATATTCAAAATCTGCAATCAGTGAAAGCCCAAATTTTAAGGTCATTTCCTCAGTACTTAATTTGCACATAGATTGTCTGCCCCTATAAAATAGCTGTAATTTTTTTTTCCTGCTTTTTCTTCCTTTGTGATTTAAATTGGTGGATTGAAAGATTTATGATATCCACAGAACTTCTACTAGTTAGTTCTATTGTTGTGAAGTTATGATACTGGAGGATTTTGTTTAAAGAATTGAATTGCTTTAGTGTACGGGCACCAAGAAAAACTGATACACACACACACACACACACACACACACACACACACACATCAATTAATGTTCAGTACCTTATTTTATGCTTTGTGAATTATTTTGTTCTTGTGATTATCATGTGGAAATTATAGTCACATTAAATGTTTCACTTTGCAGTCCTCATAGAGTTTTATGCTCCTTGGTGTGGGCACTGCAAAAAGTTGGCTCCAATCTTGGATGAAGTTGCTGTCTCATATGAAAATGATGCTGCTGTTGTTATTGCAAAGCTTGTAAGATCTATTAACTTGTTTAACTTTAGGAATACTGTTGTATGCATATTATAAGTCTTTGTTATCTACACAATCTGTGCACAAATGTCCGCTTAGATTTGTAAATTTTTTATAATTGTAAATTTCCTATACTAGCAATGGTTGTATGACAAACTGGTCTAGAATCTTGCTTGGCAGGACACAGTATTAAGCTTACAATACTTCAAAAGTTAGGATTGAATTCACTGAGCAAAAAAAAAAAAAAAAAAATCCGAATATAAGAAATGATAGAAAGCATACATCAAAGCAGGGAAAGTATATCTGCTGAATAGTATGATTTAAGGGGGTCACCACATTTGTTTTTATCAATTGCGCACACAACAAAAGATTTATTCGAAACATTGTGTGTATTAAACTACAGGATTATTAAACCTTTCTGCTCAATAATCATGCAAGGATTCAATATCTTCTTTTCTCCTTCAGTGTTAGTGGCATTCTTATCATTATTAAAATTGTTGGCCGAACTGATTTATATGCATTATACATCTCCAGAATACAAGGAATCTGCTTTAGATTTGTAGTATCTTTTAAATTTGTTAAGAAAACTTTATTAGAAAATATTCAAAGTTTTAGCAAACTAGGCATGCAGCTATTCTGACCAATTCCTTGGTCTTAAATCAATACTTCTTTCATTGAATTTGTATGGATGAGACTCGACCTGATATGTTTCCTCTGTTATCTGCTATCATTGTTTATTTTTTTTTCTTGCAGTAAGATTTGCTGACTGCTCAGTCGACAAACTCTCCTCACCCCTCCCATTTGTTGACCTAACTTTGTAGAAATTAGTAATAATCTTTATATATGGTCGACTGTACAATATGTTTTGATACTATTTCCTGCCTCTTCCTAGGATGCAACTGCAAATGATATCCCGAGTGATACCTTTGATGTCAAAGGTTACCCAACTTTGTACTTCAAGTCTGCAAATGGAGACCTGTTGCAGTATGATGGTGATAGGACCAAGGAAGGCATCATAGAATACATTGAAAAGAATCGGGATAAAACTATCTCACAAGACAAAACTACCTCAGAAAACAAAACCAGGTCACAAGACGCATCAAAAGATGAGCTCTAAAGAAGGTAATTGTAGCTGTGGATCTTGAACCTACAATCTCACTGTCCATCTTGCTGTCCATCTTGCTCTTACAAGGAGTAAGAAGGTGCCATTTGAGCTAGTGCTATTGGCATTTTTCTTTGTTCTTATTATCTATTCTCCTCTTTTTGTGGCTCCTCTTGAGAGTCTGGTCTCAAGAATTTATATTTTAAAAAAATGGGCAAAATGAAGAATGGGTGTGACTGTGTGGGCATAGATATAATGCAAGAATTACTAGGTCTAGGGTCTGTGTGGGATACGCGTATTTTGCTGAAACAGAAAACTTTTTACTGAAAGTACTGTAGATAGATGTAAAAGTTAGCTGAAATAGTACAGTAAGACTCATGAATAGTACCAAAAAGTGCAGTAGGACCTATGAATAGTAACAAAAATAAGCTGAATAATAAAATAAGTTGGCTTGTTAATTTGGAACCAAACGCACGCCTAATATGATAAAGGATTAGATTCTTGGGCTGGTTTTGGAGGATTTATCTGTTACAACTTACAATAGATGCTCATGTTTGCCATTAAATATTGGAGATGCTTATTTATTTATTTTTTCTTAATTTTTTTTCATGCTTTGTAATTTAAAAATCGAGAGAAATGGATGAGGCCGTACCTCAAAATGAATTTTATTTAATCTTGAACATGATAAGATGTATTACCTGGCTGATCATTATTATCCAATCTGCTGCAAGTTGACAAGTTAAGCTGAAGACCTGTGTGCGCGCGTGTATATACATATAGTCTGATCCTCTCTTAATGGAATTTATTGATGTTTTCTCTCATGCAGGACAGCCTATTAGAGTCAAGAGGATAGAGACATACACAGTTGCACATGTATCGTGTATAATGGCTCTATACAAAAATGGTAGCATGATTCCAATGCCCGATCTCCCCTCCCTGCCGGTTACTCTTCTTCTTCTGACTCTAAAATTCTGTTTCTATGAATAAAATGGGAGTAATCTTTAGTAGTCTATAGCTTGTAGTAGTCTTTGGGAGCATAGTTTACAGTGTAACAGTTTTGTGGCTGTAGAAACAAACCTTTCATCAAAGTTATAAATTAAGCGGGAACAGTTTAATTTCAGATGCCAGTAGTTCAAAATTGCTTGTGTAACATTGGTATGTTCCTCACCCCCCCTCCCCCCCCAACAATGGTTTGTTGGAATTATTACTTTAAATGATGCTCTAAATGATTGTGGAGCTCTGAAAACGGAGTTTCACCGAAGGAGCCGTTTTCCATATAAAAAGTTTCAAGTTGATCAACAGTTAAATCTCATTCGAGTACAACTAATCTTGCCTGGCGAGAAATTCCTTCTAGAGTCGGTGACTTTAATGTCATTACTCTGAGCACAGATCCTAATACCATAACACCACAAACGTATCAATGATAAGAAAAGGCAGAGGTGCTCCCAAGCCCCTCCTCCTCCGTAGTCCACTTGGGCCTCTAAATTGCTCAACTGGATCTCCTTTATCTTGCTTACCATCTTTAACAATCCACTACAAATGATTTTCCAAACAAAACAAAAACCAAACCAAACCAAAGCTCTAGACTGCTCAACTGGATCCCCTTTATCTTGCTCACCATCTTCATCAATCCACCACAAATGATTTTCCAAAGAAAAAAAAACCCAAACCAAAGCTCTGCACTGTTTCTCTTGAGAAATTATAGAGTCCTCTGGTAGATCACGTCACTTGTCCACCATTTCACTAAAAAACTTTCACTTGTTTAAAGTTGCTGAGTCAGTAATTAATTTCTGTTTAAAAAAATTTTCTAACTAACAATTTTAAACAAGTGGAAGTTTTTTAGTGGAATGGTGGACCATATTACTTGTCCACCATGTAAATCTTATAATTTCTCGTTTTTCTTTCTCTTCGTGGTTTCACTTTAAGTAGTATTTGCTATGGTTTTTCTGATCTATTAATGTTACCTTATGTTATATATGTTGGACTTGGCTATGGTTTTTGCTTCCAAAAGAAGTATTGGTATTGGCCAAAAACCATACAACTTGAACATTGATTATTGCATTCCTTTATTCCATCAAACTTCCATTGAAATTCATTTCAAATCGAGAGAGAAAGTATGTCAAAATCAGAGTCACCGTAGGGACATGCCGCCTATCTTCACCTTTTGGCATCACTGTCGTGCCTCATCGTCGTTCCTTACTCATGCAACTCTTTGTTAGGGATTATGAATTTTTTATTATTCCTCAGTATCTAGTGAAATCGTGCTTTACAAAGTTAGGGATTATGATCCCAAATTGAGCTTCATGAGTTTGCACATGAGGCTATTCACTCATAGGTTTTTATTTTTTTTTTAAGGTTATGTTGACGTGGAAATTCCAGTAGCAGTCTATGTAGCAAGAAAGTTATATTTTATTAACCGTTAGTTATGTCAACATTTTTTATCAATTACTTAACTGTAAAAACCATTTTGACACAATACTAAAATGCCAAGGACTAATTTGACACATTTGAAATGTCAAGAGCTAAATTGACATATAACTTAAGATTAGGAATCAAATATGTAGTTTACCCTTAAAAGAAATATTGCTACGTACTTCAATGGGACCCAGTTGATAATAAGTATTTGTTTATTTGCTTTTGTTTCTACCAATGCAACTAGACATAATTAAGGATGACAATTTTGCCCCGCCTTGTCCCTCCCAATTTCACCACACATAGGTTTTCTCTACCATGCAAAGGAAGTGGTAGGGTGGGGATGGAACAAGATTATTTTGGTCTTATACCATGGGGTGACCTGGTGATGGGTTTAGACTTTTTAAACTTGCCCCACCTTGCCCTGTCTCTACGTTAATAAATGTTATAATTGTAAAATTTTCATACTATTTTTTTAGAGCTAAAAAAAATAGAAAAGCTTTATTAGAAACTAATGAAAGAGTACAAGTAAAACTAGTTAAAAACTAGCACTGGGGGGAACACCAACTACATGTAGTGATGTCCCCAAAAACTGGGTCTCCCAAAGATCGAAAATACAATGAGAGAAGGAAGTACCACTCAAAACTAAATATTAGACACCTTTATAAACCCTGCGTAGCCATTAAACTTTGATATTCCTCCAACAAGCCATTAGCGCTCACGAAAATAAACTTCGGGTGAACCTGGACCTGCTCAAAATAATACATATTTCTTACAATCCAGATCGCCCAAGCCGTGGTTGCCCATTTCTCCAATTCAATGGAACTAAGCTTCTGCTGCATCTATTTGAAAAGGAGGAAGAATTTGCTAGACTCCTTGCTACACTTCTGGATCCTGCCTTTAAATAGAGCCCAAACATTACTTGCAAATGGACGCTCCCATAACACATGGCTTGTTGTCTCGAGGTGATGGCAGTACAGCTCATAGATTGCTTCAACCTTGACCTTCTTGTGCTAATTCTCCCGTGTGGGTAAGCATCCTAAATAGGCCCTCCATAGGAATGTACGGACTTTTGGTGGAACGTTAAGCTTCCATATTTTCCCCCAGGTGGAACCGTGGGCTTGCACTGATGAGTGTTCAGCATGATTAGGGTGCTTCAGGCGAAAAGCCACTTGATCAGCTGTTCTGACTAAGAATTTTTGTGCTCCATTCTCCTTCCAAATCAGCTTTTGTCCTGTGAATTTTGGTGATTAAGGGGTAGAGCCAATATTGCCTCACATGTTCAATGATCAAAAGTAGCAAAAATCTTTCCCCTATCCCATTGCCGATTGATCCTCATCTATTAAGTCATAGACTCTCATATCCATTGATGGTGCATTCAAGAAGACAGGAGAATGGGGTAGCCAAGAATAAGTTGCCACTAATATCTTTCGGCCATCTCTAATTTTCCACTGTAAACCTGCATGAATGATGTCTCTAGCAGCCAGTAGGGAACACTACACAAACGATAGATTACTCCCCAGTTCAGCATCCAAGAAAGAGTTATTCGGAAAATACCTTGCCTTGTACACTTTGTAAATTTCTCATTCTCTAAAATCCTACTATTTAAACAAATATATCAATATTAACTTATTTTATGCTATCCAATGTAGCCCTCTACCTCTATTTTGTTATTTGTTATACTATGACATTTTTTTTGTTGATGTTGTTGTGATATTTAATTATTTATTAAACACTTCGATAATATTCTTTAGTTTTTGCTAAAAGTTAGTTTGATTTGATGAAATAAATTTAGTTGTAATTTCAAGTATATTTTTACTAATATAACAGGTTTTATTAAAAAAAAAATTGTAATAGTTGTAGGAAAAATTAACAAAAAGTAGCGTTTTACAGGGTAGTGCGAGGTTTCACAGGGCTCCAAGGAGCAAGGATAAGGCAAGAAAATTTTTCACGTCATGCGATGTGAGGATAGGACAAGACAAAACCATGCGGGCAGAGATGAAGACCTCATCCTTCAACCCCACCCCACTCCATTGCCATCTCTAGACAAAATTGATTCCTCAATCTAAGTGCGATAGAACCTTTTAACAAAGGTCAAGGTTTCTCTAGTTCGGAGATAAGCCCTTTAAACTCATCCTATATCTTATTAAATTTAAAATTTGAAAATCTAATTATTAGATTGCATGTTCTTTATGTTTTTATATCACATGTCAAATTTTGTTTAAATAATGTGTTGTTTACTATTTAATTAATAAACTTATTTTTTATATACAATTTTTAACAGCAAAAATTGAAAATTTAAACATGCTATTGATGACATAGTTATTAATATTTAAACTTCTTGAAATTTTGCAAGCACGTAAACATCCAAGAAAAAGATATAGTAGGAATTTGAACAGTTTCTCTTTAAGCTAATTTGGAAAGAAACATTTTCCTTTAACAAAAGCCCATTTATAATAGAATTTCGTTAATGAATAATTAACAAGTGTATTTTATTTTTTGAAAAGTGTGCGCTACAACTTATAATTAAGCATTTATTTAAAATAAATAAATTTTAACTTGTGATCTTAGAGTACTTATTAATAGGACCCTTTATAATATACATTTGGAATTTTCTTTAAGTGGCTTTTCAACTAATTAGGTAATTTTGTCATTCAAAATAAATTTAACAAGCTCGATTATGTTATCAAGAGTTATTTGTTACTTTCAAAGTAGAGGGCACATACTATCTCATCTTATATAATTGTGGATTTTATCATGAATTTAATTGGCATAACAATTAATGTATTATCATGTGAGAATTAATGATTTGCGTGACTTATCCTGTGAAACGGAGAGTATTATGTCATATAGAATAATTCTTTATATATATATATATATATATAGGGTCTTGCTAACAAGTGCCCTAAGGGCACTTGTTAAGAATCTATTTTAGAAAAATTTTGACATCACTTTTATAGAAAATGAAAAAAACTATCAAAACATTAATTGCTTTTTTTTCTTTTTCCATAAAAACTTTCTTTAATTAGATTCTTAACGAGTGCTCTTAGGGCACTCGTTAGCATTTCCCATATATATATATATATATATATATTTGATAAACCGGAATAATTCTTTATGTATGCGAATGTCATAGCTGACTATTATGTGTAGTATGTATGTTTACTCGAAAAACGGAAAAAGTTTTGTGCAGTTTTTCACTTTGTCATCTTTGTAAAACATTGGGTATTTTTTATCCTCGTTCTTTCCATTATTTTCTAATGGGTTATGTTTAGTGCACACTAAATACACTACTGCAAAAAAAAGTCGGTGTATACTTTGTGTGCAATAATGTGCCACTTTTCTTTAATTATTGAGCTCAACCCAAACCACCTCTTGTATAGAAACTGCATAACTGTAAGAAATGGAAATTCTTGGCTACAAAAACTTACTAAAACATATATTCCTTAATCATATATATATATATATATATATATATGCACCACCCAGTACTTGTGCTACTTTAGTATTTACACCACAGCTAATTCCTTCGGTTTAGGTCTTCTCTCTGATGGCTCTGGAGATATTGCTATCCTCTTGCTTATAACGTTGTTGTTCATCTTGACAACGTTGTCATTATTACCAGTGTCAGTGGAACAGTTGGTGTCCTTATTAGAATGTACTATAGATTTCAGAAGGTGAGGCTGAAGGTTCTTCAAGTCTGATAGCTTTAGAGGCTTCAGAAGGAATTCCTCTGCCCCTTCTTGCAAGCACCTGTCAATCATAGATAGTTACATATCTAGTCAAGGTCCAAAATATGTCCAAGAAATGAGATATGAACCTTATGATAAAAACAAAAGAAATATACGAACCCTTTATCCAAAAGAAATGACAATAACTACGAAACAAATTTTTTCCACACAATAGTTGTATGTTTGTGATTGATATTAATAAAAAATAATGTTAGTAATGACCCATATATGCAAATAAAGTTGATCTATTTTATAACTTTGTCACCTAGCATTTGTGAAGATTTTTGTCCCAAATATTATTTCCGAAATAATAAAGATAAAGATGTATGAAAAGAGTGAGAAACTTACATGCTTATTCTAGAGGGTACGTTCTCTGATGAGATGACCACTACTGGTATGTCTTTCCAAGAAGATGAAGATCCCTGCATGTGTAAGCAAGACTTTTGCTTTAGCCACCAAATAAAATACTAGAAAAAAAAAGTAAGACAAATAAAGATTTTGTAAGATCCTTTGGATTTTTTTAATTATTTTTACTACTATTTATTTGACTTCTCCTAGTGAAATGAACCAATTATGTTATGTGTGTGCTTTCAAAAATCCCAACTAAACGCAATTATTCAAACAAATAAGTGTCATAATTCATATTACAGTGCAAAATCTGAGATTGACATAAAAAAATTGCGGGAAAATAAATCTTCACCATTTCATTGGAAAACGAAGACATTCATAATTTATATATTAAAATTACAAATTTAAAAATATATAAAGTAAGTGACATGTCATTTATAGAGCCTTATTTTTTAGGTATATGTCCTTATCTCTAAGAATGGTTTGTAGAGCTGGATAATTTCCATAAATTGTAGTGACCTCTTTTTTGAAAAAGAATTCAGCATTTCCTTAAATAGTAAGTAGAAACACTCGTTTTTCTCTCAAATCCACTGCCTTTGGTCAAGTTGTGAATTAACTTTTCCAAAAGTTCACTAATTATTGTGAGCTAGGCATGTATGTAGATTAGTCTAAAGAAGGAATCATGAAGATAGTGGTGATTGGTGATAGTGGCTAACCTTGACTGTTTTTAGCAAATCATAGCCGCTCATCCCGGGCATTGAGTAGTCTGTAATGATCAAGTTTACTTTCAGCCCCTGCATTGTTCAAAATATATTATGTTATTATTGGTAGATTACAGAGAAAATTCAAGGGTCTCAGCAATAACAATTCAAAGGGGTCAAGAATTCATAATAATTGAAAATAAAAGAAAAAGAAAAAGAAAAAGATGAGCAATAGCCATCAAAGGGACCAAGAATTATGTGGCTGTTTAACAATCCAAAATAGATCAGAAGGGGAGAAGAGATTAGCATTAAGAAGAAACAGTTCGTTGTTAAGGGAGTGAGAAAACCTTTAGATGAAACACATAGACAGTGTCATTGTTTGCTTAAGCCTAGCTAGGCTCTTAATAATTAAGGTGTAATGGCATTTCAACACTTTTGACTTTACATATATCTGCTGCCGTTTTGATAGGCTCATATTCTTAATATACGTTAAACGTCAAAGATTAAAGGGAATATTATGTTTAACATATAAAGTCAGTTTTCTTGGTCTAATTCCAAACGGCAGCTTTGATTTTCTACAGACACAAACTCATGGTTAAAACTCTTCAGTCTCACTATAGAATAAATGGGTTTCTGCAATGAAAAAATAAAAATAAAAAAGCACTAGAATCATGCAATGATGATTCAATTTTACCAGCTCAAATAGTATTGCTAGAAAATTAAAGCAAATTAAGGAGAAAACAATATACTCTCACACCTCTTGTTGTGGTGATTGGGAAGAAGATGATGACGCTGTAGAGTCAGCTGAGTTACTCTGGTGGGTATCAAGCTGGTTCAAATATTCCAGAGCTTTATTCCCAGATTCCACACAAGTCACTGCTACAACAACGATTACAAGAATTAATACTAATATTCATGAACTATGAATAAATAGATCGAATATAATCTCTATATTATCAGAACATACATCCCATAATTTAAAAATCACAACTGTGTTTGCATCTAAAATTTCTAAAACTATAACATTTGTGCAGGTTGATCAGTAGGGTTGTAGTCATAGATAATTATATACATACAATACCTTTGCATGAACACTCTCTGAGAAGCCTCTCCAAGAGCTTCCTCTCAAAGGGACTATCATCAACTGCTAGCACATGAAAATGCTGTTGTTCCATTTGTTGTTGGGTGTCTGCAACATCTGACTGTAACTCCATTTGGATATGCATGAGAGAGAGAGAGAGAGAGAGAGAGAGAGAGAAGTAAGAGGAATGAGAAGTGTGTGTATGTGTGTGTTTTTGTTTCATAGGTTTAATTATAAGTAGGTGAGGTAAGGTGAGAAGCGAGAGTCCTTCGCAAGTGTCTGGCTGGGTCCTAGGTGTGCTTTTCATGCTGGATCTCTTCCTAGATTCTCTACACCGCGTTGGTACAACCACCACTCATCTCTCTATCTCTTTCTTCTTTCTTTTTTTCTTTGTCTTCATTTTGTTTGATTGCGTGGAAAATCATAATATATCTATATTACCCATTTGGTCATCATGATAATAGAAATTTTGGATTTTGTTTTTTATTGTATTCTGTTGTATTAAAGACTTCGAAAAAGGTTGTGTAATTAAACTGATTAAACTATATGAAAAAAAAAAAAAAAGGTGGTATTCTCTTTCTCTCTTTTTCCTTTTTTGAATTTTAAAATTCACCTATGCTTTGCATGTTGGGTTAAAAAATTAATTGTTACAACTAAAAAAATATCCTATTGTTTCTCCTAACCTTAATGTCATCAGCCTAGCGATTTATATAGGCGATGTAGGATGTGACCCCTGATTTAAGAAGCAGCATGTGCATGTTTTTTGTATTAAAGAAGGTTTTTTTTTTCCTAGTATATAAATGTTGATTCACCTTACTCCCAAAAAATAAAAAATAAAAAATTTTAATAAGGCATAAAATAAAAAGAATTAATAATGTAAATTAGATGAAAAAAAGATGGAGAATTGTATTTTCTCAACAAAAAAAAAAAAAAAAAAGGATGGAAAATAGTACATTAATTAGAATATGGTTCTCAGCAAACTCGTCTATAAGCTCATCAATATCCAGCTTGAATGGAGAAAAATCCATTTGCATTCGATATTTCTCAAATTTTGAGTTTAAAAAAAATGCTGCAAAAATTTGGTTTAAAAAGTAGTACACTAGAAGAAATGAAAGAATAATGATTTTTTTAAAGAACAAATTTATATAAGCTAGCGAAGCAAACAAATTATAGACACAGAACTTAATTACAGAGAGAGAGAGAGAGAGAGAGGTTCTGGAAATTAAGATGTATTGCTAAACTGGATTAGATTATAGCAAACACGGTTAGTCTGAAACAGTACCGTTTAGTTGAACTGAAAAACTGAATGTGCCTGTGAGAGAGACTTCAATAATAATAGTCTCATCTTTTGCAATATACATACTAAACTATGATATATGATATTGGAAGCTGGGGCTCTTACTGTTAAGAAATGAAACTTTGTTGGATTTGTTTTTTGTATGGCAATATATACATGCTGACATCAAAGCTATTGGTGCAAATAATGTCTCATTTATGGGTAGTTTTCTTTTCTTTCTTTTCCTTTTTTTTCCCTGAATTTTTATGGGTAGTTTTCTGCTACCATGTTTTGCAAGTGTCACATTGAGGCTGCTCAACAAGCTGCCTAAACTTCAAAATTTGCGATCCAAATTAGTACTAGTTTTTTTTTTTTTTTTTTTTTTTGAGAGAGAGATGTTCATAATAATAACTTTTTATCATCAAACTAAGACACCAATCAATTTTTGGTGTAGGTGAGGATTAAATTCCAGATCTCTTATACAATCATCAGAGACTTTACCAGTTAAGCTATCTGGAACCTTTGTCAAAATTAATACTAGTTTAATAGATAAGTATTTGTTAATTTACAAGAGTGTTTGCAATATACACCTTAAACTATGAAATAATAATTCACTCTGTGCACTACTTCTTTGGACTCTAATTTGGGTGGTGAGTAGATATGACAAATTATTCTTGAATTAGAGTATTAAGTATAAAATTTCGAGTTTTAAGATAGATATTACAAATTCCCTTATACTTAATGGTGGATAGCAACAATTAATCCTTAATTCTATAACCTATATGAATATAAGAAAATTCATTGAGAGATGATGTAATTAGTCTTCACATATAAAGTTTTAAAAGGAATATCTACATATATATATATATATATATCCAAATATCTATTAGGATCCATTAGGGTTAGCTTAAAAAAAAATTAGAGCTGCATTAAGAAAAAAAAAATTAAAATTTATTGGCGAAAAGTGAAAACAAATTGATCTTAATGGTCATTGTCATCATAACATACAGCAGCAACTTATGAATTCCTTCTCTTTATCTAAGGTTTTTTTGCATTAGGGTCTCATTTCAAAAAGAAATTTCCTTAATGTGTTTGGCAAACATATAGAGATATGTATTTTGCTCTTAGCCTTTTGGCTTAAATTTTTGATTTGTTACTTTCACAATTTCTTTTAGAGGTTCTTAAATTCCTTTTCCTTTTGACATACTAGCCAAATCAATAATAATAATAAAGAGTTGATGATGTAAAACTATATCACACAGCATAGAGAGAGGTGTCTAGACAGAATTATTCTGTCTAACCATGTAATCAAATGTGGCCAAACTCATGACAAAACCTTCTTCTATTCCTTTTTTCTTGTTGCAGTGTCTCACTAGCTCTCGAATCCATGGCTTGATATTTGGTAAAAGTATTCAAGGGTGGAACTACAAAGAGGACCGACTTACAAAAAAAATGTGACAAAATATTAAGAGAGAATAATACTGACCACAAAAAAACAGTAATAAGGAAGGAATTCTATGTTAAATTTTGAGGAAAGTTCAGAGTCACCACTAGCCTATGGAAATTGGTATGTAGATTGCTCAAGCTGAATTCCGTCAGCTTTTCATGTCCATATGACTTGCTTAAAATATATTTTATTATACGAGAACCTAAAATGATTTGCTCAAACATATCTTAAGCTGATTCAGTAACATATAATATATATACATATATATATATATATATATATATCTCTCACTCTTAAGCTGAGCAGCCGAAAATTGGATGTGACTTGACACGAAATACAAAGTTATTTTAGGCACAAATTCTTGCCGAATTTGAAAACAAAATTTAGCGTGTTTTTGGTTCCAAATTAAAAAGTCACATTATTTTATTATTCAGCTTATTTTTGTTATTATTTATGAGTTTTATTATATTTTTTGGTACTATTTATAGGTCTCACTGTACAATTTTAACTAACTTTTACTTTTATTTACAATATTTTAAAAAAAAAGTTTTTAGTTTTAGCAAAATAAACTGATCCTAAACAAGCCCTTAGTATGCGTTTGGGAAGCAATGAAAATTATAAATTATTTCACTATACAATTTATTTTTACTACTATTTATGGGCCCCACTGCACTTTTTGGTACTATTTATGGGCCTTACTATACTATTTTAAGTAACTTTTACCTTTATCTATAGTACTTTCAGTAATAAGTTTTTAATTTCAGCAAAATAAGCAGTATCTAAATAGACCTTTAGTATCAATTTTTTTCTAGAAAAAAGTGATAAATTTTATTGAGAAAAGCTAGTTAAGTTGGCTACCATTACAATATAAAAATGTAGAAGAACATTTTTTATCTACACCAAAAAATCGTTAATACATCTCACATGTCTAGTAAAGTAGTAACGGATTTTATTTTGTCTCTAGGAAAAAATAACTTTAACAAATGATCTCACAAATAGTTGGGACAAAATTATTTAATGTCAATTTGGTATTAGTTTATAGTTTTTATATATTAAAAGTAGACTAAAATATGGTTTGTATTTTAGAAAAATAAAACGAAGGGTAAGATTTTCAAAAGTAGTCATAAGCAAAAAAAATTAACCACAGCTTAGTTTAGGAAAAAATCTCACCCAAAGTTGAAGGTCATAATAAAAAATTGGAGTACAGAAAAGGGAATAATTGGGACCACAACATGTATAAGAACATGCAGAGGGAATCAATAATCAATCCTCAATCCTCGATAACAATAATGACTTTACTAGCGAGTGAAGGGGACAAGAAATAAATAAAGGTCTTTTTGTTGTGGACCCCATGGACCAAAATTTTATTGAAAATCTAATGTGGGTCCAAGTAAATATATATTTTTGTGGGTCATATTTCCCTTCTGCTCTAAATCTCCCAAATTTCGAATCTATCTCCATCGAGGGTGTCCAAAGAAAATTAGAAAAGAAGAAAGTTTTTCCCTTGGGACCGGGTCACTTGTTCAGATTGTTCATATTATTCGATTCTCAACACACAAAAAAATAAAAGGTAAATTTTTTTAATATTTTTTAGGTTTGAGCTAATGGCAAGATTTTATTTGACGGATTAAGTTGATTTTTAAATTGTTACTCATTTTTTTGTCTTTTTCACAATTATTATAAATCAAGTTAGTCAATTTAAAAAAGTCTCGAAGTTAACTGATATTAGCCCAAAGCTCAATACTAATTATATTCTGGACAATGTTTATGGGTACTTAAGGTGGTGCTTGTTTAAGGATGATTTATTGTGCCTTGGTGCTAATTGTATTTTGGGCAATCTTAATGGGCATTGTAAGGTGCTCGTTAAGGATGATTTATTGTGAGATTCACTTAATAAAAAATTAATAAGAATTGATGAGGGGATTGAAAATATTATTGAAGTGATTGAAACTAAAACAAAATGATTTGATATAAAATTATTTCTTAACAGACATCTTATAGTGTCTGTTAACACTGTTATTGCATTTTAGCCAAAAAAAAAAAAAAAAAAAAAGAAAAAAAAAATATTGTTCATATTATTCACACTTGAGAGTGGGTCCAGCAGTTCAAGCTCTTGTCTACCACGTGTTGGTTTTTCTACGTGTAATCGTTGATCATACGTCTCTGACAGTGGATTGCACATGATCTAGCATGGGTGTAAGCGAACCACGTGAAAATGATATTTCTTATTGTTTTTATTTAGAAATCAAATCATAAATAGAATTTTTTGCAAAAAAAAAATTACATATTATGGTCTTGCCGTCATTTTTTTTTTTTTTTGGTTGTTGATGAATAGGTCTTGCCATCATTGACATCTCTCTTGAAAGTTAAAAAAATAGTGAGTCATCTAGAGTATCTAATCAAGAACTTATGAAAGGGAGGTGAACATGTTCAATACATTTATTAAAGGGTGTTATTATTAGAAGGGCACGGGTTGTGATTGAGGGAAAAGGTAATTTATATTTTAATTTTGTAGTTTATGAGGGTTTTAAATTAAATCTTATGTTTTATATGTTTCAAATTAAACTATGTATTTAAAAAATAAAAATAATTTCAAAAACTCGTTACACACAATAGAAAATGCTTAAACAAAATGCCATTGTGTTTCTTGAAGTGAAATAATGTCATATGAATAGGTGCATGTGTTGAAATAAGCACACGGTATTGTTTTGTTTAAACATTTTCTATTAACTGCATCAACGTAAATGGGTTTATGGTTTAAATTATTGAAATGTATTTTTAAAAAATAATAATGTTTTATTGGAAACTTCTAAAAATGTGGAATGCAATTTAAACTTATCCCATTAATTATAAGATTTAAAATGTAATTTCTCCAAAAAAATATAGAAGGGTACTAAATATGTAATAATAAAAACTAAGCTTTAGTTCAAAAGAAATAAATAAATAAATAACCCATCATATGCTTGTAAATAAATAATCCATCAAATAATAGAAGACATAAATTTAGTATTTAATAAATTAGATGGACATATAACATATTTTTATTTGTGGAGTATATAGTGGAGTAAGAAGAATGTGACAGAATATTTGGACTTAGTTCAAAATGCTAAGAGTCCATTATAGATTTTCAATAGAGTAGTTATGATTGACCTCATGTATTAGATTCTAGATATATACTCTCCACAAATTTCTAGTTAAGAGTTTAATATAAATAGATGTTTAATTAATGCACAGGATTTTATATGGATATATAATTTCTTCACATATAAAAAGACTTCTAAGTGGCAAGTTTGGCCAATAACCTTGTAGTTCAATGGAGACATCTAGATTTCAAATATTTCATCCTAACTATAAAATTATTATTTAAAAAGAGAGAGAGAGAGAGAGAGAGAGAGAGAGAGAGAGAGAGAAAAAGAAAAAAAGAAAGAAAGAGAGTAGAGGAACTAAGTTTGGCCTCGTACATTTTTAGTGGTGATGGTATTGGATTAAGTTTTTGAGTTTTTTGACATGATGAGAAGGAATAGTAAAGGTTTGAATTTTTTAAATGGGTTTAGGGTGGATTTTGATTCAAATTTTTTACATGTTAAGGTTTGGGAAGGATTTAGATCACCTTAGGTATACTCTAATGCGTTGATGCATTTAAATTATTAAATTGTCTTGATTATTAATTTTATCATACGTACAAAACCTATGGTTTATGCAACAAAGTAAGTGTTCCTCTCTTTTACTCTCAAGAAATATATATATTTTTATAATAATAATACAAATAATAAAAACCTTAGGATTTTATACCACTACTTCCAATTTGACTCATTTGACAAATTTGACCCAACTTATAGTATGATAAATGAGAGGTTTGGTATGGATTTAAATTTTTCAAATATAAATGGAATGGTTTGTGATAGATTTCTAAAATGTTATATAGGGTTGGCCAGTTCAGTATGTAAATTATTTAGAGGGTTTGAGGTTGGAAAGACATTTTATTATCTCAAACTTGAATTGTTGGCTTTCTTAAAATTTAGCCTCACAATGAATCTTCTCCTTTTTTTTTTTTATTTTAAAAATGAAGTAATTGATAGGATGATCTAATGACTAGGTTAACTGCCCACAGTCCAGCAATCCAAATAGCTCTCAGCTCCTTCACTTATATAAGTTGTTGAATATATTTTCAGGCTTATGCTCACTAAACAATTTTCCACCTGCAAGCTCGTTTCAAATATCCTCTCTAAACCTTTTCTCCCATAAAATATTGTTGAAATCGTGGAATAAAATAAAAATATGATGGTCTACAATATATACAATATTATTCATCTAATATTCCGACACTCTCTATCAAAGAAAAAAGAAGAAAGAAAAAGTAACCAACTTCATTAAAGAAAACAAATGTAATTAGTTCCCACAAAACTTTTTAAGAATATAAATGTCAAAGAGGATCTGAATTGCTCACCAGCAAGGCAGTGATGCTGTTGAACAGTCTTATATATATATATATATATTCTCTTTCTTTAATCATATCCCATGTTTAGCTACTTTTGCCTTGACCTAAGCTTTCATTTGTTTGCAAAAGAGGTTCCTAATCTCTCAAAAGAATTTTGATTGTGAAAACTCATCAATCTTACAATCTCCAAGAGATCTTTCTCTTTTGTTAAAAAAAAGTAATGGGCGTGTTTGACAAATTTGTGGCCATCTTTTTCTCTTTACTTAGATTGTACACACAACTGTAATGATAAGTATTACCGGTTTTAGTTAATTTTGATTTGTGAAGCAATGTGGGTCCTTTGAAACTAACCTCATCTTCACGAATATATATATATTATTCTTAAGTCAATGCAGAATCATTTTTAAGATTTAACATATCTAACTATTGGGTCCACTTAAAAGTTTTCCAATCTATAACTATCTCCTAAAGATATTTCATAAAGTCCTAAGTAGTGACTCACGGGTCCATACAAAGTCTTGGTTTCTTAGGGCCCAAAAAAAAAGGTCTTGCCGTCTTGGATTTGAATAATGTTATGTTATTGGATTATTGCAATTTCACTAAACGCATGGTCCTGGACAAGTGACTATAAAGATTGTTAAGAACTTTTCCCACAGTAATAATTAAAATTATACCCACTTTATGGAAATGTTGATTTTATGAAATTTTGAATGTTCCTAGAAGGGAGGCAAATCTATAGTGCTCTAAAAACTTTGGCCAAAGATTAATGAAAGATACCAATACCACATAATAATTTGTCCTTTGACAGAGTATATCAAAATCAATAATTCAGGAATCTGTGTGATATATTTAACTTTTATGAAAACCGTGCATGACTTATCAAATCAGTTTCTCCTTCCCGGACAATCAAGGCTTTGGCAAAATTACGCATGATCATTGAAGATTTTGTAGTTGACAAGCCACAAAGTCTTTAGATCATGTTTTCATTACGGGGTCCCCCTATGAAATAAGTCTCATACATCATGCATGGTGTCATGGGTCCCTTGTATATAAATGGTCAGCTTCACTATTAACCCTGCAGGGTAATCTAATAGTAGGAAGATACATTTAATTAGGTTCAATGCATGCAAGTGTGGGCTCGTGGAAATTATGGAATAGGGGATTAAGGATATTTCTATCGTTTGTAACAAAAAAAGTTAGGTGTGGAGTTAGGGAGCTATTTGTGGAAGTGGCGGCTTTATGCTAAGAAATCCTCACTCATTACTTTGGGAGTTCGAGATACTGGATTTAAGTAGTGACAAGTTCTATTATTGTACAGATGGTTCCACGCTATTCATGTGAAGTGTTTAAGTGGGCTGAAAAAAGTGACCTACAAACTCTATTTTTTCGTTTACCAACAAAAATTAAGGATTGAGAGATTTGAAGTTGTTGTTAAAAATATTAAGAGATGTTAGTTGATTTAACGTAACGGGAAGTGCACACTTTCAAAATATTCCTTGAGCAAACTTATCACACGTTGCTTGTGTTGCCAGGTGTATCTAACACAACAGATACAGCACGTATCCAATACAGTAACAAAAACAAAATTCATTTAAGCATCTCCCATTGCGAATCTATGACGGATGCATTTGGTAACCTTCATGATAAAGTTTCTAGTTTTTTATTGAGTTTTTTTATACAAGAGACCTTCATAATATCACAGTGTCTTGTTGCTCAATTGATAATTTTTAGTGCACATTTCTAATAGAGAAGTTTGGGGATCAAATTCCTCATCTCTCAACTACTGAATTATTTGAAAAAAAAAATACCATGGGTGTCACGTACGTAACAAATCATAATGCTCAATAGCATTCCCATGCTTCAGATTTAAGTGTGCTAATCTAAAATGAGTTGAAATTTTGGCCCCTTTAAAAAAAATCCACATTTTCAAACAGCGAACGGCAGCTATGCCTATATATGCCAATTCATACCCAACAATTTTAGGTTTGGATTTATATGATGAGGTTTACCAACCATCGATTTGACATGTTTTTTGGAGCTAATTGAGAGCATGATCAATGACATAAGAAAAATCCATGAAAACACCAATGAGATTAATGCTCTCTGGTTTGGCTCTTTTGATTTTTTGTCTGGTCCTGCGAGTTTTGTTGCTGTGGGTCAGGAGGCTCTGATATCAGTTACACAAGACTGAAAGGAAAGGAAGATATAATCTGGTGTACATTTATACTTGAGGCTTGTCAAAAATTGGATACATCCGAAAGAATTCGATATGGGCCATGGCCAAGTTCGAGTTGAGGGGAGTGATGCACTTTCTATTTAAAAAGAAAAAAAAAAGGATGCTTTCGTTTGGCTATACAGGACTGCACCAAGGTTAATCCAACAAGTATAAGCATCTTTGTCATGAATTTCCATTTAAATATGATCTATATATATATATATACACATTGTTTTTGTTGGGGAGTTGGGAGAACAAGATCGAAGGTTTTAGACAATCAATATACAACAAAGCCTGAGTATGTCTTTTTGAAAATACTAAAGAACTTCCTTATTTAATTTGATTTGTTGTGCAGAGAATAATATGCAATTAATCTTTTTGGAAATAACTGAACATGTCTCTATTTATTGATGTAGAACAGACACTAAATAAGTGTTACACCCTTTCAAAAAATAGTCAGGAACCATTCCTAACAGTTCGGCACGTGAAAACATATCAAATAGATTAAAAAAAAAAAAACTCAAAAAATTATGCAGAAAAAACACATCGTTTCAGACTCACTTGACACTTGCATGACATCTCGGTCAACCTAGAGAGCCATAGGAGAATCTTGTCTCTTTCTCACGTCGTATCTCGATCGACCTAAATCTTCAGAATTTAACATAGAGAGCCATATAGAAAGACTTGCCTCTCTCTTGCTTGACATCTCGCTTTACTGAAATTTTTGCACCAAAAAAAAAAAAATCTTTATTTTCACAATTGGATTCTTATTCATCCAACTTCTAATATTACAACCTATTTATATTTATCAAAATATACAACACTTTTGATTTCTCTTTTTTAGATTGAACTTTATAACATTTTTTTTTTTATAATTTTGAAATCAAAATGAAATATTCACATATTTAAAATTTCTCATAGCACTTCAACTCAAAGCAGCAAATCCATTATTTTAAAGTTAAAATATTATTAAAAAATAATTATGTCTTATTTTCCCACGGCACCAAATCCTTAACTCTTGATTCTTTTATAGTTTCAAATTTGAGTTTTTACGATATATAAACTTGAATTTTAAATAAGCATTTAAGATAGTGATTTATTTTCAGAATATAAACTTGAATTCAAGTTGTAGTATTCAACTTTTCTGGCATATTGCTATACTTATACATTGATTTAATATTTCAATTTATTTTGAATAATCAAATTACAAGTTTAAACTTTATACAATTAGATTAATCTCTTGAATTTATTTTCATTAGCTATAAATTGATTATTTTTGTTTCTTTATTATATAATTATTTATTATTTTTTTAAATATCAATTAATATTTTTTAAAAAATAATTTTACTTCCAATCTTATATTTTTATCTCCCCTCTCTCTTATGATCCTTTGAATCAAAATCCTAGTTTCACCACTACTTGTAAATTAATGCTATTGCATGTTTTCCCTTACGATAAAAAAAAAAAATATGAATCCTCTTAATAATTATATATATATATATATATATAGTCCTTTTAACGTGGGACCATGTAAGCAATTTCCATTACACGTGGTATGGAAACATAGCAAAAAAGTTAGGATATCCAACTAAAGTTGGAGGGGAAAGGGAAAGGGCAAAAGAAACATACTTCAACTCCAATTAAGATTTTCTTTGAACATTTTATTGCTTTCACCTTTGTCACCCATGATTGTCATGATTGTCAAGAACATCATGCGTGAAAATCCACGAGTTCAACGAACTTTGACTATGGTTCGACCCCACTAGAATCGATTCAACACATAAACATGAGTGTTCGAATCATGGGTCTCTTCATCTCTTCAATGTGTTTAATGTGGAGATCGAGGCTGGCGGCCAACCATGCCAAACCATCCCTTTCCACTAGCACCAAGGGAAATGAAATAAAAATGGAAAAGAAAAGAGTTGGGAAAAGAAAAGAAAGAAAGAGGAAAAGATAAAAGAAATTTTTTTTCTTCTTTTAATGCATATGATGACATTAAGAAGCAGAGAGAGAAAAAAAAAAAAAGAATATGTGGCATTGATAGAACAGCAGAGAAAAACATATGGGGCATCTTTATTTGTTTTTTTTTTTTATGTTTTTATATAAGAAATATAATTAGTGGGTTTTAATTAGTTTAATTAGTTAAATCTCTAGTGTAGATTTGAGATCTTGCATAACATCAAAATCCAAATTAGGTTTTTTGTGGTATTAAGACGCTTCCTTCCCTTCCCTTTTTGCTGGATCCGGTAGATATGAAAAAAAATATGGCCCTGGCCCCTGATGCAAGAAGCTTTTTGCCCTTTTTTGATGTGTGTATTGCACCAAGATTTTGCTGGGCTACCAGGAAAACGAGATAGGCCTTTGCAAGGCATTACTGGGCCGGCCCTGCCCTTTTCCAGTAAGATTGTACCGTAACTTTTTTGGTCCAACACAACGTTTTTATAGAAGTGTAATTGGCAACATGAAACAAGCGGCAAACCTATCCAAGAAGTATCTAACATTTTATACTAGATTTTAATTTGGATTATAACCTTTTAATTGTGTCAATTTAGTCTCCAAGAAGTATCTAACATTTTATACTAGATTTTAATTTGGACCATAGCCTTTTAATTGTGTCAATTTAGTCTTTAACATTTGCAGTGCCGTGTCAATTTAGTTCATGTTGTTATCCTTTGAATAGAAAAAATTGATATATCAAACAAAATAATAAAAAATTATTTTTCATGCCACATCAACTACCAACTATACCGCCAATCAAGAAGTCTTGGATCTCCAACCTCCAAATAGATATTTCTTTACCCTTTGGAAAATGTTTGCAATCATATTACTTTTTCAAATTTGATTCTTCCTTGTAAATCAAATAGATTCAAAGAAGTTAAATCATATGGAACAAGTAACGTCGTCTAATTTTCATTGAGGGTCTTCATGTATAGGCTGTGATTGGTAGAACAGTGTTGCAGTTGATTGATTCCTTTGAGGAATTACATAAAGAATATACTTTTGAAAATACAAAACCAACGATAAAGGAATTTCCTCTGTCTCTCAACTTAACAAGACCTTTTGAAAGTAAAAGTAAAAGCAATCCAAAAAGAAGAGAAAAAAAAAGTGTGAAACTCATCTGCAACTTCTTCAGGATGAGGAAGATGAGATGAAAATTATTAGTTTGCTTGGTGGTGGTGGTGGAGAGAGAGAGAGAGAGAGAGAGAGAGAGAGAGAGAGAGAGAGAGAGAGAGAGAGAGAGAGAGAGAGATTTTAGGGTCTAGAAATGGAGATGAGTTTGGTTGGTCACATGGTTATCAGCATCCCGATCTAGATTTTAGGATCTTACAATCCTAAAATCCAACATCCTTATACCGTCTTGG
Organism: Quercus gilva; assembly: GCA_023621385.1. Taxonomy (NCBI): domain Eukaryota; kingdom Viridiplantae; phylum Streptophyta; class Magnoliopsida; order Fagales; family Fagaceae; genus Quercus; species Quercus gilva. The sequence continues at coordinate 40,815,030 of CM042481.1, forward strand.
ATCTTACTAGGATCTTTACCAAGGTTAAATCTGTGTGGGATCCCAATCCAAATCTTTAAATTTTATAGGATCTCGATCCTATAGCGATACTAAAGATCCTATGATATAAAGGAAAATTCAATTTTTCTTTCTTTTTTTGGACCTCCAAATGAAGCCCAAATGCTCCAAATTGATTAAAAAACAAAATGTAATAAACAGATTAGCTCAGTAGCCCTAGCCTAAATTAATAAAACTTTAAATATAAACTTTCAAAAAAAAAATTGGGCTAGGTGACAATGATAAAGAAGTTCATACTATTGGTGATGAATTTGAGTTTGGTGATGCCAATGAATATGAAGTGAATGAACCTCCAAATACAATATTAAGAGATTTTGATGATTATTTAATGGATGGTGCGGGCCATGTGGCTGCTAACAATGATGATAATGTTGTTTATAATGATTAACCGTCCTTTGAGGAACCGATCAACCAAAATAACCAAAACTCTGGTCTTGATGATTGAGTATGTTTATGGAGTTGTTTGAAACATTGTTATTTGCTTTGTTTTGTTTATTGAGATATTATGTATGCTTTAAGTTGTTTAACTTAGAACTTAGTAGTTACGAGTTGTAAATTTTGAATTTTGAACTCTATTTATGTATTTGTAATTTGGTACTTTTATTAGTAATTTCACTAATTTGTGTAAAAAATTACTTCTTTTCAATGTTTCTTTAATATTATACTAGTATGTAATCCGTGCTTATGCATGAGAATGATGAATTGTAATGGTGCTATTTATGTTAGTTTGAGTTATCAAACATATAGGACATAGTTCGACCAGGACATTTGGAGGTACTAAAATAGTTTTTTTTTTTATAATTTTCATGATATTGGTTATTCTAAATTTCTTATTACATTACTATTACGTATATAATTTTGAAAATCACTATTGAATACTATATATACAATATCAATTTACAATTACTGTCTGTGAAATTCTACTACATATAACACAAAATAAAATAATAAATTGATTAAATATTATTTCCTAAATTGAATGAGGATAGGTGCATTAGATCATTCAGCTCACTTACAGTTAATTATGTTCAATATCTTCGCATACAAAATATCTAAATAGAAACTGTATAAAAAAAAACTCATTGGTTCAGAGAAAAAATAACTGCAAAAATATAAATGATTTAATTTGTATGAAAAGCTAACAAAAGCAAAATTCAATTTTGATTCTAATTGAATTTTCTTTAAACTTTGGTTTAAAAAGCAAGTATATATATTGCCTACTTAGTAATGGACGGTATATAGTCATGGTATATTACATAAAAGACTTACAAATTTGAATGTTTTTTGTTATACCAAAAAAAAAAAAAAAAAGGCTCATGAATATAAAATCATTCAAACTCTCTCTTCCTCTAATTTTATATATAGAGTTAGATATATAATTATGCTTTTTATGGTTTATTTGTATTGGACTATATAGTGTTAGATATATGATTAGATTTTTTATGGTTTATTTATATTGAACTCATCGTTTTTTACGCTAAATTAACTCATTTGACACAAAAAAAAAAAAAAAAAAAAAAAGATTAGATGGGATATGTGGCGCAAAATTAGAATTTAATTGAATTCCAATTTGAAATCTAATTTTTCTCTCAGTTTTACCTGGAGTAAAAAGCAGTTGAGATTTTAACAAAATATAGTTTCGGTAATAGATTAAAACACTTACAAGATAATAGTAGTTACAAGGCTTGGAATTGGAAAGAGAAAGGTTACAAGCTTAGCTAGCAATCTGAAAACTAAATGGGATTTGAAACTAGGAAAATTTTGTTATGATCCTTCAGAAAGGGACATCCCTCCTTTTATAGGCAAAATAAAACACTATTTAAATAGTGAATAGTGAACAGTAAAATTGATTTTTTTACTATTCATTGTAGATCAGCAAGATTGTCAACATGTGCTGTCTGGAAGGAATTATTCCTCATGGGGAACAGCCAGAGCAAGAACCATACCCTTATCAAGGAATCAAAAAAAATTTAGTAACTTTAGCAGGAAATCTGAAGCTTTATTAGGTCTTAGCAGGAGAATTATTTTAGCAATTTTGGCTACTTGTGCCAACAATGTTAATTCTCTCCTAATTCTGGTGTGAAGGCTTCATCATGGCTAAATAATTCCTGATTGTTGGGGTAATAAAGATTAGTGTTAACAACAAAGGTTTCTGAGGATGCCCCTGATTCTTGACCATCTTCTTCTTCTTTTGAGTTAGCATTTGCAGCTTCTTCTTCATCCTTCCACTGCTGTTTTAACAGGGCGATTATGGCAGCTTTGCTGAGAGCATCAAAAGTAGACTTTTTCTTTTTGGTCTTGGCAGAAGGCTTAGCAGGTTTGGCAATGGATGTGGTAGTAGGTGTAGTTGTTGTGGGCTGAGGCACAGCTATTTGAACAAGGGGGTAAGCTGAAACTTGAGCTTTATCATGAGTAATGGTGTTAACAACAGGGAATTCTCAGGTAATATTATCAATAATATCTTGGGTGTGGGAAAACTTGTCCTACCATTTAACAAACCATTGCCGAGTAAGGACATCCCCTTCCTTTACATATAGCCATTTCAAGATTCAGAGGACTTTGTATTTGTTAACAAAATGAAGTGTCGTAGGAAACTTAGCACCATGTGAATTTGTTTTGTAAACACTTGTAAAATACTTGAAGGAGCCAGTCAGAGGTCTTGGAAAAATATCAGTAATAGGGTCAAATTGTGTCCACCAACGGGCGAACCAAAGAGGTAGGTGAGAATTGAAATTTTTATAAAAATTAACAAACCAGGAATGAGTCATATTTTCATCTTGGTGTAGCATGAACTTGAACCAACCATGGATGTAGTCATGGAAAGAATAAGGAATAGTCTAGCCAGGTAAAGGCTTTGTAGAAGTAGGATTGAGTCCCCATTTTTCTTCAGTAAAAATGTCTAGTAAGAGAACACTATGGTAAATAATTTTGGATGTATTAGCTTTATTAGATATAGGTTTAATAAATATTGACTTCTTAGGGAACAAGATAGCAAACTAATATCTTAAATCTTTATCAATGTGTTCAGGAATCTAGCGGAAATTCTGAGGAAAATAACTTGTTGCAAGTTTGAGGGGATCTTTGATCATAGCTCTGTTGGGCTAAATAGAGGACAGGTTTTGGCAATATTGTTTTGAGACATATTAAGAAGCATTGGGATTTTTGGAGAATGTGGTTTTAACAGGTTGGTTAACAGGGACCATAGCATATGGCTCATAAGAGGATGCTAACACAGTAGAGTAGTTTTGTTTGGGGGGTAGTACCTAAGGTGGTAAAACAGTTAGCAATGTCAACAGGGGAAGCAAGTTCTTGTTTAACAGGTTATTTATAAGTATTTGTAGCAAGGTGTTTGTCTTTCGACCTTCTACTTGCCATTGTGGCACTGCAGGAATTCACAGGTAAGGAAATCAGGAATAGTATTTTGAAAACCTTTAATATATTCAATATCAAAATAAAAAACACTTAAAATAGCTTGTCATTGAGCAAAAATATTTTTTGAAGCAATATTTTCAACATCATTTTCTATAACATATTTAGCACTTTTGCAATCAATTCGTAATAAAAACTTTTGATTTAGCAAATCACTTTGAAATTTGGAAATACATAATACTACAGATAAAATTTCTTTTTTAATAGTACTATAATTCATTTGCGAGTTATTCTAGACTCTTGAATGGAAAGGAACAATTTGTTTGGATGAGTTTGGCTAAACACGTTGTTTCAGGATACCTCCATAACCAATGTCAGAGGCATCAATTTCAACAATTTTGAAAGCATTGATGGTAGGACTACCAAGACAAGGTAGAGTTTTAACATGGGACTTGATTTGTTTAACAAGAAAAGTATGAATATCATACCAAGGAGGATGATTATTTTGTAATCAATCAAATAGAGGTTTACATAATTTTCTCAAGTCCTTATAGAAGTCCACAATGTAGTTTAGAGACCCAAGGAATATTTGTAGCTGTGTTTTATCAATAATAACATCAAAAAACTTATCAACAAATTGGATGGCTCCATCAATGGGACAAATCTGTCCTTCAGAAATGTCATAGCCAAGGAAATGGACATTTGTTTGAAATTGTTTGATTTTCTTAGCAGAGGCAACAAGACCATTACATTTGATGGTATCAAGGAACGAATACAAATGTTTCCAAAGTTTATCAATGGATTTGGAGTAGACAAGAACATCATCAATGTAAACAATGGTGAAATGACTAAAGGAATTGAAAATATCATTCATAATGTTTTGGAATTCACTAGGGGCATTCTTAAGACCAAAAGGCATAACATTCCACTCATAATGTCCAAAAGGAGTGGTGAAAGCAGTTTTGAACTTATCAGTTTCACTGATTTGGACTTGCCAAAACCCAGATTTCATATTGAATTTAGAAAATATGACAGTATCACTTAGCCTATGTACTAGGTCATTCTTATTAGGGATAGAATACCTAATCCATTCTAATATCTAATCAACTTCTTTGCAAGCAAATCATGAATTTCCTTTTTACAAAATTCAATAGTTTCAGCATTCATTTGGATGGGACGAGCCTTAGTATGAATGTTTTTTTCATTAAAATCTTTCACATAAGGCAAATTAACAATATGCTTTTTCCTATGCCAAAAAGCATTAGGGATATCAAAACAAACATCATTAATCAATATTTTATGAAAGTTATCAATTTTGGATTGTAATAATTTATCTGAAAGCTATTCAGCAATTTTCTTATACCTAACTTCTTGTTTTAAAAAATTTAGGTGTTTGGTTTTAGCATGAATCAAATTTGAAGAATTACCAGTATCAATTTCAAATTTGGAAGCAAATTTAAATTTCATTTTTTGCCCAAATGGGTCAATAGTGATACCATTATGTTCAATAAGAAAATGATATAAAGAATTTATGAAAGGAATACCAAGAATCACTTTGTCAATCATGTTTTTAACAAGAACAGAGGAAATTTTAAAACAAACATTGTCATGGCAAACATGAACATTATTTAATTCATATTTAATTTTCATTTGAGTACCATTAGCTAAAAACAATTTCTCTGTGGATTTTTCATAATATTTAGAAGGAATTATTCATTCTTGAATGCAATTCATATCAGCACCAAAATCAATCGTAGCAATAACATTGAATTCATATTCATAGCAAACAACAATTTTAACTTTTGATAAACATTTTTGGAGGAATCAGTTCGTTGATAAGACTGAGCCTATTACCATTTGTAGGAGCATTATCAGAAAGAGGAGCTTGTTGACTGGGGCTGTCTTCACCTCTCTGCTTATCAGGCTCAATCAGTTTGTTCATTATCAAGTTATTTATCAATTTTTAAAAGTAACATTTTTTGTTTTAAGCTAAAGTTATCATTTTTAACATTCTTTAAATCATCTTTTAGTTCATTGATTTCTTTCTTAATAATAGTAATTTCATGTTGTAAGTCATTAACAGTTATTTCTCTAGACTTCTTTTTATTAAACCTTTCTAAGGTCTCATCAAGACTTATCTTTGGTTTCTTGTTTTTATCATTTTCTTCTTTAACCAAAGTTTTCTTGTGCTTTTTTAGATATTCTTCTTTAAGATCAAGATTATCAATTTGGCTTATCAAGTTTATTAGAAAATATTCTTGTTCTTCTCCTTTGGTTAGAACATTAATTGTTTTGTGACCTTCAGGTAGAACATTAATAGTATTATAACAAGAGTCTCTACAACCAATTTTAATATTAGGAGAATCAGAAGTTTCATTAGTAGAATGATAGCTAGAATCAGTTGAGGAGAGAATATCATTATCTGACAAGGAAGATGGATTAGAAGATCGTGATTTAAGAATCCGAATCAGATCTTCTTTATCACTGTCATTGATATTTAACATATTAAGCTTGTTTTTTAATTTACCAGGTTTTTTTGTTGCAGTCTTTACTAATGTGACCATATTTTCCACAATTAAAACAGTTTCCCTTACCAGGTTTCTGCTTATTGTTTTTCTTATAAACATTTTTCTTTTTAGCATAAAAATCATTAGATTTAGTAAATCATTTTTTATGTCTTTTATATTTGTAATCTTTATGGACTTTATCATATTTCTTATTTCTCTTTTAACTAGAAGGGGTGTTAGGACATATGTGAATCAATGTTAGGAACATATGTCAATATAGAATTGGCTAATTATTTGACAAAATGCACTTTACTTGTAATTGGGTAGATCTGGGGTGTGTTTAATACTTTAAGAAACAAAGTTTCAAGTTCAAGTGGTAAAGCTATGCAAGTCTGTCCAAGAATCAAGTGAAGAAATATTGGATTTTTAATCTCGACAGCTAGTATCTGTCGAGGTATAAAAGGCTGCTGAAGCTCGATGCTCGACAGCTATCTCGACAGATAAACTATCTATCGAGATTTATGAAATTCAATTTTTCAGAATTGATTTCAATTTAATCCGTGAATAGATGTTTGGACTTTCTTTTCTCACAACCCTAAATATATATAAGGATTATTTTAACGGCTGTCAAAAGTTGTGCAAGTGTGAAAAAGTTGTGTTCATGCAAATTGTGACCGAAAACAGAATTTGCCCTAATTCATCTTTCTCTAGAAGAAGTTGTTGTATTTGTACACCATAGAGTTTTGTAACCAAGGGGTTTCGTGATCTTCATCGTGTGATGAACTGAAGAGTTTTGCAGCCAACATCTTTCTCAAGTTGGTGAGTAAGCCACGTATTGGGATCCGCGCATCAAATTGATTAGTTATGTACTGGGAGCCGTGCATTATAAGGAGAGATTGTCACTACAGAATAAGTCCAATTGAGTATTGGGGTAAGAGTTCAACTATAGGTTGGTATAAGATATGGGGATTCCTTTACTTGTAACCGCTGGTTGTGATAATAGTGAATTCTCGGGAGTAGTGACCTTAAAATCACCCAGTGGGGTTTTTGCCGTGCAAGTTTTCCCCATTTGTAAATAAATCATTGTGTCAATTTATTTTCCGCTACACTTTAACTTAGTTAGTGATTTGTTTATGCTACCACGCGTATTGCATGCTAATTGAATTAATTAATTAACTTGGCTAATTAATTTGTTAATTCCTCACAAAGGGTCAATACATTCATGGCCTATCAAGTGGTATCAGAGCAGTCACATTCTGATTAGGTTTTAATCTTTGTTGTGTGATTCATTGACCCCTGTTTGTCATGGATAGAGGACACTATTATACCTCATTTATTTGATGGCACTAACTATGCATACTGGAAAGTATGCATGCGAGCTTTCTTGTAGTCATTAGATGAAAAGGTGTGGCAAGTTGTGGAGATAGGCTAGACCAAGCCGAAGAAAGCGCCGACCAATTGGGATGATGCTAAGATTAAGGCAGCTAACTTCAATAACAGGGCATTGAATGCTTTATTCAGTGCAGTCACGAATGAGGAGTTCAAGAAAATATCCTCTACTGAAACTGTAAAGGAAGCATGGACTATCCTCTAAACAACCTATGAAGGAACCAAGGCTGTCAAGGATTCAAAATTTCAGAGGCTTACCACAAGCTTTGGAGAGATTAAGATGGAGGAGGATGAGTTCTTCGATGAGTTCTATGCCAAGCTCAAGGACATAGTGAACTCAACCTTTAATCTTGGGGTGACCATTCTCGAACCCAAGATTGTTAGAAAGGTGCTTAAATCTCTACTCGAGAGATTTTATGCCAAGATCACCACAATTGAGGAATCGAAGGATAAATTTTCTTTGACAAAGTTGGTTGGCAATCTACAGACCTATGAGTTAGGTTTGACAAGGATAGAGAAATCTAGTAAGGGAAAGAGCATGGCATTATAGGCCAAAAGCAGTGAAACTGATGAGTCTTTAGACGATGAAGATTTTAAGATGAAATCCTATATCACTTGGCAATTCAAAAAGTTTATGAAGAATGCCAATGTTAAAGGATTTGACAAAGACCGTAAGCAGTCTAGCTCGTCTCAGTTCAAGAACCAGGACAAAGGAAAGAAAGATGTTAAGGATGATAGTCAGTACACTATTCCCTCAGGACCAAAATGCTTTGGATGTTAAGGTTTCAGACACATAAAACAAGAATGCCCTACATATCTCAAAACCATTAGGAAAAGCAGGACACTTGCTACTACCTTGAGCGACACCGAGCCTGAAGATGATTCCAACAATGAGGATGATAGAATCTTAAATGCTTTCACTACCACTGTAAATCGTATTGAGGGGATTGTTGAAGATGTGGATGAAGAAGAAAACTTGGTGGAGTCTAAGTTTGAAAAGATGGATGAGTAAGATGACATCTACACAGCCTATGCAAAGTTATACAAGGTCTCGGAAAAGTATGAGAAGTTGTATAGGTTGGCCACCAAAAAGCTCAGTAATGTGGAGCTTGAATGGGAAGAAATTTCCATGATGTTTGATGAAGCAAATCAGATTATTGGAGCACTGAGATTTGAGAATAATTTCTTGGCTAAGAAGACTAAGAAGCTTGAGGCAGAATTTTTCCAAGACAGAGCTCAGCTAGAAAGGACCTCAAGTGAAAAGCTTGATGAGATACTTAGTCTTCAGAAATTTGCTTCTGATCGAATCGGTTTAGGGTATGATTTCTCTTCTCCTATTACTGCTTCTACTAGTACTACTGTTTTTGTTCCTCCTAGTAATAATGTTGTATCTGAAACAATGATGTGCAAAATGTGTTAGCTAGTGAGAACATAGACAATGGTAAATCTATCTTAGGAGCACCTCTTAAGCAGGATAAGAAAGAGATTAAAAATCCTAGGACTAAGAAGGGAAACACTCAAAAGCCTAAACAGAAGAAGCAACATCTTTGTCATCATTGTGGAGCAGCTGGACATACTTTACCTAATTGCTGCAAGTGATTAACCACTCAACAGAGCAAGAGTATGATCTCATCGAGAAACCAGAATCAGTTTTCATCCTCCTTTGCTCCTTTTGGAGATCTTCTCAAAGCCCCCATGTTCCTTTTGAACTTGAAAAGTTTCAATTCTTCCCCCTCACCACCGGATCAAGGGATTGCTAAACGGAAAGGTTCTTCCAAGGTGTGGAAGGAAAAAGACTCCAAGTGATTTAGTCACTTTATTTTCTCTTTCTCCTTTTCTTTTTTTGAGGTTGCATTACTTGTGTGTTTTGCTTTCATGTTTTGAGTTAGTCTAGTTTTATGTTTTGCTTTGTTTATCATGTTTTTGTTTGTTTATTTTTCAATTTTGCTTTATTTTGTTTTTTATAAAAATAAAAAAAAATTGAGAAATCAGAAAAATACAAAAACAGTGTGCGTTTGTGTACATTGGTACTTGTGTACCTTGGATGGCCATTGAAACAAAGTTTTCTAAACTTTGTATCTTAGATGAGCATCTCTATGCACAACTAAACAAGTAAACTTTGTGGCTCGTGTTTGTGATGGGTAAGATTAAGTAATCTCTTGTACTTAACACTTGTATCACTCTTTTTAACGGGAAGGACTAAAAAATTCTAGGAGAAAAACATAAATAATCATCTCACAACTGTTGCCTGCCAATCATAAAATGGCATTTGTATGCTTCAGCATAGTAAAAGTGGAATGTCAAATGCTTAACATCATTGAGTATTTCTTTCCTATCTCTTATATGCCCATACGTGGTTCGCTTAAAAAAAAAATATGTGAAGAAAAATAAAAAGCAAAAAGAATCAAAATGCTTTATATATGATTGCAAGCATGTATTCTAGGAGATGTGGGAGTTATAGGATGTACCTTGAAGGTGATAGTTCCCATCAAACAGTTATGATTATGTGTGAGTTAAAGTGATTTTCTCATATCTCAAATCGTCATAATAGTAGACACTTATGCAATCTTGCGATGTTTTTCACACACAATATGCAGTATTCTTTACTACTTTTGATACATGTGCAAATACAATGTCATTTGTCCATTATAAGGAATACATATGTTAATATATGCTTACTAAACTGTTTTAACTTGTTTTTGAAATATAAAATTGGTTAGACTTGTTTAGTGTGTGTGTGTTTTGGATCTATGTGCTTGACCATTTTCTTGTTGAAAGATGATTTTAAAAGTTTAAAATGTTATTTGGATCTTTGGTTGTATAGCATGCATGATTGCATTCATGTTTGTGTTTTTCTCTTCTTTGAAAAATTATTTTTAAGCAATCTTGGTAGTTGCTAGACACCTCTCGACAGCTAGGCTATCTATCGAGCCATTTCAGCTTCTTTTTATCGCATTCTCAATAACTTCTTAATAGCTACCCGATCTATTGAGAAAGTTTCTAGATGCTCGATAGTTTCTTGATCCATCGAGCCCCTTTTGCTGTGGACACCTCTCGACAGATCGTCGATAGCTCTTTGACAGCTAATTCACGCGTTTTAAATCTCGACACCTCTCGAACTGTCGAGCTTTATGATTTTCTATATATACATTTTAGCAAGATTTTCTCTTATTCCTCCCCGATCTCTCTCGACAGATCTTGCCTCTTCACCTCCCAAAACCTTTTTCTCTCACTCTAAACTTCTTCCCAAGTGATTTTCGGCCTAGATCTAGCTATTCTTTACTAGTAAGGGTTCTTAATCCTTCATTCTTCATGCATTTCACACATTAGACCTAGGTTTTTGGGTTTTTGAAATTTTTTTTGGGGTTTTTCAAAATTGATGAAGTTTTGGTGAAATTTTTTGGGGTGGGTTCTGTTTAAATGATCCTAAATGTTCATGCATTGCATCACATTTGCATTATAACAATGTGTCATGCATTTTTAGATGTGTGTTTACTTTGTTGCAATGATGTGTGCTATTAGATTTGGATGGGCTGAGTCCATGATATTTTTAAGTTTGCATGTCACATGTTCATGCATATTTACATTCTTTTATCTTTATATTGATATTGATATTGTTGGTGCTTTTCTATGTGTTTCTTTCTCTCCCTTTTTCTTTCGTCAGTTGCTTTATTGCACCTAAACGAAAATCCACTCCATTTTAGAACCCTCTTCGTTCTGGGCATCCACTTCTTTTGACACCACTCCTTCTCACGTACGGTTTTGTGATGATAAAGCTTGTAAGGACTTTTTGGAGAATTTTTCTTGGCGAGGCATTCATTTAGAACACCAAGTCATTCTATCAGATTTTTTCGATACTGACCTTCCCACTGTCATCTACAGTCGGGGTTGGGAGTCACTATGTGGTATCTTGGTCACCTGTCCCTCCGTGATCATATAGGAGTTTTACTTCAACATGCAAGAATTTGATACATCAGTATCTCATTTTGTCACTCGCGTTTGAGGTACTCGCATTGTAGTTACTTCGGATGTTGTATATGAGGTACTACATGTTCTTAGGGTAGCACCTCCTGACTACCCTGGCTACGATCGTCTGAGGACTGTGTCCAAAGACGAACTATCGTCTTTATTTTGTGAGACACCTTCATCTTAGGGTGATAGTCAAAACACCCCTTACTCGAGCTTTGCAAAAGGTCTGAGATTCCTTAACATGGTGATGACATTCATTTTTCATCCATTATCTTACTATAACTCTATCACATAGCCTCGTGCTTGATTTTTGTTATCCCTCTTAGAGGACATTTCTATTGACTTCCCTTCTCACTTTATTCTATCCCTTATAGATGTTTATAGGGATATAGCGACTCATGATAAGCTCATTTTTCCTCCCGTTATCACAAGGCTTTTTTGCCATTTTTCTGTCTCCTTTCTCGAGTCTCCTCATTTTACAGTTATGAGTGCCATAGACACTGCTATCGTTAGACAGAGCGTGGCACAGCTTCGACCGAGGCGGCCCCGAATTGAGACGGCGACTTCTCCAAATTCTTCTGCTCCATCCACCTTCGCTCCTTCGTCTTCTGCAACTGGGGTGACTCTTGAGGCCATCATGGCACAGCTTGTGCGCATGGATGCTTGCCTTGACACACTCAGTGATGAGTTGTGTCTGGTGAACACCCATGTTGGTCGTATTGCACAACGACAGGCTGCCATGGGTGGTCTCACTGCTTATGCTTCTCCATCCCCACCGGCTTCAAAGGATGGGAGTGATGATGGCTCCGGCAGTGATGATGCCGATGAGGACAATGATGCTAGCTCGCCTAGTGATGATGAGATGTCTACTTGATGTACTTACCCTTTGTCACTTGTGACAAAAAGGGGAAGTAGTTTTGATATGAGAGCAGTCATATACATAGGGGAAGAGTTAGCATAGGAGATTTTTGTGATAGGGGTAGTGTTTATACTATGAGGGATGTAGTGGGGCTTTTATGTATTTTCTTTTCTTTCTTTTACATTTAGCTCATGTATATTGGTCTTGTGACCATTTAACATAAATTTGGGTTTATATCTATTGATGTATGTTATTCACTTATCTTTACATATGTTGTTTCTTTTCTTTCTTTATGCACATGCTTCTTATATATTGTATGCAATCTTTTATTTCTGTTTCACACTAAGATGCCGTGATGAGTTTTGTTTAAAGTGTTTCAGAAATACAGATTGCCAAAGTCTTCTTGCCATGAACTCTCTTCTTGCAAAATTTTTCAAGAGTTTATGTTAGGATAGATTTTGTTGTATTCAACAAGTGAGTATGAGTTGAGTGATTTATGACTTCTCTCATATGTTCATTTGTTTGTTGTGGTTTTATCACGGATTGACAAAGGGGGAGATTCTTAGGACATATGTGAATCAATGTTAGGAACATATGTCAATATAGAATTGACTAATCCTTTGACAAAACACACTTTACTTGTAATTGGGTAGATCTAGAATGTGTTTAATGCTTCAAGGAATAAGGTTTCAAGTTCAAGTGTTAAAACCATGCAAGTCTGTCCAAGAATCGAGTGAAGAAGTGTTGAATTTTTAATCTCGACAGCTAGCTCGACAACTATTATCTATCGAGGTATAAAAGGCTGCTAAAGCCCGATACTCGACAACTATCTCGACAGATAAGCTATCTATTGAGGTTTATGAAATTCAGTTTTTCAGAACTGATTTCAATTCAATCTGTGAATAGATGTTTGGGCTTTTTTTTTCTCACAACCTTAAACATATATAAGGATTGTTTTAATGGCCGTCAAAGGTTACGCAAGTGTAAAAAAGTTGTGTTCATGCAAATTGTGACCAAAGACAGAATTTGCCCTAGTTTATCTTTCTCTTGGAGAAGCTGCTGTGTTTGTACACCGTAAGGTTTTGTAACCAAGGAGTTTCGTGATCTTCATCGTGTGATGAACTGAAGAACTTTGCAGTCGATATCTTTATCAAGTTGGTAAGTAAGCCGCGTACTGGGATCCGCGCATTAAATTGGTTAGTCACGTATTGGGAGCCATGTATTACAAGGAGAGATTGTCACTACATAACAAGTCCAATTGGGTATTGGGGTAAGAGTTCAACTGTAGGTTGGTATAAGTGAATTCTCGGGAGTGGTGACATTAAAATCACCCGGTGGGATTTTTGCCGTGCAGGTTTTCTCCATTCGTAAAGAAATCACCGTGTCAATTTATTTTCCATTGTACTTTAACTTAGTTGGTGATTTGTTTGTGCTACCACGCGTATTGCATGCTAATTGAATTAATTAATTAACTAGGCTAATTAATTTGTTAATTCATCACAAGGGGTCAATATATTCTTGACCTATCATAGGGCAATAGGGGGTCAACCATATTGCTCACAGAAATTGCCCATTTCATATTTGGCATTTTTATTATATTTTTAACTGCTGTTTTAACATTTTTTTATCATTACACATGTTGATACCAAGTTTTTTTTTTTTTTTTTATAGTGCTAAAAATATCACCATATGTTAAATCATCATAATTAATAATACCGTTTTTATTAGTTAATTCTTCATTTACCTTATTAGCAAAAAGAGGAGGCACTGCAGCAATAAACTTCTCTTTTTTAATAAGGTTTCAAGCAGTCTTTCCAAAGCATTACTTTGGAAATAAAAACATCTTGGTACCATCTGTAATTAGATGTAGTGGGGTAACGCAAATTGTTTAAATAGTCAATAATACGAGAAGAAATATTAGGAGTTCCAACAAAATGTTTAATAATAGTATATATTAAAGCATTGACTCCATCAAGAATACCTTGACCAACTCTTTCATCAAAAATGGGTAATCCATCATCATCTTTTTTAACAGCCTTTTTGATGGATTCTCTAGACTCTTCGGTAAGATATTTTTTCCACCAACCGCGAAGGGTCCTAGAAAAACCGATAGTAAGAAAATCAACAATTTCAGCATGGTCAAGATTACGGTTGGTGATATAAGCATTAGCAACCATAGACATAAGACCCATTTTTTGCAGTCTTTACTAAAGTGACCATATTTTCCATAATTAAAACAGTTTCCTTTACTAGGTTTTTGCTTATCCTTTTTCTTATAAACATTTTTCTTTTTAGCATAAAAATCATTAGGTTTAGTAAATTGTTTTTATTTTATTTTTATTTTTTTTAATATCTTTTACATTTGTAATTTTTATGGACTTTATCATATTTCTTATCTCTCTTTTGCTTGGAAGGGGCAATAAGGGGGTAATCCATAATACTCACAGAAATTGCCCATTTACCCTAACCTAATCTAGTAGTGGTGTCGATTCTTTTTTTGTTTTTTGATACAAAATAAAAATTCGACTCTAACTTAATCCAAGTGTATATATGTATGAAATTTCTTCTTAAATACTTGCACCCGGCATTTACTTTTTACACCCCATAAACACTTATAATTGTGATGTGACTATCGCCCTATTAGCCCAAAAAGAAAAAGAAAAAGAAAAAGAGAGGCAAAATAGGCTAGCTAACCAACCAGAATTCTAAGCTAGCACGCCACATGAACATGATCCAACCAGAATTCTCTGTCATTCTCTTTTGTCAAAGTGGGTAGGTACTCGTCCTCGATACCAAATTACGAATATGATTAAACTTTTTTTTTTTTTTTTGAGAAGCTCGAATATGATTAAACTAGTTTAATAAATTTGACAAAATAAAAATCAAATGTCAGCGTCCTCACCCGTCCTTTGTGTCCAGCCCTCTTCTCATTGGTTCCCCCCAAATTCCCCTATCAGATAAGCCCCTCTCTCTCTCTCTCACTCTCTCATCTTTTGCGGCTTGTTCGAATCCAAGGTATGATTTTCGTGTCCGATTCCTGTCAATTCGATTTTCTCGGGAAACTGTTAGGATCTTAGGTAGTTTAGTTCCTTTTACTTCGTTTAGTTGAAGCTTAGAAATCAATTATTTTTAAATAATTGAGAATGACTCAAAACTATTTGTGGCTCGGTTGAAGACGACTTGAACTGAAGTAGGGAAGTAGATAGTTTTTTTTTTTGAATTTGAACATTATCTTTTCTTTCTTAACTGTTTTTCTCAGCAACCAAACAGACTGCAATTGAAGAAAAATGTGTGCTTTTTCTTGTTTTAGTTAGCTGGTTGTGTGTTGATAGAAATCATAGAGCGACCTTTATAAAAAGCGTGACTTACATTACACAAACAATCAAATATTATTGAATTTTATGTGTGTATATATATTGGACCTTTTAATTTTGATCTGTGCTGCTCGTTTTGTATTTGTAATACGCTGACATTTGGTTATAGAGAGAGAAAAAAGTATTGGGATAATCCATGGCTTCGAGTATCGTTAATGTGCCTTTCCAAGCAATGAAGGGTGTGGATTGCTACTATGTTGGGCTTAAGCCATCAACGAGTTCAAAGTTCAGTTGTGTTAAGACTGCAATAAGGGTTCGTTCTCCGCGTCTTTTTGTTGTAAGGGCGAGTGAGAAGCACGATGGACCCATTAAGAAGTTGGGGTTGAGTGATGCAGAATGTGAGGCTGCTGTTGTTGCCGGGAATGTGCCTGAAGCCCCTCCCGTGCCACCCAAGCTTGCAGCACCAGCTGGAACTCCTGTGGTCCCTTCATATGTGAGTATTAGTATCAGAATCCAATTTGAATAGCATTGCTAGATAGCATGAAATAAGCATATAGTATGGTACCAATTAGAGGGATATAATTTGGGGAAGTAGATTAATAGCCTTGTAGCTTAATTGCATTGCCCGATTCTCCCAATGAGGAGAACCTGGTTTCAAATCACCCTCCCGCACTTATTGTAAACAAAAAAAATTTGGGAAAATAGATGTCATTTGTATAATTGGTTTGGAAGTTTAAGAATGGGAAAACTGTGAATTCAATGTGAAATGTTAGATTAGGTTTGATGGGTTTTTATTGTGTGGATTTGAACTTTGTTATTGGCAATTGCAATTCTTTCCTTGATGACTGTTTTTGGTGTGTATCAGCCACTGAGTCGACGTCCTCGTCGTAATCGCAAGTCACCTGTACTGCGGGCTGCATTCCAGGAAACTCAAATATCACCTGCTAATTTCGTCTATCCACTTTTTATTCATGAAGGTTTGTATTGATGTGGACCATTCTGTTGTAGACTTGTAGTTTTTTGCTTCTGGTTATATGGATGTGCATGTATGTGTGTGCTTATGTTGCATTTATGCATAAACTTGTCTCATTTCGCATGATATGAAATGTCATTTGACAAAACTTGCAGGTGAGGAGGACACGCCTATTGGAGCTATGCCTGGATGTTATAGGCTTGGGTGGAGACATGGACTTGTGGAAGAGGTGATTTAGCTCTAACTGATATTACATGTCTAGTTAATTAAAATATTTAAATTTATGTTTTCTGTCCCAAGCATTAAAACTCAGGGTAATATTGTCCAAAGGTTTGCTGGTGTATGGCTAACCAAAACTGGTCTTTACTAAAGACTTGGTCTTGCTGGATTCTATCATTACTCATGATTAGATGACCTTAGGCTTTGTTTGGTCAGGCTTTTTCACAGGTGCCTTGGCTTTTAAAATGTAGAAGCTATCAGCATCTTACCAAAATGGTGTTTGATCTTTTGTTTGGTTGGAGAAATTGGCTAGGGAAACACTCGTCAGACATTTGGAATTTAGTACCATTGTGCTTGTTGTGGTGCATATGGAGGGAACATGATCGTCATGAGTTTGAGGATGTGGGTAGTTCTGATGATTAGTTGCTTGCTTCTTTCATTATTGGTTTGAGTTCTTGGGCTTGGGGATTCACATCTTGTGACTCCCTCCCTTTGTTCATTAGCTCTCTTCTTTTTTTTAATTAGCTTTCTGTCCTCTTTTTGAGTTTTTGTACTTTTTGACTACTTTGTGCTTTTCATGCATATTGTAGTGTCTGTAATAAACTTTTTCTTACCTATCAAAAAAAAAAAAAAAACTCAAGGGTGCTTTGGCTTTTTGTCAATTTTGTGAAGCAGCTTATGCTTTTTAGGTGGCTTTTGAGAAGCAGCTCAAGGGTTGCTTCTCAAAGTAGCTGAGCTTCTCATACTAATAAATTGATGCAGCCCTCCTAAATCAGATGTAAGAAAATCTGATTCCAAAACTTTCCCCACCCAAATAGCACAAAAAAGACCCAAAAATAAATATAAATAGATAAACATAAGATCTCCACCCTCTATTGAGTTTACTTGTCATATCTTTTTGAAAATAATATTTCTCAAACTTGCATTCATTGTTGTTTCCCTTTCGTTTATTTGAATGAAACTTCCATGGTAAGTGCTTTAGTGGACATCATTATTGGATTTTTCCTCTGTGCATTGTTGTCTATGTTTAACTGTTTTAAGTGTTTTGCAACATTATGATAAAATATGTAAAAAAACCAACTGTTCGAGGTGTTTCCCTTGCTCAGTATTGTCTGTATAAGTTGATTTCGACTATGTGAAGAACTTGAGCCAGAATCCTTGGAGGTCATTGCCTATGGACCTTGGCTCATTTTGTAAAATGTTGGGGTGGGATTGGGTAGGTCTTAAGTTCTTATTTTACCATCTCATTTGAGGGGGAACAAAAAGAAGAAGAAAAAAAGGGAAACCGAGAATATGTAGAGGTTGTGTCTTGACTGGCTTATAAATTCCTTGTAAGGATCTCTGGCTGGCACAAGTTTAGATTTATATTTGCATTGTCCACTTGTTTTTGGTAAGTATATTGATTTTTGAGAATCTTACAGAGTCTCCTTGGTGCTTTAGACCTACTTAATTGTTTTAGATGTTAGTTGTACTATATCTAAGAACTTTAACAGCTAGTTATAAGTTGGACCTAGTTTGAAGTGAGATGGTTGCAGACAAATCTTGAATAACCTTTTGCTCATTAAGTTAATTTTCACACCCAAATGGAGCACCTTTTAAGATTTTTTTTTATTCAAGGTATTATTAAAATATAATCTACTTTTAGGAATTGAGGACACTTTTTTGAATAAGCATTGTCTGAACCAGGTTGCAAAGGCTCGGGATGTCGGTGTCAATAGTGTTGTGCTCTTCCCCAAAGTTCCAGATGCTCTCAAGGTTCTTATTCTCTGAGCTCCTTTTTGCCTCCCTACCTTTTCATTTGTTTGGTGTTTTTTTTTTTTGGCTGGGCGGGGGTGGGAGGATTTCCACTCTATTCCACATAATGGTGTATCATGATTGGTTTTTGCCTTGTAGTCTCCAACAGGAGATGAATCATACAATGACAATGGTTTAGTGCCTCGAGCAATACGGTTGCTCAAAGACAAATACCCTGATCTTGTAAGTCAACACACTTCACTTGGTTTTTTAGGGCTATAGATGGGGTTTCATTTTACTTGTGTGTGTGGAAATGTCACTTTTCTTAATTTTGGGTCTTTCATCAGGTAATCTACACTGATGTTGCATTAGATCCATACAACTCTGATGGTCATGATGGTATTGTCAGAGAAGATGGTAAGAAATATGTGTTTATATATATATATTATTTAGAATAGAGGTTTGAACAATATTTCTTAAAAAAATGGTGTTCAAGAACTGAGGAGATCAAACTAAGAAGACAAAAACAAATGACTTTTCTCAATAGTAGGATCCTCGACAGCTGGTGATGCAGGGTATTGCTTGTGCTTCTTTACCTGAGTATCTAATATTGCACCTCAATAACTTCTTATAATCATCATTCAAGTTTCAACAAAAGTTTGATTGTTATTCTTAGGGAGCTGACTCTAGGCTTAAGCTTTTGTGCTTCTGTATTTTGATTTCCATGGATACAGATGTTGAGTTACTAATTCCAACTATGTATATATTATTGATACCCCGTAGGTGTTATAATGAATGATGAGACCACATACCAACTATGTAAGCAAGCTGTTTCCCAGGTAATTTTGGTAGATAAGTCTCTATGCAATATGTATTTACTGTTTGGAAAAATACAAGATATATCTATTGGTGTTCGAAAATATCCCAAGATTTCTAAAGGTGAAATTGCCCATCACACATTTTGATTGTCATATTTAGGTCCACTCATACAGAATTTTCAAAAAGGTTTACTTAATTGGGCAAAAAGATTTGGGTATACTGAGTTCTTCTACTTAATGGTCTGTTTGGATGGAGAGAGAGGGAGGAGAAGTAGAGTAGAGTAGAGTAGATTTAGCACAAAATTAGCTTATTTTTAGTCAACTTTACTCTACTCCCCTCCACTCTCATTCCTTTCCCCTTCCATCCAAACTGGCCATAACAGTTATTGGAAACTACTTTGTCCTTGACTTTCAAAGTTAACTGCTTTAAGTCCCCAAAAAATTGTACAAGTCTCCCATGGCCTGCAATTCATTTTTACTTGAGAATGGGGAGGTACTGGTAGTTCAGCAATCTTGCTGGGGGTCTTTAATATTTACATCTATATTGCTATGTGTAATAAGCACTCAGCATTGTGCTGCTGTTCCCTGACTAGTTGCTACTTTTTGACTTGGTTACTTTTGTAATAGGCCCGTTCTGGTGCTGATGTAGTCAGTCCGAGTGACATGATGGATGGACGTGTAGGAGCCATTCGAGAAGCTTTGGATGCTGAAGGCTTTCAGCATGTCTCGATAATGTCTTATACAGCAAAGTAATGTGATTACATAATTTCTCATTTTAGTCCTATTCCCATCACTTTGTGTAGCATGTATTGCATTGTTAACAGATTCATAGATTTCTATATAACACATACATAAGTGCACATGTTGAGCCACGTCCTGTTACCAAAGTTCTTTTGAGTTCTGGTTTCTAAGCTTCATACTGTGTCAAAGCATGATGGTGCAATTAAGTGCCACAAAAGATTTGAGAAATATGGCCAATGTTCTGGAAATTTAAGCTACTTATTTCACCGTGCAATAAGCTTTAGAGGTTAGTAGAGAATCACAGTAAGAAAAACTATATTGTGTCTTCCATTGTAGCAGATACACACAGGGAGAAGCATTTATCACACAGAGAGAGAGAGAGAGAGAGAGAGAGAGAGAGAGAGAGTAATGTGGGTACTTTTACTGACTATCAGAGTGCATGAAAATCGCATTATGTATTGTGTGGAAGTATTTTCTTCTCCTGAGATTGTGTAACAATGCAGTTATGGAGCATCTAGAAATAGTATGGATGGCATCATTTCATTAAAATGATAGCATTTTGAATGAATTTGCTCCATTCTTTGCATAGGATTACTGTTAGGATCCCAAGAACAAAATTTTCATTTTCCATACAAGTAGTGGTGATTTGTACTCTCTCTCTCCCTCCCTTTTCCCAAGTAATAGACCCATTATTGTTTTCATGGCTTCTTCCTGGAGAAGCTGGGTTATTTCTTTAAATGCAAAGAATGCAATTTGGGTAATCTCATTTTGAAGGGATGTCCAAGTACCCCTGTATAGTTGTTATCATTTTTAGTCTATTAGATTCAGTCTGATTGGTCCCCATGAGGTTTTTGATAGTTGGGAGCAGGACCTTTGTCCACACATGGTTTCTAGGTTGACCAACCATTGTAATGAGCAGAACTTTTGACTAGTTGAATAGCATTGGTAGGTATTACCCGAAGCCATTTTTGCCACTTTAGTGTTGGTCACTGTTTTTAAATGTCTGTCTCTGTCATGTTGATAACAGATTCGCAAGCTCATTTTATGGACCTTTCAGAGAAGCACTTGACTCAAATCCGCGTTTTGGAGACAAGAAGACGTATGTAGTTCATTAATGTCAAATTTTATGGTGACTTTGTTATCTAATATACTTATGCTCAGTTTTGTTTTTATTTGGAATCAAAAGTTATCAGATGAATCCAGCCAATTATAGAGAAGCTCTGGTTGAGACCCATGAAGATGAGTCTGAAGGCGCTGATATCCTCTTGGTTTGTCCTCCCCTTTCCCAAATTTCTCTTTACTTGATTCTTGAACATGTTTACTTAAAGGCAGAAGCTCCCCCATATATTAGTTTTAACTTACTTGGGTTACAGGTGAAACCGGGTCTTCCTTATTTGGATATTATAAGGCTTCTCCGAGATAACTCTTCTTTGCCAATTGCTGCATATCAGGTATGACCATTCGCTTTTGTACTTACAATATCGTCTTCAATTGCTTGCATACTTATTTCAGATTCCCATTCTTGACCTGATTCTTGTGCACTATCATCTATATTAATCTTCAAGACACAAATTACTTTGGAATCTCTGTTTCACATTTTTGTAGTTTAGGATGTAGTCCTCTTAGCACCAAAAAGGATACATGTTGTCATGGAAGCAGATCATGATTTTTTGCACCTATGCACTGAAATTAATTTATGTTAGCTCCATGCTATTTTTAAACCTCCTGTTGGTGCAGCACATAAAGATTGAGTGAAACAAAATGATAATTTTTATAACTGTCTTGTTATCTTATAGATGATGCTTGGTCTGAATACACAGCACATGCATGGTTTTGGAATATATAAGTAACACAACCTTTGCCATTTGTTGCAAAGTCTGTCTCAGATTTCATGTTCAAGATAACCTTCAAGGCTGAGAGGACTGCTATCATTTTAACTTTTAACATGTGTGAAGTCATACTATATCTTATCTTGCATTTGGTCTTTTATGTTTTGAGATAATGAAGCACAGCATCAATACGGCACCGATGCCATACAGATGAATTGATGCAGCAGTCCTGAATAATTGGATTGTTATATAATATAACAGTATAAGATTGAGATTTTGATAGAACACGATATGTGCTGTACTGAATAATGCTATAACAAGAGAGAGGGAGGGGGGGGGGGGGGGGGGGGAGGCGCATATCTATAGCTGTCTATTTGTGTATCACACGCCTTAGTACCATGTCAGCCAGTTTAAATGGTACAGATAAGAGTTGTTATTATTTGTGTTTGAAAGGCTAATTTGTAAGAGAGGGTTAATTATGCTTGTCTCCCACCTTGTGGGAATTTATCCCTAGGTATTCTCAAACTATGATGTTTGTGTGCCAAATGGCACTTCCATTCCCCAAAGCATGGGGTGGTGGGTGAGAGTGGGGATTCAAGTCTTCTTGGGTGCATAAGGATGCACAGTTGTTTACCTAGCAAAAAAAAAAAAACAAAAGAAAAACGATGATATTTGTTGGACATGCATAATGTGTAAAGGAACACATTGAAAAGGAAATATTTTGTTGTCTATGGACGTGACATAATCCACACTTTGTTATGTTGATTTGCAAAAAGAAAACGTTTTCACTGTATAATTTGCAAAGATGTGGAATTCTTGTGGATGTCCTCAAAAAATGATTTTTGTTGTGTTATAACTACTACCCACATTCCTCTTCTTCAATGAGTTTGTTTAAATTTTCTGGAACTCATGGACTCATATTTTGGGTAAGTGAAAATTTCATTAATTTCATGGATTCAGGTTTCGGGTGAGTACTCAATGATCAAGGCTGGTGGGGTTCTGAAGATGATTGATGAAGAAAAGGTTATGATGGAATCACTGATGTGTCTCAGACGAGCTGGTGCTGACGTCATCCTTACATATTTTGCTCTACAAGCTGCTAGATGTTTATGTGGTGAGAAGAGGTGAGAGACTTTTAGAATAAAATAGGGGGATCGTTTATTGTGGAAAAGTTAAAAACTTTGAGTTCTTTTATTTCATCTCGTGAGAATTAAGCCGAAACTGGGAATGAGATGCTTTTAACAAGTCAGTTTTGCCTTCTGTTGTTGTACAGCTAAAGTAATTAAGGTGCTTGATTGCTGTGTATTGCTTAGTGCACGTGACTGTGAGTCGTGACTTTTTTTTTTTAATAAAGATTAGAATAAAATGCTTGGCTTTCAGTTTGTTACTTTGTTTTGTTCTCATATCAGAAGTATATAATACTCACATGCATGTGCTGTTCTGCTAGATTCTGAATTGTGCAGGAAATGAGTTTTTGGCTTCTTGCCATAAGCCGACAAGAAGCTGAAACTTGATCGGTTTGTTATGTAATGGAGTGGGGCTTTGAAGCGGAAGAAGAAAATTATACAGGGGGACTGGAAAGATAGATTATGGTCATTTAAAAAAAAATAAAAAAGTAAAATATTATTTTAGTCTTTAAACTTTATTAATTTTTTTTTTTTTTTTTATCTCTAAATTTTAAGAAGTTCATTTTTCAGCCCTCGACTTTGTTAAGAGTTTTTTCAATGGTTTAGAGACAAAGCTATGGATAAAAAAGAACTTTTGTCAATAGTTTAGGGATAAAAAAAAAAAAAAAAAAACTTTTAATAAAGTTTAAAGACATAAATAAAACATTTTCAATAGTTTTGGGGACAATATGAACTTTTCAATAGTCTGGAGATAAAAGATGAACTTTTCAATAATTTAGAGATGAAAATGAATTTCTTAAAGTTTAAGATTGAAAATAACTTTTAATAAAGTTTAAGAACCAAAATAGTTTTGACTAAAAAAAAAAAGAAAAATTTCCTAACAAATCTTTTAGCCCTTAAACTTCCGTTTGGATACAGATTATAAATAAAAATTATTTTACTATTTATTTTATTTTTGCTACTATTTATAGGTCTCACTGTAATTTTTGGTACTATTCATAGGCTTTACAGTACTATTTCAACTAACTTTTACCTTTATTAATATTACTTTCAATAATAAGTTTTCAGTTTTAGTAACATAAGCGATATTTACACAGACTCTAAATGGAAGTGTTTTTCCGTCCTATTCAATGTTTTTTCTTATTTATTAGTTTCTTTGTGAGAATGGAACCGTTGGCAATTTCTACTATATATATATATATATATTTTGTAATTAAAACTAAATTTCTACTTATTAAAACTTAAAGAAAAAAGAAACATGCAAAGATTAGTTATGTCCATTGCTCTTGTATCATCTTAAGCATGCAAAGATTAGATACTGAGTTAGGAATTTGGACGACCCTTGTTAGCGGAGGTGGTTTTTGAAGTTGCTAGCTCCTTAGATCTCAAAACCCATATTCATTTTATTGTCAAAAGTTGATTAATTTGGCGACTAAACTCAATGATAAATTTGCACACTTATATTTTATGGGAAAGAGATTTGATCATTATAGTCTCTTGTTGCCTAGGATTAACCAACATGAATGATCTTCACTTCTCTTTTGCGTCCCAATTTGATGCTTATAACTGAACAGATTGATGATAAAGGAACTACTATTTTGGGTATTTGCTGGAATAACAACAAAACAGTAGTTACAAATCAAAAAAAAAAAAAAAAAAAAAAAAACCAGTAGTTACAATTGCACCGAGAGGCAGAGCATCCTCTACTTGGTTCTTCATAGCATGGAGGAGTTTTTCCTATTACCTACCATCGCTAAACCCCCATTAGACCAAAATTTATAGAGCATGCAAAGGCATGATGGATTGGACTCTCTGTCACTTGTCGCCTCTATCTTAAACTTGCAGCATAAAATACATCTGATTCGCGCACATCAGTCATGTTTGTCGAGGTATCTTTCTGCAATACTAGCATGAGCTGCAGCTCCTATAGGAAGAACATCTTCATCTATCATGAAAAATGGTGAGTGTCCTGTGTGTGTAGAACCCAATGTCTCGTTCCTTACCCCTATGTAGAAAAAGCCTGCAGGGACTACTTCAGAGTAAAAGGAAAAATCCTCAGCACCCATCATCGGAGGGACAACCCTGAAATTTGTTGGACCAACCAAATCAATGGCCACCTTCCTCACATGCTCATACATTTTCTCATCATTCACAGTGGGGGGATATATTGTGTTCTGCTTTTCAAAGAAATCAACCACTGCTGAGCATCTGTAAACGCGGGCCTGTTCCACAATTACCTGTTTTTCATGGTGAAGATTGTTGTTAGCTCAATTGATTTGTGAATGAAGAATCACTAAAAAAATAAGGGGACCCACAATAGTCATTTCTGGATTACATTTTGAAATAAATTTCTGCTGGCCCGCCTTGTCAAGGAAACAATTGTTTTCTTTCATTTGCTCGACAAAAGGCAGGTCCCCACAGCTTAGCAATGATGGGTTCTATTCTATAATTCTATTATAAACAGGCAAGGTAAAAAAAAGTTCCTGTTCTGCCCCGAGAGGGGTGGCCTGGTGGTTGGGATCTGTGAATCAGATTTGTGGTCCCTAGTTCGAGCCCGGGCGAGTACCTGGGGGGAATTTGGTTATCTCTACTGAGAAGCCCCTGATTACCAGCTTTCTCGAGGTACTAGGGTGAGATCTGTGGTCATCTCAGACCACAGTAGCTATGACTCAATCTAACATTCCTTAGGGGGTTGCCTTTATGGTCATGCCCAAGACAGTGAGTCACAATGATCGCCCCGCCCCCCCTTTTGTTCATCAAAAAAAAAAAAAAAAAAAAAAGGTTCCTGTTCTAATATTTGGTAAAGTCTTTGTCATTAATTATAGGACTGGTTCCAAGACAAACCTCTTCTATTCTTCGTAGAAGCTGGTAGAAGCTTATGTTGGAGAAAGCTCTAAAAGTACCACCAAGCACAACAGCATCCGGTATCATGTCAAGGTTTTTACCTCCATTAAACGATGTTACCGACACAACCTGAGTACAAAAAGACAGCCAACAGAAAATTCACCATTAAAGCAAAGTAACAGAAATTACACACAGTACAAATAATGAGCGCACGATAATGGATTGTAGGAGATTTTTCCAAATTGGTTTAGAATAAAACTTTGTCCTTAAATATACCAACCTGCGAGTCCAATGGATTTGCTTCGCGAGAAACAAGACCCTGTAAGCTGATAACCGCGGCCGAAGCTGCTAAAATGGGGTCAACAGAGTGGTGAGGATTCCCTGCCTGACCCCTCTTGCCACTAATTACAGCTCTGAAGAACCCACAGCCGGCAAGCAAAGGACCAGGTCTTGATCCAATAATACCTGTAGGATGTTCATGGGATACATGAACTGCGAAAATGGCCTCCACATTTTCCAGAGCCCCATCCCCTATCATCCTTTTTGCACCATTCCCTGCTTCTTCTGCTGGTTGAAACAGCAGTATTACAGTTCCCTGTGATACCAACCATACGGATATTTTCAGGATTGTCTTGCTAGTAAGCTTAGTAGTTAGTACTAGAAGCGAAAGAAATTGTCACACTTTTGTCTGAACAAATCCTGATTAACCAAAATAAATAAAATTAACTTGTAGATCAGGTTTTGACATGGATGTGTGCCGTTATATGTTTTAATAAAAAAAGTGTGCATGAATTTTAAATATTAAAAGGCTTCTTTGTGTAGTCTTCATCTTAATAAACCTCTCTCCTTGTCCTATACCCAACAATATTTTTCTTAAAAAAAGAACACCCATTTGGTGGTTTGTGTGGAACATTTTTATGTTTCAACCAACTAAGTCCCTAACAATTTAACTATTATAATAAGACATTATTGATAGATTGGGAGGGAATCATATTCTATTGTATGGCTTACTGATTCCAAAGCTTTTAAAAATTCTTTTGCTTAAATAGGGACACCCAAATTGACTCACATGCGTTCATCCATGCAAGACAAAAACTTTGGTTCATATTCTCAGCATCTTGAGCTACAACCATTTTAATATTTTATTTTCAAATTTCAAGTGGCATGTTGAGCGTTGAGCCTCATATATTTTAACATCTGAGCATGACTTGTTTCATGCATGTCAGACATAAACTTGGCCAAGCCACTGCGCCAATTTCTACTAAAAAATTAAGCCTTTACCTGTCTCCTTTTGCTTCTCTTTCTTCTCTCTAAATTGTAACCATCGTTGCCCAAAAGAAATATAAGGTCAGAATGCACACAAGACTAATCCTATTTTCTTCATCGACCCCTTCATGCCTCGTTTAAGAGGAAAAATGATATTTTTCCCTTTAAGAGTGTCATCACTCATCAGTATTATCTATTACCAATGGCCTTTCCTCACTCCTTCACTTATTTAATAATAATTAAAAATAAAAACCAGTACTGTACTATCCTTTAAAGTTTAACCAACCAGTACTGTACTATCCTTCACTTACATATATATATATATATATCATCCAAGAATACATCAAAGATCAAACTCATTGCTTTTCATAAGTCAACGCCCAACAAAGTGAAGAATATATTCACTAACCAGGAAGGTACAGCATAAGGAAAAAATGAAAATAATTTTAGACTTTAGCATCCTAAGATAATTCAGACTCCTTGCTTTTCATCAATCAACTCCCAAGAAAGTAAAGAATATATTCACTTACCAGCATGTAAATAAGCAAGTAAGAATAACTGTTGCTACAAATTAAAAGTGCTACAACAAGCCTACATAATGATGCATTAAACAGTTGAAAGAATAATATATTCTGCTTAAAGACCAAGCTTTTGAGAGATATCTTTCATAATTCTATACTTAATTTTGGTTTACCATTTATTTATTTTTTTTAAAGGGGTAGTGGCAGTGAACATATGTGAAAGAATTTATTATTAAAATTAATTATATTTTTCTCTGGAATATTCCAAAATTAAATGTCTTACACATGCGATATATATATATATATATATAGATAATATAATATAATTTTATCGTGGGTGTTTGATTGTGAAGAACACTCAAAATAGTCTAAGAGTAAGGGACAAATGCAACACCGACAATTATTAAAAATGAAAAAGGTAAAAAAGCAAAAGAATGACAGAAAATAGCCCATTATTTCGTGAGTCAAACCGAACATGGCAACCCTATTAATGTGTCAAATTTTAACCATATATGTCAAGAATAAATACAACTTGTAAGGTCACACCAAATCAATAAAGGATCTCAAAGTTAATCCCTGCTTTTTTTGGTAAATCAATTTTGTCCATACAATGTGACTCCCTTTTTAGCCGTGCTTTGGACTGTAGAAAACTAAACACACGATAGGGGAGAAAAAGCAAGGACAAAAGTTCATGCGACATATAATGATATCTATCATGTATGGGTTGCAATGAGTGGGTGCGATTTTCTCTAAGAGGAAGTTAATTGTGGGTTCCAATTAACTTAACATGTAAATTTGTTTGTTGTTGAATAAAAGATTTTAGGTTCAATCTTTGCTTACACTAACAATTGATGGATATCTTGGCCTGATAGTAAAGCACAATCATTATAAAGCCGACGCTATAAGTTAAAATTCTATCATACCTAAAAAGAATGAACTAGATTTAATTCTTGGAAAAGCATTTGTTAAATCATGCCATCCTTTCTACTCCTTTTATTCAAAAGGAACTTATTCAGATACATTCCCTAAATTAACCTTTAATCTGTGTGAAAAAGTAAAGCATAATACTTTGGATACCATTATATACACGTTGATCATGGGGGGTTCCACAAAATAAGATTTTTTAGATAAATATTATCTTCTTTTATTTTGACATTAGAGTACTTTGGTTTTTACACTTTTGGTTTGAACAATTACTTCCTAGGCATAAGGTTGGTGAGAAATTAACCCTCTATTAATATTTTCTACTAAAGTCGAACAGATTTAATTATTTGCTGTACATATGGTTTCTATCATTTTTTTTTTTTTTTTGAGAAGGTGGTTTCTATCACCTCATCAATAATTTTCAAATATTATTGTTATCACATGCATATCAAATAATTATGCCAAGAGGATTATAATTATATATTCAAATCTAAAGTTTAATAACCAAATTAACACATATTAAAGTCTCATAATGATATATATAAAAGCGCTATGAAAAGTTGAATATTGGGCACAAAGGTGGAAATGGAAAAGACATGACAGTGGGAAAAATGTGAATCATATGATTCGTTACAGCATTGAAGAAAAACACGGTACCAAACAGTGACTGAAGTGAAGACAAGTTATGCCACAAATGTCCAAAACTAGGAAACCAGAAATCTCTAAGGTCATGTATAGCTCGCTATGCACGGACCTATAAAACTTTTCGTGGATCCAATGTTGTCCACACAAATTCAAAGGATAGTGGAGTGAACCAAATGAACTTGCAAAAATAAATGAATATCACTAAAGATACAACCCCTTTTTTCAATGTATTGAGATGTTAGATTATAAATTTATAATTGGTATAATATCATTTTCATATTAGTACATTACTCCTAATATTTTTACATCACAACCTAACAATTCAGCAATGAAAAAGTAATGAATTTATTGCATGTATATCTGCCTTATAAGGGGAAAAAAATGGTCCTCACAATTTTTACCACGCAGTTTACCCTTAAGAAGAGAAAAGAGAAACTAGGGGAGACTTGGATGGGCTTTTCAGAAGCAATTAATTACCTAACATGCAAATATTCAAAAAGCTATTCAAACGTTTATGACTTTAAAAAGCATACAGCTAATTAGAAAAATTAGTGTGTATAATCATTTAATTAAGGCGTAATCTAATGGGAAAAATAGTTGAAACTTCTAATCAAAGGAATCATTCTTCAAAGGTCCTTGACTTATTTGAATTAATCTAAAAAGAAAAAGAAAAAAAAAGCCATACTTTTTATGATTGAATTTTAATTTATGACCTCCGTTTTTTATGGTCGTTCTTTCTTATTTGATTAAGACAATAATTAGTTTTTGGTACGAGTGGAAATCGATCTCAGTTCTCACCGGAGCTCAAAAAAAAAAAAAAAAAATTGAAATAACGAAGTGAAGCTAAACCTTTAAAAGATGTTCGCGACTCTTTAAGATCTTGGCAGCACCAATAAGCATAGCAACATGTGCGTCGTGTCCACAAGCGTGCATTTTGCCGGCAACTTTGCTTTTGTGTTCCCATTCAACAGCTTCCTGCAACAAATAATTAGCCATAATGTTAGCACAATATTTTTTTTCCATACTAACCAAATTTTGGTGCAACTTGAAAGCTAGTATAATAATTACCCCCAAACACAAAGTACAGAAAGAGAGGGATGTAGAGAACCGCCAAAGACAAGTACAAAGGGTATACATTATTTGGGGGGGGCTTAATGCTAGAAAATCCAACAAGATTCAAATGTAGCAATTGAGTGAGATACAAAAATGATCAAAGCCGCTATTTTAGTTCGTACAACTTTTACTTTGGGATCTGAACTTGTCCCATAATCTATCACATGGAATAATAATGTATTTCTATCCATTTTATTTATGTTTGTTAGTACAATCCTACATAAAAATATAAGTCAAACATGTGTCAGAAATATGACATCTTAATATCCATAAGAAGAATCAGGAAATTTTATCAGAGATATAATATCTTGACTTTCCACGTCACCATAAAAAAAGGATAATAGTATTTGGATAAGTCTGATGATACAAATTTCCTTACCTAAGATTTTACACCATCGAAACCATTTTTGTGTTATGGAAGGATCAGATGAGATGAATGTAAGAAAGTGTGTGATTTTTTATTTATTTATAAATAATAGATGATTATAGAGACTCAAAACCATTTTCACATACTATCATATTGATAGTTTGACACTAAAGATTAAAGGTGTATAACAAACCCAACTAAATCAAATTAAAATTCTCTCAAAAAAAAATTCAAATTAAAATAATTTTGAAAACACCAAGTAGGGGAAAAAAAAAATTAATTTCCTTAAAATATAAAACCCAAATGAAAAACCAAAAAAACTAGCAAAAAAATGAAAAACCAAAAAATTTATATAAGAGAAAAAAAAAAAAAAAAAAGTCCTTCAAAAGTTGTAAACTGTAATGATCTTTTAGATTAGAAAAGTGGGGGAAAAAAAAAAAAAACTGAGAAAACCCATAGTCCCTATTGAAAAAGAAAAAGGAACCTGAATAGGAAGTGCATCCATGTCAGCTCTGATGGCCACAAATGGAGGAGAACCAGTGCCGATCCAAGCTCGAATACCAGTTTTAGCCAAAGGGTATTTGTAAGTGATATCCATGCGGTCCAACTCGTCTCGAATCAACTTGCTGGTCTCGACTTCTTCGAAAGCCAGCTCAGGGTTCGAGTGAATCCTCCTCCTCAAACTTTTCAACCACTCCACCGTCTCCGGCCGCCGTGTCAGTCCCAACACCGCCTCTTTTGTCCACACCTCACCCTCAGTTGATGGTATTAAAGGAGACCCAGTAGTGCTCTTGTTTTTGTGGCTCGATGATGAAGGCCTCAAACTCAGACCAGAAGTACAACTACTACAGCTTGGATCGAAAAACGACCTGTCGTTTTCCGTGGTAGTTATTGGTTCTGCGAAAGGGATTATGGAATTAAAGGTGAACATAACAACAACGATTGAGAACATCATCAAAAGAAGCTTGTGAAAATTCATTTTTTTTCACATAAAAGAGAAAACAAGAACAAGAACAAAAACAACAAAGAGAGCTTTGTAGAAGAAGAAAATGGTGTGAGAGAGAGAGAGAAAGAAAATTTGAGCACGTGGAGATAAAAGAGGTAAAGGATAGGGGTAAGGGTAATAGAGCACGTGGGAGAATATGTAATGAAGGGTAGTGGTAGCGTGGTACTAATTTAAATACTATATTAATGTTTGTTTGTATGAATGTTTATAGTTGATTGATTAAGGCGTCGAATCGCAGCTCATGGGTCCCACCCATTTTTTTGTGGACCTCTTTTCAAGTATAGACTTTTTTTTCTTTATTTCTTTTTGACACACTCCCCTGCTTCGATGATAATGATGAATTGATGATGATATTTTTATTCAATTTCTTTTTCTTTTTTTTTTCATTTTTTACTTAGGAGATTGGAGAATAATATTAAAATATGTCACCTCATGAATTTTTTTTAGTAGAAAAAAATGAATTTTTTATATAAGATGATGAAAATGTAAAATCGCGTCATACCACTGACATAAAATAATCTCTACCTACGAGGGAAAAAAAAAAACTTTACTTTTAAACAATTTAGATATATATTTTTTAAATGGGTAATTTTGAATATATTACATATAAAGTAAAACTTATTTATGGTTCTTTAGGTGGAGTCTAAATCTTCCATCTCATTTTTTTTGCTTCACTCTATATTTCACCAATAAAAACTTGCCACATGTTCACATAATTAATTAAATACTACAATTATTGACTTATTAATTAATTAGGTGAACATGTGGCAAATTTTTATTTGTGAAGTATAGAGTGGAGCAAGAAAAGTGAGATAGAAGATTTAGACTCCTTTAGGTGTAGTAAAGTTTTAAATTGAATTCTAAATATATTTAATATAATACTATGTTTTTGGTTAATTAGAGATTATATTAATTTAAAGTAGGAAAGTTTAGATAGAGCCTCTCAAAGCACTTTAGCATCTAGTTCAACTTCTA
This sequence comes from Quercus gilva, assembly GCA_023621385.1. Classification (NCBI taxonomy): domain Eukaryota; kingdom Viridiplantae; phylum Streptophyta; class Magnoliopsida; order Fagales; family Fagaceae; genus Quercus; species Quercus gilva. The sequence continues at coordinate 40,847,596 of CM042481.1, forward strand.
AAGTTTGAAAATTCTTTGCAATGCAAAGCTTCAAATCATCTCTCAAGGCCTACAATTCAGCCTCCATACTGGTTGCTATTCCTATAGATCTGGTGTGGGCGCAACCAAGGGGGGGGGGGGGGGAAGGGGAGGGGGAAAGGTATGCCTCAGTTGAGTGGACCGGGAAGGAGAAAAGAAATGGAGTTGTCACCTAAATTAAGTCTAAGAACCATATATATAGCACCCTTCATGAAAGGACTGATTTTACTATCAGAGTACGGGTTCGAAGTCTAGGTATGGCTTGGGAAGGTTTTAGGCACCCAAGACCACCTGTGGGTCGAATATCATTCATTGTGTCTTACATCTTAATCTTGTTAAAGGCATATTAAATATTGTCATTTTAGACTCACACACACACTAACATACATCTATCATGGCAACTCATATCAAACCTAGCATACATCTATCACATATAGCATTCGTTACATCCAAGGCAGAAACATGTATATATCAAATCAAGGTAGAAACATAGGCATGGTAAGATCAAAACAACATGACAACATATTCATAGCAAATCTAGATTGCACGTCTAATATACATCATATCCATCATATCCACAACTAGATGCATGTTCATGTGAATGCATGACTTATCTTACTCCACCACAGCATCTATGCATCAATGCATGGTCATATGAATGCTTGTTCATGGCAAAACAAAAGAAAACATTAAAGGAACCTTAATCTAGCTTGTGAAGAACAATCAAACAAACAAACAGAAAAACAAAGACTTACAAGTATAAAGAGGAACAAGGCAGTGGCATATTATATAAGAGAAATGAAGAAACAGAAGCAAAAAGGGTTGAATTAGGATTTATGGGCCTGAGTATGCGTGTGCATACATAAAGCATGCGTGCGCATACATAAAGCATGCGTGCGCAACTCAGCTGTATTCGTATGCATGCAAAAAGCATGCGTATGGATACACGCCTCAAAACCCTAACACAAAAAAGCAAGAACGCAGCAACTCAGAAATGAAAAACTAACAACTTAACATGCTTTACATCAAAAGATAAAGAAAACCTAAACTAAGTAGACATATTATAGCACAAAAATAAGCAGTAGAAATAGAAATAAAGATCAAAACAAAGAAAAATAAAAGAAAAGAGGTGAGAAACTTTATACCTCAAAACAAAAGCTCATTAGCTTGATTTTGACCGTTTCCCTCAGTCAAATCTATTCATAATCAAATACAAAAGTGATTAATTATTTTAAAACTCCAAGATCAAGGCCAGAATTAGAAAAATATTGACTTGAAAGTATTTCGTGAAAAACTCCCTTTTTGATACACTATTTCTAATGAATCTTGTGTTTTCTCTTAGAATTTTTTATGTGTTTTGAAAAGCTACTATGTATGGCTTTATATAGTGAGAAAATAGGTTTGAAACGACTCCCAGACGATGTTAGATTCATTCCAAAATCCATCTTTAATATAGAAAAACTTGTCTTTCATAGTTTTTGAAACTCTAACATGCGTACGCGTGCCCTAGGGTTTCCCTAGTCTTTATTTTTCCAAAAATAGCTTATTTTATTCATAAAAAGAGTTATATTTTTCATAAAACATTTTTTTTCAAGTCAATTTCAATATGATTGGGCCCTAAACCAACCTTGGCCTTTAGAATTTCAACATCATTGTGAAACGGGAGCCCGAGTTGTAAGGGGTACAAAATGCAGTGTCTACATCTAGAAAAATCGAGCACTCACTACTATTATGATCTCGAATGATACCTCCACCTCCTGCCATGACCAGATTCCCTAAAGTTAATCCATCCGTATTCAGTTTGTACGAATTTAGCTCTGGTTTTTTCAACCTCAAATTAACCTGACTTCAAGTAGCAACCTGCTTGTCACGCCCTGCACAATGATAAAAATTTAGAGATAGATTCCTCACTTTTCCATCCAACCTGTAGTTTGGTTCCTCTTTTTTGAAAAATATCTTGTTTCAATGAAGCCATAGACTCCAAAAACCAAATGCAAAGAAGTGGTTCCATGGTAGTTTCTGATCTTCAGAGGTCATTGCTAAACACAAATTCTTCTTTCACTTGCTGGATAAATCAGAGTTTAAAAAAATTACCATCACAGCAAGTGTAACCTGAATTTAGTCAGAAAACTTTAGCAAAATTATAATCACGCAGCACGTGGATAATGGTCTCACTCTCTCTACCACAAAGTTCACAAATGTTTTCTTCAATAATACCTCTAGTCATAGGCAGATCCTTGATAGGAAAGCTATAAAGTAACATTTCCACACAAACACCTGAATTTTTGGGATAGTATCAAGTTTCCATATCCATTGCCCAGAGAAATTGTTAGGAGACTCCAGTCCACCATTAAAAAGTTTATAGGCTGATTTTCCTTCAAAATTGCCCGATGGAATAAGCCAAAGTCAAAGCATCAATACACATAGGAGATAAAGGCATTGGGATTGCCTTTATTTTTAAAAAGATGCCAGGAGGGAGAACAAAAGAGATGCAATTGGTGTTCCATAATGCCTCATGGGTGACATCACTAACCATGAAAGAGTCTTCATTACGATTGAGAGGACCATAAATTAGAGATCTTAATGCCCTATCAGATAGCCACTTATCATGCCACAAATTAAGAGTACTACCAATGCCTACTTTCCATTTGAAACCTTATAGGAAAATGTCATAACCCCTTCTTCATTCCTGCCTATGTTTTTGAACAGTTCCTTTTAGGATTTTTGTACTTACTACTGAACACTTTGGCCCACGGTTGTTCTCTCTCTGTATGTAGCCTCCAATTTAATTTTGCTAGCAAGGCCAACTTTTTTGGTTTAGTTGTAGATATTCCCAGTCCTCCCCATCTCTTTAGTCTCATAACTTTTTCCCAACTGACTGTGTAGCTTTCTCTTCTCCGCAATTGTACCCCATATAACGTTCCTACTGATCTTATCTATTGTGTCCAAAGTCTTCCCAGGAAGCATGGTTCCTTGCACAACATATACACGTATTGCAGAAAGAACCGACTGAGTCAGTCTGTTAGATTGACTCGTCTTGCAAAGGACAAAAGATGAGCCTTCCATCTAGCACGTTTACTCTGAACTCTTTCTATGACATAGTCAAAATCATGATTGCTGGAACCTGGAAGTTTTAATGGAAAACCCAGGTACTTCCCAAGATTTGGGGTGGAATTAAGATCAAGACAAGAGCCAAGCGCACCTCTCCTATCTTCAAATACTCTTAGAGTTTGTTTGGTACGTGTGTTTAAATAACAGCTTTAAGTTTTTTTAGAAATACGTGTGAGTGAAAAAGTGTGTTAAAAACTTAAAATATGTGTAGTGTTATTTAAAAACTGAAAACATATGTTTAAACTTGCGTACCAAACATGGCTTAGTCTCTCACAAATTGACTCTTATTATATAACATCCATGAGTCAGTTCTCACACTAACCCATCAAGTTCTTTTTGATTAAATTACAAATTAAGGTAGCGTTTGGATTCAGATGAAATGAGGTGTGTTTGCGTTTCTGGCATTTCACGCCTCTTTTTTTTTTCTTACAAGCCGTGAATGTTGACTTTTTTTAGTGAACAGTGCACACAGTGAGTTCCGTGCACTATTTATGGGACTCACAAACTTTACTTTTCAGAAATTTTTTTATTAAAAATAGGTTTCACGGTACTATTTACACATTTAAAAATTATTTTGCTATAATGTTTTCAATTTTTAATTTTCAGTTTTCAGCTATATCCAAATAGACCTTAAGTCTCTAATTTTTACTTAATTTTAATAAAGTTTTTATATATTTTTTCATTTCAATATGTCTACTTTTATTTACTTCTAATATAATCATTTCGTCCAATTCTCAAAAAGAAGAAGAAGAAGAAGAAGAAGAAGAATGGGTAATTGTCCCACATTACTTAAAAGAGTGTGTTATGTGTAGTATAACTTGCCTCATCCTCCCTTAAAGGAAGGATATCATGGTTTTTTAGTGGAATTGTGGTATGCCTTTATGTTAGAAGTTAGAACCCCTTTCCCTCTTCTTTGTATTTGTGTACGTGTTTGTTTCTCAAAAGAAAAAGAAAAAAAGAAGCCCAAAATAGCGTTGTTTTGGAGTAAAAAATGAAAAAAAGAAGAAGCAAAACTACACTTTTCTCTCTATAACTTTGATCAATTGTCATTTTAATCCACTAAATTTAAAACTTATCGTTTTAATCCATTAACTTTGATAGCATTGTCACTTTAGTCATTTTGTCCACTGCCGTTAAAAAGTTGTCATTAACTCCATCAAAACAACATGGTTTAACATTTTTAACATAAAAATAATAAATTTGGAGATTATTTTGTTAAATTTTTAAATCCAAAACAATGGCAATCTCTAAATTTAGTAGATTAAAATGACAATTCTTCAAAGTTAATAGATTAAAATGATAAATTTTCAACTTAATGGAATAAAATAATATGCAATTGATCAAAGTTAATAGACTAAAGCAACAAATTTTAAATTAAGTAGATTAAAATGACAATTCATTAAAATTATAGGATGTAAAATGTATTTTTGGCTTAAAAAAGACTAACACTAATGTCAAGATTGGATAAAACTAGACAGAACGGCTAAATTAAAACACATTAAATTTAAATGATTGAAAAAAATAAAACCCCCAAACTTGAAGCATTAAATTAAAGTGTTAAACTTGCAGACATGAAGGTTGAAGGCCGTGAAATAAATTTTCATGCGCATACAGGGTCAAAAGAGTCTTTACAAAATTTAGGTACAGTACCTTAAGTATTATTTTTAAAGTTTTTCTCTTAAAATTCAGTTATGTGGCTACTTAACTAAAAAGACACTTCCATCTTATGAGAAAAAATCCACATGATAGAATTTTAAGAAATGAACCTAAAGAACAACAATTAACTACTAAACTAAATCCGGCTTATTTTTAAAATAAATATTAAATATATCAATATCATTTGACAATGACCCTTTTTTTTTTTTTTTTTGATGATGGAGACAATTACCATATTTGATACAGAGATATGTCAGTTTGGACGTAGGTCATGACATTTGCGCAATGAAAAGGATCTCTCATTCATCAAATTTAAAAATAAAAATAAAAAAGGCCGTAATTGATTGGGCACTACAATTAATCTAGCCACTATTAATAATTATAATTGGAATGTTAAAATAACTCATGAATATAGAGCAATTTCGTCATGGCTATTTGAAAAGTTGGCACGTAATTGATAATGTGCATTTAGGAAGCAATGAAAATTATAAATTATTTCACTATTCAGCTTATTTTTGCTATTATTCATGGTTTCACTGTACTTTTTAGTATTATTCATGAGTTCCATTATACTATTTCAACTAATTTTTACCTTTAATTACAATACTTTCAGCAATAAGTTTTTAGTTTCAGCAAAATAAGCAGTATCCAAACAGACCTTTAGTGCGAGTTTGGCTCTAAATTAAAAAGGCAGCTTATTTTATTATTTAACTTATTTTTGCTACTATTCATGGGCCCAACTATACTTTTTGATACTATTTATAGATTCCATTATACTAATTCAGTAACTTTTATTTTTATCTACAGTACTTTCAGCAAAATAAGCGGATTCCAAACAGAACCTTAAACTGAATTCTATTTTTCGTGGTAACATCCTCTCAATATATCAGTTATCAATAATGCTACAGACACACATATTTTTATAATACTTTTACAAATTATGGATATGACAATTTTTATTGGCTTTTATCCGAGCTCATTACTAATATCATTTCTTTACTTCTCAAGAATCACTCACTAGTTACTACATTTTGTAAATTTTTTGTAAAATAGTTTTACACCAAAATCATAAGAAATTTTTTTTTAAAAGAAAAAGATGAAAAAAAAAAACTTATGATTTTGGTGTTTATTACCAACTAAAAGGTACTTATTAATGACATTAACTACAAGAAACAAACTTAATGATTGGTACCTCAATAGTCATAAAAGGTGGATGAGATTAGAGTTTGCTAAACCACTTGTTGTAATTATTGTTCTATTTGTTTTGATGTAAAATATTTTTTTAAAAAGGATTTCCCATTTTTAGGTGTTTGTTTGCACGTAAAATATAATCAAATTTGTATAATATTTTTCGTTGACCATAAAATATTTTATAAAAAGTTGTAAAATGTTTTACACTTGAAATTTTTTGATAAAAAAATTTCCAAAAACATACAATGGCTTCCCCTCTATCATCTGGTCAGTAAGTCACTTGTCTAGTGCCCAGAGACACCACTTCAGCGATCGATACCTTCGATTTAGTGTCCAGTGACTCTACTCCGCGACTGGTGTTCGAAGACTTCGCTTCGACGACTGGTGATTTCACTTTGTGACCGGTGTTAATGGTCTAATATTTGAAGACTCCACTCTATCGGCTGATGTTGACAGTCTAGTGGTAGGAGGCACCTTAATGGAAATCGGTGTTGGCGGTTCAATGGTCGGAGAAGTCGCACCAACAACTGGTGGCCAAAGACGTTGCGTCGTAACTAGTGCTGAAGATATAGTAATTGAAGACTTTGTTTTGTCGACCAGTGTTGGTGGTTCAGTCATTGGAGATACAGCTTTAACGGTGATCGTTGGCAATTTGGTCGCTGAAGCCACCACTCTGATTGCCAGTTCTAATGGCCTGGTCACTGGACCTTTAGCACTAGCAGCTTCAGTGTTGAGCTATCATTTTTTTGTGTTTTGCTTGAAAAATTTTATTTGTCAAACCGAACACTTGAAAATGTTTTACTGAACATGTTTTACATGTAAAATATTTTACAGTGGAAAAATATTTTACTTCAAAACAAACAAAGCTTACATTTAAGGGGATATGTTCCAATTAATTCAATTAGTAAAGTGTTCCCATACCACCATGCATCTTTGACATTATGGTCACTCTACAAATATAAAGTTCCTGTGGAATAGAGAGTAAGGATCAAAATTCAAGCCTCCAAGAAAGTGCTTGTAAAGTTTTTTGTTGTCAATTATAATGGAACATATATTATAAGTTAAAATTCTATCATATAAAGGAAAAAAAAAAAATACATGTAAGGAAAATTATTATCTATATATATTATAAAACCGAAGTCTTTAACTTTTTATTGACTTTTTGAGAGTGTGCCACGTAAGCTTTACTACTACTACAATTTTCCACATCAATAATATTTTTTTTAAAAAAAAGACTCTTTTCAAAGGTAGACTCTCTTTTATTCGACTCTCTCTTTCAACCCAATAACCAATATCCTTCTTTCTCAGCCTTCCAACCCTCCGTTGTCACTACCTTCAATCCCACAGAAACATAGGTGAGCACATCTCCCATAAGCAGCAAGTTGATTCATGTAATTTTTGCAACTATTCTTTCGTATTTTGTACTTTTGGGTTGCTGAATTCGTAATTTTGAAAATTGAATACAATTGCAATTTATTTTTTTGGGTGCAACACATCACGCTTAGGAATCCTAATTTACTTGGGTTTAGAAACCCTTTTTTTTTTTTTTTGGTTATTTGTTGCGTTAACCTATGGCCAGAGTTGTTAAACCGATTCAACATAAAGGATAAGCCAATTAAGGAGTAGAAGTATCAATCCCACGACAACACTACCTATTTGGTTTCTTTTCTTGGGTGCACCTTGCTGGTATAGCAGGAACATGTTGGTTATGAGGTGCTATATACATATGACCTTAAATTATAAATTCTATTCAGTTCTTTTATGTGTTTCTATACAGTTTTGTAGGCTCTATTAAGTACTATTAGGTGTTATTGATATTAGTTTTGTTGGGTGTTGTTGACATATAATTAGTATTTTTATTTATAATTCAGCCGCTAATACTGTTGTTGGTTAGTGCTACTTTTGTTAGGTTTTTTCTTTTGTTTTGGATTTAATTTTGTGAATTCTTATTTGGGTTCATATAGCTACCACTTAAAAACTTGATTTTAGTGTATAGTTTCTTTGTAGGCATTGATCCGTGAGCCTTTAAATTCTAGATATAAATTCAAAATTCATAAGGAATTTTAGATTCTGATTCTTATTTGTTTCCATTTGAGATTTATCTGTTCTAATTTGATCAAAGATGGAATCACAATGGTCTTTGAGATTGTGCATTTGAAATTTCAGGAAAAATTGAGCTATGGGTCTACATTAAGATTAGAGTTTGGGATTTTTATCAATGGGAATGATTTGTGGGTTCAATGGATTTGGGTTTGATTTAGAGGTGGCTTAGTGTTAACTTCAAGGAGAGTTGCAAGATTAGCATACCTCGCAACTCTATGACATTATTCACATCTTAAATCACAAAAAGTATCCATCAATAACCACTAGAAGCACAATTGCAATGGCAGCTGCACACCAATCTCATTTAGTATCTCATTAAAACCTGCAATTTCATCGTTATAAAAGCATTACAAAATACACACAAACACACTAATCATTGTCAGAAACACCAGAACATTTACTACCTCTTTGTCTCCCTGCATTCTATCAACATTTTTCCAGTTTTAAGTCCAAGAAAATTCTTTCAGTTCCAAGAAAATTTTTGTGGCTTAAACCCTATGGTCAAGAAAAGTAATGTTTGTGTAAGTTATAGAGAAGAAATCCACTAATGTGGTTCAAGATCATCATGGATGGATATTTGGCAAAGTTCATTAATAATTCAGAAGTTGTTTCTGATGCATATTGGAGTATGAAATTAATTAGGTAGATTAGGTAAAGATCATCTTGAATTATCTAAAAATTATCATAATATTGATCATTACTACTTACATGTTAATCAAGATCTAACATTTTAGGTGGTTTTTTAGGATCATCAAGATCTATTATTGCTTAAATTTTATAAATTCTTTCTGCTTTTAGGTAATGCAATTGGTTTGAATGATTGACAGGATGCTTTTAAACCCATATTTAATGACTGCATTATAATGATTTTTAGTTATCTGAGTTCTGAAATTATCTTTCATAGCAAACTTCTTTTGTGTGTGTATAGGCTTAATTGCAATGAGTTCAACAGTGACTTCTACAAAAGTTATTTTTTTATTATTAAATTATTGACATGATTATTGTTGACGATGCTCTTTTATATGTTAGAAAGGAATTGATATTACTCTTTGATATAATGTAGAAGAACTGCTGGACAAACCTATTGTGCAGTCACTTGAAAAAATTCAATAATTCAAGGTTTCATTAAATTCATTGACATTGTACTTGGTTTATCTTTAAAACGATTGAGGCCAAATTCAAGTGCTATTTTTGGTTCTTTGGTTGATCTTTAAAACAACTATTGCCAAATTCAAGTGCACTTTTTGGTTCTTTGGAGATATAAGAGGGGAGGGGTTTGGTTATTTGGTTCTTTGGATCTGAAGGAAAGAGGAAACATTTTGGTTGAGAGCAAGCATTACAAATGGTCTCAAAGGCTATTAGTGCATGTTGACAAGTTTGGGGTTTGATGGTGCCACAAAAGTTTCAGTGGAAGTCTTCTCTTAGTTATTAAGCTATCATATATGTAAATAAGGCTACATATTGAAAAAAAAAGAAGTTAGTAAATTAGGCTTGGTATTGGAAGTTCTTGCTTAATACTGAGAGTTACAAAAAGCTATGTTCAACTACTAAACTACCTGAGTGTTCCTTAAAACTTTGGGATATGGTTTATATAATAGGCCTCAATAAATAGATCAATCATCACATATTTAGAAACAAATATGTAGCTTTGCAATGTGAACTAGACATTTCACTTGCATATCTCTTTTCCAACCACAAAATGTACCAATAATGAGAAGCACTATTTTGAATGGTAGCTTAATTGGAAAATAAATTTGCTTTGCCAGAGGAGCAAGGATTTATAAATTTTTTGTTTTCATCAATATAAAGGAAGATGATACAAAAAGAAAAATAAATAAATAAATATGTTCTTAAATATTTTTCTGAATTTTTTGTGCATCGCATGGGTTAGCGACTAATTATTATTAAGAGCAAAGATTAGACAAAGAAACGTTCTTATGTTTATGGACATCGTGTTTTCCACATACTGAAAAGTTTTACAGTTTTTTCATTTATCTGCTTAAAGTGCAAGTCGTTTGACGATTTAGGGACGAGTCAATTTGAAATGCTCCCAAATTTGTTTTTCACATGCGTTGAAACTTGAAAGGGACTCACAAAACAAAACAATAAAGGTTTTGGATGTTTAAATACCTTCACATGGTCAAGTTTCCTTTTCTAAAAAAAAAATTCATAAATAAAAGAAAAAAAAAATCTAAACCTAGCTAGAATAAGCGAAGTGAAAATTGGTTCTCACTTTACTTAGGTAGAATTTATTTTTTGATATAAGATAAAAATTCTACTCTAACCTAATCTAAGTGTATATGTGTATGAAATTCCCTTCTAGAGACTTGAATCCCGACTCTTGTCTCCTACAACCCACAAGCATTTATACTTATGGAGTGACCATCACGTTTAAAGTGTGCGACGATAATCGAAGTAGAATTAATAAGTTATTGTTGACCAGGATCGAACTCGGGACCTTCATATAATTAGGTAGAATTGGATTATGCTTCATGCCATAAAAAAATTAGTTGTATTTACATTGGGAACCCGATACATTTAACGCCTCCTATAATTAATTATACTTGCTATTAATGGGCCTATGATTAATTCTTAATTAATCTGTTTTGTAATTTAATGGCGTTGTCCCGTTGAAATATTGTAAGAGCGTATTTTTCGAAGTGTAAAATAAAATGAAGGGATTTAACGATTTTAAAAAAAGAAAAAGAAAAAAAAAAGTGTTTAATGTTGAAATTAAAGCTCACAAACGGAAGCCAACGTCACTACTCACAAATCATTACACGGTAATGGCATTGATAATTGATATTATAGAAGTCGCTTACTTGATCTTTGTCGTTAGCCGTATAGGTATAAATAATAGTTAGCAGCATATTTAAGAGATATTTATAAAACTTTTGAATTTGTGAACCAAATTAATGAGACCACCGACCAATGACTTTTTTTGGTACATATGATAGCGATTTTAATTTATTACTCCCTCCGTCCCATTTTTTTTGTCATGTTTGAAAAGTCAAACTTTTTAAGGGAACATCATTTATTATCTTGTCTATCTATAAAAAATGTATAAGTTTCCAAAACTACCCTTAAAAAAAATTATCAAAAAATTGAATTAGTAAATTAATAGGGGTATAATAGGAACATTAGTAAATTAATGACTTTTATTTTTAGAAACAGGACAATATTTTGGGACATCTCAAAATGGAATAGAGGACAAAAAAAGTGGGACGGAGGGAGTATATTATTCTTCTTTAAAAAAAAAAAATCAAAATATTAATCATAAGATTCATAACAATATTCGATTCCAAAATTTGTTAACTCAAAACCACTATTACCAGAACTCTACTAAAAAGTCATGGTAACTTTTAAAAGAGAAAATGATAAGTTATACTACACACACCATATTTTTTTTTTTTTTTTTTTTTTTTTGTGTGTTAGAACCTCTTTCCTTTTTCCTTGTGTGTGTGTGTGTTTGTTTCTCAAAAAAAAAAAAAAAAAAAAACCACTATTACCAATAAATTGGAGTAATTTGAATGTCACGTAATTAATTTTTTTCTCTCTCTCAAAGGGTAAAGGGGAGATCAATCATTTCGATCATACTTAAGGTGACCACAGCTACTCCATACCCTCTAATTAACAATGCTTGAAGTTCCCAGATGATAAGAGAGTTACAAACGTTCACTTGGGTGGGTTTGAATTAACCATGTATATAGTTTAACATTAACCTCGTGCAAGGATCCAATAATTTTGGTTATGATAAGTAATAATGCTCGATCTGAATCAATATCACACTGTCGCGAACTTAAAAGCCTACTCGACCTTAGCATTCTTATTGTTGGGTCATACCCTTTATGGTGGCAATGCCCTTAGAATCTTAGATAAACCAAAGAAATCAAGTAAACAAATTTGTATGGATCTGTTTAAAACTTTTCTCTTTCTATCCAAACATACGGTAAACTTAGAATTAAAATTCTCTCCAATCTATAAAAGAAATTAAAATGGTCAATTTCATGTTGAAAATTTAGTTTTTCATAAATTATGTATACTGTTAGGTTCTAAAAATTTAAAACAATTGGTAAATCGTGAACACAAACTTGTCTAGATATAAATCCTAGAGTTTATAGGTATTATTAGACAATGTTCAAGGTGATTCAAGGCAAGATTTAAGAACACGCAAGCTGTAAAAAAAGAATTCAGAATCTGTTTGGTTCAACCAATTGAGAGATAGGCTCGACCGATCGAAACAGGTATCTGCAGAATTCTATTTCAATCCAAACTCTACTTAAACGTATTGGGTTTCAAGTAAAACACTACTAGTATATAAAGGAAACCCTAAGCACGTTTTTATAAGACTTTTCAGAGAGAGAAGAGTGTGCCTCTTTTGTGTTTAGGGTTTTGTACCAAAAAAGCTCTCTCATATCTTCTACCGGTGTTATTCCTTGAAGAATTTCAAGATCTGGTATTATAGAAGTTGCTACCTTTTCTAGTCATCAAAGGTGCTGATGATCTAAACCTTCAAGGGTGGTCTTGGAGTCATAAACAGGAGAGTTTGTGTTTTTGTCATAAGTGTGGGTGCTTGTGTTGCAAAGGCCTAATAGAGAAGTAGTTCGTGGATTTGGAGGTTGCACGTAGTCGTGTCAGTAAGTTCTACATGTGATAGCAATAGGATGTTAGTGGTTTAAGTCTTATTGTAAACTTTGATTCTCTAGAGTGGATTTGCTTTTTACCTTGAAGATAGCTAGGTTAAATCGTCTCTAGGTTTTTTACCGGTTTGGTTTTCCTGGTTCATCATATTGTTTTGTTATTTATTTTTCCACTGCTTTACATGATATAATTGTTTTGTTTTAACCTAGATCTGAATAATAAACTTAAGTATTTACTTGGTTAATTAATTAGATTAAACAATCTAGCTTACAGGGATCTAAAAATGTATATATGCATTTAAATATATATAAAAAATTCCAAAAAAAAAAAATCAGAAAATAGAGCATCTAATTATAGAAACAAAAAAGGAAAGGGTTGTATTCATTAAAGATAAACGCGTGGAGGGCACAAACCTCATTGCCAACAAGACTAGTAGTCTTTTTTTTTTTTTTTTTTTTTAATGAACAAGACTAGTAGTCTAGTAGGAGAAAGAGAAGTATTAGAATGAAAGACTAGAAGTAGTACTCTTTTGTTTGTCTACCTCGGTGATTATTGGACCACCTGTGAAATGTGAATATATATTTTTTCCCTTTTTCTTCGATCAATCATTTTCGTAGATGTAAATGTAACGGACGTCTGTCTGTGGGGTTACATTGGCGTGCAATTTCCACATTTGCAACCATTAAATCAAGAAAAATACAAAGCCCACCGCACTTTTTTTTGATAGTTTGAATATGGTAGAAAATGAAGTTTATTTGTGATATGGGTATTGTTTAAATTCATTTGGAAAAATGAGGAGAAAAGCGAATTTCGGCAATACTATTGCTGAAATTTTGAGAAAAAGTAGAAGAGAGGATAGAGAAATTATGTTACGGAAGTGGAGAGAGAAAAATGAATTTTAGCAATGGTATTGCCAAAATATGTGCCCAAAAAAACCCAGCTGGCCTACCTGAAATTGGAGACTGACTTGATTGAAATTAGAAAAAAGAAAAAAGAAAAAAAACTAAATTGTGGCAAGAGTAATGCAACAGCCACAAACTATTTTATAATATTTTTACAAATTGTTATTATAGCCAACTTCTTACTGGTTCTCATCATGGCCACCAATAACATCACTTTTTTTATTTATTAATAATTACTCACCATATCAGTAGTTTGTAAAAATTTTTGTATCTCTAGCATTTTGCCGAAAGTGGATGATAAAAAAAAAAAAAAAAAAAAATCAATTGTGGCAGTTGAATTGCCGAAATTGGAGTAAAAAAAAAAAAAAAAAAACTGAATTGTGGCAAGAGTAATGCTACAGCTAGGGGTGTCCAAGCGGGCCGCCCAGACCCGCCACCACCCGATCTGACAGCTCCGGCGATTGAATGCAGGTTCGGATCTTTCTAAACCCGACATCGATGGGTTGGTTGCGGGTTTCCTTTCTCAAAACCCTTGAAACCTAACCCGCTCGTAATAGTTATTATTTTTGACGATTTTTCAAGGATTTCAAATCAGATCCGGCGAGATCTCGTCAAGATCCATCAAGATTTAGTCCAAATCCTTTGAGATCTAGCGAGATCTCGTCGTTATCTGACTAAATCTAAACCAGATCTTTTCGGATTCGGCCAGATATTGCCTAGATCTCGACAAATCTGGCCAGATATTGTCGGAACCGACCGGATCTCAACGGAACTGGCCAAATATCGGCCCCAGTGATAAAACTTAAGATCGACCAGATACAACCCGAAACTAATGAGACCGACAGATCCGATTAGATAGTTTGGGTTGGTTTCGAGTTATTTTATAATCCATCCAAATTATTCGAGTCGACTCTGGGTTGGGCACAAACCTAACCTGGCCTGACTCATGGACAGCCTTAGCTACGTCTTGCCACAATCCTTTTTTTTTTTTTTTTTTTTTTTTACTCCTCCAATTTCAACAATTCAATTGCCACAATTGAGTTTTTTTTTTTTTAATCTTCCACTTTTGGCAAAATGCTAGAGATACAAATTATTGATATGGTGAGTGATTATTGGTAAATAAAAAAGTGATGTTATTGGTGGGCCTTGATGAGAACCAGTAAAAAGTTGGTCATAACAACAGTTTGTAAAAATATGGTAAAATAGTTTGTGGCTGTAGCATTACTCTTGCCACAGTTTGGTTTTTTTCTTTTTATAATCCTCCAATTTTGGCAATTCAATTGCCACAATTCCGTTAGTTTTTTTTTTTTTTTTTTAAACTTTTTTTTAAATTTTAATTTCAGTTAGGTTAGTCTCCAATTTCAAGTAGGTTAGCTAGGTTTTTTTGGGCACATATTTTGGCAAATATCATTGCCGAAATTCCTTTTTCTCTCTCCCACTTCCATGACATCATTTGTCTCTCTTCTCTTCTACTTTTTCTCAGAATTTCGGCAATGGTGTTGCTGAAATTCGTTTCTCTCCTCATTTTCCCAAATAAATTTGAACAGTACTATAGACACTCAATTTTGCATCCATGATTTAATCAAGGAGGATGATTAGAGTGACCATCCATGTACCCTAAAAATCATGATTGCATTACATGCATTAATTCATTCATTGCATATCATAAAAATAATCTTGGGATTCTAATGGTCGCGACGGTATGTTCGATTTCCAAATCGTACTGTCAGATCGAAAGATATCACATGATCAAGTTTGCAAGGTCAGTATGCATTGTGTCTAGGTAGAGTCGACCACACATGATTAATTTAAATTAATACTAATTGGTTAAACAATTAAAATTAGTTAAATAATTTTGTGGTTGGTTGATAATTAGTGTCTAAAATAGGATTGCTTGCATAGGATTAAAGGGGCTAATTGGATAACAATAAAACTGTGGATAATTTGAACTTTATCAAAATTTATTTTAGAGTATTTATCTACAAGATAATTGTTCCTAAAAAGACTTGAATTATCCAAAAAAGAGATAAAAATCTTAGAATACGGATTGAAAACACGTCTAAGTGCAATGACTGGTTCAAGGAAACCTAAAAAAGGAGTCCAAAACGCACTCAAACACGAAAGTGTGATTAGCACCCAAAAGTACCATTCGGCACTTTTAAAGTGCCGAATTGCACTATTTTGGGCTTTGACCCAATTCTTTTCGGGTGCCAATAAGGCACACCATTTTCGACTTTTTTGAAGAAAGACGTGTCTCAATTTGCATTCTACCCGTGGTTGCTTATTTTTTAAGCATTCCAGTCTCTATAAATAGGAATTGGATCCCAAAATTCAGCACATTCTTTTACACTCTAGGAGTGACACCTTTTCAAACTCAAATTTCTTATCCCTCTTTTCTGGTATTCTCTCTTAAACTAGGGTTTTTAAATTTCAAAGATAATTGAATAAATTTCTTTCAATCCTAAAACATCCTCTCAAGAAGAAGAAGTGCTCCATGCAAGAGGTTGTTTCTGATTAGCCTTTTCTTTTCTTAATGCTTCTCTTATTGTGATGATGTATGTATGTTTGTTTGTTTGTTTTTTTTTTTTTTTTTTAGTTTAGTCGTTTAAAGTATTCATATCATGAATTATTGACTTATTTTGTCAAAACATGTTCTTAATTCTTTTATTATTGTTGTGATCTTTTTCTTATTTTCAAAAATCTGCATGAAAACAATTCTTTTTCTTGACTCAAAAACGGATCTGCATCTTCCTTAGATGTAGATCTGAATTTTTCTTAAAATAAAAATAGATTTACATCTTCATTAGACGTAGATCTGAATTTTTCTTCAAATCAAAAACAGATTTGCATCTTCATTAGATGCAGATTTGAATTTTTCTTAAATCAAAAACTAATTTGTATCTTCCTTAGATACAGATCTGATTTTTTTTTTTTTAACATAGCAGATTTTGAAATAAAGAAAAAGATCAGGAATGGTTATTGTGTGTGAGAAAGCCCAACGCCATATGTTGGGCCTGTGGCCCAATTTGAATATAACTTCCTGTTCGAAGAGGTTGAAAGGATCAATGCTTTGCTGTCCTGGCGAAAATGCAACCAAGGAAGGATTATTATTGCGTTCGAAGACAACCTGGCATGTCCGAAAAGGTTCCACTCGTCAAACCTCCAAATAACTTGATCAAGTAGAAGATTCCTCAGAGGGGAGAGTTAGTGCTGGGCATTCCTAAGCGCGGAGATATCCTGAAATATCTTACAAATAAAGCTGCCATCACCGCATTTAATGCATTGCAGCAACTTTCCTGGCCGCATTTATGTGGAGAAGATACCTGAACAGTGAAACCTCAACCACTACCACTCACTGCAGATTAAAGCAAACTTCTGATGTGACTAATACTCAAGTGGACGCTTAGATGAAGGACAAGTGTGCGGTGAGGATGAGGAAAAAATGTGTATATATATAAAGAAACATGTCTAACATAAAGGGGGGGATATTATTTTTACTAAGGGAAAAAGGCAAGACCTCTTCGGATCAGAGATACTTTTATTGAATAATCGCCTGAGTGCTTTTTTGCCCTGTTTCGCTTGCATGAACCGTTGCTAAATCCATACCCAGCCTAGCTGTTTAACCCATTCTCTACAAATTCATTGTTGGAGATTTGTTGGGCTCATAATACGGGAAGTTATTGCTTAGCCCATCAAATTTTGACCCTACAGTTATGTTTGTTGTATTTTCTTTACACATATAAAACAGATTTGATTTTTTTTTAATACTTAAATCTGATTTTTTATTATCACAAAATAGATATGATCTTTTATAAATCAAAAAACCATTTTATTTAGTTCTCAAAAAACAGATCTGATATTTTTTAAAATCAAAAGACTTTGTTTTATTAAATAAAAACAGATCTGAATTTTCTCCCTAAAAAGCACCTTTTTTTACACAACAAAAACAGATTTGATTTTTTTTATAAACCAAAATTTAATTTTTTACTCACAACAACAGATCTAAATTTTTTTAAAACAAAGAAGAGGATGAATTCATAAATAAATTTGTGTGATTTAATTTTATTCACATGTACAACATATCATTCATAGCATGCATAAAAATGGTACATTGGTCACAAGAGTCTAGAAAACCAGACTTTGTCTAGGCAGAATGGGTGCCTAACACCTTCCCATTCCGTAACCTAGCCTCTGAATTTAAGTCTTTTGGATAAGTAGATCTAGTCTTATCTTTGTTTTATTTTGGGTAGATTGTAATTAGGACAAAAAGTCATGTAATTATTTGGTAGTTTGTAACTAGGACCCAACGCCATGTAATTTTCAATTTTTCAAACATGTATTTTTTTTGTATTCATTCAATGAAAGGAAACAATTTAGTCATGTATTTTTTGTATTTAGTTTTTCTTATTTTTTTGTGTAAAAAATAAGTGACTACTCCACACTATTTACCCAAAAAGAGAGGTGCCCTAAAAAGTACCAAAATCTCTTTTTTGAGAGCACCTAGGTTTTGTGGTCTCTCACAAGTACCCATATCACAAATAAACTTCTTTCCCTACGATATTCAGCCAAAAGACTCCTTTTTTGTGGCACTTGAGTCAATTTAATTAACTCTTTTTTTTTTTAATCTCCCTTTTTCTTAATTTAATTATGTCATTTCTACTAGACAATTGGTAAGAAAGATTTTCCTTTAAAAAAAATACAAAGAAAGATGACTTTGGTGTGATGATGGTTTTGTAAAACTATTAACATTTATAACCACAGAAAAAAAGGGGGAAAAAAAAAACCTATTTTGATTTTTTTTATTATTATGAGAATTTGAATGAAATATTTATTTGTAAAGAAAAGGGATTTTTTTTTTTTTTTTTTTTTATAAAAAAATTTATGAATAAGAAACGGCATATTTATCAAGGCTATATTAGCTAGGGACACAAACAATCCGGAGTATGAACATTTGATCAATGATATTCTTGTGTTAGCTGACAGTTTTCGTGTTTGTAATTTTTCTCAGGTTAAACACATAGGAAATTCAGTTACCCATTTTCTAGCCAAAAGATCTATTTCTGGTAATAAGCTTCAAGTCTGGATTGAATCCACTCCTAATGATATAGCTCTTCTAGTCACACATGACTCTTTGAAATTGTGTTTTTCATCTTTAATAAATTTGACCCTTGAGTCTGTTTTCTCAAAAAAGAAAAAGAAAAAAGAACTGGCTTGTTATACTAAATGCTTGTTTAACTATTTACTAATCAGTAAAGAAAAGGCAAATCATTATTTTTTATAGATGACAAAAGCAATTAGGATCTTTACCTCCTAACCATGAACTCCATCCTTTCTTCTAGTAATATTTTTTATATATAAAAATAATTAAAAACGTAGTATTAGTATATCTAATCCTCTAAATTTAAAATAAAGAGGTATTATTTTTAGAAAATAAAGAAGATTTCTATTAAATAATGTTTATTAGTTTTAATTTTTGGGAATATATATGTCTAGAATATAATTTTTTAGAATATACTTTGGTTTAAGAAGCTATAAATGATATAAGAGTAATAAGAAAAGAAAATGATACACTTATTATTTATACATTTTTTAAAGAAAAATAAGAGTAATATACATTTGATTTAATTGGTTTTATATATGGTATAAGAATATTGAGAGGAAAAAGAAAATATATGCATTAATTATTTATATAAATGTTGCATAACTTTTTAATCTGGGGGCATAATTAAATTTTAGGAAAAAATTTAATTACAAAATTGGTTGTAGCATTAAACTACAACCTTACTCAATATCTTTTTATTGGAGGTGAATTTTGACAAATCCACCATTAGATTACATCTTCATCTTATATCCTCCATGTTTGCAAAATTTATAGAATATTAAAGATCAATAGTTATGTTATCAATAAATTGTTTAAATTGCAAATTTTTATAATTTAAAACTATGCATAAAATATAAACTTATAGATTATATAGTAAATAATATCCAATTGACACAAAATTTGATATGTGTATTAAGAACGTAAAGAACATATAATGTAACGGTTAGATTTTCAAAATATGTAGTAATATTTATTTTATTGAGTAAAGTTATAGTCTTAGGTTACAACCAATTTTGTAACTAAATTTTGTCCTAAATTTTATATGTATATAGAGAAGGGAGGAAGGAATTTTAAAAACCCAAGAGGGCCATGGTCCCTCTATACACTCTTTACTTCCCCCATCGTTGGTATTTTTTGTGATGTTCCATATTTTTAGTTTGAACCCTATCCCCTTTTTCATTATATACCTATTAAAAAAAAATGGTATATACAAAGTATACGTTTGGATTCGGATTATCTCCCTACGTTTGCGTTTTTATTTATTTTAAACTAGTGCCTCTTGCATTGTTCATGGAACATGAATAGTGCATTTAGGCAAATGAACAGTAACCCGCGCGTGAACAGTAATTTTTTAATTATTTTTTTTTATTGTTTTCGGTTTTCAGTTTTCAGCAAAATAAGCGGTATCCAAACGGACCCAAAGCGTAAGTTTTCAAACCTTAGGTTGACAAATCAAATCCAGGTAAAACCATTGCTAAAATATAATTAAACCAACAATTGAATTAAATCAATGTTTGTAATTATATAAGTAAATGAGTCAAAGAGTTAAATTTTAAAGAAATCTTATTTATCCTTCTTTTTGCACTTGGGAAAATAGGTGTCTACACTCCATAGCTATTTGTTCAATTTATTTTAAGAGTTACAGAAAAAGTTATTATGAGATATTAAGCGTATGTTGGGCAACAACTTTTCTTTAATAAAATAGAATTTTCGAACTTATGTTTTATCTAAGTATTTTTAAAATTTCAATTTTCCTATATACAAATAGACGCTAACAATTTTTCAGCAAATAACCAAATAGATTTTCAATAACATCCAAACTCACTCTAAGGCCGTTTTGAGTTTTCCTTCATAGAGGCTAGGTTAAGGCCTTAATTTCTTATTGAGTGTCTATTGAACTAGAGCACCCACAGTAGATGTGGGATATGTGCCAAATGCTAAATATTTGGCACATATCCCACACCAAACACAAAAAAAGCGCTCCCATCAGTTGTGGTATATGTGCCAAAATTATACCACATTTGTCCGTACCATTGCAAATTTGTAACGGTACGGACAAACGTGGTAAAAAAAAACATTTTTTATTGGCTTTCTCTCTCTTCTCATTCGGTCTTAATTTTTTCTCTCTCTTCTCATAGACCCAGCTCCTCCCTCTCTCCAGTTTATTCTTTTCTTTTCTCTCTCACCTCTGTTCTCTTTCACCGATTTCCTCCATCTCCACTCTCCCATCACCGATCAAGCCGTCGACCTCAGACCTCACCGATCAAGCCGCCAACCTCACCGATCAAGCCACCGACCCATTAGATGTAGTGCAGACCTATAAAATTTGCCCATCTGCCGACCCATCGAAGCTCTGTACTCAGTTAAGGTGGACAGAAAAATGGCGCTGTGATCGGCAACGACGGGAATTTTTCTTGGTTCATAGGTTTTGGATTGTTGGGTTTATGGTTTCCGATATGTTGTTGAGAAGGTGGTTTTTTTTTTTTTTTTTTAATGTTGCCGTGGGTTTTATTTTTAAGGTTGTGGGTTGATTTTCTTGAGTAGTTGTGGGCTGATTTTAATGTTTGTGGGTTTGTGTTGGTGGATTTGGGTTTGTGCCGGTGGTGGGTTTGTGCTGGTTGATTTTTATGGTTGTGGGTTGATTTTATTTTTGTGCCAGTGGTGGCTTATTTTTATTTTTATGGTTGTGGGTTGATTTTTGTGCTGGGTTTGGTGGATTTGGGTTTATTTTTGTGCCGTGGGTTTGGTTGATTTTAATGTTTGAGGGTTTGTGCTGAGTAGTTCTTGGTTGATTTTATTTTTGAGGTGGCGATGGTGGATATCAGTTTGTGCCGATGGTGGCTGTCGATGTTGTTGACGATGAGGATGGGGATGAGGATGACATAGAGTAATTAATATATTATTTTAATGGGTAGTAAATATTATTTTAATGTATATAATTGAAATATAAAACATTTGATAAATGTTATGTTGTAAAATGATATGGTAAAATAATAAAGCAGGCTTTTGGTGTGGCAAAATGGCATAATTTTTGCCACAGCTGCTACGGATGCTCTAAGGGCATCTCTAATGGTATAGCTAAAGGCAAAATATTCTCTATAATAGAGAATGAGACCAAAAAAATGGTCTCTAATAGATTCTCTAAACTCTAAATTTTTTTTAGCTCATGAATAGTAGCTTATCAAATCTGATGGGCTACTATTCATTCTTCAAATGTTTTTTTTTTTTTTTTTTTCTATTATAATAATCAGATGTTGAATAAAAAAATGTTGAAAGATGTGTAGTTGTTAAAAAAAGAATAAATAATAAATGAAGAAATAATATTTAAATAAGATAGAGAATGAGATAGAGAATCTGTTGGAAAATGTATTTGAAAAAGTGAGTAGATAAAAAGTAAAAGTCACTGTTCATTCTCTAAACAATATAAAAATTTGATGAATTTACTGGAGATGCTCTAAACATTGTAGTATATTTTGAACAACAAACTATTCTATCAATGGCATTTCAAAAAAGAAAAAAGAAAGAAAAAAAGAAAAGAAAATAACTATTATATCGATTGTTTTGGTAGGTTTTTTTGTTTTTTTTTATATGATAGAAAACGTTGGTCAATGGAAAACTTGTGGACGGAATCAATAGGTTATGGGTGGAAAATTTTCTTTTTATTGTTGTTGTACATTGTTGTCTTGTTTCAAAATAGAAATAGGACCGAGATTTCACATTTATCTCTTTATTTTATGAAAAGTAAGAAATAAGCGGCTTTCACACTTTTGAGAGCAATATTTATAAGGAAATTGAACGAAATGAGCATTTCTTTTTTTTTTTATTATGGGAAAATATGTATTTCAATGAGCATTTCTTTTTGATCTTATTATTCTCAAACAGGAAAATAGATCGAATATTCGTCAAAAAAATACCTTTGAACCCATTCCATTACACTTATTTCTTCTTCCCAACTCCCAAGCAACAAATTCGTAACTTTCTTTCGTTGAGCTAGCTCATTGGATTCTCTGATAAAACATCAAATCAGCATTTTGGGACTGCAATCACAGTATAGCTCTCCATCATCCTACTCCTACGTGCATAAATGGTCTTCTCTCTCTCTCTCTCTTTAGCACGTGAAAAAGGTGGTTGGGATAAGAACGAAAAGCAAGCAGCAAGCGGCAAGGATTTAAAATGGGAAAGAGACACTTTTGGTGGGATAATTCAAACCAACCACAATTATTATTGTCTACATCTAATATTGCATTTTTGTATTACTTGTAAGCTTATTTTAGAATTAAAAGAGAGATCAAATCAAACTTGATTGACAATATCAGCCCAAACTTCTTGCTTAACAGTACTGGTAATAGATGTAATTGTTACTTTACTGGTGGGCCATTTTTTTTTTCCTTAAAGGAGGGGCAGTCCTTGCATTTCTTTCTTTTCAGAGATTTGACAGCATAGGATCTATCTAATAGCGAAGATTATGGTTTTTTTTTTTTTTTTTGATAGGAAATTATGGTTTTTAGTTGGTCTTGATGTCTTTGATGATGATGATAATATCATAGCTTTGTGGATCCTAAGAAATTGGGGTTTGAGATTTCATTATGGGTTTGAACCTATTTATCCAAAGCTAAAAGTTATGGCTATCGTGAAAAGTTACCTACCTAGCAGGGTAGTTGACATTTCGGACAGTGCAAGTGTGTAACACAGCATGCGACGGTTAAAAGTGGGTCGAGAGCTCGAGAAGAACTAACTGAAACCATCAGTTTAGATTTTATTTTTATTTTTATTTGTTTGTTCACACTACTTTAGATTAATGGAAAACTACTGGGTCTCTCTCTCGCATGCAAAAGGGGTAGATGGCAGATTTATTCAAAGGATGAAAATACTTCGTGTTTGTTTAAAAATAGTTTATTTAGTTGAAATTGAATTTTTTTTGTTAAAAATATGATAAATAAAATTAAAAAGTAGTTAAAATAATATAATAGAGTTTATAAATAGTACTCAAAAGTGTAATAAGATCAATAAATAATAGTAAAAATAAATTAAATAATAAAAAAATAACTTTTTAAGCAATGCCAAATATGCACTTAATAAAAACGTTATATCTTTTAAACTGAAGGGTGTTTTTATTTTATGTATCTTGCATTATATATGAAGAGTGGTCCTGGACCAATACTATTATATAAGCACTCTACTTCTTTATATGAGATCGGTTTTAATGATGCTGAGTGAAATGACTGGACGCTTTGAATCTGATAGACTGTCCACTTTGGATTTGTACATTTATTGAAGACAATCCGGTTATTTGGCCCAATAACAAATATAATATTGTTGTTTAGTCTTATACTAGAACTGAGTATCGAGATATGGCTCATATTACTTTGAGATATTACGGGCTCAATCTCTCCCTTGCGAGTTGTGTATTGATGTTCTTACTCTACTCCTATGTAGATGTATCATAATAATCTTTTTTTTTTAACCGAGAGAATGGAGTTTTGCTCGGGAGCGGATAAGGTGATACTATTGTCATATCTTGGTAGGGAAGCCACACTAATCACTCATCTCTATCCAATTTTTTTTTACCAAAAAAAAAAAAAAAAAAAATTATGTTGCTACCTTTATTATTTGAGATTTATTTTTGAGAAAACAAATTGTTACTCCTTTTGTTTGTTCAGATGATCAACTAGGAGATATTCTCAAGAAACCATTAGCTCATGTCTCCTTTAATTGATTGTCTTTCAAGTTAGGTATGTTTGATCTGTATGCTCTAACCAAAGGTGGTGTTTGAGGTACTTCTTGTTTTTTTTTTTTTTTGATGAACAGAAAACTTTATTAAAGAAGTCAAAACACTGGACTCTCCCAAAATAATTGAAGAGAAATAGTCTGGGCAAAAACCACAGCCAAAAGAGCCAAAAAAATTACAAGATAAGCACCATTTAGCTAAGGTGTGGGCTGCCTGATTACATAACCTAGGGACCCAAGAAACAGAAACATTACCAGAGAGAGACAAAAGGGACCTCAAATCAGAACATAGAGACATGATTCTCCAAGGAGGGGGCATTGCCAAATTCGAAAGAAGCTGGACAACAAATTGAGAATCAGACTCCACAAGGACAGATTCACCACCCAGAGCAGGGGCTAAGGAAAGCGCCCATCTAATAGCTTCTGCTTCAGTTTGGAGAGGGAGGGTGGTGTTCACTTTCATGGAGCCAGCAAATACCAACTCCCCTTTCCAATCTCTCACAACTGCAGCAATGGCTGAGTAACAAGGACCCACTGTTGCATCAACGTTTATTTTTACATCCACCCTTGAGGGAGGAATCCAAACTTGAGGAAGGGCAGAAACCAGATGTCTTGAGGTGGAGGCTCTTGAATTTTTATGCTCAGCGAAGAGACTAGAAATCCTGGACGCTACTCCATCAAAATTAAGCGCAACATTTTCAAAGAGGGATCGATTTCTTTGCTTCCAAATAACATCACAAAGGATGGCACCAAACAGCAAAAATTCTTCTTTTTTACTAGGATTCAGATTGTCCACAAAAGGAGGGGATATGAGGAAACAGATAAAATCTGATGGGGACCCAAACTCAATGGCTTCCATTTTCAACCCCCACTGACTCTGAAACCAAATAGCTTTAGCAAGAGAACATACCGTAAAGAGATGAAAGGTTGACTCATCTGTCGAATTGCACAAAGGACAACATCTATCTATATTCCCATTAAATTTACTGATTACCTCTTTAGAAGGGAGCATGTTGGCAGCAATTCTCCATAAATGCATCTTATGGCGATCATGCAACTTGGTTTTCCATATTTGACCCCTAATAGCATCAATGTTTGAGGGGGAAGAGGCTGCCCTGCACAGCCAATAAGCAGACTTGACTGAAAAGGATCTTGAGTTTGTTACAGCCGAAGACCAACTATCCACAGTATGGTAAATTGGGATGGGGATTTTCAGAATTAGATCAACCACTGGCTCTTCGAAGAAATAGTTCAGTTTGGGAATATCCCATCTACTTTGATCCGAGGATAGGAGCTGTGACACTACCAAGGCCAGGTTTGGATTAGCATCAACCTTAGGGGAAGGGATGAAGCCTGGGAGATCGGGGATCCAAGGATCATACCATATTCGAATAGAGTCCCCATTGCTAAATAGAATGCAAGTAGCCTTAGAGATGAGGTGCTTAATGCCCAACAAACTTTTCCAAAATGGGGAAGCATGGCCAGAAAAGGAATGAGTCAGCCAGTTATTACGGATCTTGTATTTCGCCCTCAACACATTAACACAAAGACAATCTTTTCTTGTTAAAATCCACCAGCTAAGTTTGGAGAGGAGAGCTTGGTTGAAGTCCCAGAGATTCCTGAAACCTAATCCTCCCTCCTTTTGGGGCCGACAAAGAGATGACCAAGACATTGGTGTCTAGTAAGAACCTTACTTAGATTTAGGATTCCACCAAAAGCTACAAATTGAAGCATCAAGTTGATCACAAAGACTTTTAGGGAGCTGGATGGCAGACATAGTGTAAGCTGGAATGGCTTGGGCCACCGATTTGATAAGAGTTGCTCTACTAGACCAAGAAAAATTTTCGCTTTTCCATCCACTAAGCTTGCTATCCAATCTTTCTTTAATGTATTTGAAATCTTGATTCTTGATCCTAGAGAGAAATAGAGGAATACCAAGGTAGGTGGTGTTATGGGACAGAATATTAAGGCTCCAACTACATCTCACTCGATTGATAAATTGGGCTCACCCCTTTAGAGGGGAAACAACCAGATTTTTCCTCGCTAATTAACTGGCCCGACCAAGAACAATATTTCTCCAGGCAGATTTTAAGGGTGGCTAGCTCAGAGGATTTTGCCTTGCAAAATAAAATGATGTCATCAGCATAACATAGCTTAGAAATGGGAGGAGCAGTATTTGACACTTTAACACAAGATAGCTTCTTTTGGGCAACTTCCCTGTTTATAAGCCTCATGAGAACTTCACTACCCAGAATAAATAGATATGGTGATATAAAGTCTCCTTGTCTAAGACCCTAGGAGTGGGAGAAACTTGGGCATTGACCCCCATTTAATAGAAGTGAAAATTCAACTGATGAAAGACATTGATGAATGAGATTAGCAAAGCTGCTGCTGAAACCAAAGGCTCTAAGAATCGCCATCAGAAAGCTCCATTCCATTCTATCATAGGCTTTTTGGAAGTCTAGTTTGATTCCAAGGTAGCCCTTCTCCTTTCCTGTGTGTTTGAAACTGTGCACAATCTCATGAGCCAGAACCACATTTTCGTTAATCCATCTATTAGGAACAAAGGCCACTTGGGCCGGATCCACCATTTTATCTAAAAGAGGTTTTAGTCTATTTACAATAATTTTCGATATCACCTTGTAGCAAACATTACACAGACCAATAGGACGAAAATGATTGAAATTATGCGCACCTTTCTTTTTTGGAATAAGGGAGATGAAGGTTTTGTTGAAATCTTTTAGAAGCTAGCCATTACGAAAGAAGCTCTGGACAGCAAGAATTAGTTGGTCACCAACAATGTCCCAGTAATGCTTATAAAAAAGGGCTGGGAAGCCATCTGGACTTGGTACTTAAGGGCTTTCATCATGAACACCACTTTTTTAATCTCATCTTTAGAGTGGACTCTACACAGCTCTAGATTTTCTTGGTAAAAAACACAAGGTTGAATGAGATTCTCAAGGTTCTCAGGGAATTGGGGATGGCTAGAATTGTACATAGTGAAGAAGTTTTCCAAAAAATGTCTTTGGATATCCTCCCGGTCTCTAATCCATGACCTATCCCCCAACTTAATCTCTGAAATGCAATTCCTTCACCTTTTGATGATGGTTGAGAGATGGAAAAATATGGAATTAAGATCCCCCTCTTTAACCCACAGTTCTCTAGAATTCTGCTGTAATCACAAGTCTTCTCTGGCTAGCCAGTCATCTAGTTCTAAATTTAGAGAGGCTTCAAGTTTCAAGTTCTCTCTTGAAGGAGCAGCTTGTTGAATCTTCGTAATTTTGGCTTGGAGAGCTTTGATTTTTTCTTTTGTATTTCCAAAAAATTTCTAATTCCACTGCAAGAGATCACGACAGGTCATTGAAAGCTTTTCAGCTAGCTTGAAGCCATGAGAGCCTTCCACCCGAGTCTGCCAAGCACTTTCCACCACCGATCTACTTCCCTCTTCCTTGGTCCACATAGCTTGGAAACGAAATGGGCGAGATAACTTCTCAGTATCTAAATGAGTATCAAGCAAGATCAGATTATGGTTTGAGTTGGAATTGCACAGGTGTTTAACCCCAACCTTGGGGACTCCAACTCAACACCAAGTCTCCAAAAGAAGGCAAGACCACTAGATCTCCCATTAGAATCAACACACCATGAGTCTACAAACTTTAATCTATCAAAAATCTTATTTATCCTTGGAAATTTTATATTTGTTTCCGAGAGGAAAACTATATCTGGATTTGATTCTCAGATTAGCTCCTTAAGAGCTCTAACTGTCAAAGCTCTGCCTGTACCCTGACAGTTCCATGTAATGGTCCTCATTGCTAGGTGGGGGGCATGATAAGGCCCGCCTCCTCGGCCATTGAAGATACGCATGGAGAAGAAGTAGAAAAAGAGCAGAGAGATGTAGAGGAACCATCCTTACAGTGTTTTAATTTATGAGCTCGAGAAACTACCTTTGCTTTGGCTAGTGCTTTGAGGGATTTTTTCCTATGAGGGCTAAAGTGTTTAGGTAAAGGAGGGGAAGGAGTATGAGTGAGCTTGGGCGAGGTGTGGGTGAAGGTATGTGAATGTTCAAATAGAGTGTGAAACACTTTGAACGTTTAGAACCCCTAATTACAAATTACCAATTCAAGCTTATTATCAAATAATGTATGTGCAGAATATGAAAATAAGCTAACACAGAATTGATAAAACAATCTAAACCAAATAAAATCATAATCACAACAGAAATTAAATGGCAAAGATTAAGGGAAGAGAGATGTAAACACAAAGACAGCACAGCGATGTATTATTGAAGAGGAAACCCAAGTCATCGGCATAAAATCTCTCCGCCACCCTCCAAGTGGTCAATAATCCATTAGATAATGAAGTTAGGATACATGAACAGCAGAAGACCCTCCAAGCGTAATCTACCTAGTGTACCTAAGCCCTCCAAGCTTCTTGCTCCAACGAGGTTACGCCGAACTTTTGTCTTCTCTAGCTTACCAGATTCCGCTATAGCCCATAGCATTAACTAATATCAATTGGTCCATTCCTAACTACTTCCCAAGCACCAAATGACATTCTCACAGATATGGGTATGGTGAGAAAAGGACTTGGCTAAATGTACTTATCAAGGATGTAACAATAGAGATGGTGAGCGTAGAGGAATTTGGAGAAACAAGGATGCAAATTGTGGATGAGTTAATCTTGTTTTTCTCTAGGGTTTCTTCCTCAAAATTCTCTCTGGAGGCTCTCTACAATACGTGGGTATAAGGGGTATTTATACTGGTGTGTGTTTGGGATGCGAAAAGTCAGTTTTTTCCAAACAGAGTGAACTGGTGACTTGGCCTCACAACTTGACTGAGTTGCGAGATAACGGCCTGGCCAGCTGGAAGTTTTGTCCTGTGGTGCAACAGCTGCCTGGCTCTTTAGCTCCTCTGCATGCTTCACACGTGTGCCTCTTTTGGTGACTTGCAAGCCGCGAGCCAGTCGCGAGATCCAGTCGCAAGACCTTGCTGAGTTGCACACCCTTGAGTTTTTCTTCACACTCTCTCACACACTACCCTTACATGATTTCCACATAAATAAAGGTTTTCTAAATGTTGAATTACAAGCAAATTGACACAGAATAAAGCCAACAAAATGGTTGATTAAATTCAACCTTACAGTATGTTTTGATTTTTTGGGTGAGGTATATGGGAAATCTAAAGGGCTTACGTCATTGGACTTTCTTTTGGACCCTAGCATCGGATGTGGAGGTGGGCTATTTTTATTTGGAGGTTGGGAGGTGGATATTTTTGTGATATTGGGGTTTGTAGATGATGGGCCAGCACTTATGTGTTTGGGAGAGCCCAAAAGATTACGGTTCGAGCTTGAACAAGAGAGTTGGGATGTAACTAGAGTGGGACTGGGATTGAGACATACCAAGGATTTTGACAGGTCTTCAGTTGCCTTTTCCAAGTAAGTCCCATCATTCTGATGGAGGGTCTCCATCCTACACCGCTCAAGGACCTCCACTGGTTCATTTCTTATGCCATGTTCCTCTCTTGTAATCATTGCATCCCAAGAGTCCAAGGCAGTTTGGATCCAACTAGATTGGTTGTGTGGGACAGAGGACCTTGAGGCAGAAGGTGTGGCCTCCACTGTTAGCTGGTTTGGGTTGAGAAGATTATCCAGATTGATACCCAGTTGAAATTTATCATTATCCGCTTATAGCCATTTTCCAAAGAAACCGAAGTTAACCCTCTCGCTTAAGAGAACTTGGACTCCCTTATCTTGGCAATTGCAGTGATCATGGCCTAGCATACCACAGTCAAAACAAAAGTTCCCCAATTTTTCAAACTTAAAAGGAATCCACAGGATAGGAAGATGATCCCTTTCCAAAGGAAAACCTGGGACTAAAGGGCAGCTTATGTCCATTTTGACCTGGACTCAGCCGGCAAAATTTGCCAAACAGTACATTTTCGGAAAAAAAATTAGACGGATGGCATGCTTTTAAACTTAATTGGTAAGTTAGACTGTTTTTGAAAGTCGAGTTTGACAAACTCGACTTTAGGTTGGAAAATGGACAATATAGTGGCGTTTTTTTTAGTGGCGTTTTAAAAAAAGCCACTATAGGTGCCCTATAGTGGCGTTTTCTATAAACGCTGCTATAGGCACTTAAAAAACGACACTATAGTGTTCGTTTTCCAGTCCAAAGTCGAGTTTGGCAAACTTGACTTTCAAAAATAGTCTAACTTACTAATTAAGTTTGAGCGCATGCCATTCATCTATTTTTTTTTTTTTTTTCCTGGAAATGTACTGTTTGGCAAATTTTGCCACACATCTGCTCCAAATCCCTGACCCAGGGCCAACCAAATCTGTATCCAACGCTCTGACCGCTATGCTACCAATTTTAAGCACATTATCCTTACTTCTTCTGTTGAGAGGAAGTCCATGGATCTAAATCCAGAACTTTGTGGTGGAAAAATCTACTTCTGACACACTAATATTAGATCAGAAATGTTTGAGATTAAATGTTTGTCCTTGACTGTCCAGGGTCTTCTATCCCAAGCACGTCTCACATCTGCCTCATGTTTAAATGAAGACATAAAAATGTTCTTATCTACTACAGTCACCTCTATATCATTTATCACATTCCAGGCTTTCACCAATATTTCTTTGACTAAATTCCTTGGAAAAGATTTGTTGGTTAGAATCTTACCAATTAGAAGCTTTTTTGAATTTTCACTGGAGGATGGGACCACCTCTATATTGATCTTGCTTTTAAGCTAGCTGAGCTTGGCCGCTTGTGAAGTTATTGTGTCAACCGAATCTTTTGCCATGACAGTAAAGGCTTGGATAAAAGGAAAAGGACGATGAAGTAAACAATTTAGGGATGTATTATCATGGGAAATAGAGAGTAGGGAGGATAGAGACAAGAAGGGATAAAGAAAATCCTAAAGCTTCACTGAGAAGATAGGAACGCGCACAAGGAGAAACCAAACTTCACTAGGAAGTCATGCTATAAAATCTTATTTATAGATATTGTGTAAAGGTGAGGGGCTGATATACTCAACCTCAAACCTCTCCTTTACCCCATAGATAGTTCCAACTGCATGGGAACAATAATCAATATTAGCTCGAATAGTTTATAGAGGAACTCTACTCTTTCTGATCCATTCGACACGCGCAATCTCTTTTCCATTGATACATCCTATAATTTGTACTTGAATTTCTTTTGTACCTGCTTGTTCAATAATCTTAAGACCTCATATTATACAAGTTAATTATCTTAAGACTATGTTTGGTACACTATAGTAGATCCTATAATGTAATAGTTATTTCTTAGAAAGAACCATTCAATTATTTGGTTGTGTTTCTATTATAAATAATAGTTATTCATAAGGAATAACTATTCTTTAAAATGAAGGATAATCATTCCTTACCAAAACATATGTAATAATTATTCCATAACCTAATTAATAGCTATAAAATTATAATTACCTAAAAGCCCCTAACTTCTGGATAATTATTGGATACTTCCGAAGTATCATAAATGTATACCTCCCTCTCACATAATTGTAGATTTCACTAATTACATTCATGGTGGGACCCACAATTCATGTGAGAGTGGGAATACACATTTATTATACTCCCACAGTGTTCAATAATTTTTCCTAACTTCTAGCCCCACAACCATAGCCCTCTCTCTCTCTCTCTAACAAAATATTTCTTTGTCCTCTCACATACTTTGTATCTTCTTCTTCTTCATTTTTTTATTTAATTTTTACTTTTTTATATAAATTTTGTCTTTCCTCCATTGTTTTTTACTCTTCTTAGTTCTTTCTTCATAGATTGAATAGTAAAATGACAATGAACATTATTGAAAAGACATCACTTGCATGCTAGATGTCATGTATTTCATTTTTACAATTTGATTTGAATTTTCTTTTAAAAGAAAAATTGCTCCTTATATCTATATTCATGTACTATAAACTAGTATCCATATTAATTTTTTAACCTGTACAATATGTTATCAATTTTTTACATACTTTTTAAATATTTATGAAAATATTAATTAGTCTATCAAATTATAATGACAAATGGTATATAATTTACTATAATTTTCTCACCGCATAAACTTTCATTTCTTTATTATAATTTTCTCACCACATCTTCGAATAATTGATTTTATTCCTTTTTGCCAACATAAACATATACCTCCCCACCTCAATTGATCTCCGATCTCTTCTGAGGTATTATTGAAAGAACAAGAAAAACTTGCTTAGCGAGCTCTGGGACCATGTAGTGAAAGAATGAGAAAAACTTTGGTTTCAATATCTTATCAAAGTGTAGACCCCATTTTGTGTTCTTTCCATTTCTTAGCTGGATTGTGTGGGTATAATTCAATTGTGTGATGGATGAATGCCAAACACCTTTTAAATTAGGTTGTAGCTTAACCTAATGAACGATGATTATGTTATATCTATGTAACACTGTTTTGTAGTTTTCTTTGTTAGATTTTAACTATGAATTTTATTCTTGCATTTTGTTTTTCTTTAGATTTTAATTAGGATGAAATCATGTATTATAATATATATATATATATATATATATATATTATTTATGTAAGTACTTTGAATCTAGCTCCACGATAAAGTTCACTATTAATTATTGAAAGATATAAATAATCCCAATCCATTTGGGAATTCTAACAAGTTATACGATAGATTTCTTGAACTCCACCAGAATTGTGAGAAAACAAAGAGTAGAAGAATTGTATTGGGTATTCCATCTACTTCCTATATTCTAGTACTCCTTTTCTCTACCTGGGCGAGATTGACTTAATTTTAATTGCTCTTATGAATGCATGCTTCGACGCGACCTCCCCATCCTGTGGGGCATCCTTTTCAAAATTGGTATTTGAAACTTATGGTTATATAAGAACTCTATGTCCTCCAAAAAGGTTTAGTTAATCCTAAACTACAAGAAACTTGTTAAAAAGGAATGAGACGTTTCGTAAATCGTAACTGCCATCAATTCTTCTACCAGGCTCAAACGTTCCTCTATGGCAGTCAAATGGGCCAAACCTACTCTTGGATGGTTTAGCTCAATACTTAATACTGATGGTTCCTCCTTTAGAAATCCGAGACTTGCTAGAGGGAGAGGGTTAATTTGAGGCAGTGAAGGAACTTGGAATTCGATCTTCAGGGCATACAATTAACGTCCTAGAATTGTATTGGCCTCTTGCTTGCTCTGAGCCTCCATCGCATTATCAATATGCTTAGAAATAATTAAGTTACAACTTCCAAAAAAAAAACCAAGTTCTTTATCCATTTATGGAACCTATGGTTGTCACTTTGCTAGCCTCGCTGATTTGTTTTGTACTAGAACAATTTCTGTTTAATGCACTCATCTCCCATTTAAATAGAAATGCATCCATATAAAAAAGAACTAGTATATAATAATGCACGTAGAACAGTGATGCACAAATTTCTCTTGTTATCAAATTGATATTTATAGACATCTCAATTCTTCTGGGTGGATAAGCTTAATGGATCTTTTCTTATATATAAAGAAAAAAAGTCTCCAACGTACTCGATATAAGTAAATCATTTTGAGGATGACTACCAATAAAATAAAACTAGTCATAAAGTCATATATGCCTTTGAAGCATTTAACTTAGGTCAATGTTTATGATAAATTAATTTTTAAGTGATTAAATTTATCATTTACTATCATCAACTTGAGCATATTTGAAATGGAGAAAAATAGAACAAGAGGAGATTTGAACATATAAAGGGTTAAGTTTTTAATATGCATGAAAGATTATCATATTCACAATATCAAATATGGTCTTAAGTTTGAATCACGATTTCACTCTAAAATTTTGAGATGTCAATTGAGTTAATTGACATTCATAAAACATATGAAAATCTTAAAATGATTCTACATTATCCACATTATTAAATAAAAGAAAAAGAAAAAGAAATATTGCACAAATTTTCAAATGCCAGTAGCACATGGTTTGCCTGTGGTAGTTTTGATTGTATTCAATTTTAACAATAATTTATCCATCTCCTTGGACGGCCGTTGGACCCCATCAAGAATTCCTAAATTGTATATATCACATCAACCTACATTTAACAGTTTTGTCTTAATCGATGATTGTTTTGCCCAATTGGCACCCTCACAAATGGTGATGTTTTGCTTCTTTTATCGTCCATTGTATAATAAAACTAGAGCAACATTGAGCTTATGTTATAATTTTAGTGTCCTATATAGAATAAATAAGCTTAAATATGTTATAAATTCTTAAACACTCTCCCTTTGCAAGTTTGTTTTTAAAGATGAGTTCTACCTATAACTTCCTAGCATTTGCCTGTTTGTCAAAGCCATCAAACACCACTAGTTAAAAACATGACGTATATAGGATAATATAGCAGGGACATTCTCAAGTTGTCTCTTTTTTTTCTTTTTCTTTTTTACACAATTTTGTGTTGTAAATTGTAACCACTTGACAAGTTGGTAATCTTTTCAATGGGGTAGAAATGAGTAGCTAGTAGGACTTAATCTATAATATCTTGGGAAAGAGGACAAATTTTTCACAGTTTGGATGCCACACCCACCATGACATAAGGAAAAAGATACATGATATAGTAAGGAGTGTACATCATCGTCATCATCATCATTTGAAAGTTTTTGCGAAAGCAATATATAACAAAAATTTATATTTTCATTTAAAGATTATTGTACCACACAACCAAGAATTCTAAATAGAACAAAATTGCGTACCTCTTTTAGCAACCTAAGCGTGTTGCCTCCCAAGGTATTCACGTCTCTCTTTTTGTTTCTTTTTGAATTTTTAGAAGACTGTAGTATCACTCAGTAATTCTGATAGCCAACAACTGATATGATTTTTTTTTTAATATTATTTTTATTTAAGACTTCTAAAAACCCAAGAGAGAGATTGGATGTGGGATCCTAATTTTCAACTGTAAGATTAATCAATTACTTTTTGAATGTTATTGACTTATCTTGAAACTCTTTCATAATTATTACTTAATTTTCTTAACTATATCAAGAAAATATTTGAACTTCTACAGATTGCAATAATGTCCATCAACAATTGCAATTGACCTCTAAAGATTAGAGAATTACAATTGAGGTCCCGTTACTTACAATTTTATATCTATGTCCTTCCATCACAATATATTCCCACAAGCCACTAGGACAGGATTAATATCACTGTTATGTCCCTAGCTTATGTAACCCTTAATTTCTTGATTTCATAATTTCTATTGGACTCCAAGATATCTTTGAAAAAACTCTTTAAATATATATATATATATATATATACACAATATTATATATATGAAAAACATTTTTGAAAAATGTCATTGGCCAGTTTTGTTTTAAGTCTAACTTCAATATGAAAATCAATTGAATATACTATCTTTTTTAGAGACTGGTGAATTCATTGTTGAGCATTTGCATATTTTACTCATTACACATATAACCTAACATGTCTGTATATAACCTTTAAAATTAGCATCACCAGTTGACATTGTCAAAGTTATGTGCATAAGACATAAATATACACAAACCTCTCATGTTTGAGGACAATAGAAAAATTGTGATAGAACAACCTTTAATTAACAGTGATCACTCCATAAGGTGTTATTGATCGGATCCGATTCAATGTATGTACTTATTACATTACACCCACTTGTTTGCTTAAAGTCACTACCTCAATGATGGAGTAAGTCATCCTATCATATAGCAGTACAACAAATGTAGGCTTCAGTAGTGATATTCAATTAAAATCACAGCCTAGAACAATTTAATAATCTATGAAAAATCATTACTCCTTGTCTTTGGTTCCTTAACAATTAACATGATTTTTCTACAGAGACAATGTCACATGCCACATTTAAACAATAAAATATACCTATAAAAATTATGTATGTGAAAATAAAATTTTATTATCAAATAAAAATGCATAGTATTGTTTTTGAGGGCACATAATTCTAACATCATCATCTCTCTCTCTCTCTCTCTCTCTCTCTCTCTCTGAACAACATGGGTTGATGGGCCAGATTTAAAATGAGTTCTTTCTCCTATA
The DNA here is from genome assembly GCA_023621385.1 of Quercus gilva. NCBI lineage: Eukaryota > Viridiplantae > Streptophyta > Magnoliopsida > Fagales > Fagaceae > Quercus > Quercus gilva. The sequence goes on from CM042481.1 coordinate 40,884,125, forward strand.
AGAGCATTCTCATCAGCTCTCTCATAAAAAATGCCATTTTACAACACCAAAATCCTACTTTATCATTTTATCACACCATTTTACAACATGTCATTTACCAGATGTCCTATATTTCTATTCTATACATTAAAATAATATTTACACTACATTAAAATAATATATTAAATTCCTTCAGCAACAGCAGCAACAACAACAACAACAATAACTCCTCCACCACTGCCGCAACAACAACCAGTGACCACCAACAACCACGGCCGCTACAACCACCACCAACAGCACATCAACCGCCACAAACTACACCCACAATCACCGGATCCTCCAACAAATTCCAAATCCAAAAACCTCAACAAAAGAGAAAAAAAAAAAAAAAAAAACTCAACCAATCAAAAAAATAAAGAATAAAATGCCGACCCAAACTCAACCAACGATCGATGACGGCTGTGGAGGTCGGCGACGTGATTAGCGGCGAGGACTGGTGAGAACAGCGGCGAGGACTGGCGAGATCGGCGACGAGGACTGGCGAGATCGCGGCGAGGATGGCGAGATTGCGGCGAGGATGGCGAGATCGGCGACGAGGACTGGCGAGATCGCGGCGAGGATCGCGAGATCGCGGCGAGGATGGCGAGAACGATGGTCCACCGTTGATCGGTGAGGCCGCCGTACCGGTGAACGATGGCGTACGAAGAACGATGAGACGGCTTGATCGGCTATAGGTAGCTTGATCGGTGATGGCGGCTTGATCGCTGCTGATTTGAAGGTGAGGGAAGGTGATCTGAGATTCTGAAGAAGAAAGAAAGAGAGAGCATCGGCTAGAGAGGGAGGAAATAATGAGAAGAGAGAGAAAAAGTGAAATTAAATATTGAGAGGAGAGAGAAAATGTCGAATAAAAAATTAATATTTGAAAATGGCATTTTTGTCCGTACCGTCTCATATATGAGACGGTACTGTAGCGTGTCTCATTTTTTTGAGACTTTTAACACAGTTGATAAAAGGCTGTTTTTGATGATTGGTGTGTCAAATGTGCCAAATATTTGGCATTTGGCACATTTGACACACCTGATGAGAGTGCTCTAAGTACCCTTTTTATTTTTGGACGTTTCCTATAAGTACCCTTGCAACAATATTAGAAAAGGTATCAAATTTGAAACATCAACTTACAGAAAATGCCCTACTAACTATATATATATATATATATATATATAAACGTCACATTAATGTGACTTTGCTGGGGGTACCAGTAAGGGTTCCTGTAATAAACAGGCTGTAGTCGATGTCCCAACAGCGATTGCTTAAAAAACAGCAAAAACCTGTGCCAGAAGAAGCTTTTACGAACAGGACCCGCATAGAGCAAACTTATTTGCTTTTTCAATGGAGAGGACAACACTACAAAAATGACACCTTACCAAATATCACGTCTCTGTTACCACGTTGTTCAGGCATGTTGGGAAACCCTTGGGCTTTCTAATTTAAAGTTTCTTGGAAAGCCCTACCTACTATGTATCATAACATGAATTTCATAACTGACAATGACCAACTAAGTACTTAATGGTACACTGTATTATTAGGTCCTTGGCATTACGTGAATGTTTGTTTTCCAGGCATATGGATACTGAACTATTTGTTCCCTGCTTTTAACTTCGCTTTCCTCTCTCTGCTTTAATTGTGCCTTTCAGTGAAAAAGTTCAATAAGTATTCATTGTCAGTTATTAACCAAGAAAGAAAATTATCATGTCTTTTTCCTTTTTCCTTTTTATTTTTAGCCAAATGCAACGTCCACCTTTATAAATAATTATAATAGAGAAGTGGAGAAGGGTTTTATTTATTTATTTTTTCTGAATAAATAATTTAATTGAAAAAAAAAGAGACAAATGAAAAGGAAATGAGACTAACCCATCTCCAGCTGCCGCCGAAAGAAACACAATCAGGCAGATTGGAGATGGACTCATTTGCTCATGCCCATCCCAATTATAACACAGGCATGCATTTGCATATGGCAACGGCTCAACAGCGATGCTATAGAAAGTGGTGGATCTATAGCGGCGTTTTCAAAATCTATAGCTGATGATGCTCAGATCGTCAGCAAGAACTTTCGTCCAAGGAAGGTCGTCCGCAGCTAATCCAAGTCCTGAAACAAGATAAATTATCGAAAGAGAGAAAGGTCATCGGTGTGGCGCCAACCACAAAATCTCCGATGCCTAAGTTAGAATTAGTTTGAAGATAGAAGATATCTGAAGTTGAAAGTATTAGAAAGTTTTGTCTACGTACCCCTGCTCGGGTTCTGCTCATGAGTATATATAGGTGCTTCTTTCTTAGCCGTTGGTCTGACTTTAATGGTGCAATCATTGTTGAAGTCGTAACGCTTGTGCAAGGTGTTAAATTCGATAAATGCACTCTAATGGTATGGAAATCTATTATTACATCTGTAACGCTTTGTCACGACGATTGTGGAATCCTGGACAGGTGGTTCTCCCTAGGCAAGGTTGGCTCCAGGGTCGTCCATGTTAGTTGTCCTTCTATGATGGACGAGTTTACTTTTTTGGGGACCATCAATAGTGACATTTGCCCTCATATTTTGTAATGATTGTTTTTTTGGAAACCTTTTGTGAAAGTGCTTAGAGCATTCCCATCAAGTATTCTAAAAAATTTAGCATTTATCATCTCAAAAACTAACTTTATAACATATAACACATCACTTTACAATATCTCTTACATCAAAACTTTTATTTTTTTAACACTTCATTTAAATATTATTTCTTTATCATTTTTTATTTTTTTATTTTTTTTTATTCTTCCTCTCTTTGTCTCTCTCTCCTCTGTGTCTCTCTTTCTCAACCCAACACGGCGAGATCAACACATATCACAACCACCACATCCACCCACCATCGCCGCCACCAGCCACTAGCCAAATACACTGCAACCACAAACAACAGCAGAGAAAAAAAAAAAAAAAAAAAAAACCTTCACATCCAAAGTCACCGAATCAACCTAGACCCACAAATCAACTTAGCACCCAGACTTCTCAACCTTCAACCACTACCTCTCCCTCACCGGAGAGATCAACAGCCGCACCACCATCCACCCACCATATCCTCTCCCTTAACCACAGTTGTTTACCTTGAGCAAAGCCAAAATCTTGGACACATCTTCACCCATCAACCTCTTCTTCAAGTTGAAGTCATCACAGTACATTCGATTTCGAAACCAAACCCAAAATTGTTTTTGCCGTTTCGGTCTCAGAACAACGTTGTCCTCACTTGTGTTTCGTTGAGGATTTTTGAAACGCGGAGGTAGACTTGCAGCGTCTGTCATCAGAGAGCTTCAATTCGCGGTGGAGGTGGTAGTCTAGAAGGTGAAAACGAGAGCGTATGGCGGTGAGGAAAGCTTGAGTCTGAGAGAGAGAGAGAGAGAGAGAGAGAGAGAGAGAGAGAGGGGAGAGAAGAAAAGCATGGCACACGAGATAGCGGGAGAGAGAGAAAGAAAAAAAATTAAAAAATTCTAGTGTCTTGCTACAATAGGGTTTCAAAAATGAGATTCTACTTTAACTCAATGCTAAAATTTTTGAAATTTAGCATATTTGATGTAGGTGTGTGTAAGAGGCAAAATTTTAAGCCAATTATAAAATGCCACATCAAAATTTAGTGGCAAATTCTAAATTAATGTCATTAAATTAATTAAATTAGATGATGACATGTGTCATCCAAATCGACATCACATTGGCATATCAAAATTTGCCACGTGTCATTTGGCTCACAAAATAAAGATAAATTTCATATTTAAAATTTATGGATAATTATCTTTATTAAAATAAATAAATAAATGAGATAAAGATAAATTTTCTATTCAAAATTTGATAGATAATTATCTTTATAAATAAATTAAATAGAGATAATTATTTATCTTTGTTGATTATTATCTTTATCAAAATATGATATTTATCAAAATAGATAAATAGAGATAATTATCTCTAAGAAGAATTTGGGCCAATCAAAAGTCTACTACATACTTTCAAGTATATCAATTCAAAGTGGAGTTTATCCTCTAAATCACTATAAATAGAGGACATCCCCTTTCATTTTTCGAACCAAGTTTTCAAGAGGTCCAAGCTCTAGAGAAATTTCGTCTCAAGAAACTTTGAAGAACTTGAAGAACATTCGAAGAACTTGAAGAACATTCGAAAGGCTTGAAGAATTTGAAGAACAATAAATCTCTAATAAGCTCAAAGCCAGAGATTTGTTGTGAAGACCGTTCAATCCTTCTTCCAAGAAAAATCAAGGAGATCTCTTATTCGAGTGATTTGAAGTTCTATTGGAATTAAGCTAAAAAGCCTCCATAAACTCCAACAAACCTAAATCTTTGAAGCTCAACGGATCAAGCCTCTAAAGCCCCGAAGAACTTCAACCTAAGAGCCTTCACATTCGAAGACTTGAAGAACAATAAATCTCTAATAAGCTCAAAGCTAGAGATTTGTTGTAAAGACCGTTCAATCCATCTTCCAACTAAAGTCAAGAAGATTCCTTGTTCGAGTCAAATTCAAAGAAGATAGAATCAGAGGATATTCTTTTGTAAAAGAATTGAAATAGAGATTGTACTTATTATTCATCAATACAAAATTTATATTTGCAAACCATATTTCTTTTCAATTGTTTGATTTTCTACAATTGAGAAAAATTTGTGTTTACAGTGTGTTTTTATCATTTGAGGTGCTAAAAATGCTAAAAAATAGCATTTAACATTTTTAGCATTTTTGATAAAAACGCTCTTAGAACATTTCCTTCTGGAAATGCAAAATACATATAAATACATTAATAGATGATACTGTAGTAACATCTAAAACTTAAAAAGTATATTTTATTCCAACATCTCTCTCATCTCAGCTTAGCTCTGTAATTTATTATGCTCATTGGAGCCATGAAGAAAACTCTCTTTCCGTTGGAGCTCGCCCTTGTTGGAGGATGAAATCAACGGTGCCAATTTTGAATTCGCAACTATACTCACTCATATTCACGAATTGTTAAACCCCTTCGGAAACTAATTAAATTATGATATATTCATGTATTAATCTAATATGCTTAATCTTGTCACATGAAAAGTTTTAATCCCTAAATCAATTTGGAAGTCAATAAGTCATATCAAATGAGGGATCAATATAGTGAACTAAATTTTTTTTTTTTTTTGAGAGAGTTTCAACCTATAGCGTCTGTTCTTGATGATAGCTCTTTATCATCAGACCAAGACACCAATCAGTTTTTGATGTAAGTGGGAATTGAACTCCAATTCTCTTATACAACCATCAAAGACTTTACCAGTTGAGTTAACTGGAACCCATATAGTGCACTAATTAGTATTGAAAATTCCAGCACTTCTGTCAAGTTTTGCTTAGAAGTTGACCCCCTTTTCGACCATGAGAAATCACGAAATTTTCCAAAATGAAATTTTAATATCCAAACTATAAATATCCAAAAAAATCAATGAGAAATTAAATTCCTTACATCTCTTATATGGGGTACAAGCTAGAAAGGGAAAATCTGTCAGAATCTTAGACATAATATGTTTTCTAGTTTAATTGATTCCTCCCTTAAGATTTTTCTAGAATATATTAATTGGTCCTTGATTATTTTGTATGTCTTGACTCCTAATCCATCTTGGAATAAATCCCTAGGTCCAAAAATCGTCAAAATAGCATATAGAATTATAATCTAAACAACCCTTATTATGTTTAGAGCTTCTCACCTTGACTGGTTTTTAGATTTTCTTGTATCACCCAAAAACGAATCTTGAAGCCTTTTAAACCTTCTTTTTATAATGTTGATGATGATTTAAATACAAAGAACAACAAGGTTTCAATAAAGATCTTCATAGAAATTAAAAATCTAATGGAAACATAACAAAATCCTAAGTTTAAAGGTTTATCTTCAGTTCTTCACTAAGTTTATGCTCCTGGACATGAGCATAAATTACTTAGTCCGTTAAGTGTGAATACCCTTGAGTTTTTTGGTAACTGGTTTTGGCTGGTGGGGTTAGTTGTCCGTAAATTTTACGTCATATAAAAATAAATAAATAAATAATTTTGCGGTTTTCTCCTTCCTAGCTGTCCCTCTCCCTTTCTCTCTCTAAAATTTTCTTTGGTATACACAACAACAACAACAACAATAATTGTGGGGGTCAAAAACACTTTAGACCTTAAGGAAGGTTCTACAAATTTAATCGTCACAACTAATTTGTTAATAAATGGGTAATCCACAATGGGAAGACTGAACAAGATCAAGGATTGAAATGAGACACGTGCGCGTATGCGCGCGCGTGCACCCACACACACACACATAGGACGTAACTGAACTTCTGCCGAGATTACAAGCAAGATGAACCTAAGCAAGAACAATATTTTAGACTAACTCTCCTCCTCTCTTTTTTTAGTCCCCCTTTTAGTAAGTGGGAACATGTTATTTATACCCTCAGATCATCTTTCTCCTTAGTGGATTATCAAGCTAGATGTCGGCAAATCCTTGTCCCATCGGGTGTCTCCTCCCCTAATTTTATGATGAAAATGGTCTTTTGGGGTGTCTAATAAAACTATTTAGATTAGTTATTCATCATTAAATGTGGCATGTATTAGGTAGGAACACCTAATTAATGCGGAGGTGACTATTGCTTGGATTGTGTGCCACTCTTCTTAGTTCCTCGGCTGCATTCTAGGCAATTCCTCCCTTGGCGACTTTCTGGGTTAAGAATAATCAGGTACCTTACCTCCGCTTAGCAGGTTTTCGCCAACTTTGCTCGAGTGTAATGGATCCAAACTAATTAAGCCTTTCCCGTTATCCCCGTCATGAGAACCTTCTGTGGACCTTGAACCTCAGGGGTTGTTTATTTCACATAGTATGTTTTACACACTATGTGTAAAACAAATAGAGCGTTTTACACGTTTGAGGCCTCAAAGAAGGTTCTACGAATTTAATCATCACAATTAATTTTTTAATAAATAGGTAATCCACAATGGGAAGACTGAACAAGTAAGATCAAGGATTGAAATGACACACACACACACACACACACACACACACACACAAAGGATGTAACTGAACTTCTACCGAGATTACAAGCAAGATAAACCTAAGCAAAAGTCCCCTTTTTAGTAAGTGGGTACATGTTATTTATACCCTCAGATCATCTTTCTCCTTAATGGATAACCAGGCTAGATGTCAGCATATCCTTGTCCCATCAGGTGTCTCTTCCCCTAATTTTATGATGACAATGGTCTTTTGGGGTGTCTAATAACACTATTTAGATAATTTATTCATCATTAAATATGGCATGTATTAGGTAGGAACATTGAGTTTGGATACCGCTTATTGCTGAAAACTGAAAACACTATAGCAAAATAGTTTTTAAATATGAATAGTGCCGTGTAGGACCCAGAATATTGCCTGATTTGCCGTATGCATAGTTGTCGTAGGACCTACTGTAGCCATGGGTCCCACTATTTAAAACGCCGAACTCCAAACGCATGCCATTTTAAGCGCTATCCAAACGTAGTTTGAATTAATGTGGAGGTGACTATTGATTGGATAGTGTGCTACTCTTCCTGGTTCTTCAACTGCATTCTAGGATATTCCTCCTTTGGCAACTTTCTAGGTCAAGAATGATAGGGTAGGACCTTACCTCGGCTTAGTTGGTTTTCGCCAACTTTGCTCGGGTGTAATGGTTCCAGATTGACTGAGCCTTTCCCTTTATCCTTGTCATAAGAACCTTCTATAGACCCAGAACCTCGGGAATTGTTTATTTCACATAGTGTGTTTTACACACTTTGTACTTATATAATTGAAAACTTGGGTTTAAATCACGTTTTCAATCTATAATAACAAAGTGTGTAAAATTTACACGCTATGTGGATGAGTATTTTCCTTATAACCATCTCCTTTATTCAACTTGATATTTTGGGTTCAACCCTTAGTGGTTATATTTTATTAATTAAGTTTGTTGAGGAAAAAAGAAAAGGAATATATGAAATCTTCATCAATTTTTTCACTTCAAATGAAATCAAAATACATTTGAGTGAATCTTCAACAATTTAATTACCATTTAGGTTCTTAATGTTTGCCCTATATGTTAAAATGGTCCCAAACGTTTTTAATGTGTCAATTTAGTCCTTAACATTTTGGTATTATATTAAAATAGTCATTACTTTTAAGTGGTGGATAAAGAGAGATGCTACGTCTACAACAATTTTACAACAAATTACAGGTGGTTAGTTGTTATTGGTTCAAATTTGAAACTAACACTAAGATTACTTTTTTGCCCCAACAATAACAACCAGTAACAACCTGCCACTTAAGATTTGTTGTAAAAATGTTGTAGAAATGTTGTAGACATATCATTTCTCGTGGATAAAATATGCTCACATAACTAATGTGATAATTAAAAAAGAAAAAATTTAGTTTTATGCCACCTGGGATTCTAGGTAGATTCTGACATGGCTTGAATTGAAAACAAAACTAAACCAAAGAATTAAAACCCATGTAGACGAGACCTGGTGACACTAAGGATCCATTTGGATATAACTTATTGATGCTGAAAATTGATTGTTACTGAAAACACTGCAACAAAATAATTTTTAAATATATAAATAGTACTGTGGATCAATTTTTAATATTTTTAAATGCGTGAACAGTGTATGCACAGTGTGTAAATAGTGCATGCATTGTTTATAAACAGTAAATTTTGTTGTTGAAAGTCAATAACTGTGGTAAAAAAAAAAAAAAAAAACATGAATGACTAAATGCGGACGCAGGATTTATTTGAATCCAAACACATACTAAGGGAGGGAGTAGCAAAAGTAGGGGAAGGAGCGACAGTGGCGTAGATGATAGGGGGAGGAGTGGGGCCATGTAAGGAGTGGGGTACTAAGGACAACGGCATGATTTAAGTTAGAGGGCATTGGAAAGTAGAGGAGGCCTTGGTGTTGGTGTGTGTGAATTTGGAGAAGCTTGAAGAACTAGACGAGATCAACATGATTCTCTAAATGGTGTCAAATTTAATCAAGATCTAGTTAAGAAATATGCACTCTAGGGTCAGTATTTTTTTATCTAGCTATTAATGATAGAGATTATTTTCATACAAAATTAAAAGATTAAAGATTAAATTAACACATTTAAAATGTTATCGACTATTTGACATACATGATGAACGATAGGGCTAAAATAATAATTAATTGAGAATTTAATTTTCAATTTCAATCCTTGGATCGGATTTTTTTAAAAATAAAAAAGACTTTTTTTAATTTAAGGGCTGAGATCTAAATCCATAATTTTTCTCCTAGGTAAATAATGAAAAATAAAATAAGATTTTTAGTAAAGAAATAGTACCTCCCATGGAATGGACCTCTCATGAGTCTGTGCATCCCATATGTGTGGAGCCCACGTTCTTGCAAGAATTGCAGAAGATATTTATTGCGACGATAGGTATTGGGCTTGAATTTTATGGATTGAGATAATTGCACATGCAATTACTCCATTTTTGTCACTATATATATATATATATATATATATTGCAACGATAGGTATTGGGCTTGAATTTTATGGATTGAGATAATTGCACATGCAATTACTCCATTTTTGTCTCTCTCTCTCTCTCTCTCTCTCTCTCTCTCTCTCTGAGATTTATTAATGTGTGTTCTTAATTTTATATTATAGCGAACCATTTTAAGAAAAATTTTATAGAAAAATGAAAAAATAATTAACTATTTTGATAATTTTTTCAATTTTTAAATTTTTTTTTTTCAAAATAGATGGTTGATGTGTGATCTGGCACACATTAGCCGGACCCTTTTATTTTATTTTTTTGAAATTCCCGGACCCTTTTATTTAATAGTTGTAATTTTGTAAATTTCAATCTCATTTATTCGTTGCTATTGCATCAGCTGTAATAGCCTAGATATCTCAATCCGGATTTTATTCCCTACAAATATCTACCATTGGCTGAAGCTGAAGGCTGCTAATTCTACTATCCAAAAAGGGAGAAAACTGTAGAGTCAGTCTACACCAATGACTTCTCCACCATCTATGCTAGTATGTTGGAACGTGGAAAACACTCTCCTATTTAGTCTAATCAAAAGAATGTACGTAACGCGCTATTACATCTTATCTGACGATAGCACCAAGTACCAACCTATTTTTCACCCAAAAATAAAAAGAGAGTAGTACCAACAAAACAATGGGTCCAAAATAGTACGAAACTACCCCAACTAAAATTCAAAGTGCATTTCCTTTCTGGATAAAGCTCCGGTTAATGTATCCATACAATAGTCATCTATTTTTAAAAATGTTTTATTGAAAGTTAAAAAAATTAGTTATTTTTTATTTATTTTTTCATAAAATTTTTCTAAAATTATTTACTAATGTATTATGTATGTCCTAAAGATATTTGTTAGTGAAATCTATAAATAAAAAAACATTATTGTCTCCTCCTTTTTTCATTTATTTGTTTGGTAGTCTTCACCTGGGTGAGGATTAGGTTTATTGCCCAATTGCATTGCACCAATTCAAATTATGACATATATTATTTTCTGGATGGGTCCAGTGCAATTTAGACACCAGACCCAATCCAGGTTCGTTTTGCATTTGTTCTCATATGATTAGTCTTTTGTGGCTAGGCAAGGGCCTCCTAAAAAAATGTAAATTATCCATACAATTCCAACCACAGCCTGTCATTTTTTTTTTTTTTTTTTTCATTTTTCATATTTTAAATAATTATTATTTTTATCTTAATTTCATTTTTTCACCCCTCCCACAACATAAATTCTTAGAAAAGACTAGGCTACTACTGGACGTCTATTTGAGGCTACCAATTGGGCCTCCAGACACGATTGATATTCCGATGGTCCAAGCTCAACGTAGGTTCATGCTAAACCCATCCCACTAATTTTTCTTATGAGATTCAATTCGGCTTGTAAAGGTCCAATTTGAGCTTTGGAACCCAATAATACATATATCAACAGAATTATTCATTCTCTAGGCCTTCTCCCTTAGAAGGCCATCATAATGAGCTACCGCGGTCCATGGCAGATAAACTGAAACAGCTTTTTTTTTTTTTTATAGATAATATAGACAGAAGACATAAGGGATGAGGAATGAAGAAGTGAAAATACAAGACTTACAATACTAATACTAACAAAATGACTTAATTTTTATAAATACTAGTGAAACTTATAAACCGAAAACTCACTCACTAATTGACTGATGTGGTACTTTAGACCACTTATCTAGTTGATAGGAATTAAAAAAAAAGAAAAAAAAAGAAAAAAGAAAAAAGAAAAAGAAAAAAAAAGACTTCTTTGCCTTCAAGTTCAAATTTCTACAAAGAGTTGTATATTCAAGTGGTTGTGTATTAGGTGCCTAATTTATTTTAATTAGTATTGGGTAAATAACGATAGAAATATGTTTTATACTTGGATTACAATTAGTTAATTTGGATTAGAATTAGTTTTATTAGTAGATTATAGAAAGTCTGTATTTATCTTTATTTACTTGGATCAGATGTCTGTCTTCATGAATTTTTAAGTTATAAATTGTTAACTAGTCTAACATGGAGGTCTAGACGGACTCAAAGTAGTTCATTTTATCAATTTGGAGGTCTTGGTTTTCTTGAAACTACCAATAAATAGTTTGGTCCATGACATTATTGTAGGAAAATGTAGTTTTGCATTTCATACAAAACAAGTAGTGGAAGCAACAGAAAGATCTACTTCATTCATGAGAAATAACATATAACTTTGAATTCTATAACAAAGAATAAAAAGTGTACCTTGATGTAGTAAAAATAAAAAACAAGAAGTAGATAGTATCTTGAGAAGACCTTCATCCCAATTCCACATAGTATCCAAGATGTATAGTCTCTCAATCAGTTTTCATATACATACATATTGAAATTTGTGTTCAAGAGAGATCAAATAGAAAACAAATTTCTTTTCTTTTAATTGTATGGACGTTTAATTGCCTAAGCAAATACTTTATTTAAGAACTTTTATTAAATAAACAATTGATTATCTAATTAGGTTAGCCTTTTGGGCTAGCTCAATTGGGCTTTAGTGTGTGGATTGGGATGAAACCAAAAGGACAAATAAGGCTCTACCTCCAATGGGCTTCAGGCTTCCATCAACTTTGGAGAAACCCAAATTTACCATTAATTATATAACAAGTATTACTATGGAAATATAATTGCACTCTAGATCTTATTAATAAATTATATCCCAAGACTTTAATATAATATCATTTGATGCCTCCATGAAACAATCATAGTGAGCAAAGTCATAATAAACTGTCATTTTGTAAATCTCTATTTTATTCCTTAAGTCCTCAATTTAATCTTCTTTTTTTTTTTTTTTTTTTTTTTTTTAAAACCAATCTTTTAGTTATTCATATAATGAAATCTAATTACATTAAATATAATCTTTACTAAAGTGGCTGGACCCACCACCTTGAATAACCAGTTCCCATTAAATTTATCTTAATAAAATATTTCATGTCTCTGTAGAAAAAGATTATGGATTTCAACTTAAGAATATATGTTCTCTCAACAATTAACACTATGTGCGGTTACCCAACATACTAAAGTTTTGACCATTAAATTAGATCATACTCCTAATATATGAAAGCAACCTACATTTCATGATTAGGTTCACAATTCTCTCAGGATTGAGAGTTTATGAAAATAGAAGTCATGAGATATATTATTTAGGTGACAATTGTTAATTGAATATTTAATCTCACAATGATCCAGTTTAATGTGCTTTACACACTTAAGACACACCAACACATCAACTAGAAGTCTCCACTTCTATAATCAAGACAAACCATCGTAGTTTAGATGTTATAGCCTTTGCAGATGAAATGCCCAATTTCATTACCAACTACAAACTATGTTTTTGAGTTTACAAAGAACTTGTGATTTATATTTTTTGTAACTAAATCACATACAATGCATCTCGAGGACTATATGATAATGTTTAATTAGTTCATATATAAATCGTCTCAAATAATTAAATAATTTAATTATTTATAACATGCCAATAAATTAAATTTTAGGGTACAAACCCTAACTGAAGAGGAGAAAATAAGTTGACGGATCCAAGCGATGTTGATGGACGGGCCCATTAGGTGCAAGACTCGATGAGAACGGATTTGCTGGCCACATGTCAGACAAAATCCCTATATGGGAATACTTGCGGCACACCCCCTAGATTCTAGGGGTAATTAGAGTCCTAGCGCAATTAGGGTTCTAGAAGCTGCGTGCATCGATGGAGATCTTCTTTATAAGGAATATGACTTGTCCATCACGTTTGGGACTCCTCAAGAGGATTTCTACAAGGAAAGACTTCGACTCCAAGTAGAAAAGGTCAACTTTCGACTACTATAAAAGCCCCAATACCCTCACAAATCGAGGTACGCATAATTTACCCTCTCTAGCACTCTAGAGTTGTGAGAATATTTCTGACTTAACCTTCGGAGGGTATTCGGCCGGCACCACACCGGTGCTCTTCGCAAGGTTTTCTCTTCTTTTTGTTGTGTAGGTTTACATTCGAGTGCGTAGGAATTGTGCAACTCACTGGTGAGATTTTCGGCATCATCAGTTGGCGCCGTCTGTGGGAACATACGCGATTCGTAAGCCATATTATCGCTTCCCGGACAAAAGAGTTGCATGGTACTCACACGCTCAATGGCAACCACCAACGACGTTTAAGGAGAGGAACCACCCACAACTACCCTCGAGAGACAAGTTCGAACTCTCGCTGCCGCCGTGGAACGTCTCACCAAACAAAACCACGACTTAGAAGAACAGCTGCGCCAGAAGAATGCAGCACCGAATGACCAACAAGAAGATCAAGAAGGGACCAGCGCTGCAAGAAAAAACAAGGAGAAACCTGAGGGCAGCCACGCCCCAAGCAGACTGGAGAGGCAAAATTTAAACATGCCATCCCTCACGGATGCAACTCCACCACATATTGTCGCAGAGATGCAAGCAATGAAGGAGCAGATGGAGGTTATGATGAATGCACTCAAAGGACGAGTGTCCAGTGACCTTGACGACTTGGTTAACCGCACCGACTCGCCTTTCACCGCGGCCGTCAACTCCTTCCCCCTACCCCATAAGTTCCGCATGCCGCATATAGACAGTTACGACGGGTTGAAGGATCCACTGGATCATCTAGAGACCTTTAAGACCCTGATGCATCTTCAAGGAGTAGCGGACGAGATCATGTGTAGGGCCTTCCCTACAACGCTGAAGGGCCCGGCGAGAATTTGGTTCAGCAGGCTGACGCCTAATTCCATCAGCACTTTCAAAGAGCTGAGCGCCCAATTCACGTCGCACTTTATTGGAGGACACCGATACAAGAAGTCCACAGCATGCTTGATGAGTATCAAGCAACGAGAAGATGAAACACTCAGATCTTACATAATCCGCTTTAATAAGGAAGCACTCTCAATCGATGAGGCCGACGATAAAATACTTGTAGCAGCATTTACGAATGGGTTGAGGAAGGGTAAGTTTTTATTTTCGCTATATAAAAATGACCCGAAAACTATGCCGGACGTGCTTTACAAGGCCACCAAATATATGAATGCCGAAGACGCTCTACTAGCTCGCGAGGAAAAGCCCAAGAAGAGAGAAAGGCAGGAAGATGCCCGAGAGGAAAGAGGGCGGAAGACGGCAAGAACCGGAGAGCGAAGGGATGATAGGCACTCCGAGCCCCCTACGGGGCGATTCACAAGCTTCACTCCATTGACCGCCCCTATCAACCAAGTCCTTATGCAAATCAAGGACGAGGGGACACTGACTTTCCCTGGAAAGCTGAAGGGAGATCCCAACAAAAGGTCCAGAGATAGGTACTGTCGCTTCCATCGCGATCACGGACATGACACAGCTGACTGCTATGACCTAAAACAGCAGATTGAAGCCCTCATTAGACAGGGAAAGTTGCAGAAGTTCGTCAGCAAGGAAAGGACGGATCATCAACATCAAGAGCAGCCACCCCGCCGAGATAATGAGCACCCCAAACCACCTATAGGGGATATAAGAATGATCACAGGGGGCACGGCAACTATAGGGTCGTCCAAAAAGGCCAGAAAAACATACCTCAGGATGGTTCATAACCCCCAGCTAACGGGCTCCGTACCAAGAATAGCACGGATGGAAAGCCCGATCATAGGATTCTCAGAAGAGGATGCCCGACGTCTTCACCACCCTCATGAGGACGCGCTTGTTATCACCTTACAAGTGGGAGACTTCAACATGCACCGAGTGCTAATCGACAATGGTAGCTCAGTGGACATCTTATACTACCCGGCGTTCCAGCAGATGAGGATTGATAGAGAACGGTTAATACCGACAAATGCTCCACTGATTGGCTTCGGAGGTACGAGAGTATTCCCATTAGGCGCGGTCACGCTTTCGGTAACAATAGGTGATTATCCTCAACGGATCACAAAGGAGATGACTTTCCTTGTGGTCAACTGCTCATCTGCTTACAATGCTATCATCGGACGACCCACCCTCAACTTATGGAAGGCGGTAACATCAACATACCACATAATGATCAAATTTCCTACGGAGCACGGGGTGGGAGAGCTACGAGGAAATCAGATGGCCGCACGAGAGTGTTACATCGCTATGATGGAGATGGAAGGGAACCTACCACTTCAAGACGCTGGACGGGCAAAAGCCGCAGCAACCATGGAACACGGAGCACCTACGGAGATACCACCAGTAGAGACGACATAAAGAGCATCGACGCCCCCCCCCCCCAGTTTCCAGTTTATTACTAAGTTTTTATTAGTTTTTTACTACGAACAATTTTTTCTATTATTTAGTTTTGCTATCGCAAGTTTTTTCTTCAAACGATTCTTTCTACAAGTGCCTTTTTAAGCCCAAGGGGGCAGGTACCTTTTTCTACATGGTTTTCTTTCAATAAGAGAAATAGCCAGACACGCTTGTGTTCTTCCTACTTGATAAACTAAGTCCAAAAAATGGACGGATATAAACTAAGTCCACAAGCTGGACAGATCATCCCAAGAGAAAAAATATATATATATATATATATACAAAGTCCACAAGGTGGACGGATATAAAACTAAGTCCACAAGCTGAACGGATCATCCCAAGAGGATGAAAAAATCAAGTCCACAAAGTAAACGGATATAAACTAAGTCCACAAGATGGACGGACGACCCCAAGTCGACGACCATCAAGGTGACGAGGTGACACTTAGTCACCTCAACAAGTCCACAACCTCAAGTGGACGACTATCAAGGTGACGAGGTAAAACTTAGTCACCTCAACAAGTCCACGACCTCAAGTGGACAACCATCAAGGTGACGAGGTAACACTTAGTCACCTCAAACAAGTCCACGACCTCAAGAGGACGACTATCAAGGTGGCGAGGTAAAACTTAGTCACCTCAACAAGTCCACGACCTCAAGTGGACGACCATCAAGGTGACGAGGTAAAACTTAGTCACCTCAACAAGTCCACGACCCCAAGTGGACGACCATCAAGGTGACGAAGTAAAATTTAGTCACCTTAACAAGTCCACTACCCCAAGTGGACGACCCACAAGGCGACGACCCACAAGGTGACGAAGTAACTCTTAGTCACCTCAATAAGTCCATGACCCCGAGTGGACGACCCACAAGATGACGAGGTAACTCTTAGTCACCTCAAGAAGTCCACGACCTCAAAGTGGATGACCATCAAGGTGACGAGGTAAAACTTAGTCACCTTAACAAGTCCACTACCCCAAGTGGACGACCCACAAGGCGACGACCCACAAGGTGACGAAGTAACTCTTAGTCACCTCAATAAGTCCATGACCCCGAGTGGACGACCCACAAGATGACGAGGTAACTCTTCGTCACCTCAAGAAGTCCACGACCTTAAAGTGGATGACCAACAAGGTGACAAGGTCACACTTGGTATCGACAGCAAGTCCATGACCAAAGTGGACGGACAAAAAAAATGGATGTCCACCCAAAAAATGGACGAATGCATGGACAAAATGGATGGATGCATGTCCATGCATCCGTCCATAAAGAAAGTGGACGGACGTCCACAACAAAAAAACAGAGGTCCAGATTTGAAAAAAAAAAAAAAAAAAAAAAAAAAAGGGACGTCCACAAGTGGACGGAGGTCCACAACAACAAGAAAATGGACGGATGCATGTCCATGCATCCGTCCATAAAAAAGTGGACGGAGGTCCACATTAAAAAAAAAAAAAAAAAAAAAAAAAAAAAGGGAGGGTGGACGGATGCATCATGCATGTTCACAGAAAACAAAAAAAAAAAAAAAAAAAGAGGAGGGTGGACGGATGCATCATGCATGTTCACAGAAGAAAAAAAAAGAAAAAAAAAAGGGACGTTCACAAGTGGACGGAGGTCCACAACAACAAGAAAATGGACGGATGCATGTCCATGCATCCGTCCATAAAAAAGTGGACGGAGGTCCACATTAAAAAAAAAAAAAAAAAAAAAAAAAAAAAAAAAAAAAAAGGAGGGTGGACGGATGCATCATGCATGTTCAAAAAAAAAAATTCAACCAAAAAAAAAAAAAAAAAAAAGAAGAAAAAGAAAATAAGTGGACGGATGCATGAAGGATGGGTGCATGTCCATGAAAAAAAAATGGACGAACATCAAAAAAAAAAAAAAAAAAAAAAAAAAAAAAGGAGAAAGAAGTAGACGGATAAAATATCTTAAGAATGGGACGCTAATAGAGGACTTCAACGCGTCCTAAAAGTTGAAAATTCCATCACGCATCCCGAGGGCAGTGTATCAATGGCCTACCATGCAGAAGGATGCCCAATCCTACGTATAAGCATGAGACAAATGACAATGCTTCAACCAGACCTCAGAGGGATAAACACTATAAAAAGGAAGCCGACGGACACCTAATCCTCATCCCAATGGGATGGATCGACAACCAAGGATACCGACGATCAAGGATGTTAACGGCACCTGATTCTTATACAAAATTTAAGTCTTCCTACCTACGAGTGGAAGGATGAACCAAGTCACCCACGAGTGCCTTGGTGAAAACTCTAAGTCTTCCTACCTACGGGTGGAAGGACGAACCAAGTCACTCACGAGTGCCTTGGTGAAAATTCTAAGTCTTCCTACCTACGGGGTGGAAGGACGAACCAAGCCACCAACGAGTGTCTTGGTACAAAATTTAAGTCCTTCTACCTATGGGGTGGAAGGACGAACCAAGCCACCAATGAGTATCTTAGTACAAAATTTTAGTCCTTCTACCTACGGGTGGAAGGACGGACCAAGTCACTCAAGTGCCTTGGTACAAAATTTATGTCCTTCTTCTTACCGGAGGAAGGACGGACCAAGTCACTCACAAGTGCCTTGATAAAAAAAAAAAAAAAAAAAATTAAGTCCTTCTACCTACGGGTGGAAGGACAGACCAAGTCACTCAAGTGTCTTGGTACAAAATTTAAGTCCTTCTACCTACAGGTGGAAGGACGGACCAAGTCATTCAAGTGCCTTGGTACAAAAGTTAAGTCCTTCTACCCGTAGTAGAAGGACGGATCAAGTTATTCAAGTGCCTTGATAAAAAAAAAAAAAAAAAATTTAAGTCCTTCTACCTACGGGTGGAAGGACAGACCAAGTCACTCAAGCGTCTTGGTACCAAATTTAAGTCCTTCTACCTATGGGTGTAAGGACGGACCAAGTCATTCAAGTGCCTTGGTACAAAAGTTAAGTCCTTCTACCCTTAGTAGAAGGACGGATCAAGTCATTCAAGTGCCTTGATAAAAAAAAAAAAAATTTTAAGTCCTTCTACCTACAGGTGGAAGGACAGACCAAGTCACTCAAGTGTCTTGGTACAAAAGTTAAGTCCTTCTACCCGTAGTAGAAGGACGGATCAAGTCATTCAAGTTCCTTGATACGAAATTTAAGTCCTTCTACCTACGGGTAGAAGGACGGATCAAGTCACTCAAGTGTCTTGGTACAAAATTTAAGTCCTTCTACCTACGGGTAGAAGGACGGATCAAGTCACTCAAGTGTCTTGGTACAAAATTTAAGTCCTTCTACCTACGGGTGTAAGGACGGACCAAGTCATTCAAGTGCCTTGGTACAAAAGTTAAGTCCTTCTGCCCGTAGTAGAAGGACGGATCAAGTCATTCAAGTGCCTTGATACGAAATTTAAGTCCTTCTACCTACGGGTAGAAGGACGGATCAAGTCACTCAAGTGCCTTGGTACAAAATTTATGTCCTTCTACCTACGAGTGGAAGGACGGACCAAGTCACTCAAGTGCCTTGGTACAAAATTTATGTCATTCTACCTACGGGTGGAAGGACGGACCAGATCACTCACAAGTGCCTTTGTACAAATTTTAAGTCCTACTACCTACGGGTGGAAGGACGAACCAAGTCACCCGCGAATGCCTTGGTGAAAATTCTAAGTCTTCTTACCTATAGGAGGACAGATGGACCATGTCACCCAAAAATGCCTAGGTAAAAAATTTAGGTCCCCTTCGCCATAAATAATTTCGGGCTAGCCTGTCAAAGACTGACAAGTCTCTCAAGATCTAAATCGAACCATCACCCCACGGGTCCTTTCACTCCGAGGTCACGGACCCATAGGGTGAAGGGGGCAATTGAAGAGGAGAAAATAAGCTGACGGATCCAAGCGATGTTGATGGACGGGCCCATTAGGTGCAAGACTCGATGAGAACGGATTTGCTGGCCACATGTCAGACAGAATCCCTATATGGGAATACTTGCGGCACACCCCCTAGATTCTAGGGGTAATTAGAGTCCTAGCGCAATTAGGGTTCTAGAAGCTGCGTGCATCGATGGAGATCTTCTTTATAAGGAATATGACTTGTCCATCACGTTTGGGACTCCTCAAGAGGATTTCTACAAGGAAAGACTTCGACTCCAAGTAGAAAAAGTCAACTTTCGACTACTATAAAAGCCCCAATACCCTCACAAATCGAGGTACGCATAATTTACCCTCTCTAGCACTCTAGAGTTGTGAGAATATTTCTGACTTAACCTTCGGAGGGTATTCGGCCGGCACCACACCGGTGCTCTTCGTAAGGTTTTCTCTTCTTTTTGTTGTGTAGGTTTACATTCGAGTGCGTAGGAATTGTGCAACTCACTGGTGAGATTTTCGGCATCATCACTAACAATTGTTGGCCAACCTAATGAACTTTTGTCCGGAAAGAGCTTCATTCGCGGCCTTCTTAACAATTTTATTACATTTCTTCCCTTAGACCGAATTTGGGGGCTGAATAACTAAATTACGAAGGCAAAAAGCCTGTTCCATATCAACTTCTATCTATCATAAACAATAATGTCTAAAGCGACACAATAATGACACAAATAGAGAGACCATTTTTGGTTTAATTTGTTTTGATAATCAGATAAAGAGACCTAAAAATGAGTAATTATACAATATTGGTTTGACGGTGAATAGAAATCCAACGTAATTGAAACGCTACTTTTTTTTTTTTTTGAAAATTGTTCGAGTGTGGCAAATCATTATTGAAGATTAATTTTCCTTAATAGCTTAAAACTTTAATTTTTGTAAATAAGTTTTTCACACAACAGATTATATTATTAAATTAAGCAACAATAATGAATTTAATAAATTAAATTATATTGTTCTACACTTTAAATTTTAATTTGTTCTTGTGGTACTATAAATTTATAAGGTTAATGTTGTTTTCTTTTATTTGTAAATATTTTTTAATTATAAAGGCCTACTATAAAATATCAATCTGGATGTGAAAAGTTGAGAGAGAGAGAAGATAATTATATCATGAATAAAATCTCATGATAAATCTCTTACTAGCAATATAAAAAAAATTAAATGAAAATACTAATATTTAGATGATAATAAAATAGTATAACTGAAAGGTGATAATAAAAATTGTCATAATGATATTCAAACATATAATATAATAACCCTTAATTATATATAATTTTTTTCCCCAAATAGAAGCATTGCTTATAAAATAATACTATTACTTACTATACTTTATACAATTAGTTTTTGTAGAAGAAAAAATTTCAAAGTTTAAATCACCGATGATCACTTATTCCTTATTAGCTCTAATAATTGGATTAGGACCCCGCACCTTATGCAATTAGCCAATTACTCCCTTTTTTTCACAAATTTTTTCTTCACTTTTTAGCTCTTCACTTAAGTATATATATATATATATATTTTTTATTGAACGATGAAGATTAAAAATAACTTTGCACAGACTAGGGTTGTCCACGAGTCAGTTCGGGTTGGTTTTGGACTTAGCCCGAAACCAACCGGCTTAAGTCAAGTGGAAAATGATAGGACCTGTAATTGACTGCCAATCAACACAGGTCAAGTCGAATCAGGTTTAGGCAGAAGCTTGGTCGAAAAGAGCGAAACCGATTAAAGAGCAGTGGTGGCGACGATCTGAGCAGAGGAGAGCAACACTTCGTCGGAACTAAGCGGAGAAGAGCATGTAATCGCCGGATTTGAGTGGAGAAGAAATTGACGTGGTCGAATCTGGCTAAATCTGTGCCAAACGTGGGTGGATCTTACCAGATTTGTGCCAAATGTAGCTGGATCTTAGTGTATTTGTGCCAAACATGATCGGATCTTAGTGGAGGAGGGAAAAATGTGGCCGGATCTAAGTGGAAGAGGCCCCATCATTGCTGGATCTGGGTGGATTCAGCCTTAGTTTGATAGGTTTCTCAATCGGGTTGGGTGGGCTTGGGTTTTAGAAGAGGAAACTGCCACTCGAGCCACCAAAGTCAGTTTCAGAGGATTGAGACCTTGCACCAACTGCCAGAGGTGTTGGATTGGACTGTGGCGGGTCGGTTTCCATCCAGTTGTTCGGTTTGCCTAGACAACCCTACACATAACTAACTAATTGCACCATCCCTAATAATTAGGGCACCTAAATTGTATTGGTATGAACAATAGGTTAAGACATGTTCATTGCATGAATGAATGCAAGACCCACATGATGCGGAAAAGCATATCACGAACGGAATGCCTAAAATCCCTATCTACCAATAAAAAGAATGGGATGCCCTACATATCACCATGCTTTGTAAAATGTGATAAAGCTGAACCAACCAAAAGATGGGACATGAAAGTTCAAACTAGTGACTCTTTTTTTTTTTTTTTGATGAACCAAACTGGCGAGACTCATGGAACACCCGTGAATCCACATTTACATGAGTAACAGGGTTTGGATATATATATATATATATATATGTATATATATATATATATATATATCAAAGCAGAAATTTAGAACTGTCCACGATGGCGGTAGCAACAATTTTAATTAGAGTAAATATAAGGCGGTAGCACTGGCCAACAGTACATCAAAACAGTTTATAGTAACAACACAAAGCTGAAAATACTTGTTATTGAAAATAGAACAAAACACCTATAGCAGTAATAGTGGTTACAAGATTGAAACAATTACAAAGCTCGTACTAGTTCTAGTAACAAGGATTGTAGGGAAATAGTGGTAGTAGGGAATTCTCTCACTAAAAGGAAGGCTTCTAAAAGAAAGAAGGTTTTTCCACAAGAGAATTCTGTCTTAAACTTAAGGGACAACCCCCCTTAAATAGGCAAAAATTCATAGTGAACAGTGTCGTGAACAGTAAAAAGTGAACAGTGTCGTGAACAGTAATCTGTGTACAGTAAAAGTGAATAGTGTTTTTTCACTTTTTTGACTAAAAAATCAGTAGCAAATTCTTGTCATTTTCTTCAATCTATAGTGTCAAAACTTTGCCGGAAGAGAACATGAGAAGACCAAAAGTCTAAGAGTAAACTCCTTTTTTTTTTTTTTTTTCAAGAACATCATTATGAGCCTAAGGAATTTCTGTATTCCAAAGGACTTGTCAGAAGAGCATGGGACACATGGGACTTCATAGTAGATGCATGAGACTTCACAGTAGAGCATGTGACTTTCCAAAGGACTTGTCAGAATAGCATGGGATGCATGGGTAATCATTATAGCATTTTTGAATATTGTAGCATTTTTGGGCCATTGTGCAGGCTAGACAAATAGTATCAATTATCAGTCAACTGCTAGATTAGGAGTATCTTGACCAAACAATTTCTAAGCAGCATGGGAAAATAACTTTATTAGTGAGAAATATCAGATTGATGGGAATCTTAAAACAGTAGTGTTATAGCAGTAACAGTAACCTAAGAAGGCCACTGATTAATCAGTGGAAGGAGTATCGGATGGATAACCATCATAAGGATCCCATGGAGGATCATTATCACATTCATGCTCATGGTAGATAGCATATTGATTACATAATCCACAATATAAAAGTTGCTCAAATGCCAGTGTTCTCCTTGGGATGAGAAGACTTCTTGGATTACAATGATCAGCTATCCACAAATGCGCAATGGCATCAGCATAGGTTCTGGGACCAAAAACAGAGATTTTATCTGTGCTTCCTATGAAATGATAATCTTTCCATAGATTCTGAGCAACATCAATAACTTGGTATTAAAATAATTTCTCCAACATTTTGCAAAAGCATAAGGATCATTAAAGGACAAGTGAGAATTTCCTTCAAACCATGGTCCTTGGTGAGTGTGTCCATTAATGAGAATGAGATGCTTTGATGGCTGGACATCCATCCAGTTGTCTCTTTCCCATTTTGGCAGAGTACTCCAGCATCTGATGGAAACAAAAGGACTTTTAAATCCTTTAATAGCATTCTGAATAATCTGTGGAAGTTGGCTAGCTTGGTGATGACTTGTTAATTTTATGAACCTGATAAAGCCATATTCAAACATTTGGGAAAGCCAGTTAGGATCCCTATCATCATCATCATCTAAATCATCAGCAACATATGAACCATCATCATAATTAATTAGAAGACTAAGAAATGGGTGTTTCTTTTCATACACTCTGAGAGTACTCCCAAAGTGTTCTTTCCATTCCAGCTGAATAAATACATTATCAGCTTCATCTAATTCATTAGGATCAGGAATAGTGGCTGTAACAAGCTTCTTGAAATACTTGAACCATAAGTCAAAAGACTTGAACATAGCCTTGCTTTTCAGAATACGAGATTGTATATCTGTAGGCAAGTTGGCAATAGCACTTCTTAACAAAGATTGGGTCTTAAGACTCAATCTAGCATAATTAGTGCCCATTATAGTCCTTTTATCCATTGAATGAATTTTCTCTTTGCCAAAGAGTTAACTAATGTAGGCTTCAAGATGGCTTTTAAGAGCCTCATTTTCAGATCAAGGCTATTTTCTAGAACAGGGTTATTTTCTAAAACAAGGTTAGCATAGTGGCTCATATAAGCCTCATTTTGAGCAGTAAGATTAACAAGGTGGATCTCAAGTGCTTGGAGGGTTTTTTGAAACAGATTACGATGGTTTCTAGTAAAAGCAGCTTGAAGGTTATTAAGAATAAATTTGATGGAATCTGGTAGTTCTGAATAGGTTCCATTATGGAATTGTAATCTTTTAGATAAAACTTCTTGTAAAGCAATTACCATATCACCACTGGAATATGTCACATCTGCTGGGACAAATTCCTGAACGGATGTTGATCCGTTGGGTTTTACCCCAGAAGATGCGCCTTCATGCATTCCAAAAGGTTGTCCCATTGGGAGCCTTTTGTTTTAAGAATAGTCCTGAGCAGGAGCTTTTCCCTTATTTCTCTTCTTTGCCGAGGAAGCCATAATAATCCACCTATTAGTGGTATAAGTATAAGTATTATTATTATTCCACTTATTAGTGGTATTTATCCATGCAGCATTGCCCAATTCCTGCGAAGAATCATTGAGAATATTAGGGTAATCGGTAATAATTAGCAGTTTGGCACTTTAAGTATTACCTTCAAAAGCATCTGTGAAATATTAGCAAAAACTCATCCTTGGTTCTTGTATGAGTTCATTAGCAGAATAATTTTTAATGTAAGACAAGTTAATAATGTGTCTATTCTGAAGCAAATCATTGATTTCTTTTTCGCATTCAATAGTTTCAACAACAGGGCAGGCTTTAGTAGGGATATTCTTTTCATCAAAGTCTTTAACATAAGGCCAATCAACAATATGTTTTCTTCTATGCCAAAAAGCATGAATTAGATTTAAAGCATCATCAATATCAATCTCAAAAAGCATGAATCTAAAGCATCATCAGTATCAATCTCAAACTTTGAAGCAAATTTGAATTTTACTTTCTGTCCAAAAGGATCAGTAGTAATTCCATCATGTTCAACAAGAAAAGGAGACAAAGCATTTATAAATGGCAGATCAAGAATCACTTTATCAGTCATGTTTTTAACAAGAACAGAAGGAATCTTGAAACATACATTATCATGGCAAACATGAGCATTATTCAATTCATATTTAATCTTCATTTGAGAACCATTAGCAGAAACTAATCTTTCAGTTGATTTTTCAAAATATTTCAAAGGAATTAATCCTTCTTGGGTACAATTCATATCTGCACCAGAATCAATCATGGCAATAATAGTGAAATGATAATCATGAGAAACAACAATTTTGACTTTTGTAAACCATTTTGGAGGAAGCACTTTATTAACAAGATTAAGTTGAGAATCAGTGAAAATATCAGCAATACCTTTATCAGAAAGAAGAGCCTGTTGACTGGATTCATCTCCATCTTTGAGCTCATCTTGTTCATTATCAGATTTGTCAAGTTTTTTTTTAATCAATTTTTAGCAATAACAATTCTTGTTTAAGATTATTATTATCACTTTTAATGTTTTTAAATTCATGTTTTAATTCACTTATCTCCTGTTTAACAATATTAATCTCATGTTGAAGATCATTAACAGTTAAATCTTTGGATTTTTTTTTATTAAATCTTTCCAAAGTTTCTTCAAAGCTTATAGTTGCTTTTAATTTTTTACTAGTTTCATCTTTTATTAAGTTTTTCTTGAACTTATCCAAATATTCTTTTTGTAATTCAGGGTTTTCAATTTGACTTATCAATTTAACCAATAAACTTTCATTTTCTTCACCTTTAGTGACAGTATTAACAGATTTAATAACATTGCAACAGGAATCTCTACAACCAATTTTAACATTTGGTGAATCAGAGGAATCATCAGCTGATTGATAGTAAGAATCAGAAGAAGAAAAATCACCTTCCAAAGAATCAAACGAATTGTTTGATTCAAGGATTTTGAATAATTCTTCTTAATCTTTATCATCAATATTTAACATGTTAAACTTATTTTTTAACTTACCAGGTTTTTGTTTACAATCTTTACTGAAATGTACAAGTTTATCACAGTTAAAACATTTACCTTTTCCTGATCTTTGTTTATCATATTTTTTAGAAACATTTTTCTTTTTAGCATAAAAATCATTAAAATTAGTTATATATATATATATATATATATATTTTTTTTTTATGTTTTTTATGGCTATAATTTTTGTGAGATTTATCATGTTTTTTACCTTTTTGCCTATAAGGAGCAATAGGGGGCAAACCATATTGTTCACAAAAATTACCCCTTTCCTATTTAGCTTTTCTTTTATTTTTTAATTGATATTTTAATAGTTTTTCATCATTGCACATATTAATACCTAGTTTTTAAATAGTGCTTAAAATATCACCATAAGTTAAATTATCATAATCAATGGAATCATTTTTACCAATTAATTCTTGTTTTACCTTATGAGCAAAGATAGGAGACAGACCATCAATAAACTTTTCTTTCCAATAAGGCTTGTAACAATCTTTCCGATGCATTACTCTGGAAAGGAAAACATCTTGGTACCATCTGTAATCAGACATAGTAGGACATCTCAAATTATTCAAAAGATCAAAAATTCAAGACGAAATATTAGATGTAGTACCAACAAAATGTTTGATAATAGTATAAATCAAGGTATTGACATCATCAGGAATACCTCAACCAATACTTTCATCAAATATAGGCAAACCTTCATCATTCTTCTTAATAGCTTGTTTAATAGATTCTCTGGAATCTTATGTGAGATATGAATCCCACCTTCCATGAAGAGTGCCAGAAAAACCAGTAGCAAGAAGGTCAACAATTTCAGGGTGATCAAGATTATGGTTATTAACATAAGCAATTCCAACCATGGACATATGACCCATTTTATTAATGATTTCTTGTTCAGACAAACCATTAATATTCCATTCATAAATTTTATCAGTAGAAACAGAGAATTGAGTTTGAAAAGGTCTTTCTTCAAACTGTGTATCAAGAGGAGTAGGTTTTGAATACCAATTTTTTGTAAAAAACATGAGTTTGGAATTTCCAACAAATCTTTTAATTTCTGGTAAATCATCATCAAAAACTTTTTTTGCAGAGACAGAAGATATAGTATCAGAATCTGTATTTTCTTCAGAAACAATTTCTTTTTCATTTCTTGAAATAGTGCAAGCAGTACTTGTAGAAGTACCCTAAGTTTTAACTTTTAAATCAAAAAGCATTTTCTCAACAATTTCAGGAGTTTTAGATTGGGAGGTTTTAAACTTAAATTTTTTATCTTGACTAGTTAAATTAATCAAAGGTTTCTTAGTTTTGACTAAAATAGGTTTTTCAACAGAAATAGTTTTTCAACAATTTTTTCTTCAATATGGTCAAGCTGTTGACCAATAACATGCAAAGATTCATTAGTAAAATTGTTTTGTTCAATGAGACTAACAATGGGAGTTTGATCATCAACAATTTTGAAAAGGGAAGCTTTAACATCAGTCTTATTAGTTTTTATCAAAATTGTCTCAAGAGGTGGATGACTAGACCTAACTATGGTTTTATCTTCTTTAACAAATTTTGATTTTTTTATCACATTCAAGTGATTTTTTGAAATTTCATCTTTTGAAACGTAATAATTTTCAAGAAAATCAAAGAACAAGATATGTTTTTTCAATTGATTCATTTTTTCTTTCCATTTTCTTTTAACACGGTCTTTCTCAGACTGAGCAAAAGTACTTTGGTAATATTTTCTTTTATTTTTATCTTTAGCAAGCATAAATTCATTATACAGTGAAACCATATCAATTTCAAAACTTTCATCCAAAGTATTCAAAACTCTTAATTGGTTTTGGTAAATAGGATTTTCAATAGGAGAAAAATCAGAATCAGATGGACAAACAGATCTGGTATCTTCTTCTTCTTCATTAGCAGTTCTGTCATATGGAGAAGAAGGTTCTGGTTTAGTGGAATAAAAAACAGAGCTAACTTGAGATTTATCACTTGAAACACCTTTTAGCTTTAAATTAGTGGGTTTTTCAAAACTTTTTTGCAAAAATTCATTGAGATCTCGATCTCTTTTTGAAATACTTTCAGATCCAGCAAAGGAATGTCTTCCTTCGTTAATCCTCAAGGGTTGATTGTTTTGAAAACTTATTTTAATAGTACCATCAAAATATTGTTGAATATGAGTGAGATCTAGCTCATCAAAAACAAGTTTAGCAACAGGGGATTCTTGTTCCAACAACCATTCAGTGGGAAGCTTAATATCTTGCCATTGAATCATTTTTGGAACTTGAACTTTAGCATTAGGGGTTGAACATGTGATTAACATTGTTTTACCAGAAGGTTCTCTATTGATCTAAGCACCAGGGCTCAATTGAGAACCCAAAAGTCTATAATAAACACGATAAATCAAAGCAAAAGGTTTACTACCTTTTTCCATGTGATAACCAGATGAAGCAATATTCAAAGTCAAAGCTTTAACAATATTAGGATCATCCAAAGCAAGAGTAATGTTTGGATAACAGTTGAAATATACAGGACCATCATACATAGAAGCCATAATCATACCAAGAATGCTATCTTTAAAGTTCTTAAATCTAGCATCGCTTAAACACATGAGAATAGAAGCATTTATTCATTTTTTAGTAAGTGGTTTAACAGCAACTTGAACCATACCAATATGCAAATAACTGAGTTTTTTAGCAAGGAAATCATTAATATTTCTTTTAGAAAACAAACAGCATTTTCATGAACTTTTGAAATAAAAAATATTTGTTTAATAGTTCTAACTTTGTAAATGGGATGAAAAGTAATTTAAGCCCAACTAGTTTTGTAAATAGTTTTAGTATCAACTTTAGGAATATTCCATTTCTGAAAATCAGGGAGCTCATGTTCTTCAATAGTGTGATCTTTTTCATTTACAATATCAGGAGGACAACCAGTCCTGGAGCTAACAGAGGAGTTGGATCTCCACAACTTATCCATACTATCCTAGGTTCAACACTCAATTATCATGTTTTTCTCACAACCGTTGTATTTTGTAACACATACCCTAAGCAACCCTATACCTCTCATGCCCTACATGCCCTCTCTTGGCTCAAACAGGCCTTACAGTTTGGTTCTAGGAATTCACTTTACGTCTAGGGTGGCACCAATGACGGTAAGAAGGGAACACAACAACAGAGTATCAAAGTTTTGGGTAAGCACATATTTAACATGTTAAACTTGTTTTTTAACTTACCAAGTTTTTGTTTACATTTTTCTTTTTAGCATAAAAGAAAACATATTGTTGACTGGCCTTATGTTAAAGACTTTGATGAAAAGAATATCCTTACTAAAGCCTGCCTTCTTGTTGAAACTGTTGAATGCGAAAAAGAAATCAATGATTTGCTTCAAAATAGACACATTATCAACTTGTCTTACATTAAAAATTATCCTGCTGATGAACTTATACAAGAACCAAGGATGAGTTTTTGCCAATATTTCATAGATGCTTTTGAAGGTAATACTCAAAGTGCCAAATTGCTAATTATTACCGATTACCCTAATATTCTCAATGATTCTTTGCAGGAATTGGGCAATGCTGCGTGGATAA
Source organism: Quercus gilva (assembly GCA_023621385.1). Classification (NCBI taxonomy): domain Eukaryota; kingdom Viridiplantae; phylum Streptophyta; class Magnoliopsida; order Fagales; family Fagaceae; genus Quercus; species Quercus gilva. The sequence goes on from CM042481.1 coordinate 40,913,959, forward strand.
ATACCACTAATAAGTGGAATATATATATATATATATATATATATTTAAACATTAATATAAACTAAAGGATATTTTATTCCTAACCATGAAATTAACAAATTTTTTTTTTTTTGAAGAGATGAAATTAACAATTGTTGTTTCTTCTAAAAGGAAAAAAAAAAAGAAAAAAAAAAATCTATATCTCTAATTTTTTTTTTTTTTTTTAGAAACAAGAACACACACAAGGGAGAGAGAAATGAGTTTTAATATAAAGGCATACCATAAACTTCACTTAAAAAGTCATGATAACTTTTAAGGGAGGATAGAGCGAGTTATACTAATTCTTTTAAGCAACGTGAGACAAAAATATTTTTAAGAAAAAATGATTTACTTATATATTTCTATGATTTGCTATTAGTCTATTATATATTTCTATGATATGCTATTAGTCTATTATGGTATAAAAGTAATTAGAGGAAAAAAACAGTACATTAATAATCGGACAAAATTTAATTACAAAATTAATTATAGCTTTAAGGTACAACATTTCTCAATATCTTTTTATTGAAGGTGAATTTTGACAAATCCACCATTGGATTACATATTCTTCTTATATTTTCCATGCTTGCAAAATTTCTTGAAAATTACATATAAATAGTTATGTCATCAATAAATTGTTTAAATTGCAAGTTTTTATATTTTAAAATTATGAATAAAATATAAGCTTATAAATCATATAGTAAATGATATCTGATTGACACAAAATTTGACTTGTGTATTAAGAGCATAAAGAACATCCAATTCAACGATTAGGACAAAGTTTAGCTATAAAATTGATTGTAACTTTAAGGTACAACCTTTCTCATTATCTTTTTATTGGAGGTGAATTTTGACAAATTCACCATTAGATTACACATTCTTTATGTTTGCAAAATTTCTTAAAAATTAAATATCAATAGCTATGTCACCAATAAATTGTTTAAATTGCAATTTTTTATATTTTAAAATTATAAATATAGTATAAGCTTATAGATCATATAGTAAATAATATTTGATTGATACAAAATTTGACATGTGTATTAAGAGCATAAAGAACATCTAATTCAACGGTTAGGACAAAATTTAGCTACAAAATTGATTATAGCTACAAAATTGATTGTAGCTTTGAGGTACAACATTTCTCAATATCTTTTTATTAGAGGTGAATTTTGATAAATCCGCCATTAGATTTCATCTTCTTCTTATATCCTCTATTCTTGCAAAATTTCTTGAAAATTAAATATCAATAGCTATATCATCAATAAATTGTTTAAATTGCAAGTTTTTATATTTTAAAATTATGAGTAAAGTATAAACTTATAGATCATATAGTAAATAATATCTGATTGATACAAAATTTGACATGTATATTAAGAGCATAAAAAACATCCAATTCAATTGTTAGATTTTCAAAATATATAGTAATGTTTATTTTATTAAGTAAAGTTGTAGCCTTAGGGTACAACTAATTTTGTAGCCAAACTATTTTTATTTTTTATTTTTTATTATAGATACTGAAGCTAAACTTTGTCCTTAATAATATATAAATGTTTCTATTTTTATGAAATACATTTTGAATTAATGAGTTATTAATGAGCCATTAAAAAAAGAGTTATTTATAATATAAAAGTAATTAGAGGAAACAAAAATAATGTAGGTAAATTTACTACTGTGTTATTAGCATTATTTTATTACTTATCAATAACGATGACTCATATCCCCTCTACCCATTTTTCGCTCATAACATATAAAATAAAATTAAAAAAAAAGAGGGTTTTGTCAAAAGAAAAAGAGAAACCTATCACAGTTCAGAGTTCAGACCTTCAAATTATAAAAAGCCCATAAACCGTTTCCTCTCTGATTCACTGAATTCGTACACCTCAAAAATGGGTAGCTTCGAGCAAACTCAACCAAACCCAGCAACCTAAAAACAAAAAGTGGAAGAAGAAGTGGGCAAATTGGCGGTTCGGTTTGCAAATGCGGCAATTCTTTCGATGGTACTGAAGTCAGCCATAGAGCTCAACCTTAATGACATTATCTCAGAAGCTGGAATTGGCGCGTTCCTCTCACCTTCGGAGATTGCGGCTAAGCTGCCCACCAAGAACTAGGATGCACCAGTTTTGCTGGACCGTATGCTACGGATCTTGGTGAGCTATTCCATCCTCAAGTGCATGCTCCGAACCAGAGGAATAGACGTAGAGATTGAAAGATTGTATGGTGTGGAGTCCATTTGCAAGTTCCTCGTTAAGAACGCAGATGGAGACTGTTAAATATATTATTAGCAACGCGATGTGTTATACCATGTTGTATATGCTAGAGTGGATGCGAAAGAGGAAGCATAGAGTAGGAACACCGAGAACAAGAGGGTTACGTGGTTCAGCCTTGACAGCCTACATCCACGAAGGAATCCCTTAAGGGCTACATCTTTATTGTATAAAAGTGTAGTACAATAACTTGTGTTACAATGAACCCTAACATGAGTATATATAGGCGACTAAACCCTAGACTACTAGTAAAAGTAGGAGTGGGCTTGGGCTTATTACATTGGGTTAATATGCCTAATATATCTCTAACACCCTCCCTCAAACTCAAGGCAAAAGTTCAATGAAGGCTTGAGGTTGGATAAGCATGAGAAGATCTTGAAGAATGTCTTTGAAGAAACCACAATGAAGAATATGCCAATTGACCAATTTTGGAGCTTCAAATGAAGAAATGGAGTCCGAAATTGGAATCTACGCAAAAAACTGAGCAAGATAGGCCTTTTCGGAAATTTTAAGTTTTGGTTAAAGGTCAACGCAAAAGTCAAAGTCAACAGTCAGTGCTCACGGGTCAGATCCGGGTGGTTCGAGTGGGGTCGGTCTAGGTCAACAGTCAGCTAGGTGAAATGGTGCTGACGAGGCAACACTGCTGACGTGCCTAGGGCTAATGTGGCTTTTTTGCTAACGTCATATTAAGATGATGTACTTCTTCAGCGCGTGCGGGTAGTTTACCGGCGCGTGAAGGAGATGACAAAAATTCTAGAGGCGTGTGAGGGCGCGTGCATGGTCATATTGTGGCCGAAATCTCAGGTTTTGTAGATCGGTGAAAGAGGAGGCCGTTTGGGCGGCGCATGTGTCAAGAAGACGATCTGGTAGTCAAGAATCTGAGGCAGCGCGTGGGAGATTTTCCAGAGACAACTGCGGCATGTGGAGGTGCGTGGCAGGGCTTTGGGTGACTGGATTTCTAGGTTTTGGTTGTGGGAGGTTATGGAGCACGTCTGTGGTGTTGGTTTCATCAAGCAAAGCTTGGATTTGCGCAGATTTGATAAGTTAAGTCACGGCTTGCTTGGTTATTGGATTTTGACATAGCACAGAGCCATGGTGGCTGCGAGATGCCTTGGAGTCTAGATCCAGTAGACAAACATGTGTGACTTCAGATGGTGGTATGCACGTGATAATCTTCTTTGCTGTGTAGAGGTGTTTGTTTGATGCCAAGAATGAAGTTTGGCTCTGATACCATGTAAAATATATTATTAGCAACGCAATGTGTTATACCATGTTGTATATGCTAGAGTGGATGCGGAAGAGGAAGCATAGAGTAGGAACACTGATAACACGAGGGTTACGTGGTTCAGCCTTGACAGCCTACATCCACGATGGAATCCCTTAAGGGCTACATTTTTATTGTATAAAAGTGTAGTACAATAACCTGTGATACAATGAACTCTAACATAAGTATATATAGGCGACTAAACCCTAGACTACTAGTACAAGTAGGAGTGGACTTGGGCCTTTTACATTGGGCTAATATGCCTAATATATCTCTAACAGAGACTCTGTTGCTTCTCTCTTCCTGTTGCAACACGATAATGTCTTGATGGAGAGCTAGTAATTATATTAATTTATCCCATGCATATCCTTCTTAGTAGTAAATTTTTTATGGCAAAAATACACTGTTTCTTAAACTTGAACAAAGCTTTTTTTTTTTTTTTTTTAACTGAAGAAGGTAGACTTGAACAAAGTTTAAAGTTAAACTATTGAGTGTTTAAAATGACAGCCTTGAGTTGAGTCAAAGTCAAATCATTACTCTCATTTGTTGTGTTTCGCTTTATATTTTATCAATTACGGAATGTTATGTACTTGATTTTATTTATTTATTTATTGTTTTAAACTTTGTTTATTTTATTAGGAAATTAAGTCAAATAATTACATATCTAGTTGTATTATGATTTCTAGATTATGAAGTGAAAAACAAAGAGTGGAACATAAGATTTGTATTCGTCTCAAGTTGTTTTAAGATTTGTATTTGCATCGCATTTATTGAAAAATATAGTTTTTAATAATTTTTAAATTAAATTTGTGATAAAAACTAAAAGTTAATTTCTTTTCAAAAAGTTAAAAGTTAAATTGTTTTTTTTAAAAAACTTATATACACCTTCAAATTTGTAATATTTAATTTGAATTATAAAATAGATCATTCTTAAAAAAAGAAGGGATCCTTGAATATTGTTGATGCATAAATGAAATGAGCTATACAAAGTGTTCATTGTATATATTGGTTATAATAACAACTTTATATCTAACATCATTGTCTTCAAATTGTATTGATTATCAAGAGCCTTGTAATGCAATTAACATATGGTATTTCCAACATAAATATTTGGGATTTAAAAAGTGATTGTAGCCTTGTAGAGATTTTACAAATTTTATTATATAAATCTTACAAAATGATGAGTCATCAATTAGAAAAAGTAATTCAAACAATCGTTTATTAAATTGTTTAAGTGGATCAATAGCATTCAATATTACACCAATTTGTAATCTATTTGTAATAAAATTTGTAATACCTTTACCATTTTTTGGGTTTAAATTATCATTCGCTAATTTTCAAATTTATAATAATAAAAAAATAATCTATTGATAATTTTTTTGGAATCTACACATATATACTATGGAAATTGTCCTCACCGAAGAACTTTGTTGAATGTCGATCCAATTTTACGAGATGTCCCCTAAGGGACAAGAGTTTGAATGTCTAACGTATTAACTTTTTTTCAATTCTCTAACCCACCAAAAAAAAAAAAAAAACCTTATTCAATGGTATGGAAGGCTTGTTCAAGGGTGATTAATGTAGTCAGGTAACACTTGAATGATGTAATACTAGGAGGAGGGATGTTGGGTATGTTTTAAAATTTAAGCCAATGATATTTTGTTGTAAAGCCCAAGCCCATGCTCTAGAATTTTCCTTGGCTGGCGTGGGAATTTTTGGCAGCAAACAAAACCCTCAATCTTCTTATATTTCCTTATAAAATAGTCAGCCGCACCTTCTCATGTTTTTGTAGAAAATACATAGCAGGTTGTGACATCAATGGGAAAGAAAATTCCTCTATTTTTGTTTTTCTCTTTTCACTCTAATCATCATTAGCTACTTCCTTCTTTAGAGCTCTATGACTATCAAATTCTGCATATATGATATTAGTTAAAAAAAAAAAAAAAAAAAAAACATATATTACTTTTGATACTCTAGCTACTTTGTTTTTTATTGAAAATTTTCTTTTGGGCATTTGTGACGAGTTCGAAACTTTGTTTGTGAGTGCACATTAACAGAGTTGTCGTTGGCGTGGGAATTTTTGGCAACAAACAAAACCCTCAATCTTCTCATATTTCCTTACAAAATAGTTAGCCGCACCTTCCTATGTTTTTGTAGAAAATACATAGCAGCTTGTGACATCAATGGGAAAGAAAATTTCTCTGTTTTTGCTTTTCCCTTTTCACTCTAATTATCTTTAGCTACTTCCTTCTTTAGAGCTCTAAGACTATCAAATTCTGCATATATGATATTAGTTTAAAAAAAAAAACATATATTACTTTTGATACCCTAGCTACTTTGTTTTTTGCTGAAAATTTTCTTTTGGGCATTTGTGACGAGTTTGAAACTCTGTTTGTGAGTGCACATTAACATAGTTGCCGTTGCATCCTAGATAGCGACCGCCTGAGCCATTTGCACCGACGGATTCATTCTAGTGGGGGCGAAATCGCTTCTTAAGGACAGCGGATTTAGTTCCGTGCCTCGACGATAAGTTTTACTCAATCCTTAATTTTATACGCTTTTGTAATTGTCTATTTTACTTATAAGTTAATTTGAGCATCTCTTGTTTTATTGATATATTATTGATATTGCTTTGTAACTTTGTTAATCAATTTGGACAATTTTCCAAACTATACTTCCAACAAGGGATTCCCTTCAACAGGGCCTATGGGATGACAGCATCTGAATACTCAGGAACAGATCAAAGGTATAATCGGGTATTCAACCAGGGTATGTCAAAGCACACCACCTTGATCATGAAGAAGATACATGATGTGTACAAAGGGTTTGAAGGCCTTAAAGTGTTGGTTGATGTGGGTGGTGGTATTGGAGTCACCCTTAACATTATCACTTCAAAATATCCTCAGATTAAGCCATTAAGGGCATCAATTTTGACCTTCCGCATGTTGTATCTGATGCACCTTCTTATCCATGTACTGTATTGCTTCTTTCTTGACTTGGGAGTTCATGAATATTGGCTTCTTTATTCTTTTGAACACATGAACAAAGAATTTCTTTGTTCATGTGTTCGATTGTTGTCTCATCAATATCTGTTGCTATTAATGTTGTTTTAGAGATACTGTAATAGTTATCCCATGACTCATTTGATGTCTTTTGCTAAGCATCAGTTTGGGATGAGCTGAAAAATTCAGATTATCTACACTTTTAGCTTATTTTTGTTACTATTCATGAATTTCACTGTACTTTTTGATACTATTTATGGGTTTTATTGTACTATTTAGTTTATTTTTTAACCTATTTTTTACACTTTTAGCAAAAAAATTTTCAGGTTCAGCTAAATAAGCTGTTCTCAATTTCACATGCTTATAAGTCAAATATGCCATTGATGTCTTTATTTTTTCACTTCTTGACCATTGCTAAATGCAAATTCTGGTTTGATGAAATTGTTGCTGCTCATGACTAGCATTGTTGTGAAAGAATATGAACTATTAACTTTATCAAAATCATGTAATGGTGTAGGTGTGGAGCATGTTGGGGGAGATATGTTTGACAGCGTTCCCAAAGGAGATGCTATTTTCATGAAGGTAAGTCTTTATGATTCTTCTTCTCCCCACCCCCCCCACATCACCCCCCCCCCCCCCCCCCCCCCAAAAAAAAAAAAAAAAAAACACCCTTTAAGATTCTGCCACTTCTTCTACATTATCTAAGAAAGTTGAAATTTGCAGTGGATACTCTCCATGACTGGAGTGATGAACATTGCTTGAAACTTCTCAATAATTGATGTAAAGCTCTTCCCAATTCAGGCAAGGTGATCATTGTGGAATCAATCCTTCCAGTGGTTCCTGAGAATAATGTTTGATCAAATATCGTCTTTGAGCAAGATATATTGATGTTAGTTGTTAACCCAAAAGGGAAAGAGAGGACTGAAAAAGATTTTTAGGAATTAGCTACAAAATCTGGATTTTCTGGCTGTGAGGTCATATGCAGCGCTTATAACAGTCAGGTTATGGAGTTCCACAAGACAGCAGATCTTTAATTTGCTAGTGTAACTTTTTCAATTGTGTTGCTATTGCTATTTGTAGCATATCTTGTGGTCTATGAATAAATTGATTGTCGGGGTTCCCTTTCCAATTAAGTTGCTATAATATGGAAGTCTTTTGCAATGTTTGACAGACTTTTTGATTTATTTTCTAGCATAGCGATTCTCCAATTAATTGTAACTTGTAAGAGATATATTAGTCTTGTTGCTATTGCTTTTGTTGGGAGCATTATTGAAGTGAATTCAGACCTCAAGTAAAAGCAGTACAAATGCAAAATGTTGGATCTACTATGACTATCAAATGGCCAGTAGAGGATTTTTTCCCGTGAGATAAAAGGAAATGGTTCCCATTTGTTTTGTGTTTGAGTCTGTAAGAGGAATATAGTTCCCCCTTCCCCGCTATGTTTGTCCTCAATTTTGTAATATAGTATTTTATTCAGCAAAAAAAAAAAAAAAAAAAAAAAAAAAAATTGGCATCTAAATTTAAAAAGATGCATAAATGTGCCTTAACATGGAGATTCAACATTATCAACTTGTCATCTAAGAAAAATGAGGTAATATTTTGTAATTCTATGTTTTTTTCCTATTACACTACCAATGTTAATATTTTTGCTATACAATTTCATTATTAATTTGTGAAAGAGGATTTCAAAAAATATTGAATGCTCGAAAATGTGTTGAAAACACAAGAGCTGTTTAGACCCCCAAATTAAAGTTACGGCTCGATAGATTTTACACTAACTTAATACTAAGTGCAGAATAATGTAAATGTGAGCGGATAAACAAACAAGCTACTCTAATCCATAATCTAAGCAACACAGCAGTAAAATGGAATGTAAAAGAGTAGGGAAGAAAGATGCAAACACAAGATAACACGCCGATGTGTTATCGAAGAGGAAACCAAAGAACTTGGTGAAAAACCTCTCTGCCGCCCTCCAAGCTGTAATCGATCCACTAGACAATCAGTTGGAATACATGGGTTAGCAGGAGACCCTCCAAGCCTAATCTACTCGATGTACCTAAGCCTTCCAAGCTCTTACTCCAACAAGGCTTCTCGGAACCGTGTCTTGTCTAGTTCTCTAGATCCCGCAATAAGCTCTATGTTGCATCTGCCATCCTTGGCTTCTTCCAATGCTTCCCAGCAGCTCCAAAACACTCTCTACACTCTGAATAGGTGTGGGTTGTGTTTGGATACAAATCTCCTCTCAATGTATGACAATGGGAAAGGGATGGAGAAGAGGTTACAATGATTTCTCACTAAGGATGAGTAGCTCTCTGTCAAAAGATGGGTGTGTGTTGTAGAAAACGTATCTAGGGTTTTTCTCTCTGAATTAGCTCTTTTACATTTGTGGGTAATGAGGGTATATATAGCATGGGTGAAGGGTAAGAAAGTCACTCCTAAAAATCCTCCAGGCAGAATGTCTCGCGACTACCTCGCGGGAAGGCCTTACCTATGAGATACTCGCGAAATTAACAGCCTAGCGCGACTCTTCAGCTTCTAGTCATGTGCTTCTCACATGCCCTTTTCGCGGGAACCCTTCTCGCAAATTTTTGGTGAGCTAGTTGCGAAATGCACTGATTCTTCAATTAAGCTTAAGCCTTTACCAACTTAATGCTAAACCCAATACAATAAAATCCCACAAAATACAAGGAACAAAATTAAAGCAATTACAACACTTTTTGTCATGGAATAAAGCCAACATAAAACATAGTTGTAAATCACAACTTTACAAATATAATAGAGCATAGCAGAGCATCAGACATTGTAAAATAACATAAGGCTAAAATTTGATCAATGAACCCAAAATACACACTAACGTCAAATTATGTATCCATTGTGTAAAGTGCATTTTTGTATTGTGCGAATATGCACAAGTGGTACTGTTATGCATTTTATTTTTTATTCTTTCTTTGTATTTTTTGATAATGAAGGAAAAGATTGGATGGTGGTTGTGGTGTGTGGAGAGGGAGAAACAATTTTAAAAATTAGGAAAAAAATGAAATTTTAATGAAATAGAGTTTAAAGTAGATAATCTGATATAGATGTTTTGAAAAGTAGTTAGATAAAATAGAAAAAGTAAATTCTTTTGCTAAAATAGATAAGAATTTTGCTCTAAGATAATGTGAATGCTAACTAATAATGTAGAAAATCATCAGTTGTGCTCTTGTCTATACGGATGGATGATGACAAGCTGCTATGCTGATCAATCTGCAATGAAAGACCATAAAAAGATAGAAACACTGGTGTCGTGTTGGCTAAGGACCCTCGGATGACTAAGTCAGATCAAGGTGAATGGATTCACTTGCTTAAATCAAAGCTAAAATGATTAATAGTTGTGAGTATGAAATTGTGTACCTTTGTGCTGTATGGATTTTATAGCCCCTTTCTTCATTTTTGTAATGAATACTCACATTTATGGGTCAGGAGACATTGGTTATAAATTTTAGGCTTTTATTGCCTTTCAACGATCATTCATTCATTGGAGTCCATACATTACTCCTCAGTTGTCTCCTGCAATTAATGACATTTATGGGTTCATCCATTTGTTTGATGACTAATCATTATGAATTGCATTTAATAGCATTTATGAGTTCAATCTATTTGATGGACGATCTTGATAAATTTACACTCATCACTAACTATGTGGTAATATCATTTTGGTAAGTAATTATTAAGTTTTTATTATTATTATAGAATTTCACCTTATGGAATCCACTTCGCCAAGCCACACTAATAAGTTTTTTAGAATATGATAAACTCTTTTCTCATATTTATACCTTTGTGTTTTTTGAGGATATAATCTACACTATAATCATAATAATGTATTTTCAAAATTATTTAAATCTATGAATATGAATATGAATAAGAGGTTACGACTAATATGGAAGGATTCTTTTTTTTTTTGAACAAATTACAGCAAAACCCACATATGGTTTGGCATGTTCCCACTTTACCTTCCCGTGGTTCAAAACTTAATACTTTGCCCACCCGATGTTACATCCATTAGTCTTCTATTATTCACCTCTATTAAAAACAAGGGTAAATATGTATTTTTCTCACATTTTATGTCTCTCTCCTCCCAAAACAAAATAATACATAAAAAAAGTGTAAAGTTGTAATTTACAACTATGTTTTGTTGGCTTTTATTCCGTGCCAAATTTGATTGTAATTATGTTCAATCGTTTAAACCCTGTATTTGTTGTGGGATTTGTTGTAAGGGTTGTGTGTTAGAGAGAGTGTTTGAAGACTCAAGCATTTGAAGAACTGAAGATTATCGCGGGTATATCGCGACCTAGCTTCCCGCGAAGTGATCCATGTGCCAGGCACATGCTGGAATGCGAAGAGTCAGGCCAGGTGGAGACAACTGTGTCTCGCGAGTATCTCGCGGGTAAGGCCTTCCCGCGAGACACCCGCGAGACTAGCTGTTCTGCCAGCCTGGACTTTTTGAGTCACACCTTTTGCACCTCTCCTATATATACCATCATTACCCACAATTGTTGAGGAATGCTTCAGAGAGAAAACCCTAGCCAAACACATTGGTAATTAGAGATTGTCTTCCCCACCTTTCTCTATACATTTGTTTGTGGTATTTCCTCAACCCTTCCCTCTCCATTATCCATATCCTTGAGAGGTTGATAGCCCAAACACTTACCACACCTTGTGAGTGCTGTGTGACGTTTTTGGTGCTGCTGGGAAGCATTGGAAGAAGCCTTGAATGGCAGATGCAACATGGAGCTTGTTGCGGGATCCGGATAACTAGGACAAGACACGGTTCCGAGAAGCCTTGTTGGAGTAGGAGCTTGGAGGGCTTAGGTACAGCGGGTAGACTAGGCTTGGAGGGTCTTTTGCTAACCCATGTATCCCAACTGATTGTCTAGTGGATCGATTTCCGCTTGGAGGGCGGCGGAGAGGTTTTTCGCCGAGTTCTTCGGTTTCCTCTTCGAGAACACGTCTCGGTGTTTTCTGTGTTTGCATCCTTCTTCCCTACTCTTGTTTAATTCCATTATACTGCTGTGTTGCTTAGTTCTTGGATTAGAGTAGTTACTTGTTCATCCGCTCGCTTTTACACTATTCCGCACTTTGTATTAAAGTTGTGTAAAATCTATTGAGCCGTAATTTTAATTTGGGGGTCTAAACAGCTCTTGTGTTTTTCAACACATTTTCGAGCTTTCAATTGGTATCAGAGCGGGTACACTTGCTGAGGTTTAACTACCTAAGTGTGATCCTTGACCCTTGTTGAGATGGACCGGTCTCAATCGCTCAATGTTCCACCATTTTTTGATGGAAATAATTATGCATTCTGGAAAGTTAGGATGAGAGCATTTTTATGCTCTATTGATGATACCGTTTGGGATGCGGTTGAGATAGGTTGGACTAAGCCGGAGGCTCCTAAGTCCACCTGGGATAAGGCTGCTCTAGCAGCGGCCAATGCTAATAGTAAGGCCTTAAATGCTATTTTTTGTGGTGTGTCCCCTGATGAATTCCACAGGATTTCTCATATGACAGTAGCCAAGGAAGCATGGGAGATTTTGGAGACTACCTATGAGGGGACAAAGAAAGTTAAGGACACGAAGCTTCAGATGCTTACCACCAAATTTGAAGAACTCAAGATGGGTGATGATGAACCATTTGATTCATTCTATGGGAAGCTCAATGAAATTGTCATTGCTAAACTCAATCTTGGGGAGAAGATTGAAGACACCAAGGTGGTGAGAAAAATTTTGAGGTCCCTACCTGAAAGTTTTAGAGCAAAGGTTACAGCCATAGAAGAAAGCAAAGACTTGGATGAGATTAAGATTCAAGAGTTGATAGGGTCTCTCCAAACGTATGAGCTGGGACTGCCTTCCCATAAGACAAGCAAATCGCTTGCTCTAAAGACCATCACCGAAAGGATAAATGATTCCTCCGAAGAAGATGGAGTGGAGAAGGAAGTAGCATATCTTGTCAAGAACTTCCGGAAATTCTTGAAAATGAAAAATAGTGGGAAACCTTTCAATGGAGGAAAGTTTTCTTCATCAAGAGGTGATAAGAAAGAGTTTAATAGAAAAGAAGGGAAGGACTCTCAACCTTCTTCAGATATTGTATGCTATGAGTGCAATGGGCATGGACATTTAAAGAAGGAATGTCCGAATTTTCTGAGGGGAAAAGGGAAGGCGTATGCTACAACACTCAGTGATTCTGACTCTTCGGATTCTGACTCGGAAGAGAGCTGTGACGGTGAGGGAAACTACTCCGCCTTCATGACCATTGATCATGTAGATTCTTCGGATGACTTGGAAGTACTTGTGAAGGAACTTGGTGAGCATTCTGATTCAGAGTCCGTTGGAATTATAGATGAATCAGATGAGGAAAAGGATGAAAGTACAGATAATCTTCAAGAAAACTACTCATTACTCCTTGAGAAGTCGGGAGAATATGCAAGGGTAGCCAAGGCGGCTGTCAGAAAAATGAAGAAGGCAGAGGAAGATTACCGGAGCCTTATGGTCAGACATAGGGAGGCAAAATGCGAGATAGAAAAGATGAATGGTGAGCTGTCAGAAGCTTACTTAAAGATCAGATTTCTTGAACAAGAGGTGGTTCAAGCACAAGCCAAGGTAGATAGGGTCTCCTCCAGAAAGTTGAATGATGTTATCTCATCCCAAAAACATTCCTCGGACAAGTCCGGATTGGGATATACCGGAGTGAGTAGCTCATCAGTCAAAGCTACCAAAGAAGTAAAATTTGTGAAGGCCGTAGAACAAATTGTAGAGGAGGCCGTTCCTGAGAATGGTAAAGTTGAAAAGAAGAATGTAATTGAGCAACGGATGGTGAATAAGCCCCGAAATCAATCTGTAGGAAGACATGAAAACAGAGCAAGATCTCGTTCAAGACCTCAACGGGGTCCTAGAACAGATTATGTGTGTCACTATTGCGGACTGCGAGGACATACCAGACCAAACTGCCAAAAGCTGAGAGCAGACCACAATGCAAGCGCGCCGCGGTCACGAGGAAGAAGGATTGACAATAGAGCTTGGGGTGGTGAGAACTCAAGAAGTCAAAATCGTGATCCCGAAGTGACAGACGTGATGAAGATGATTGGTGCCTTCACCACTTGCCTGGAGAGTTTTTCAAGGAGGTTTGAAAGTCCCAACTCTCGTACCCAATCCGTCAAGGATATCACCCCAAACGCACGTGACGTGTGGGTGAAGAGGGGTACCCATGCATAAGCATTATAATATGTCCATGCATCAATTCTTTCCATGAGAAGGGACATTTGTAGATGCATCATTTCATGCATTAATTTCATTTTCTTTGGTTTAAACCTATTTTTGTTGATCTTGCCTTTCCTGTTCTGTTTTGGGTGTGTTTCAAAAAATTCAAAAAAAAAACCCATAAAAATTGAAAAATCTCAAAAGTTTGATCACTTGTTTTGTGCATATCTCATGTGAGTTTGGCCTTGTACCTTCGTACTTATGGCATAGTGCATTTACGATCTTTGCTTGTTCGTATGCACCCTTTTCTATGTGGAAGAAACCCTGAAAATTATGAGTGACTGTTGTAAATAGATCTTCACACCTGTCATGAATGATTAGTCAATAGTCTTGTTGGTCTTGATACTTGCATAGAATTGTGTCTATATCTCTTCCCACTTTATTTTTTGTGTTTTTGCAAAAAGAGCTCACAAATTGTAAATCTCCAAATGAAAAGAGATATTGAGCTGCAAAAGCCTGTCGCACACACTAGTATTTGACTAGGAAAAAGGGAAAGCGACTCCTTTTAAAGTAAATGTTATGGTGCTCAAAAGGCCAAAGGCTTCTCATCAATGTTGAAATATCATAAATTTCAGGCACCTTCCTCAAAATGAGATGTATTGGTCCAATCAAAATGAAAATGGACCAATTGTTATGAGTTATAAGAAGCCAAATGAAAAGCTTCTATGTTTTCAATGTGTGGGAGGTCATATATACTCATTTCTATAATGGAGATAGTCCACATGATTTCGTATCAGTTGTGTATGACTCGCGTGAATTGATCATTGAAGCTTCGCTCTGGTCTAAGGACTATTTCACATTTGATACTCACACACAACACACAAGTTTTTGATTCAATCAATGCCTATCTCATTTGTGTGATTGTATATGTCCAAATGGGATGTGATTGCCCATGAACTTGTTGATCAAATCCAAAAAGATTTTTGTGAATTTTATTAGTTTTTGAAAGTGTTTTTATCCTTTCTTGTGTTTCTTTTTGGTCAAAATGTTTTTGTTTTTTTTTCATCAAAAAACTGGTTCAGGGGTTATTTCGCGAGAAGCTCGCGACTAAGCTGCTTCCCGCGAAAAGTTTTGAGGGAAAAATTTTCATCATCCTGTCACACAGAGAATTTCGCGACTGTCTCGCGACTGTATCGCGACTAACAGCTTCTCGCGAAATGCTGTTTGGCCAAAACTGGAGTTTTTCTTAAAATCAGACAGAGAATCTCGCGACTGTATCGCGACTGCGTCGCTACTTAGCGCTTCTCGCGAAAATTTTGTGCTTCAGTGGCACCTTTCGCGGTTGTCTCGCGACTGTATCGCGGCTCCCTATCCCGCGAAAAACGCGTGTTTTCAGTTTTTATAAGACTGATGTGACAGTTTTTCAAAACATAAAACTTCCCTCTTTTCTTTTCTTCGAAACTCTCTCTACCCAAAAACACTATTTCATCAAATCCCTCTTCAAATCAAGTCTTTTTCTGCATTTTCTTCTTCGAGGTATGTTGATCATTCACTTCTTTTTAAGTTTTTACTTAGATTATGCAGAATTTTTAGTTAGGGTTGTGATAATTGGGGATTTTCGAAATTTTGGGTTGGTTTTCTAAATTGGGCAACGTTTGTGTTAAATCTTTGATTGGGTTATGTTTCCTTTGATCTTATTGCATCTGTGTTGGCCCCCTGTGGCTTTTTAAAGTGTATTTAGGCATATTTTCACCATGTTCATGCATTGTTCATTCTTAAAGTGTTGTTATGCACATTAGGTGTTTGATTGAATGTCTAAATGACATTGTTGTGCCTAATTGGTCTCAAGTGAGTCCCAATTTCAAGGTTTTCATATACCTTACCATGTTTTGGTCTAAATTTGATCTTAAATCTTGTGTGTATTACACTTTGCACATGTTGCACTCTATTGGCAAACACCTAGGCACACACTTAGGCACACACTCATGCATTTCATGTTTCACTTACATATGCATTCACACAAACACACACTTGCACAGTGATTTAAATTTCATACAAAATGTCTTGTTTTTCATTGCATTTGTGTTATAGGGTAATGAAGTTTGTGATATAGCTTGCTCTGTTGTGTTGGAAATGCTCTGTTTTTGAGTGTCACTCTGTTTTTGGAAGAATCTCATTTAATATAAACTAACTTGAATCTAATCAAGTTTTGTTCTTGTGCTCTTGTGCTCTTTGTTGTTGTGCTCTTGTGCAGATGTCTCCCACCAAGCATGCCGGTACCAAGAAGAAGGGTCCCAAGCGTGCTCGTACTGACTCCGATAACTTCAAATCTGCAGAGGCAGATATGAAGTACAATGATTGCTACAAGAGAGCAACCATTGTCATGGAAAGGGTGGTTCAATTAGAGGAGCTTGAGCATACAAGCATTCCAGATGCTCTCAAGGAACGAACCTGGACCAAGCTGTTGAATCCAATTGGAACGGTGTACTCGGAGATAATCAGAGAGTTCTTCTCCAATGCTGCTGTGGAAGAGGACAAGATAGTTTGCTGGGTGAGGCACAAAGAATTTGAGATCACAAGGAATAGCATTCAAGACTTTCTGGAGATCCGTCCTCCCTCACAGCCAATGACAGTTCAGTATGATGAGCGATTGGGGCATATCACGGAGATGATATCAGCACTTGGTGGAGTTCCAAAGAAATCGTCAATGGATACTCTCAAGTTTTCTCCAGAAATGAGGACTCTGAGCTACGTTATGATACATAATTTGTATCCGGTCACCAACCTCACCACACTATCGGCTCCGAGGACGAGGTTTCTCTATGATCTCTTCACTCACAAGGAAATTGATATCTGCAGCCACATCTTCCACATTCTGAAGAAGAGCATCATGAAGGAAAATTCCAGAACCATAATGCCCTTTCCTTCATTGATTATGGGGCTCATTGCCAAGACAAAGCTGAAGTTTCCTAGTGGCCTTACTGTTGTTCAGAGGGATTATCCCATTGGTGCGAACACTCTGACTCGGAGCACAGCACACATTAAGCGCCCCAAGTCTGGTCCTCATCTCATTCCACCGTCTACGAGTGTGCCTCAGGATGCCCCAGAGGAGGGTGGAGATACAGAAGAGGAGATTGACAGGTTCACTTCTGATCCAGGGACTGCACAGCCATCGTCTTCTGCTCCAGCACCAACACAAGGTCTCAGCAAGCTTGATCAGATCCTAGCTAAGATGGATCACATGTCTACAGTGCTTGACACTCATGTACAGCACACAGCGGATCAGTTTGCCTACCTCCAGGAGCAGATAACCACATTATCAGCCCAGATTCAGAGCTTATCTCCTACACATGGTTCAGACTCCGAATCCGACCAATTCTAGCCCTTTGGCCATTCCGGTCAAAAAGGGGGAGAAAATTTTGAGGGGGAGCTGCTGAACAAGAGCTTGCACAGCCTTAGGGGGAGCATGGAGCATAACCTAGACACATAGCTATAGTTGATATTGGTTATTGGTTTTACAGACGGGTTTCTTTTAGTTTTTTTTCGGTTTATAGTTAATGTCTTACTGTTTTTCAGTTTATAGTTCTGACACTTATGCTTTAACCTCAGTATTTATTTCAGTATATTTTCAGAACTGTGTGTTTTAGTTCTATGCTTTGTGGCATATATGCTATGTGGCACTTTTTGTTTGTACCCATGTTGCTTTTGTAAGCTTTAAGGGTTTGTTTCATGCATTATTTGTAGGTCTTTGTGGTTTGTGCCATGCATTTGCAATACCTTGCCTATGCAACCTTCATGCATGTTTGAGTGCCCATGTAGGATTGTTCCTAGATGCATATACGTTCTATGCATTGGTTGAGTGATGAACACTCTTGTGCCCATGTAGGATTGTTCCTAGATGCATATACGTTCTATGCATTGGTTGATGCATATACGTTCTATGCATTGGTTGAGTGATGAACACTCTTGTGCCCATGTAGGATTGTTCCTAGATGCATATACGTTCTATGCATTGGTTGAGTGATGAACACTCTTGTGCCCTAGTAGGATTGTTCCTAGATGCAAATACTTCGTGTATTTCGCATTGGTTGAGTGTTGGAATTGCAAGTGACTCTCTTTAATTGAGCTTATCATCTTGCATATCCGAATGTTCATTCCATGTGTGAATGAGCATAGTAATTGCTTTTGTATAAGTGATTACTTGGTTGATCGTGCCATGATCTAGTGTTTCTATTTCGTTTTGCTCGATCATGTTATTATTGCTCCATATGCTTTTCAAGTTTTCTGCATACAATGATGTTATTGTGTTGTTGTGTTTCAGGAGTTACTTGTTCATATGTTTCAAGAGCTTATCAGATTCTAGAATTAGGTGTGAGTGAGTTTTGCCTTTGTTCCCAAACTCACGGTTAAGTCTAGAGTCTGTTTTAGGGTTTTGTCACGGAATAGCCAAAGGGGGAGATTGTAAAGTTGTAATTTACAACTATGTTTTGTTGGCTTTTATTCCGTGCCAAATTTGATTGTAATTATGTTCAATCGTTTAAACCCTGTATTTGTTGTGGGATTTGTTGTAAGGGTTGTGTGTTAGAGAGAGTGTTTGAAGACTCAAGCATTTGAAGAACTGAAGATTATCGCGGGTATATCGCGACCTAGCTTCCCGCGAAGTGATCCATGTGCCAGGCACATGCTGGAATGCGAAGAGTCAGGCCAGGTGGAGACAACTGTGTCTCGCGAGTATCTCGCGGGTAAGGCCTTCCCGCGAGACACCCGCGAGACTAGCTGTTCTGCCAGCCTGGACTTTTTGAGTCACACCTTTTGCACCTCTCCTATATATACCATCATTACCCACAATTGTTGAGGAATGCTTCAGAGAGAAAACCCTAGCCAAACACATTGGTAATTAGAGATTGTCTTCCCCACCTTTCTCTATACATTTGTTTGTGGTATTTCCTCAACCCTTCCCTCTCCATTATCCATATCCTTGAGAGGTTGATAGCCCAAACACTTACCACACCTTGTGAGTGCTGTGTGACGTTTTTGGTGCTGCTGGGAAGCATTGGAAGAAGCCTTGAATGGCAGATGCAACATGGAGCTTGTTGCGGGATCCGGATAACTAGGACAAGACACGGTTCCGAGAAGCCTTGTTGGAGTAGGAGCTTGGAGGGCTTAGGTACAGCGGGTAGACTAGGCTTGGAGGGTCTTTTGCTAACCCATGTATCCCAACTGATTGTCTAGTGGATCGATTTCCGCTTGGAGGGCGGCGGAGAGGTTTTTCGCCGAGTTCTTCGGTTTCCTCTTCGAGAACACGTCTCGGTGTTTTCTGTGTTTGCATCCTTCTTCCCTACTCTTGTTTAATTCCATTATACTGCTGTGTTGCTTAGTTCTTGGATTAGAGTAGTTACTTGTTCATCCGCTCGCTTTTACACTATTCCGCACTTTGTATTAAAGTTGTGTAAAATCTATTGAGCCGTAATTTTAATTTGGGGGTCTAAACAGCTCTTGTGTTTTTCAACACATTTTCGAGCTTTCAAAAAGAATGAGAAATAAGGTCTAAAAACAAATTTTTAGCCAATCAATCCAATTAAAATACAAATTCAAAAAACGTTTGCAAACTACATTTATATACATGATTAACTTTAAATTTCAAAAATCCTACACTTTTAGACACACAAGCAGCAGCTCATAGAGAGATAGACAGAGGGAGAGAGAGAGAGAGAGAGAGAGAGAGAGAAGAGCAGATCCAAGACTTCACCAACCAATCAACTACCGATCTCGAAAACCATCATAACTAGAACCCATGACGGATCCACCACCGGTCTCCAAAACCACCATGACCAGAACCCATGGTTGATCCACCACCGATCTCCATGGCCAATGATTTCTCTCTTAAACCCTCTCTGCTTTCTTTGATCTACATCGAGCCCATGACCTCAACCTTTGTCCCTTTTCCCTTTCTCCCCATTCTAAACCAAATCCATACCGATGGTGGAACTTTTGTTGTGTTTATTGTGATCTATGGCCTCTCTCTCTCCGATCTTGTGTTACGTTATCTTATATTTGTTGTGATATGTAGGCATTTGATTTGATTTGTATTAGTTTTAATTTCAAATAATTTGATTTGTAATTGTTTGGAATTTCATTTGTAATGTTCATCCTTTTTTTGTAAAAAATTTAAACCCTAACTCTTTTATTCATTTTTAAAAAAAATTTTGTCTTAAAAAAGTGTTTTTAATAGAGGTGGATAACAGAAGACTAACGGATGTAACCTTAGGTGCACAAAGTGTAAAGTTTTGAACCACAGGTAGGCAAACTGCAAACGGGTCAAACCACAGATAGGTTTATTGTAATTTGCCCCCTTTTTTTTATTATAAGAAAATGATTCATTCTTAAATATAATGCTTGTTAGGGGGAGAGGGGGTTCATCTTAAAAGAGAATGTACAATTTTGTAAATCTTTATTTTTTTAAAGCATGTGTACTTTTACTTAATTTATTTTTTGGGATAATTACACTTTACCCACCTGTGGTTTGCCTCTAATTTGACTTGCCTACCCGTGGTTTCAATTTTGACACTTTACCTACCTGTGATTCCCTCCGTCACTAATCCGTAACCCATCTCTCCTTCAGCCGTTACTCGAACACATAATATGTCAAAAACAAAAGCCCAAACAGATCAAAACACTCCTCATTGCCAAAACTCACTCTCATCCAACTTGCTCACCAAACTAAGATCCTACAATGCAATGTGCTTCGCTTGAGATAACTGGGTTTTAATCGTGCATGCAAACCGAGCTGAGGAAGAAGGAGACACAGTTGCTCCTCTGTTCATTTGTTGCAGGTAGATAAAAATCACCTAAGTTCCTACAATGCAAGGCGCTTCGCTTGAGATAACTAGGTTTTGATCGTGCATGCAAACCAAGCCGAGGAAGAAGGAGACACAGTTGCTCCTCTATTCAGCTATTACAGGTAGATCAGGATTATTACTCTTTAATTTTTGAAACCTAGAGTTTTAAAATTCTTTCTTCCAAATTGGGTTTTGCCTAACCATGGAACTGGTAGTGCTTGTGATTCTAGTGTAGTTAAACAACTATACTTGCCTTCGTTAAGGTCACAGGGATTTTTCTTCTCTCTCAGGATTATTACTCTTTCTAATAGCGCTACCTTTTGTGTAGAGAATGGTCAAATCAATTTCATCAAACTGGGTTTTTGCTTGCTATGTTTCAGTGTAAGTACAAGCTTTTTGTTCTGTTAAACTTGAGGATTACTATGTTTTACATACTGTGAATATGTTCAATTTTCGTGCCAACATATATACTCTAATTTTCAAACCAAATGTGGCGGAAATTTTTGTTCCAATTACATCCATTTTAAGTCACCAGCAAAGGAATATGCTTGTCACAAAAAAAAAAATGAAAAAAAAGGGGCAATGTAGACAGGTTCAATTCTAAGCTATGCTTTCTCATGAAATTGGGTTTTTGCTTGTATTCTTTAATGTGGAGTTGCTGGACCATAGGATTAGGCTTCCTTCATCAATGTGGGGCTCCATTGATTATTGTTTTTCATGATTTTGCAATAGTATTGATTATTGCTTTTCTGCTTTCCCTTTCTATGGGTTTGTCTCCCAAAAACAGAACAAAAACTTTTAATAATATTGTCTGTTTCTGTGTTGTGCTTTATGTGGACCACAGGACCACATGATACTTTTCCACATGCAAGCCCATCTCATACTTTATTCTGTTGTGTTTTATATGCAGATGGCTAACATATATGGTGGTATTCTCGCAAATAGGTTAGTAGCCATGAACCTGCCACTCAGCTACCAAACCTACTGCTCAAAAAATACATTTTAACAGCTAGTAGTGGTTTTCCACATTACTCATAACTCGAGTTTTTCAAAATATTAATCATTCTGTCATAACAACTAACAACATAATAACTCTGTCATAAATGGCACATGCCAAAACCTGTTACAATAATATATTACCAAAACATTCTATTATAAAAACTAACAACACATCGTCCTATCATAAATGGCAAATGCCAAAACCTATCACAACAATATATTACCAAAATATTACAACCTTTCCACCAAGAATTCATTTTTTTTTGTATGCCGCCTTGATAACAAGCTTACAACCAAAAGAAAAAAAATTGTTTGATAAAAGACAGACAAACACATCTTCCAACTTAAACATAAAACATTGATTTTGGCACTTGACCATTTAAACTACTAATTACTCTATGTATGTGGACCACAAAAAAAAAAAAAAAAAAAAAAAAAAAAAAAAAAAAAAAAAAAAAAAAAAACTAGTCTAGCTTCCTTCTATTTTGTTGCTCTTGATATATTGCCCATTCCTCTAGTACCCACAGTAGTACCTCCATAATTTCTTTGACCAGCAACAGCAGCTGCACTAGCCACACTAGCAACACCACTTCTAGGCTAAAAAGTAAAGACCACAATCAAGTTAATGTATGGTACATGAAAAACATAAATTATATAAATACAAGCTACAATACCATGATGATGGTCTAGAATCCTATGTCACTCTAGGTAAATGAAAGTTTGGCTGGCTAGATGGAGAGTACTAATGGGCCCTAGGGGCAGCTTGTGGAGTTGAAGCTTTATTAGCTGGTTGTGAGGATGAAGGCTGAGATCTAGAGGTTTCAGCAAAAGGTTGATATGTAGGTTGGGATGCATGTTAAGTTGTGGGCTGAGGCCTTGTTTCAAGAGCATTCTTCCTAGTCCTACTTGTAGAATTACCTCTTTGTGCCTATACCACAACAGTACAAGTTACAAACATATTGACGCACATATGAAGCAAGAAGCCAAGTGAGTAGGGTTGAAGTCTAAAAATACTTACAACTTTATCCTTTCGAAGCCTCTATCTCCTCTACCATGCAGTCTCACTTCGCACCCTCTTGAATTATGCCATTCTCTATGACACTTTCTACATTTGATAGTCTTGTTTAGTCTAGAAACCCTATATGGGTTCCTTGGCTCATTAGGGGCTTTTTTCCTTAGCTTGAGAGGTCTACCAAGTGGCTTGTAAACATGAGGGGCAACAGGAGCAAGTTGTCTAGTCTGAACCCATTTTGATTGGCTAGACATTGGTTGAATAATCTCTTGGTAAGTTTGAAGATATGTTCTCTTAGATAGCAAGGATGTACATAATCCTCCACCTTCTCTAGGTTCTTAAAAATAGCAGCAATGGCATGTTTGCAAGGGATTCCTCTTAAATCCCATATCCTATAGCTGCATGTCCTATTTGTCATATCAACCACATGCCTTTCACGGTCATGATCAACTTTATCCTAAATATTTGGACACATCTTCCCATCATACTTCTCTATACCTCTCCTCTTTGTATAGAGTTTGGTCATTAACTTATCTCTAATCCACTCTAACATTGCTAAGATGGGCTTGTCCCTAGCAGGCAAAATCATGGAATTGAAGGATTCACTCAAATTATTAGCTAAACAGTCAGTTAAAGCTCTATTGGTAAAATGAGACTTAGACCATTGTGCAGGGTTGATGTCAGCAAGATACTTCCAAGCCTTGGGGTCTAGATCCTTTAATTGTTGCATTCTCCTCTTAAACTCCCTAATAGTTGTGGCTCCAGCACATCTCCATAATGCATCCTTTAACTCCAACCCCTTGTGGTCAACTTTGAAGTTATTGTAAATATGCTTCACACAGTACCTATGTAGGAAACAACATCTCAATTGCAGGTATAAGTCTCTATTTCACATAGAATTTAATAGAAAACAATATTAGTAATATGAATAATTAAAACACATGCATGTATTAGTAAAATGAACATACAAAGTTTATACCTTCTGCTTATCACTGATAAAGACCAGATTTAGTTGCTTTGAATTCCCAATATCATCTGAAAACTGTTGAAGGAACCAAGCCCAGAAGTCCTTGTTCTCTTGTTCAACCACAGCATGGGCAACTGGAAAAATATGATCATTTCCATCCCTAGCTGTGGCAGATAGTATTTACCCACCAAATCTTCCTTTTAGGCGGCACCTATCCAATCCTACGATTGGTCTACAACCTTCCAAGAAACCAACCCTCTGTGCATTATACCTTATATACATCCTCATAAATTTTGGTTGGGAATTTTTATCCTCCATTTTAGTTTGTAAAATAACCCTACTTCCCAAATCATTCAACCTTATCATCTCTGCATAGTCTTTTAGCTGCCCATATTACAGCTGCTCATCCCTAGTAATCAAATCAATGGCTTTCCTCTTAGACCTATACACTTGACTCACACTTATGTCAACGAAAATGTTAGACCTCACATAGTGTTGCACACCAATTGTAGTCCAATTAGGGTTCTTGCTAAAATCGTACATGTACTTCTTAGTAGCATAAGCTAATGTCACTTGGCTGTGTTGGAAGGTTCTAGGGCAGTGCACTCAAGTATCCATGTCTTTATTTGGAAGGTCAACTCCCCACTGACTTTAGATGTATAACACCTCCATCCACACTCATTCTTGCAATAGACAGATATCTTGTTCTTCTAATTCAATTTGAACCAAATATCCACAGGTTTTTGTATAACATATTCCCTTAAGGCCTCCCTAAATACCTTAGAGTTAGGAAACTTCATTCCCTTCCTTAGCTTTGGTTTTTTTCATATCAATTAGAACATTAAACAATGGCTCTATTGAACTATCAACTACTGGTTCATCATCATCAGACCCTACCAAACTTTCCATGTCATCCTCAACAGGTGGTTCAAGCCAATCATTGACTTCCACAGTAGCATTTTCTCCTGCATTATTCATCTATGAGGCATCATTACTTACTGCATTACTACTCTGTGGGGGCATCACTAGCTTCTGCATTACTCCTTTGTGGGGGTGCAGTGTCCCCAATTCCATTCCCCCTAGCTCTAGTCTATGTAAATTTCAAAAGTGTTAACAGACAAAAGAATAAAAACACAAACACAGCAAATGCGGACAAAAGGGTTTGTTTTGTTTTTGGGAGACAACGACATGGGAATGGACCATAAAGTCGACATCTACACATGTTTTCCTCAATACAAAAAAATTCTTAGGGTCCACACAAAACACAACACAAAAAAAGGACCAAACTATTAGCAACTTTTAGTTCATTAACCAATATATAAATTTTAGCTGTTGAAAATTTCTAAAATTTCCTACCAGAATATGCACATACATAAAAAAAATCTTTGTTTTGTTTTTGGGAGACAACCACAGGGGAATAAAGCCAAATATGCTTGGGACTTGTCATTATTATTGCACATTGAACATGATTTGGTAGTGGTGGGTGGGGTTCTTGTCTCTTGTCTTCATAAAAAAGAAAAAAAAAGTAGAATATATATATATATATATATAGCTTTTCATGCATGCTGGATCCACAAACTATGTTTCTAACATTTCCTACCTCAACCTATACAAATTCCTCAAATTTCAGTTTATAGATTACCATCAATTACTGGAATTTAAAAAAATAAAAAAACAAAAACCCTAGGTTAAAGAATGTACCTGGAATTTAACTCAAGAGGGAAATTCCTCAAAATCATTCATAGGGGTTTTTTTTTTATCAGAATGGTAATCGAAAGTGATGATGGGAATTTAACATGTTGATCTTGATGGAGTAGCTCAAAATCGAAGATAGAGAGTGAAGGGGTGGCCTTAGTTTGTTTCTCTAGGATTCAATGTTTTGATTCAGTTCGTAATATGTTTTTAAGTTAAATGGTGTTAGAGTAACAGCAAGGCCACAGGTGGGTAATGAACTATTAACAGGTAGGACCATAGGTGGGTAAAGGGCCATTTATTAAACCACAGGTGGGTAATGTCTCTAACTCTACGTTAACTCTCCTCTCTCTCTTTCTCTCTTTAACCATCGTATCCTTTGAATATGCATCATCGTCACCTATGACATACTTTGTTTCTCAATCCATTTGTTATTTAGTTGACTTGATCCATATCCACCGATGATTTAGATTTGGATGATATGGTGACATGGACTTCACTAGAGGATTGAAGGAAAAGTTCAACTTGAAAGTAGATAGACGGTTATAGAGAGAGAATGAGAGATTGAAAAAAAAAAAAGTCTGAAAATTGCTAAAGGATATATTTTAAAACTTTTTTAATAATAAAAAAAGTAATATTAATGGTACCAAATTTTTCTCAATTGTTTTGCTAGTCCTAATGTGGAAAGGTTGTGATTGAAGCAAAATCATTTTTACGACAGTCCTGTCCTATATTGACATTACTTTTATTAGCACCAATTTTATATTTGTAAAAGTTTTGTGATTATACCTCTTCTTTAAAAAAATAAATAAATAAATGGATTGTTCACTCTTTCCTTCACTTTTTAGAAGACTCCTAAAATATTGGACTGATGCCAGATAGAAATCCATCTTTAACTGAAACGCCAAATTATTTCACACAAAAAAAAGGTTAAGAGTGTGTCAAATCATAATTGAAGATTAATTTTCCTTAATAGCTTGAAACTTTAATTTTTGTAAACCAGTATTTCACAAAATAAATTATAGGAGTAGTATTATTAAATGAAGCTGCAATAATACATTTAATAAATTCATTTCTATTGTTCTACACTTTAAAATTTAATTTGGTACGGTGATACTAAATGAAAGAGAGAGTATTAGAAAATATAATTGAGTCATAAAAAAATTCCCATGATAAATTTCTTACCAGCAATATAAAATATAAATTAACTGAAAATCTCACAAATGAAAAAAAATTAATAAAAAAACATTTAGAGGATGATAGGATGATATAACTAAAAGTTAACAATGAAAATTATCATAATGATATTTAAACATATAATATAACTATCCTTGATTATATAAAAAGAAAATTTTATAAAACATTTTTGTTACATTTAGTTTTGTAAAAAGAAAATTTTCAAAAATTTAAATGATCTTTAATAATTGATTGATTCTAGTACCGCATAAAACCCCACAGCTTTTGCTATAATTATCCTATATGATAGACTATGATTAGTTGCCTATCACTTTCATATAGATTCACCATTTTTTCTACATCAATCATAGGGATGTAAATGAACCAAAGCTATCATAAACAACTTAGGCTCAGCTCGATAAAAAACTTGTTCATGTTTGTTTGTTTATAAATAAGCCAAGATTGAACCTTAGTTTTAGGCTTGTTTAATAACAAGCCGAGAAAAAATTTGTTTATGAACAAGCTCGTGAGCTATTGGGCTTGATATAACACAATTTAAGCATAGACTCATTTATAAGCTTATATATGTTAGTTAAATATACTCATTACACATATCTTAATAATGACATGGCCAACATGGGACCACTACCCATTACCTTAATATTTTCTCTCTCTCTCTCTAAATTGACTAAGAACCATTTTAAACTATAGTTACATTTAAAAATAAATTAACTAATTAAGTTGGCCATATATGATTATTCCCGATCAATCATCTAAAGAAAAGTTATGGAACATATTAGTATTTTCTTATGCATAACGTGAATGTAAAAATTGTATTTTGAATAATTGTTGAAACTGTAGATAGGAAATGATGAATAAATGAATTTAAATATGTAAAATTTTAATTTGAATAATGACTAATCATAAGTGGGACTAGATGCATGATACTAATCATAAGTAGGACTAGATGCATGATAAAATGAGTATACTATTTTTTTTTCTTTTTTCTTAATTTTAGAGATTTAAGCATTTGATAATGTAATTTTTTTAGATCTCAAGCTCAAAAGCTTGACCTAAGCTCAAGTTTTAGCTTAACTTGACTTGACTAATTAATCAAGCCAAGCCAAGTCAAGACAAGCCAAGCTCAAGCTTTTTGGTTTTCCCACGAGCTCAAGCTCAAACACCATTCTTAGGCTTGTCACGAGCTCAAGCTAAGTTTGAGCTTTTGACTTTTCCTAACGAGCCAAGCTTGAACATGCTCTACTCGATAAAGTTCAGCTCGTTTACAGCCTTAATTCACTCATTGCCTATCATGTAGGGCTGTAAACGAGCCAAGCTTTGCCGAGTAGTGTGTGTTTGAGATTGGTTTGTCAATAAAAATCAAATACTCAAGCTTGGCTCAAGTTTGATACAAGCCTAAAAATAATGTTTGAACTCAAGCTCGTGAGAATGCCAAAAAGCTTGAGCTCGGCTTGACTTGGTTTGATTAATTAATCAAGCCAAGTTTGAGCTTAATATCAAGCTCAAACTTGAGCTCAAGTCAAGCTTTTTAACTTGGGATCCAAAAAAATTGCATTATCAAATGCTTGTATAACCAAAAATCAAGTAAACAAATAAGAAAAGAAAAGAAAATAATGTTCTCATTTTATCATGTCTCTAATTCCACCTGTGATTGGAAATTGTTCAAATTACAACTTTATATAATTAAATCCATCTATTCATCATTCATTGTCTATAACTTGAGTAATTAAAAAAAATATGTAACTTAAGTCTAAAAGTGTTCATGGTCAGTTTAAAGGAAGTGTTAAAAAAAATTAGAGGAAAGAAGAAAAATTAATGGGTAGTGGTAAGTGATCTCATGTGGATTATGTTATTATTAAGATATGTATAATGTCATAATAATGAGTTTATTTAGTAAACATATATCAAGCTATAAACGAGCCTAAACTCGGCATGTTTTGTATCGAGTCCTATTGTTCATGAGCTTATTCACGAATAACTTTTTTTGCTTGGGCTTGGCTTATTTATCAAAAAAGCTTAAAACTAAGGTTCAAGCTTGGCTTATTTATAAACATATGAACAAGCTTTTTATAGAGCCGAGCCCGAGTTGTTCATGAGTGGCTTGTTTCATTTACAGAAGTGTTACGTGAACAATTGTGGTAAAAATTATGATATGTGGTCTTAGAATTTTTGCTAATAATTAGGCTACCTAAATTATATTAGTAAGAACGACAGGTTAAGACATATATATGGTTGCATGAATGAATCTCATCTAATAAGAGGGCATTTCATTCGTCGTGATGTTACATTATACCATAATATTACGTTATTATAATGTTATATTAATATAATCTTAATACAAGAATCATTACATTGTTTAGGAAGGTGATGAGATTAAGGTGATGTGATATATTTTACAATTTTAAATTATGGTAATGTTAGAAAAAATAAAATAAACTAAAAATCTTAATGTCACATCATCGTAATGTACATCACATTAAGGGTATATCACAGCAAACCAAACACAAGTAAATGAATCTCATGAAAGGGATGACCATGAAAATTTGAACTGTTAGAGCTGTGAATCCACATCCACATGCGGTAAGTATTGACCTTCCAGTCTCCTACACTCCACTGGAAGTCTGCAACCAATCTTCTTTAGCTTGGTTGGTTGATCATGTGTGTTTTCAAGGTCAAAGTCCAATAGATCATCTGTAAAGGAAAAAAAAAAAAAAGAACCTATCACTGATCCCCAGAATTCACACCTCGAAAATGGGCAGCTCCGAAAAAACCCATCCGAACCCATTAACCCAGTAACAACAAGAAGATGAAGAAGTGGGTAAATTGGCGGTTCGGTCAGCAATTGGGGTGGTGCTTCTGATGGTTCTGAAGTCAGCCCTAGAGCTCAACCTCATTGACATAATCTCAAACGCCGGCACTGGCATGTTCCTATCACCTTCTGAGATTGCTGCTCGGGTACCTACGAAGAACCTTGATGGGCTGGTTCTGCTGGACCGGATGCTACAGCACTTAGCGAGCTATTCCATCCTGAAGTGCACGCTCCGGCTGCGGAACAGAGAAGACGAAAATGTTGATCATAGAGTGTATGGTGTGGGACCCTTTTGCAAGTTCCTCATTAAGAACACAGATGAAGGTTTTGTTGGTCCTCTCTTCCTCTTGGTCCACGATAAGGTCTTCATGGAGAGCTGGTAATCAATTATATATTCATCCATGCATGCTTGTCTTCCTAAGTAGGAGTAGTAAGTTTTATTTCTATGATCTGATTATAATTTTGACTATGAAAATTGTTTCAGTTTTAGCAAAATAAGCACTATCCAAACACATTCTTAGTTGAAACTGAATTTTTTGTTGTTGAAAGTATTATAAATAAAATTTGAAGCTAACTAAAATATAGTAGGACTCATGAATAATACTAAAAAATACGATGAAACTCATAAATTATAGCAAAAATAAGTTAAATAGTAAAACAAAGATGTAAATGCATTTTTAGTCCTCAGGTTTTGGTCTCATTTCTATTTTGATCCCTACATTTTCATTTCACCGTATTTAATCCCTATTTCAATTAGCGCGTCTCATTTTAGTCCTTTCCGTCAAGTCACTAACGGAAAAGGATGATGTGGCTAACAGACCGAATAAAAAAATAATATAATATTTGCTGTTGTTCACCGTGGCCATACTTGCTCAGCCACACGTGTTTCTCACCAGCAATTGCAAGTACTCTCTCATATCCATACTTTCTTGGCGGTTTAATCAGAATCCCAGCCTTTTTGTTTTTATCTTTGTAGATTATTGACTGGAGTTTTGTGTGGTTTTGTTAACAGTTTTAGCAGTTGAGACACCAACAGATGATTAAGCAACAGGGCTCCTCGGCGGTATGGGGAGGACAAGCCAAAGTGAGTGGAGGATACCAACAGAAACAGACCCAACAAGTGGTCCAGAACCAGAACAGAGCAAGGACAAGCACCGAGTTCGTTGGTGGCAGAAATGTTCGTCGTCTGGGTTTGTCACCATCTGCATGGCCTCCTCTACAACAAGCTCAGCAGCAGCAGCACCAACAACAACAACAGAATCTGCATAATGTGTTATGTTCAACTTGGGTTCCACGTCCTCTACCTCTTCCTCTCTTACCTATTTTGATGAAATAGATATTAAGAAGTGGTTGAGTTGCGTTTTAAGTGGTTTTCTTGGAGGGAAACTAGGCCTCCTTTAGAATTAAGTTGGAATAAACTCATCTGCTTTTTTTTATTTCATACTTGGGAATACAAATACGCATTACAAAATAATGATAAACTTGCTACCAGACTCTATAGGATAGCTATTATCTATAGCTCATCCTTATTTGAAACCGTTGCTAAGATAAAGCTTAGCTTATTGGAACTTGAAATCAAATCAATCTAAACAACCCAATCTAAAAAAATTGAAACCAAACCAACCTAAACAACCAAACCTAATCAATTGAAACCAAACCAATCTAAACAAGAACTGATATCAGGAAACGTCATCTATATATCCTTAGTAACGTGGCTGGCTATGGAAATCTTCTTATCAACGTGGCCATGCAAGTCTTCATCCTTAGCAACGTGTCTATCTGAAGATGCTTGTAACATAATGGGTCTACCATTATGGACTCTCTTTCTCCTCTTAAGGCTGATCTGGAGTGGTCCATCCGAACCACCATCTCTAATGTGGCTGAGTTAGCGAAGTCTTTGGCTAGTTGTTCTTTTGTTTGGGTTAGGAGGTGTTGTAATTCTGCAGCACATGTAGCTGCCAAATTTGCTTTAAGCTCTTATTTGTCTTTCCTTTTCTTCAAGGATTATCTTCCCCCAGCGATTTCAGCTGTTTGCATGGAAGAGTCCCAGCTTTGTTCCTCGTTTATTTTTCAGTAATAGATTGAAGCTTATCAAAAAAAAAAAGGGTCTACCATGAGAGCTGTCTTTCTTCCAAACCCAGCCTCCAGGTGATAAAAGAGAGAGCGCTGGCACCGATGTGTTCTTGCCTCGCCGAGTTGATGGTCCATCTGATACTCGCCGAAAGCCAGGTCCACACTCACTCTTACTTCTTTTTAACTTTTGGGGTTTTGTTAGGTCTCAAATTTTGTTTATTGCTTGCTTTGTATTTCCAGTATGGCCACGGTGGACAACAGTAAATATTATATTATTTTTTTATTCGGTCTGTCAGCCACGTCATCCTTTTCCGTTAATGAGCTGACGGAAAGGACGAAAACAAGACGCATTAATTGAAATAGGGACTAAATATGGTGAAATGAAAATGTAAGGATCAAAATAGAAATGAGGCCAAAACTTGAGGACTAAAAATACATTTACGCCTAAAATAAACTGAGACACTGTTCATTTCAGCATGTTCATAGGGATGAGAATAAGTTAGCTCGTAGTTTAGTTAGAGAGCAGTTTTAACTGCAGACGCTAATATTTGGGTGGAAGAGCTACCCTTTAAGATGGATGTTGTATTCTAATCGGATTTGCCTTTGTTAACGTGTATAGCGTTGTGGGCTTTAGGCCCAACTAGATTACTTTTATAGCACGCATTCTTGTACTACACTCTTACTTGTACTGCACTAATATACCTCCTGTATAAAGGCACTCGTGTATATTCTTTCATTGAGAAATATAATACAATTATTCAGTATTTCTAGCATGGTATCAGAGCCACTGCTCTGACCTTTTTAGCAGTCTTGTCTTTATTGGTGTTACTTTATTCTCAACATCACTTCCATCGTCACAACAGTCGTTGCAGCCTCTTGCCGTTGAACCTCCAACATCTTCCAGCCATTGTCTTTGGGTTCCAAACCTGCAACTGCTATCGTTGAGGAGTCACACACCGCACAGACCACTGCACGTGTCATCACCGCCGTCAATATTACTCCGATTTCGTTTCTGCAGGTATTTGTGAGGTCGTCTTACCCCGATCTACACATTGGTGGAAGCGTCGCAGCCAGCGGAGACAGAGCGCGCCCTCACGCACCACCCAAAGTTTTTGCATCAAAGCACACGCGCCCCTACACGCCATTGCACAGCTTCCATGTGCTCCCATGCGCCGCGTCATCAGGTCACGCACCTTCACGTGCTCTCACGTGCCTCAACCTTTCTGTTGACGTCAATCTGCCATGTAGCCTATTTTCGTCATCGCTGACATCACTTGCTTGCATCATCCGCTAATGTCATCATTTGACTTCTGGAGGTTTGACCGTTGACTTTCTACAGGGTTGACTGTTGACTTTTTCCCAATGTTGACTTTTTGCAGTCTTGGTGCTCCTTATCCAGTTTTACGCGTAGATTTCATTTTTGCAGTCCATTTTTGCATATTTTGCTTTTAAATGAAGAATAAGGACAAGTCTTCTTCCTTTTGCAACAATTGTCGCCGACAATCTAACAAATGTTTTTTGCAATTTTTGCAAACATTTTGGCCATAATATTGAGACTTTCTATCAACGCAACAAATCAGCTGTTTCCATATCTGCTGCTGCAGTTGCTAACACTGAGAGTGTCCAACCTATGGCTCCCGTCTCTGCACAGTCTCAGTCTTCTGGATCCATTTTCTCCATTTCCAGAGATGACCTTATAAACATCATTGCCAATGTCATTTGTATGGTTGGTAATGCATCTTATTCTTCTTCTATCTCAGCTTTATCTAGTATGTCTCCTACCTCTTGGCTTATGGATCCTGCTTGTTGCAATCACATGACACCTCACGCATCCTTATTTTCTGACCTTAAACCTGCATCGCACCCTCTTAATATTCGCACAGCAAATGGTTCCACAATGTCTGTTCATAATATAGGTTCAGTTTCGACCTCCAACTTCTCGGCTCCTGGAGTCTTTAATGTTCCTGACCTTTCTTATAATTTATTTTTTGTGGGACAATTAGCTGAGTTGGGTTATCGCATTATCTTTGATTATTCTGGGTGTATTGTGCAGGATCCGAGGACGAGACAGGAGCTTAGGACCGATCCCAGAGTTGGGCGTATGTTTCCCGTGGACAACCTTCGTTTTCCACTTGTTACTCTTATTTCTATTGCTGTCGTTGCTACAGTTTCTTCAATTCCTTCTCTTGCACTTTGGCATGCTCGACTTGGTCATGCATCTTCCTTTCGGGTATAACAATTAGCTTCTAGAGGTTTGTTAGGTTCAGTATTTACAGAAAATTTTGATTGTGTTTCATGTCAGTTAGGAAAACAGCTAGCTTTTCCTTTCAATACTAGTGAATCAATATCAATTGATATCTTTAACCTTATTCATTCTGATGTTTGGGGGCCTTCCTCTATCTCTAGTATTGGTGGGTCTCGATATTTTATAGTCTTTGTTGATGATTACTCTCGGGGAAGAGAACTGGTTCTTGATCCCTAGGCCTAAACAGAAGTCCCTGAAGCTTTGGCTGTCGAATTGCCTCCCATTATCTAATATTCTCGTTTATGGAATCTCGAACCTGCAAACTATGTTCTTCCACACTAAGTTCTGGATTTTGGCTTTAATGATGGTTGCTAATGCCTCTGTTTCAACCCACTTTATGAAGTAATCAATGACGACTAGCAGGAATTTTACCTTTCCTTTACCTTGAGGCAACGGGCCGACGATGTCAATTCCCCATTGTGTGAAGGGCTAGGGGGACGATATCATCGTCAGTTTCTATGCTGGAAGGCGTTGGACATTCCAAAACCTTTGGCACTTGTTGCACTTCTTGACGAGCTCCCTTGCATCTACCTACATTGTAGGCCAAAAATAACATGTTCTGATAACTTTACTTACCAGTGATTTAGGGCCTACATGGTCTCCGCAAACTTCTTCATGGATCTCCTCTAGAATATATTTAGCTTCTCCTTCGTCCACACATTTTAGGTAAGGCATGGAAAAGCCTCTTTTGTATAATGTGTCGTTTAAGATCGTGAACCTAGCTGCCCTCTTCCTAACCTTTCGGGCCTCCTCGATATCTTGAAGGAGGTGCCTATCCTGGAGAAAGGATATGATTGATGTCATCCAGCTACCTGTGCTTTGGATTGTGAATGTGGAGATTTCCTCAATGCTGGGGCATTTCTAGACTTCCATCATCAAGCCCATGCTCACCGCTTATTCCTCTGACGATGCTAGCTTCGTGACTTCGTCCGCTACCATTTTCTGGCTTTTGGGGATCTGCATAAACTCCACTTTATCAAATTCTTAAGTCAAATGCTTCGTTAGCCTAAGATATTTCTGCATTCTTTCCTCATTTGCTTCATATTATTCCTTAACCTACCCTATCACCAATTTTGAATCACTCTGGACTAGTAGGTTCTTAGCTCCAAGTTCCTTCCTAAGTCTCAGTCTCGTCAGTATTCCTTTGTACTCAGCCTTGTTATTGGTGGTTAGGAATTTCAATTGAACTCTGTATTTAAGAACTCCGTCAAGGGTGGTTATGACGACCGTTACTCCCCCCCTCTTTTGGGCTGACGAACCATTGATTTATACTGTCCACCATTCTGTCTCGTTGGTGAGGCCATCCTCGTCTGGGAGGGTGAACTCGGCTGTGAAGTTTGCTAGAGCTTGTGCCTTAATGGTTATCCTGGGGTGGTACTCAATATCGAACTAGCTGAGTTCAATTGCCCATTGGACCATTCTCCCAGCTGCCTCGAGTTTGTTCATGGACTTCTTGATGGGTTGGTCTATCATTACCAGGATGGGATTCGCCTAAAAGTACAGTCATAACTTGCACGAAACTACTATTAATGCAAATTCGATCTTCTCCACCACGGGATATCTGGCCTCTGCTCCTTGGAAAACTTGACTGACGTAGTAAACCGAGAGTTGTTTCTTGTCTTCTTCCCTAATCAGGGCTACACTCACGGCTGTGGCTGATACCGCCAGATACAGATATAAACTTTCTCCTTCCTTGGACAAACTTAGGATGGGTGAATTGCTCAAGTAGCGCTTAAATTCTTGAAATGCTGCCTCACATTCATCAATCCAAGCAAAAGCTTGCTTAAGTGTTTTGAAGAAGGGCAAGCATTTGTCTGTGGCTTTAGAGACAAACCTGTTGAGTGCTGCTATCCTTCCTGTGAGCTTCTGGACTTCTTTGACTGTTTTAGGTGATGCTATATCAAGTATGGCTTGTACCTTTTTCGGGTTTGCTTCTATTCCCCTTTGGGATACCATGAATCCCAAGAACTTTCCTGAGGCTACACCAAAAACACACTTACTAGGATTCAACTTCATCTGGTATTGTCTAAGGGTGGAAGATGTCTCTTCCAAGTCGTCCAGATGAGCAAGCTTTTCTCTACTCTTGACGAGCATGTCATCCACATATACCTCCATGTTTTTGTTAATTTGGTTGCTGAACATTTTGTTCACTAGCCTCTGGTAAGTTGCTCCTGCATTCTTTAGTCTAAAAGGCATTACCTTATAGTAATAGAGCCCTTGACTTATGATGAAAGCAGTTTTCTCCTGATCTTCTACAGCCATTTTTATTTGGTTGAATCCTGAAAAGGCATCCATAAATGTCAGTAACTTATGCCTGGCTATGGAATCCACCAACTGGTCTATTCTTGGTAGAGGGAAACTATCTTTCGGGCAGGCTTTATTCAAATCCGTGAAGTTCACACAGATTCTCCATTTGTCGTTTACTTTCTTCACTAGGACGACGTTTGCGAGCTAGTTAGGATAGTAGACCTCCCGGATAAAGCTTGCTAACAATAGTTTGCTAACTTCGTTTATAATTGTCTAGTTCCGTTCTGGGGTGAAGACTCTTCATCTTTGCTATACGGGCTTCCTCTCTGGGTCCACGTTCAGCTTATGCTGAATAACTTCTAGAGATATACCTGGCATGTCCTTGTGACTCCATGTGAAGACGTCTAGGTTTTCCTAAGGAACTGAATGAGCCTTGTCCTCATCTCGGGACTTAGCGTTGTCCCTATTCTTGTCGTCTTGGTTGCCTGTCCTTCGACTAGTTCCACTGTCTCCAAGACTTCCACTTTATCTTCCTCCTTTTCCTCGATCATCCATGTATGGTTCTCCTTTATAGCCAAGACGGCCTGGTAGCATTCTCTGGCTAGGACTTGATCTCCTTTTACCTCGCCAACACCATTCTTCGTTGGGAATTTTACCTTTAGGCAATAGGTGGATGTGGCTAACTTCCATTAGTTGAGTGTAGGCCTCCTAATAATCACATTGTAAGACGAGAGGCAGTCTACCACCAAGAAGTCTAACTGGCGAGTCAACTGCTTCGGGTAGGTCCCTACTGTTACTGTCAATGTCACTATGCCCTTGGAATATACTCTGTCTCCACTGAAACTAATGAGGGGGGAATTAAATGGGCATAGTTTCCTTGGATCTAGCTTTAGCTATTGAAAGGCGGGAAGGTAGATGATGTCTGCAGAGCTACCATTGTCTACAAGGATCCTTTTTGTATTGAATCCTTCTATCGTAAGCATTATGACTAAGGGATCGTTATGTGGCTGCTTCACTCCTCTAGTGTCTTCCTCGTTGAAATACATGTCCTAGTTCGTCTGTCTCTACTTATACGGGGGTGTCATGTGGACGCTGTTCACCTGCCTCTGACATGCTTTCCTAAGAGATTTGAATGACCCGCCTGTGAATGGCCTACCTGCAATCGTTTTTATCTCCCAGATTATATTTTGCAAAGGCTGGAACGTAGGATCTTTGTCTTTGGGCGGAAACCCGAGCTGGTTTCTGTTTCCGTCTATGAACCTGCTAGACTCCCCCTTTCTTTACATATTTCTGCAGTTTCCCTTTCCGTATTAATTCCTCTATCTGCTTCTTTAGGTCCCGGCAATCTTCTGTGTAGTGGCTATGATCCTTGTGAAACCAACAATACTTCTTTTTGTCACGCGCGTTCGGCGATGAATGTAATGGCCTTGGCCATTTGAGATAATGTTTGTCCTTAATTTGCATCAAAATTTTGTCAATAGGCATAACTAAAGGAGTGAATTTTACCATTCTGGGAGTTTTCTCGTCTTTCCATTTACCCTCATCACTGGTCCGACTGTTTGGACGCACCCTTTTTCGTTCTCTATGATCGTCCTCCTTCCTTCCCTTGTATGCTGGTCTCTCTACATCCCTTAAGGCGGCTAATGCATCTTCAGCATTCATGTAGTACTTCTGTGCCTTCAGGAGCATCTTTGCCATCGTCCTAGGAGGATTCTTCACGAGTGAAGCCACAAACTCTCTAGACCTTAGTCCCACCTTGAAGGTCGTTAGCTACACTTGGTCGTCAGCTTCGTCTACCTTCAGTGTCTCCCGAGTGAAGCGTTTCACATACAACCTCAGGTTTTCTTTCTCCCCTTGTCTAATGGTGAGCAAGTAGTCCACTGGCCTCTTAGGACATTGTCCCTCGATGAAGTGGTGCAAGAAGGCGTTGCTCAACTGTTCGAAATTTTCGATGGATGATGTTGGCAACTTTGTGAACCATTCCCTTACAGGCCCTTTGAGATTGGTGGGGAAGGAACAACATAGTATCTCGTCAAGGGGCTATTGAAGGCCTAGCATCATTTTGAATGAGATGGTCCTGGGGGTCCTTAAGCCCATCAAAAGGCTTGAGTTGAGGCAGCCAGAATTTTGATGGCACCGAACATTCCAGGACCGCCATAGTGAAAGGTGAATCTATCGCCTTGACTATTCTATCCAGACTCCAGTTTGTTTTCTCCTTGATGGCGTTCCTGAGCTCGTCCATCTCCTTCCTCATCTCTTAAAGAAGATCTAAGTTTTGTTCATTTGGAGTAGTAGGCCTTCAGCCGTTACCTCTTCTATGACTATCTCCCTCGTCCTCCTAGTTGGCTTTGGACCGGTTCTCCTCCTGTTGAAGTCGTAGTTTCATTTCTTGGTTTTGCCTAGTGAGCTCTTCAACGGTGGCTACAAGGGCCTGGACTTGCTGAGCTAAGGTTGTTGGATCCTGGCTAGACTCCATCTAAATATGGAAGTTAATGGAAACTGCGTTTTCGAATCTGAATATGAAAATGCTTCCCCACAGATGGCGCTAAACTGATGAAGTGTAAACTCGTCAATCAAGGTAAGTGCATCCAAATGGAGCCAAGCCCTCGTATCTGTGATGATTATAGAAGTGGTATAGCAGCTCCCTTAGGATGGTCATCGGTGTGGTGCCTACCACAACGTCTCCAATGCCAAAGTTAGTATAAAGAAACTCTTTGGAAAAGAATAATGTAATGTAATGGAACAAGAAGTATTTCTAAGTGTGCCTATGTACCTTATGTTGGTGCTTAGAGTGCTATATATACATTCCCATAGCTCTTAGCCGTTATGGCTATTATGGTGGTTTTAATGCTCCTTTGGGTAACGTCTTATCCCCAATAATATGGGCCTTAATGGACCTCCAACAGTCTGCACAGCTGGCCTTGTAATCGTTCAAATCATTTATTGACTTCATTGAATGGCCTCTTTGCCTTCGTCAGTGGTGTGGTTATATTGTCGGGATGCTTAGTTGTTTCGTCTGTCAAGGAGACTTCTCAGGACGAATCTTTTAAGACTAACGAATGATTATAAGGTGGTGAGAATTTAATTTCAATGTGAAAATATTAGGTACAACGGTGCCAAACCACCTCTGGTTGAGGGTTACTCGGTTAGCGAGGGATCTTAGAGAGTAACTAGTGGTGGCGGCTCATATCCGCCTAGGATTACTATTAGTAATTGGCACCCACAAGCAGCTACTTTAATAAATGGAGCTGTTTATTTTGCAGCGAATGATTGGGGCAATGCCCAGAGTTGTTCAATAGTTTTGTCATTTGATTTGGGTGATGAGGTTTTCCGTGTGATATCCTTGCCAAGTGATATATTTGGAAATTTTTTTTTTTTTTTGATAAACTCATAAACTTCATTCATAAACTAGGACAAATGTCCATTGACAGTACATCAAACATAAGCTAGTCCGTAATAAAAGGGGGAGAATCCTCCACCCATATTACACTTTCTAAGATTGATTTGGCTTCTTTAGCCATTGAGTGTGCAGCTGTATTATTGCTTCGTCTCGTATGCAAAATCTTCCAGTTGTTAAACTTCTTAAGCCACCAAGAGATGCGTTCAGTTACCTTTTGGATAAAGATTGCAGGGGTGATTTTGCCCTTTAAAGCTTGAACTATTGCCAACAAGTCACCTTCTACTACAATATTCTTTAGGCCCAGATCCCATGCAAACAAAATTCCTACCTCCATTGCCTTTGCTTCAGCCTCAATTGCTCCTAATGGTCTGCTGATTTTCTTGCTCATCGCCCCTATCACCTCTCCTTGAGCATTTCTAATAACCACCCCTAGACCTATACTCCTTTTCTCTTTGAAGACCGCCCTATCCACATTAACCTTATACCAGTTGGGTGGTGGCGGAGACCATCTTTGTGGGGACTGATTGATTTTAGGAAGTGTATAAGGCATGTGGGCTCGAAATTCCTCCACATATCTCCGAGCTTCTAGCGCTATCACTCTCCCATGTTTTCCTTGTCTGCCATGTCTGATGACAAACCTTTTATTCTAGAGGCTCCATGCCACAGTATTAAAGACCTCCCAATCGCTAATACCAGAATGCTCACGCAACCACCAAAACACATCAATAAATGCCTTCAAAGGAGGGATCAGATTGGCATGCCGTATTTTCAGCTCCTCCTAGGTGTCCTACGTTGTAACACAGCTCCATAGAATGTGTCCTGTGGTCTCCCTTTCTCCGCAAATGTCACACTTATCATCTGTAATGATCTTTCGCTGCTTTAGGCCGAACTTGGTAGGTAGGATGTTCCTACATGCTCTCCACACAAAGTGCTTAATTTTACTTTGACACTTTAAATTCCAAATCGCCTTCCATAGAGCTTGTATTTTGGAATTGTTTGAGCATCCAGCGCTATGATTCTCCGAGTTAGCTTCCTTCAGCATCTTGTAGGCAACTTTGTACACACTGTTCATCGTAAAAATCCCATTGGGTGTTTTTGTCCATACCGAGAGTCTTCTGGGGCCATGGGGCTTAAAAGGATTCCAAGGATCACATTCGCTTCATGAGGTAGGAAGGAGGTTCTAATGAGATTAGAATTCCACCCTTTGCTCACATTGTTAATCAACGCCAACACCATTTCCTCACCACCTCTAATCTGGACTTTTGGGCTTATTACCTTGTATGTGTCAGCCACTGGAATCCATCTGTCATTCCAAATATGCACCTTCCTACCATTGCCAATCACCCATCTAGACCCCATTTTAATAATCTCCCTAGTCGATAGGATACTTCTCCAAATGTATGATGGTCTTCTCCCCATTTGAGCCTCCATAAAACTTGTCTCTGCGAAATACTTCGCTTTGAAAACTTTATGAACTAAAGAGTCCAGGGTTTTCTGGATTCGCCATCCCTGTTTTGCCAACAACGCCAAGTTAAACACCTTCAAGTCCCTAAATCCCATTCCATCATCAATCTTTGGGGAGCAAAGCTTTTCCCACAACACGCAAGCTAGCTTTCTTTCATTTGCCTTCTGACCCCACCAGAATCTACCTATCAACGAATTCAAATCTGAGCAAAGCGAGTCTAGTAGTTTAAAGCAACTCATCGTGTATGTGGGTGTCGCTTGCGCTACTGCCTTTATTAGAATTTCTCTACTTGTGTTGGACAATAGTTTACCTTTCCAACTAGCTATTTTTCGACTCACTTGATCCTTTATCTGGTTAAAGGTGTTCTTTTTACTACAACCCATCAGAGGGGGCAACCCAAGATACTTTTCATATTGTTGGATAATCTGTGGACCAAAAGTTTCCTTAGCCATTTCCTGAATATCCAAACTCGTATTTTTGCTAAAGAAAAGTGAGGTCTTCTCTTTATTCAACTTTTGCCCCGATTCCTTCTCATATATGGAAAGCACCTTTGCAATTTGTGCACAATCCCCAACCATAGCTCTACAAAAGATAAAACTGTCGTCCGCAAAGAAAAGATGGGATATTCTTAGAGCTCCTTTCTTAACTAATACACCCTTCAGTCTACCAAGCCTTTCTTTCCTTTTTATCATTGCAGATAAACCTTCAATGCATAGTAGAAATAGATATGGGGAAATAGGGTCCCCTTGTTGCAACCCAGTTGTAGGGGTGATAGAGCCTCTAGGTACCCCATTGATTAGTGCGGAATAGGACACCGTCTTCATACACATCATAATCAGTGAAACCCATTTATCCTTGAAACCCATTCTTTGCATTATAGCCTCCAAGTAAAGCCACTCCACTCGGTCATAGGCCTTGCTCATATCTAGCTTTATAGCCATTAGACCCTTCTTACCCTTCCTCCGTTGGTCAATGGTGTGCATTGTTTCAAAGGCAACTAGAACGTTGTCAGTTATGAGCCTTCCTGGGACAAAGGCACTTTGCGCTTCACTTATAACTTCAGGCAGAATTTTCTTCAGGCAGTTTGCAAGAACCTTCGACATAATCTTGTATATCATATTGCAGAGATTGATTGGATGAAACTCTATTATTTTTTGGGGGCTCTTAGTTTTAGGAATAAGGCAAATGTATGTCTCATTAGCATGGGGAGGCATAATACATGAATTGAGAGCTTGTAAAACACAATCTAAAACACACAATCCAATAATATCCCAATATTTTTAAAAAAATAAAGAGGGCATACTGTGCCTTGGTTGAGTGCATTTAATTAAGTGCCCTTCTGACTTCCTCTGGCTTGAACTCCTTAAGCAGCTCCTTGTTCATTTCAGGGGTGATACACTCTTCTATAGCATCTATGCTAGCATCAAAGTTGGTTGGGCAATCAGATGTGAAGATATTCTTGAAGTAGTCTAGGATAATCTTCAGTTTCACCTTCTTCTTCATGCCACACTCCTACGGAGTCCCTTAAGCCCTCAATTCTGTTCTTACTCTGTCTCTGGCTGGCTGCTGCGTGAAAGAATTTCGAGTTCCTATCCCCATTTTGAAGCCACTCCACTCTTGACCTTTGCTTCCACATAATCTCTTCTCTAGTGAATATCTCATTGACCTCCATCCTCAATTCCCTAATTTTAGCCTCATTGTCATTCAGCGAATTGAGCAATTCCAACTATTGTAAGTGGGTTTGTTTCTGCCTTAGATTTTTATTCACATTGCCATACACTGTTTGATTCCACCGCCTTAGTTGATTCTGGCACCTGGTTAGTCTATCCTCAATGGGGAGGTCCGACAATTCTCTGTATGGATCCCAAGCCTATTCAATCACTTCTTTGCACCCTCCTTCCCTTGCCCACATAGCTTCAAAAAAGAGCCACTTTTGTCTCTTCCTCTGGGGTTTGCTCTTTTTTAGACTGAGAGCAAGTAAGCAATGATCTAATGCTGCCATAGACACATGGTAAACCGTAGCTTCCGAGAACTTGGCTCTCCAACCATTGTTTGCCACCGTCCTATCAAGCCTGAGAAGGGTGTGTTGGTCACCAAATCTCCCATTGCACCATGTATATCTTTGCCCAATGAAACCCAAATCAAACAACCCACAAACGTTCAACAATTCCCTAAAGGCCTCAATTTGGTTTGATTCCCTTTCTTTCCATCCTAGTTTCTTATCCACATGGAGCATTTCATTGAAATCTCCAAAAACCACCCATGGTAACATAGCTTGAGAATGGAGAGTTTTTAATAAATCCCAAGAGCTAGATCGCATACTTGTGTCGGGATGCCCATAGAAGCCCATTGCCCGCCATGGCCCTCCACCATCGTCCTCCATCACCACCACATCAATATGGGTATGGGAGCAGCTTTTAAAATGGACCATCGTACCTTCCTTCCATGGAAGGATATATTTGGATTGGATGTTGATATTGGTACCTCAGTACTCAATGGATTGCTTTCTCTAATATGTTATGACCATCGACATATGGGCGAGCGTTATATGGACATTGAGTGTTGTTCTATTTGGGTGATGAAAGAGTATGGCGTTGTGGACTCTTGGACTAAACAGTTCACTATTGACCTCAATAGACATTTTTGGAAAGTGTTAGGTTTCTGGAAGAATGGTCATGTATTAATGTAGGAAAAACTATTACATGGTTTGGAGCTCTCTTCATATGACCCTTAGAGCTAACAAGTGAAGAATTTGGGGTTTTGTAGAAGCTCATGTTATTCTTATGCTGATAATTATGTGGAGAATCTTGTCTTACTTGACAAACCAAATGATTAGTTTCCAAGAGGAAAGTGAGCAAGAAGAGGAAGTGCAGGTAAAAAGGCTCAATTCAAGTATTTTACTAAAAATTTTAGCATTTACATTCCTCAGTTCTATCTTATTCTTGGTATATACTGGATATTTTTGTGTTGCTATAAGTAAATATTAAGTTTCAAACCTCAATATATGGCTTTTGGATTTAATTTGTTCTTGAATGGATATAAAGAGTAGTCATAATTTTTAAAATTTATTTTATAGGTAATGTAGCAAAATTTTATCAATTTAGAGAGAAAAAAAAAAGACCCAATGTACACAGGTAGAATACAAGAGAGTCTTAGAGGCTAACAAAGTTACAAAAATAACACAAGTCCACAAGCTCCTTGAAAGAGGAAAAAGGCAGCCTGTTCAAGGCAGGC
This sequence comes from Quercus gilva, assembly GCA_023621385.1. NCBI lineage: Eukaryota > Viridiplantae > Streptophyta > Magnoliopsida > Fagales > Fagaceae > Quercus > Quercus gilva. The sequence goes on from CM042481.1 coordinate 40,957,975, forward strand.
ATCCAATCATACAACAATCACAGCAAAAACAGGTTCAACTACAAGGATGTACGTTATGTCCCCTCAAAAGTATGCCTATTTCTTGCCAAATAGTCCACATTAAACATGGAGGGATATCCCCCAAATAATAGTGGACTGATGATAGCCAAAATCCCCATTGTGGTGGAAGAAGATGCTCTAAAGAGTGATCAAAATTGTTATATACGATTTTGTGGTTTTGGTTGATGATGGGATGAGTCATTTGCAAGAATGAAATGGTAAATGTAAAAGAAGACTGATGTTATTATCATCTTCTGTATGCTGAAATTGTCACATCCAAACCATATTCAGTATGAAAATTAACAGTAAATTATTTTACTATTCAACTTATTTTTGCTATTCAATATGAAATTGCCTCATTTTTCCTATTTAGCTAAAGTTTCTAAAATAGTAATGGAATCCTTAAATTTTTTAGAATGAGATAATTTGGTCTACATGCTAATATGGACACTGACATTTCATGTGATTGAGCACGTTTATGATAATAAAAAAAAAAAAAAGGTTCTAAACGGTTTAAAAATTATACACTACTAGTCTTTTTTCTTTTTTTCTTTTGAGAGAGTTTTCAATTTATAACGTCTACTCCTGATGATAGTTCTTTATTATCAGACCAAGACACTAATCATATTTTTGTGTAGGAGAGGATTGAACCCCAGATCGCTTATTCAAATATCAGAGACTTTACCAGTTGAGCTAACTAGAACCCACACACTACCAATCTAGGTGGATTACAACTGCCTTGTGACTACCACAATGGCTTATAATTGCTTCGTGGTATTGACATGAAACAAAAAAAGAGGATAAGTTGTCCACTTTTTTGAACATGAATTTATTGTATAGTTCTCTATTCTTAGGTTGGGACAATACAAGGATATAAAAAGGAGGAAAATGGAGTAATGGGAAAACTTTAATGACCAAATTGGATTTTTTTCAAATTTTTAACTATTTTAAAACTCTAAGGTTAGTGGGTTCCAGTTAGCTCAACTGGTAAAATCTCTGATAGTTGAATAAAAGATCTGGGGTTCAATCCCCACCTACACCAAAATTTGATTGGTGTTTTGGTCTGATGATAAAAAATTATTATCAAGAGCGGATGCCATAAGTTGAAACTCTCTTAAAAAACTCTAAGGTTGAAACTGCAAACTAGGAGAAACTTTAAGGACCATAAGTGGTGTTTGCACAAAAATTAAGTGTGCATTTGGATTGAAATGAAAAATGAAAATTATTTTACTATTCAGCTTATTTTTACTACTATTTATGGCCCCACTGTACTATTTCAACTAACTTTTACATTTATCTACAGTACTTTCAGCAATAATTTTTTAGTTTTAGCAAAATAAACGGTATCCAAACACACCTAAATATAATTTTACTTAGCTGAATTATATAAAGTAGACTGTAGTCTATTGATTCACCTTGGCTGTTGTTGATGTGGGAACATTATTGACATTAATGGGCAAGGAGGGTAAATTGGACCTTATATTACTTCTCCAATAATTGTGTTTTTGACAAAAGGCCTTTTAAATTTCAACTATTTTTTATAAGACTTTTTTTTTTTTTTTTTTGGATGAAATAAGATTTTCATTTTTATTGATATTGAAAAAGAAAAGGAAAGAAAAATAAAGACTTTTACTAAGGCTCCGCTTGGAAGTTCATAAGGGAATGGAATGGAATGAAATGGAATTATCATAAGAAAATGGAAAAGAATGGAATGTATTTAAGTAAGGGAAATGAATAAAAAAGAATGAAATGGAATAGAATCAAGTAATCTTGATTAGATGTTTTAAAATAAAAGAATGGAAATGAATGAAAATGAATGGAATATAAGTAATCTTTATTTGGGAGCAATATAGAGGGAATGGAATGGAATCATTTTATGACAATATTATTATTAGACCTCTATTTTAAAATAAAGGGTTGAATATATAAGGGTATTTTGGGAGTTTTAGTAAAAAAAAACATTAAATTTAATTCTGTTCCCTCCCATTCCTCCCAATTTTCGGGGGAATGAAATTTTAGATTTTAAGGGAATAGAGAGGAATGAATGTTCTCTCCTACCTATTTCATTCCCTCATACTTAAACTCCAAAATAAGGAAATAAACTTTCTATTTCCTCCATTAAAACTCTCAAACAAGGGAAGGAAAAAATATTCTAAAATTATTCTTTTAATTCATTTCCTTTCTATTCCATTCCCCACGCCCAAGCGATGCCTAAAGAACTTGTAGGGCCTACAACGCACATACAATTTCAAATTTTTTTTTAAGGGAAAAAAATATATATAATTTTTGTTAGTAAAATTTAATTGTCGGTCACAAGGCCGACAAAAAGTCCTATAAATTGAAACTTTTCTCGGCACTTTGAATTTGGTAAAGCCGAAAAAAAAATATATAAAAATCTGGAATGTTGGACTTGGAGTATCTGCCATACGATGTGTTGCTGGAGATCCTGCATAGACTAACCTTGAAATCTCGGCAAAATTTGCCAAACAGTGCAAATTTGGAAATTTTTCAGGCGGATAGCACGCGTCCAAACTTATTTAGTTAAGTAGACTCTTTTTGAAAATCGAGTTTGTTAAACTCGACTTCCAGGCATGTTCAAACGCGCGGCCCCCGAGTAAAAAAGACTGGAGTGGATTAAAAAAAGGAAAGAAGGCCACGTGGAAGTCAAGTATGTTATACTCGACTTCCATTGAAAGTCGCCTACCCTGTACTTGACTTCAAAATTTAAAAACACTATCCGCTGGTTAAAAAGAAAGGAAATCCAAGTACACCATACTCGATTTGGAGGCCTTCAGTCTTCTCTCCCTCTCCGGTGTCTCTCTCTTCCGACGCTTTCTTCTCTCTCTCTCCGGTGTCTCTTCCTTCGCCGTTTGTCCGTCCATCATCTTCCTCTGTGGCGAGGAATCTGAGACCAGCAAGTTTGTTCTCTCTCTCTCACTCATGCGATTTTTTAAAATTTTGGTCTAAATTTCTGTTTGTTGCCGAGAAAATATAACTGAGAAAAGTTCATAGTTTTTGTAGAGCTAAAAATGGGCGCATTACGAGTCTTGCCGAGAAATTAGAATTTTTGTTGCCTAATATATTTCCAATTTCATCATATTCTTAGTCCTTTTCTAGGAGGGCCATTTCGAGTCTTGGGTAGTTATGGGTCTGCGAGAATGAGTGAGCATACGGGCTATGTATGTGAATTGATGGGGATTGGTTTAAGTAAGATCTGGTTGTGAATTGAATTGGGCTTTGACTTTATAGAATAAGCTTTGAACCCTGCTACCATTGTTGTTGGCATAACTTCACTGAAGATTTTGAAAAGTGTTTTATCTAAAGAAGAAGAGTGTGAAGCACTGGCCCTTAATTAAAGTCATGGCCAATTTTGGATGACAATGACTTTGTAATGACCATTTTGTTTATTTTAATTTCTTAATGCTAGAATTGCATATATGTTAAAACTATCTATTCACTTCTCTGGCAATCTAATTTTTAAGCAGTAGATAGGAATTAATTATAATGTCAAGTAGTAGATAGGAAAAGAAAAGGAAATCATAATGCCACACATAAATAAAGCCCCAAAAACAAAACCTAGATATGGTGTAAGTCTCTCTCTATTCAATGTCATTAACCAATATTGCACATTACACAAATCTATTATTTACAGCTGATATGACAAAAACTTTTTGTAGCATGACGATAGATCCTGGACCCATTGATCGTACTGTATTGACAGAACAAGTTAAACATCGATCTGAGTTACTGCGGAACCCTGGAGGACAGGTAATTGCATGAGTTTTCTTGTACTATGCATTCATGTCATAACTCTAATTAGCCCTAAATACTAAATATTTGCATAAGATTTTTATCAATTGTTATAATATTTGCAGGATCCTCCTGGCACATTAGATTGTCGAAGTCGCCATGAAGAATTGAAACATCGAGTTCCTATGGTAGATGATCGTGTCCTTGCCATTGTGAGGTTGCTTGGTCTAGAGGGTCTACACTTGGTCCCATCTATACAGCTTGACCATGCATTGATCACTGCATTTGTTGAGCGATGGCGCCCAGAGACCCATACATTCCACCTACCACATGGTGAGATGACGATTACTTTGCAAGATGTGGAAGTTATCATGGGGTTGCCCATCGAGGGTGAGGCAATGGTTGGGCCCACTAAAAGAATTTGGACAGATGTGTGTGCTGAAATGCTTGGAATTCAAATTCCAAATGACAATGAAATTGTGCTAAAAGGTCAACGGATTTTGATACCTTCACTTGTCGAAAGAATCAGACAACCACTGCCTCCGGATGCCAATGAGATTCAAGTTCATCAGTACACTCGCTGCTATATACTAGCCCTACTAGGGGATATGATATTTCTTGACAAGTCCGGAGATAGGGTCCATCTCATGTGGTTAGAGTTCATGCAAGACCTTCGTAATCCACGCAAGTATAGTTGGGGTAGTGCAGCCTTATCATGGTTGTACAGACAGCTGTGCAATGCAACCTAGAAGAAGGCAAAGCAGATTGGCGGACCATTGATTTTGGTCCAATTGTGGATATATGCCAGGTTCCCACATATGTCCCCACAGATGGTGCCCCAACCCGAAGGTGTTTATGGTCCACCACTACCACCAATAACTCTTGCTATGAAGTAAGTATATATTGCATAATTAGTGTGTGATCATGTATTATGCCACATTTTTATATGTAAAAAACTAATGACCATGCGATGTTACCTGCTTGTAGGTGGGCAGGGGCGATGAGTACAAAGAATGCTCCCACACACGTGCTTTCTGCATATCGCAATCAAATTGCCACAACACGGCCCGACCAGGTATAATACTTGTATTTTCATTGCCTGCTATTGTGCTACTTGTTATGCAAATTGTGGAAAAATTTCTAAATGTGGTTGCTTTACTTGGTGGCTTTTGTAGGTTAAGTGGGAGCCATATGGAACCGACGGTCCAATTCCAGCTCTTTCATAATTTTCTTTTTCAACTTCTTCAAATTGATCTCCCGCCGTTTTTTTAGCTGAATAATCTCTAATTTTTTACCAGCCCCTTCATATGTCACTCCATAAGTCACATCACTGCAGGGCTCCCCACCATAATATAAATAGAAATCAATCGAACTCATCCTATAAGTCAAATAAGTTTACTAAAAGTTAGTGACGAATATAACACCTTGATTCGATATGAACTACAAAATATTGCCTCAAGGCAAATACAAAGATAACATAGTCCACCAAACAATTATAATCAATTGAAATTTTATTCTCTCCAAGCAAAAATTCGAATTTTTAAACTCAAACAAATTTTTACATGGTTGACAACATTAAAAAATTAACATTCGTTACACCTTACAACTAACAAACCATTACACATTACAACACCTTGCAAATAAATAATATGCTATCCATTCATTCACATTATACACAACAACACATTACAAAGAAAAACCCATTGCATATCAAATAACAACCCATTACAAAGCACAAATAACAAATACAAATACAAATACAAATAACAATAACAATAATGATAATAACAACACATTACTCATCAACAATATAAAAGTAGTATGTGTGTATATATATACACAACAACACATTACAAAGAAAAACCCATTGCATATCAAATAACAACCCATTACAAAGCACAAATAACAAATACAAAAAACAATAATAATAATGATAATAACAACACATTACTCATCAACAATGTAAAAGTAGTATGTGTGTATATATATATATATATATATATCTACCAAATGTAAAAGTGAGTATATATATCCAGGTCTAACAAAAAAAAAAAAAAATTAAAAAAGGTTTGAATATTTACCTACAAATTGAAGAAGAAGAAGAAAAGCTTTAATTTGTAGAATGATCAATGTGATTTGTGTAGAGGAAGAAAAGCTTTTGTGTGAAAAGGGAGAGAGTTTTGGCGTGGGAGAGAGCTGTGAGAAGTGAGAGTTTGAGTGGAAAGTGAGCTGAGTGTTTATGTCTGAGACGGATGGGGCAGTTGTAAAATTTATTGGAACTCGAGTTTCACATACTCGAGTTCCATTTAAATTAATTTTTACCGTTCCGCGCGTAATTGAGTTAGTTGGGGTGGTTGGGTCCCTTTACTGGAAATCGAGTAAGCTATACTCGACTTTCACTGAAGTCGAGTATGTCTTACTCGACTTCTACATGTTACACTAGCTCCCAAAATGGAAAAAAGCCACTTGGAAGTCGAGTTTCCTAAACTCGACTTTCAATGGAAGTCGAGTTTAGCAAACTCGACTTCCAGGTGGCTTTTTTCCATTTTTTTAATCCACTCCAGGCTTTTTACTCGGGGGCGTGCGGATGAATATGCCTGGAAGTCGAGTTTAATAAACTCGATTTTCAAAAAGAGTCTACTTAACTAAATAAGTTTGGACGCGTGCTATCCGCCTAAAAAATTTCCAAATTTGCACTGTTTGGCAAATTTTGCCTTGAAATCCCTAATCCGATTCAGGTGCGTTTCCAAATCATGGAACTCTCTAATCACAAGTCCTGCCTGCCTTCATCAATTCCAATCTCACTCGATCACACTCTAAATCCAATAAATTAATTGTTAAGTATTCGGATGTTGTAGAGGGTTACAAAAATTAATTCACGAAGAAGACAATGACAGTAATGCCTCCTCATCTGAACAAATTCAAGAACTTAAGTTCCCGACTAGTTTTTATTGCAATTTTCGAAAAGTCGGTTACGTTAATGGATTGTTTTGCCTGTATAAACAACGCCGCTATATTGTTTGGAATCCCTATATTAGAAAATTTATTGCCCTTCCCAAACCTTCCGTTACGGCCTCCTTTGCTCGTTATTTAGCGTTTGGGTTTGATTCGAGGACCAATGAATGATTATAAGCTGGTGAGAATTGTATTTCAATCTAAAAATATTAGCGCCAAAAAGCCTCTGGTTGAAGTTTACTCTGTTAACGAGGGAAGGATCTTGGAGAATAACGAGTGGTGGGGACTCGTATCCGGCTGGGGTTTATATCAGTGATTGTTCCCTATCAACAGCAGTTTCTTTAAATGGAGCTATTTAATTATTTTGCGGCGGATCAGTGTGATGCCCAGGGTTCAATAGTTTTGTCATTTGATTTGGCTGATGAGGTTTTTCGCGTGATATCGTAATTTCAGATTCGAGGCTGATATTGATATCTTGGTATTCAAGGGATTGCTTTCTCTAACATGTTATGAGTATATGGGCGTCAAGTGTTGCTCTGTGATGAAAGAGTATGGCATTGTTGATTCTTGGACTAAACTGTTCACTATTGACCTCAATAGGCAATTGTGTAAAGTGTTGGGTTTCCGGAAGAATGGTCATTTATTAGTGCAGAAAGAAGAATTACTTGGACGGGACTCGGGAGCTCTGTTCATATGACCCCGAGAGCCAACAAGTGAAGACTTTGGGGTTTTGTAGAATCCCAGATTATTCTTTTGCTGATAATTATGTGGAGAATCTTTTCTTACTCGACAAACCTAATGATGCAGTTTCCAAGAGGAAAGTGAGCAAGAAGAGAAAGTGCATGTAAATAGGCCCGATTCAAGTATTCAACAAAAAATTTCAGCATTTACATTCCTAAATGCTAAATTCTATTTTATTCTTGGTATATACTAGATATTTTTGTGTTGCTATACTTAAATATTAAGTTTCAAACCTCAATATATAGCTTTTGGATTTAATTTGTTCTTGAATGGATATAAACAGTGGTCATAATTTTTTTTACCTTTTTTTATAGGTAATTTAGCAAAATATTATTATTTTAGAGAAAACAGAAAAAAAGAAAAAAGAAAAAAAGACCCCATGTGCACAGGTAGTATATCAGAGAGAGTCTTAAGAGTCTAACAACAATAACGTTGTCCACAAACTCCTCAAAAGAGGAAAAAGACAGCCTGATCAAGGCAGCCATCCAATCATACAACAATCACAGCAAAAACAGTTTCAACTAGAATGATGTACTCTCTGTCCCCTCAGAAGTAAGCCTATTTCATGCCAAATAGTCCACATTAAACATGGAGGGATAGCCCCCCGAATAACTGTGGACTGATGGTAGCCAAAATCCCCATTGTGGTGCAAGAAGTTGCTCTAAAGAGTGGTCAAAATTGTTAAATACGATTTTGTGGTTTTGGTTGATGATGGAATGATTCATTTGCAAGAACGAAATGGTAAATATAAATGGAGACTGATGTTATTATCTTTTTCTGTATTCTGAAATTGTCACGTCCAATTCATATTCCGTATGAAACTTTGTTTCCCTTTCCATTTCATTAGGCATGCTAAAATTTTTCTGCTATGATCAGCCGTTGCCTTCTGATACTGTGTTGTGTACATGACATATTGTTTTGCATCAATGTAAAGTCAATAGAGTATAGAATTAGGCCAAACATAAGCTGCTGTAACCATGTAACTTTAGGTAGAGTCGTCTTTTGTTAGGGGTTTTTATGGATTAAATGTGTTATGTTGTATTGAGTGTGGGAATTTCATTGATCTGAGGTGACCCTAGTGACAACCTTAGGGTTTGTTTTAAAATTGTAATAAAAAAAATAATGAGCAAAAGCCACTTTTGGTCATTAAATTTTGCCTCATTTTTCCTATTTAGCTAGAGTTTCTAAAGAAGTAATGGAATCCTTAAATTGTTAGAATTTTATAATTTGGTTTACATTCTAATCTGGACACTAACATTTCATGTGATTGGGCACGTGTATGATTTTCAAAAAAAGGTTCTAAATGGTTTAGAAATTGTACACCGGTAGTCTAGGTGGATTACAAGCACCACGTGACTACCATGATGGCTTATAATTGTTTCGTGGTATTGACATGAGAAGGAAAAAAAAAAAAAAAAAAAGATTTTCCACTTTTCTGAACCTAGATTTGTTGTATAGTTCTCTATTCTTATGTTGGGAAAGTGCAAGGATATAAAAAGGAAGAAAATGGAGTAGTGGGGAAATTTTAATGACCAAATTGGATTATTTTACAAATTTTTAACTATTTTAAAACTCTAAGGTCGAAATTGAAAACTAGGAGAAACTTTAAGGGCCATAAGCGATGTTTGCCCAAAAATTAAGTATAGTTTTGTCTAGCTGAATTATATGAAGTAGACTGTAGTCTATTGATTCTCTTTGGTTATTTGTTGATGTGGAAACATTATTGATATTAATGGGGCAAGGAGGGTAAATTGGACCTTGTATTACTTCTCCAATAATTTTTTTGGCTTTTCAATGGAAAATTGATTATAGTTTTGCAGAGAAGACTTTAGAATAAAACTAGTCGCAGACCCATGCAATGTGTGGGAATAAATAATTATTTTGTATTGTAATATAATGTATAATTTTTTTCTCTAAACTTTTATGAAGATAATTTGTTCTTCTTAAAAATTAAAAAATTTCTACTCAGTCCAATTAGTTTTGCTTCAATCCACTCGGTCAATTTCAGTCCCCATTCAGTCCATTTTAGATTAATTGGGTCTTAACTTGATTCTTTTTGTAGGTTTTCTTTTCAAGTTTAGCTCAATTTATTTTCTTCATTTTTGAGTTGAAAAGTATGAAATTTACTATATTCGGGCTAAAATCTTTAGTTTTGAGTTTAAAAAAAAAAAAACATTTGAAATTAGAAATATGAACCTTAAAATGCAATAAAAATGATAAATAGTCAAAAGTTTTATTTGGTCCATATTGGTTCTGTTTGGTCCATTCAATCCTCTTCGGTCCAATTTGGTCATATTTGGTTTATTCAATCCTATTTAGTTCATTCTGTCCACTAAAGTTCTATTCAGTCCAATTCGGCCCATTCGGTCTTATTCAATCCACTTCGGTCTAATTCAGTCCTCTCTGTCTACATTAGTCCTCATTGATCCTATTTTCTCCACTTTGGTCTAATTCGGTCTACTCAGTCCAGAGTGGCTCTATTCGGTCTATTCTGCCCACTTTGATCAACTTAAGTCCTATTCAGGCTATTTAGTCCACTTCGGTCCGATATGGTCCATCTTGTGCAGTTTGGTTCTATTCGGTCTATTCTATTAACTTCGGTCCTATTTAGTCTACCTTACTCCTATTTAGTCTAATTCAGTCCAGTATGCCCACCTCAATCCTATTCAGTCCAATTTAGTCCCGTTCGGTCCATTCTATTTACTTTGGTCCAGTTCGATCCATTCGTTCTAATTCGGTCCATTCAGTCTTATTCGGTCCTCCTTGTTCCTATTGTTGATGTAACAAAAATTATATTTACTGTCACATTAAATTACTTTTGTTTTTGTTAATAAAATTAGTAGTTCTATAACATTTTTTTTTTGCAATGACTTTTGGGCCCTCAAATTTCGCCTTTGGCCTATTACATTGCAGTGATAACTTGCATGGGCTTGAAGGCTGTAATAGCCCTCCAATAAATAATAAACAAACAAAATAACAAGTTATAAATTTATAATAATTCATGTATTCGATACTTTTATTAGCAACCTATAAATATCGTGGTACTCACCCTAGTCCCTTTTGTTTATTAAATCTTAAACTACAGAGTTCATGGTAGCTAGAATTGTTGATTTGTTGTAAACTTTCTTTTAGTGCCTTTGCAAAACTATATATCATCCAACAATTTGTTGTAACAATAAACACTGATTTGGTGTTTGATTGGGTTAGGTCATTGGGTGAGTGCCGCATCTTATCATTTTCTTTGACATATTGAACCAAAGATGCATATCTAACGTCAATTTGAATAGGCTTATTTGTTGCATTTTTTATTTGTTAAATTGGGTTTGGATTTAGGTCCAATGTTTCAATGTATTGGATTCAACACAAATAAGAACAATTTTTATTTATTGAATTTAAATAAAATATTATGTTTTAATTTTTTTTAAAATGAGACAAAATATAAATAATTTAATGATATAGAGGATGTTGTTGAATTTAAATGTTGAATAAAATAGGATGAGAAGAAAAAATAGTAAAAATGAAATGTAAAGCAATAAACGCCAAATTATTTTAGTATTGCTATGTAATAAAATAACATTATATTTTTATATACTATTTTTATAATGCAGTAGGATAACATTTATCAATCAATGAGAATAAAAAAGATAACAAAATAAAAAAATAAAACTAAATTGTATCAACCCAAAAGAGAATTCTAAAGAATATAAAAGTTCATCAACCTAAAGTAGAGATGCAAGAAAAAAAAAACACCAAAAACTGGAAAAAAAAAAATATATATATATATATATATAGAGAGAGAGAGAGAGAGAGAGAGAGAGAGAGAGAGAGAGAGAGAGAACCTTTTGTGTGTGGAAAAATGAAAAATTATGCATGGAATATTGAGAAAGAGAATGACAAATTTATAGTATGAGGATAAAAACAAGAAGAGTAAAAAATAAAGGAAAATAAAGGGATAGAAGAATAGTGATATTAAGTAGAGAGTAGTGGGGATATGAAAAGTTAAAATGGAATGAAAAAAGTTGAAGAAAGTTAAGATAAAGAGTAGTAGGGATATGTAAAGTTAAAATGGAATTGAAAATTTAATAATAAATAAAAATAGTTAAAAATAAGATATTTTGATTGTAAGATAATAGAGTTTTTAATTCACTTTAAATGTTAAAAAATCATATAAAAAATTGGGAAAAAAATGATAATGACATGGTTGCTGATGTAGCTAAACTGGAGCATAGCAATAATAAATATTACGCTTCAACTTATAGAATAGGATTCTAATTGGGACCCCTTTTTTATCTTTTAATGTTTTATTTTACTGATCAAACAAATATAGGATAGTATTATTTGATTATTAAATGGTCCGGTTTGCTGTAGGGAGAAAATCAGATCTATGTTTATATAGAAAGAAGGAAGATGATGTAAGTGTAAGCAATCCCAACTTGGTTTTCTTTAGGCAATTGTACTTAATAAAAGAAGGTAACCACGCCCTCAAAAAGAACCAAAGCTATTGGACTCTTTCATTCAACTTCTAGAGGAATTGGAATTCTGTGCCAAAAAGAAAATCAATTTAATCAATTTTTTTTTAATAAAAAGATTCTGGAAACTACTATAACCAAACTAGTCAAACACAAGTATACCATTTTTTTTTTTTTTTTTTTACTTATCAAAAAATATATATATTGATATGATAGAGATGTAGTATATATCTTATAGATTATATTTTTATGTTTTTATGTTTTTTTTTTAGAGATAATTACAATATGCTACTAACCCCGCAACTTGAACCCTTCTCCCCTAAACCCTCAAGCAATTTGTGCATGAGCAGGTGTCAATTCAGCTACAAGGTATTTGGCTATTTTTATGTTTCTTTAACCATGTTAGAGAACCATATAATGGAGATGCAGTATATATCTTACGGATTATATTTTTATGTTTCCTTGAACCATGTTAGAGAACTGTTGTTATGTTTCCTATTTTTTGATGGGTAATAAGAGTAATGTTATTGATGAAAACAAAGAAAGGAAAAATACTAAGTGTTCATGATGATGAACACAAAAAAGCAAAAACAAAAAAAACAAAAAGAAAAGAAATCAAGAGGCTATTCTAAGAGAAAAAATAAACTCCATAAGAGGGGAACAATCTGTAAAACCCTAGCACCAAGACCAATCAAAAAGACTATGCTAGCACAAATCTTTTAACTCAACCAACTTCTTCTCAATGTCCTCAAAAAGCGACAATTTCATTTCATCCATAAAGTCCACAACAAACAGCCTAGATCAAATTCCAAATATCTGAACTATGGTTTCCAAGTCAGTGACTCCAACAATTTAACAACCCCACCACAGAGTGTGGCATGACCCTTTCATGGTTTTCTTGGATAGGTTTAATGATTTTCTCTCTTCCCTTTCATGGTACCCATTCTACCCCATTGGATAGTTAGAACTTATGTGATGCATTGGGACTTTATTTGTTGAATATTGGGACTCATTGGTTGTTGGGTTCTTGGTACCATAAAATTGAAAATTCTTGGATAGCGCTTGATTTATGATTTGTTATAGTTTATTACATTATTGGTAATGTGACCATAGTTTTGAAGTGATTATGAGATATGGTTTGTAATGTGACACAATTTTTGTCTTCAATTGTTGTGTTGGTAATGCGATTGTTGATGATGTGATTTTGGAGTATGGTTGGTTTTTTTTCGGATGATTTTATAGATTGAAGATTAATATCTTTCATGATTGTCATTTGTCATTTGTGTTGCAGGTAATAACACTAATAGAAGGATTGAAGGATGCAGTCATGTAATATGGCAGTAGTAGTTCTTTCGGTCTAGATTATTTTTCCTCGCCTGTGTCTCTATGTCAAGTTTTCTTTGTTTGGAAAGGATATTTTCAAATTTTAGACATAAAAGTTAAATGTAAAGGACCCTCTAAGTTTTGGGTAATTTGAATTTTTCTATAGGTAAAGAAATTTATTAGAAGACACGATTACTTCACATTCACAATGATGAACACAACGAAACCTAAAAGAATTACAAAAGAATTATGCGCAAGAATGAAGTGATTATGTGAAATCTAATTAGAAATGCTACTAGTAAGACTCCATACATGAGACTAATTAAACAAAGTATGAATTAGCACTTATTCTGATTGAGCTTGTGATATTTATGTGTAGTATAAAGTATGACTATTTTGCTCTTTTCAAGATAGTCACATCATGCATACTTAGACAAAATTTTAGGGAATGTGGTTAAATAATTAAATTTATCATATTTTAATAATTTAAGTTTTTTGAACAAATAGTAATTTAGCATGGTACTAAAGCAGGAGGTCTTGAGTCCCTAAAAGGCCATATCCTAATAGTTTAAACTTTTGAGACAATTAGTAATTTAACACTAAATATGAAAACCTTGAATAAACTAAGAAATTCTTGTCCATTGAACATGCATATAAATCAAGGTGTAACTTTTTCTATAGAATGATTCCTACCACAAATATAAGCCAAATCCTTAATTGGATGACATTCCCCGCCTTAAAACACAAACTAAAGGATATTTCCCAACCGATTCTAATACTCCTTCATAGGCTGCACCCATGTATCCCTCTAAATAATTTTAAAGTCCAACCAACCCATTGATCCCTTAAGGCTTGTTTGGTAAGATGACTTAAATATAGTTTTTTTGTTTTGTAAACTATAAAATGGTAGTCTCACAGTTGAATCTCTTGTTTGGCTAATATTCTATAAATTAAGGATTTTGAAAATGGTAAAGAGGATGTTTAACAGTGCACCCACATAGATTTGTCTAAACTCTTCTATCTCTTAAGTTAAGGAACTTATATTTATCACACACACCAAAAAAAAAAAAAAAAAAAATCACACTTCAAATTTGAAACTTATCATTATAAAAAATAAAATTGAAAAGTGTTAAGTTTACAATAATTTCACAATAAATCATAGGTGGTAAGTTGTTATTGGTTATAATTTGAATTCACAACTTGAATTACTTTTTTTTCCATCCATAACAACCAATAAAAACATAACAACCTACCACTTAAAATTTGTTGTGAACGTAGCATTTCTCTAAATATATATATATATATATATATATGAACTCTATTCTCTTATCATTATTTTTTTTTTTTTAAAAAAAAAGGTAATTTATAGATTCTTACTTTTGTAAATTTTTTTTTTACAAAAAAAAAAAAAAAAAAAAAAAAAAAAAAATCTCAAAAATAGAAATAGTCGCCCAACTATCTTTTTTTTGTTTCCATATTTTAAAAATTGTTTTTAAAAGTAAAAGTCAAACACGCATAATATAAAATTTATTATTTGAAAACTAGTTTTAATTTTAATATTTTGTAAATTATTTTCATACTATTTTGAAAACAAAAAAACAAAAATCTTCCTACCAAACTAAGCTTTAAGTTTACAATTTGTCATATCAATTTGTCCATTCCTATTAGTTACGTGCCATTAAAAGCTTCATGTCCTATCTCATCCCATATTCTTTTCATTTTAATCTTGTGCTTGCCTCAGTTTTTTTGTTAAAAGGCCTCTTAAATTTCAACTAATTTGACAAAAGTCTTGTAACTTAATTATATACAAAGTACTTGGGGTTCTACGAAGAAAAGAATTGTAACTATCTTCAAAAAAAAAAAAAAAATTACTAATTTTATAAGGGAAAAGGTTTCTACCTTTTTAAAAAAAAAATTTAAAAAAAAAAAAACCTAATTTGGAGAAAAACCATTCAAACTTCTATATCTTTTTGTTGAATAAGAATTTTGAAAATCTAATCGTTGGATTGCATGTTTTTATTATAATCTCATACTTGCAAAATTTTAATAAAATCAAAGATCAATAGTTATCTGATGATGCGTAAGATCGTCAGTCACGTTCGTCAGACAGAGAAGAACCTTCAGCCTTCAAAGATGATCACCGGCGTGGTGCCTGCCACAACACCTCCGATGCCAAAGTCAGTGTATAAATCTTTCTTCAAAGTAGAGAAATGTAGAGTAAATAGAATGAAAAGAAATCTCTTACTATGCGTCTCTGTATGCGTACCTCCTTCTTGGCAATGTGTGGGGCTTATATATGGTCTTATGGTCTCTAGCCGTTGGAATGGTTATGGAGGTCTTTAATGCTCCTTTTGGTAACGTCTGGGGCTGAATAATATATCATCAATGTCGCTCAACGGCTTGTACAGTTGTCCTTGTAACCGTTTTGGGTTTAATTGCCTGCATTGAATGGTTCGGATTTTTCCGTCAGTAAGGCATGTAATTGGCTTACCTGTGCTGAGGTTGGATTCGTCCATCTCGATGGGATCGTCCGTGAGGGATGGTCTCGTCGTAAGCTTGTAGTTCCGTCATTATCTATACTATTAATAAGAGGATTTTCCTATTTCGTCTTCAATTTTTTGCGTACCAAATTATCCTTATACAAATTCTAAAATAACGTACTCTTTAGTTTAATTTTTTTTTTCCTAAAAAAAGCAAAAAAAAGTTAAAACAATGATACTATCTCACATACAAAAGGAAAAAAAAAAAAAAAAATTGCTATTCTCACCACACATTTGTATTCAAAATATCTGATTCCCATTTGAATTTGTTATCTATTCGAATTCAAATATTTTAATTATCTTCATTAAAAAAAAAAAAAACAAAACTACTTCATCAAAAAAAAAAAAAAACCCACACCTCACGTAAAAACTACTCATTCTTATCTCCAAATTTCCATGGTTTTTTTTTTTTAAATATTCCAAAATTTTTGTTATCTAAATTCTATACAGTTATCACAAATCTGTATCCATATCATTTTTTTTTTTTTTTGGTTAAAATCTCAATTTTTTTTACTTATCACAATTCTTATCCCAATCAATAAATTCAAATATCCCATTAGGTTTCAACTTCTTATGATTCTCTATCTCATTTTTAAACATTATTCCACGTTACCTTACTCCTTTCTTAAAAAAAAAAAAAAAAAAAAAATACTTATGGTTATTTATATATCACTTTTAAACATTATAACACTAAACCAAAAAATACAAATAAATAAAAAAAAAGTGTATTATTGCACGCGCAAAGCGCGTGTGATGAGTCTAGTGTTATCAATAAAATGTTTAAATTTCAAGTTTGGTGGTATTAAATTGTGCATCAAATAAATTTATAGATCAAATAGTAAATAACATTCAAAATTTGACATGCATTTTAAAAATATAATGAACATGAAATTCAATTATTGGATTTTCAAATTTTACTTTTAATATATATATATATATAAAATAAAAAAACTATAGGGTGTGTATGAAAGGTTTATAAAAATATAGCAAAAACACTTTTTGATATTGTTTTCTCTCAATTTTTTATGTTTTGGAAAGAGAGACATAAAAATAGAGTAAGAAAACATATTTACCCTTAAATAGTGGTGGGATATATATGAGAAGACTAACGGAGGTAATTTTAAGTGGACAAAGTGTTAAATTTTAAATTACGAGTAGACAAAGTCTAAACGAGCCTAGCCCCACTATAATTTGCCCTAAACATTTTTCACAAAGTTTTTCATTTTTATTAAAATTAAAAAAATGAATTTTTTTTTTTTTTTAAGTTTTTTTGGCAATTCCTATTAACGAATTTGTATGTCTACAAAGCAATGCAATTTCATCTCCATCTATTATGCCATTCTTTCAAATTGAAAATTTCCCAAAAAGCTTGAAACCTTAGGTGAAGCAGCAGCAGCAAGGGGAGAAAGAAAGAAGGATAGCTATGTCAGACTATTTCCCAGAGGAAGTGGTGCTGGAGATATTGCACAGAGTACCTGTCAAATCCCTAATTCGATTCAGGTGCATTTTAAAATCATGGAACTCTCTAATTGCAAACCCTAATTTCATCAATTCCCACCTTACTCAATCACTTTCACTTTCCCCCAATTCCAACAAATTAATTGTTAGGCACTACACTTCTAGGGAAAAATTTGCTCAACAGCATTTTTTCAAAAAAAATATTAGATAGACAACACGCGTTTGAAGTTATTTAGTAAGTTGGACTGTTTTTTGAAAATCAAGTTTGTGAAACTCGAGTTCCAACCCAAAATCGAGTTTCTCAAACTCGATTTATGGCTAACCTTGATTTTTTTTTTTTTTTTTTTAAAATGGAACTTGAGTTTAATAAACTCAAGTTCCACTTAAAAAAAATAACAAAGTTCCATTTTAAAAGCATGGAACACCCTATCAAAAAAAAAAGTCCATTTTTTTTTTTTTTTTTAAATCTAGGTCAAGCATAAATCGCGTTTGAGAAACTCGATTTTGGGTTGGAACTCGAGTTTCACAAACTCGATTTTTAAAAAACAGTCCAACTTACTAAATAACTTCAAACACGTGCTAGCCAACGATTTTTTTCCAAAAAATATACTGTTGAGCAAATTTTGCCGCACTTCTAGACCCTATATAGAGCACTACAAATTGTTTCACGATAACAATGACTCCTCATTTGAGCAAATTCAACAGCTTGAGTTCTCACTAACCACTCGTCAATTCAACCATTTTATGTTAGTCGGTTACGTGAATGGGTTGTTCAGTTTTCATGAACAAGACCGCTTTATTCTTTGGAATCCCTCTGTTAGAAAATTCATTACGCTTCCCAAGCCTTGCATTAATGCCAAGACTCATGGCCATGTAGCATTGGGGTTTGATCCAAAAACCAATGACTATAAAGTGGTGAGCATTGCCTTTCCATGTAACAGTCCTCACCTGCCCGAGAAACCTATGGTTCAGGTTATGGTTGAGGTTTACTCTCTAAGTGAGGGCTCTTGGAGAATAACTAATGTTGGCGACTCATTTCCGCCTCAAACTAATTTTACCAATTGCTCGGTTCTAGATGTTGGAAAAATAGCATGGAGTAAATAAGAAATTGATGTTTTCTATGTTTACTCGAGGATGTTATTATAAGTGGTGAAAATCCTTGAGTCCCACATTGGAAATGATAAAGAATATAAGTTTGGACTGGATATTGAGTTGGGCTTTAGGCATGTGTAGACTAGGCCCACTTATCCAATTAATAATAATATTTTATTATTTTATTTTGAGTCAATAAGTCTGTATACAGCAGTTATTTCTGAAATTAACAATGTTTCAGTTTTAAGTTACGTATAGTTTCATTGTCCCTCATTCACGAAAAATAACTTTTTAGAGAAAACTCACGTAGTGAGAATTTTTGTGCATTCATTTTGTGTCAAAGAGAGAGAAAGATGCATTGAGTAGTTCGCAGAGCACGACCTTGAGTGCTTCGTTTTCGTGCTGTAGATCATTTTATCTTTGGAGGCAGACGTCCACGAGTCTCAAAGCACCACAGTAATTGTGTGAGAGGCGAAATTTGCTTTAAGGAGATTGTGTAAAACACAAGACTTGATCTTAATTGTTCATCCTTTCACGCATTTGGTCTGTAAGTCTTTAATTATTTGTAGATTTATATATACACAGTATTTGTTAATTGTATTTGCCTTTGATATCTATTTGTGTTATTGCTTATTCTTAGATTTGTGTTTTGTTTTTTTTACTTTATCACAAAAGTAAATTGTTGAAATATATCCAACAATCTTAAAGCAGATTTAGTATATTTTAATTTACTCCTGTGATTTACGGTGAAAGGAATTTCGGGTTTGATGAAAAAACGCTAAATCGGCAATTGTTTGTATTCCTATGCAAAACTGGGTTTGTGTTTATCTTATCGTGAATATCTATCTTCTTTGTTTTTCTATAAAATGGTCTTTGTCTTCCATTACGATTACGATTTGGTGTCAGTTTGACCGTAGTTATTGTTTGTAGATTTTTGTTTCCGTGGGTTGACTGTAGATATTTGTATAGTATAGCTTCATTGGTTCAGTGTTTTTGATAATTATAAGCATTTGATAAAGTTGTTTTCATGCTTGACAGAGTTGGTGATTTTGATTATATTATATAATATTAGATTATGACTTTTCGTCTTACTTGCTGGGCTGGGCATTATTTAGACTCTGTTGCTAGTGTGTTCGTATTGTGTGCCTTCGTTAATTTCTGGACATTTAATGTTTTGTGAAAGCAATATTATACATTATATGTAATCATTATATTGTATGCCTAACGTTATATATGCTTCAAAGAACCAGATTTGATTTATTAAAGTTTCAATCTGGTATATGTTCTTCTTTTGGAGTTTAGCCGATTGAACTATAATTATTCAACAGTTATAGTTGCTTTTGGTTGATTGTAATATTACAAACTTGATTCGTTCTACTGTGTAAGATTTATTTACTATGTTTGCAATGGCCCGCAAGAGGAAGCATTGGATTTTTGGGCAGATTGTAAAAGTACTAGTTCATGGCATGTATCTATCTATGAGTAATACATATATTGATATATATGGTCATATGGTATTTATTTGATATCAAGGGTAGATGTAAATGGCAATTAAACATGTCATTAATGCTAGTAACATGTCCTCGGTTTTTATGTGCAATGGTGTATGGGCGAGATGAATAAAGGAAATTGAGAATTTTATTGGAGACAAAATTATTTTGAATCCATTTAAGTGTATTCAATTTTGGGTGTGGCTGCCATTTTTAGTTTTTGGTTAGCCTTTATGTTTTTTTTTTTTTTTTTCTTGAGGGTGTGGTTAGCCTTTACTAATTCATCAAGAGATCCTCTATTTGATAATTAAAATAGCATTATGAGAGATGGTATTAATAATTTCAAATGTGTGGATATAAGCCCAAGAATGAGACCAATTGCACACTAGTGGGGCTGTAATTATGGGTTTCACTCTAAGTTAGAGTGTATAGTTCACCCCTTGGCCAAAGGTATTATTTATTTATAAAGTTTAAGGATCAATTGTTTGTATTGATATGAGGGACACATGATTGTTGTATTTGAGCACATATAGCCTCATTTAATTACATACATGTATATATATTTTGGGCATGTGTGAACTTGATTGGATATTAATGTGTTTAATCCCAATATATGTTTTGTAATAATTCTTTGGATGAAATATATGTTACATGCCTTAGTTAAACATACTTGAGTTGTTAAAAATTTGGAATGCACAAGAGTCTGTTATGAGTGCTTATTAAGTAAGCAAAGATGAGACATTAGAGATGTCCATTCATTATAAGAATGAAGTTGAGAAATAATTCAATGAATGCAATGAGTTCTTGATTACCATAGAACTTGTGGGGGGAAGCTATTATTTCCACTTTATTTGTTCATTGAGATGCCTTAAAAGAAACCACTAAGACACCTTGAGAATTATGAAAAGAGTGATCGCCTTTCCATAAATTCTTTAAATGTGGGGGTGTTTGATGAAGGTGGTGGTTCCTATTCCTAAAGGATAAAGAACCATTGATTGTGTTTTCATTGGTTATTGTCATAACAATAGTGCATAGTGCTCTCTAATTTTTGAATCTATTATTATTTTTTTTTTTTATGCATGATAATTAATTAAAATATATTTCAAGTGTTAAACTTTCTTAAAGAAAGTTTGAGTCTACGTTTAGTATCTCCCATGATCAAGAGTTGATGGAAGAGAGGTTTAGGCTAAGCGTAGTAAAAGGACAAACGTCATGGTTGTTTGATCCAAATTTTCTAATTTATATATTAGAAGATGAACTTATAGCTTCAAAGAAACAAAATCCTAAAGTGCCTTCTTGGAAAAAAAAAATTGTCAATAGTGCAATAAATCCATCTTTGAAATCTATGCATAGTAATTGGTAGATCTACCACTTGGGGATTTGAGAGTTGATGGAATTATTGACTATTACAATGCGAGACTTGGTTTAGAAGGCTACAAATAAAAGGAAGATGTGAGTTTTCTTGATACACAATAAACCAAAGGGGTTTATGATTCTTGTACAAGGAAACAAAGTGTGTAAAATTGTCAAATCTTTGTATAGATTGAAGTAAGTTTCAATCCAATGACATGAAAAAATTTGACAATGAGATGATGTCAAATGAGTTTAGATTTAATGCAACTAGTGTGTGATGTGAAATATATCACAAGAGGCTATGTTGTTGTGGGATATGCTCATATAAGTGTTGTAGATGTGATACAAGAAATGAAAATTTCTAATACATCTAATGGACTTGTCTTGTCTCAATCACATGAGAAATGTAATGATAGTCTAGTGAGAACACCTTATCCAAAGAGCATATGTATTTTTGGGAAGTCAATAAATCTAAACAGACATGCATTGTTGGATATATGTGCCTCCTAGTTGTATATATTGGTAGGGCACAGAGTTATGGTAGGTCTCAACATATGTGTTGGAGGCATAATATCATGAGACAGTTGCTCTCAAATGGAAGTATTTCCAAATTATAAAACAGATCCGTAATCAATTGCTTGAGTGGAGAGCTAGTAAACTGCACATCGACAGGAATGGGGTTAAAGCCTATTACCTAAAGTTTCCATGACAGTAACCCCACCTAGTTAACTAGAGATCCCAAGATCTAGGTTTTCAAAGGGACAACAAAATTGTGGAGACTATTTTTATCACTATGAAGATAACATCTCCCTCCCATTCCTATGATGAAATAGTGATGCCTGTAAGTGATGTTCAAGGTAAGCTTTGCTTTTAATGATTCTTATATCTTGGAATTCCGAGTGGGGTATAGCAGGATACTCTTAATAAGAATCACCTATATGAGTGTGAAGTGAGCCGCTTCCATGACAGTTTCAAGGCTGAATTCTGTAGAGCACTTCATGAATTTACCAGGATATGTTCATGGCCGAAATGAACACAACTATAAGAATCGAAAAATGTCCGAAAAGGAGCTGTGTGAATTCTATTGTCTTGGTGTACATAAACGGCGGAACAGTTCAAGACATCATGTTCACTGGTTAGCTAGTATATCCGATAGTTTTTCACAAAGGAAAGTTCAAAGCCACAAGCTACTTCTCCCGATACAGCAACTTTTCTTCTACTCTCTCTGTGTCTGCATTATCATTTGCATTGTGTTTATCAATTTCTATTCATGTGGGGGATTGTTGGAAAAATAGCATGGAGTGAATAAGAAATTGATGTTTTCTATGTTCACTTGAGGGTGTTATTATAAGTGGTGAAAATCCTTGAGTCCCACATTGGAAATGATAAAGAATATGAGTTTGGACTGGATATTGGGTTGGGCTTTAGGCATGTGTGGACTAGGCCCACTTATCCAATTAATAATAATATTTTATTATTTTATTTTGAGTTTGTAAGTCTGTATACAATAGTTATCTCTGAAACAGTGTTTCACTTTTAAGTTACGTATAATTTCATTGTCCCTTATTCACGAAAAAGAACTTTTTCAGAGAAAACTCACACAGTGAGAATTTTTGTGCATTCATTTTGTGTCAAAGAGAGAGAAAGAGGCATTGAGTAGTTCACAGAGCACTACCTTGAGTGCTTCGTTTTCGTGTTGTAGATCATTTTATCCTTGGAGACAGATGTCCACGAGTCTCAAAGCACCATAGTGATTGTGTGAGAGGCGAAATCTGCTTTAAGGAGATTGTGTAAAACACAAGACTTGATCTCAATTGTTCATCCTTTCATGCATTTGGTCTGTGAGTCTTTAATTATTTGTAGATTTTTATTTATATATATACAGTATTTGTTAATTGTATTTGCCTTTGATATCTATTTGTCTTATTGCTTATTCTTAGATCTGTGTTTTGTTCCTTTTACTTTATCACAAAAGTAAATTGTTGAAATATATCCAACACCAGAAGCTTCTTTAAACGGGGCTGTACATTTTGCAGCTTATGATGGCATTACCTTGAGTCCTTTAGTTTTGTCATTTGATTTGGGTGACGAGGTTTTTCGTGTGATTTCGGTGACAAATGGTGCTTTCAGCGTGGGTGATGATGTTCATACCTCGTTAATTGGGGGATTGCTTTCGCTGTTATGTCATGATGCTCGTAAGGATACAGTTAATAAGTGTTGTTCCATTTGGGTGATGAAAGAGTATGGCGTCGTTGATTCTTGGACTAAACTTTTCACTGTTGATCTCAACGGAGAAATTGTAAGGGTATTAGGTCTGCGGAAGAATGGACATATATTAGTACATACAAACGTACCAGGTGATTGGGAGCTCTCTTCATATGATCCTGAGAGCCAACAAGTTAAGAAGTTGGGGATTTGTGGGAGGCAAAACTATTTTTGTGTTGATAATTACATGGAGAACCTTGTCTTACTTGACAAACCAAATGATGTAGTTTCCAGAAGGGGCAGGAAGAGGACATGCGGGTAAAATCTTCATTTTACTCAAAATTTCTGCAGTTATGTTCCTTAGTTCTATCTCATTTTTATTATTGTGTGGTTGTAAGGATACATTAAGTTTCAAATCTCAATAATACTGCTCTTGGGTGCAAATTTGTTCCTGAATGGCTACAAAGACTAGTCAAATTTATTAAAATTTTTTTTTTTGTGATAATTTTGATTACGATATTAGCATTTGCAAATTAGAAACAGTAAATATAAATGAAAGACTGATGTTACTATCTTGTTGTATGTGCTAAACTCGTCACATCTAATCCATATTCAACCTGAAAATGGGTTTTACTTTTCCTGTTCCGTTAGACTTTCTGAGATTTTTCCGTTATGGTTTGTCATTGCCTTCTGAACTTTGTTTTGTACTTGTCATATTGTTTTGCATCAATGCAAATTCAACAAGGTATTGGTTCAGGCCAAACATGTTAAAGTTGTTGTAACCATGTAACTGCAGATAGACTGGTAGAGTCATAACGTTTTTCATGGGTTTTGATTGATTGAATGAATTATGTTGTCTTGATTGTGGTAGTTGCATCAGGGTGGGTGATATAACAAAGCTAAGTTTTGTTTTTTAAAAATGAAAAAGTACATAGTGTTCAGCTTGATTGAATATTGTTTTGATAGGTAAAAGAAATGTAATTCATGCAAGGTAATGCATAGAACTTAATAACTCTATTGAGGATAGAACATAGGTTTTTATGAAGAATCAAAATGGTTGGACACGTTAAGGAAGATGAAAGTCAGAAATTTTATGGGGTTTGGTGGAATACTGGAATTTTTATTGAAGTCTTGGGTGGAATGGGCATAGGATAGTCGATTAATTTTTAATTGAGATTTTAAGTGCTAAAAAAGGCCTGACAAGTGGAGGAAAAATACTTTTTTCATAAGTAAATATTTCTTTAATGAAACATAAGGGTGTAGCCATGTACCGTGTGGAGGAAAAGCACTTTAATTCCCACATATAAGAACAAAAGAGGTATCCAAAGCCATATGAATTATTGTAAGAATAAGTCACATAATAAAACTTCGGGAGCAACGTGCGATGTCGTCGTGGGTATCGGTGGGCATAAATTCATCCTTAGCAGTGACAGAAGTGGCGGGTAATGGCGGAGAGGACACCACGATCCCACTAGCTTAGCCACCCACTGCGTTGACTGGACTAGCGGTGGTGGCCCAAGCCTCCCACAATCAGATATCGCTGATCAGTGAGCTGAGTAGGTCGAAGTTGGTGCCAATGGTGTCACCAGCCATGATATCGGAACCGATAATGAACCCGATCATACCGATGTTAATATCTTTGGATTTTCCAGTGGCACCAGAGGTTGGGGAAGAGGATTTTGTGGGTTTGGAAGGACCAGGTCTGATTTTGAGGGAGCTCAAATACCTGGCCCAACTATAAGGAAATTGGTAGGAGACTTGGATAAGTCTTGGGGTAATTCTAAAGACTGGATATTACAATTACATGATGGCAGGCAATTAGTGCTCCCATTGTCTCTGTGTCGTTCTCCAGATAGTATGTCAGTCTGTTTAAGTTTGGAGGGAGACTGTGTCCTAGGTAATGATTCTAGTACTTATGAAGGGCAAAGGGTTAGTTGGGCAGATGAGTGTGAGGAGCTAGTAGAGTATTTTCCTAGGTCAGAGAGTGAGTTGTGGGAAGTTTGTGAAAGGTTAAGGTCATGTGAGGGTGGTGATGAGCCATTAGTTATGGTACCTTTGGCCACGGAAGGTCCGATGGAGTTGGAGTCTAGTCATGTGAAGGAGATTGGGTGTAAGAAGAGTGTAGATAGTTGCCAACTATCACATTGGGTAACCACTAGGATAAAGGCTTTCAAGAAATCTGTGGGCACTTCATTGGAAGGTTTTGAGGAGTAGATTACAGGATTGTTATTAGTCATTGAGGCCAGAAAGAAAAATAAAAAGAAACGTGTAGTGGGTGATCAAATGAAGTTGGTCAAGTCTGGCCAGAAGGTCAACGGGAGTTGAAGAATCTATTGACATCTTTGAATGTTGAGTATGATCCATATAAAGCAAGGAGTGCAAGTTCTGAGCGGGCTGTAGTGTCTTATCAATGAATGTGAAGATTATTTCTTGGAATGTAAGAGGGTTGAATGAGCAGGATAAAAGGCTAAGGGTTAGAAACTTGATTAGAAAGTAGGGGCTAGATGCGGTTTGTCTTCAAGAAACCAAAATGGGGCTGATTAATAAAGCGGTGATTCGTAGCTTGTAGGGTGGACAACATGTTGACTAGTCTTACTTGGGTTCTTGTGGAGCTTCTGGTAGGGTGTTAGTGATGTGGGACACTCGAGTAGTGAATAAAATGGAGGAAGCAGTGGGGAGATTTTCGGTGTCTTGTAAGTTTACAAGTGTATCAGATCAATTTGTTTGGGCGTTTACTAGTGTTTACAGTCCTAATTTGCACAGAGATAGGAGGTTTTAATGGGAGGAACTCTGTGGCTTGAATAGCTAGTAGAGTGTCCCATGGTGTGTAGGTGGGGGCTTTAATGTGGTTAGGTTCCCTTCCAAAAGATTGGGGTCTAATTCTTTCACTACTACTATGTGGGAGTTCTCCAATTTTATTTCGGAACAGGGTCTCATTGATCCGCCATTGAAAGGGGGTTCCTTTACTTGGTCAAATTCGAGGGAAGTTGCCTCGAAGGCTAGGCTGGACAAATTCTTGTTTTCTGAAGATTGGGAAGAGAGGTTTCCAACAGTTTCTCAAAGACGGATGTCTAGGTTGTGCTCAGATCATTTTCCAATTGTCCTTGAGGGTGGATCTTTTCAGAGAGGGAGTATGCCGTTTAGATTTGAGAATATGTGGCTTAAGGATGAAGGCTAGACAGATTTTGGATTCCGTCCTGATTGCTTCTGAATATATTGATAATAGATTGAAGTCAGGTGTTCTAGGTGTGTTATGTAAATTGGATGTGGAGAAGGCGTATGATTATGTGAGCTGGGATTTTTTAATGTATATGCTTTAGCGTTGTGGTTTCTTAGAGAAATTGAGAAAATGGATAAGGTATTGCATTTCAACTGTAAAGTTTTCCATTCTGATCAATGGTAGCCCATCTAATTTCTTTGGAAGTTCTAGGGGGCTTCGGCAAGGGGATCCTTTATCTCCGTTATTGTTTGATATTGTGATGGAGGCATTAAGCTGTATGTTGGATGTGGTTGCCTCCGCCGGGCAATTCTTAGGTTTTTCTGTGGATAGTACGGCTGGCTTATCAGTGATGGTATCTCACCTTTTATTTGCAGATGACACTTTGATTTTTTGTGATGCTGAACCTTCTCAGATTGCTAATCTGAGGGCGATTCTTGGTAGATTTGAGGAGGTGTCAGGGTTTCATATTAATTTGGGGAAGTCTGAGCTGGTTCCTGTTGGTGGGGTACACAATTTGGAGGATTTGGTGGGTCTGTTGGGGGGTGGGCAGTCTCCTTTGCCCTTGAAATATTTGGGCCTTCCATTAGGTGCAAAATTTAAGTACTTATCTGTTTGGAATCCTATCCTAGAGAGAATGGAGAGAAGATTAGCAGGTTGGAAGAGAATGTATTTATCTAAAGGGGGTAAGGTGACTCTCATTAAAAGCTCACTCTCGTCTCTACCTACATACTTTCTTTCCCTTCTTCCTTTACCAGGGAAGGTGGCAAAGCATATGGAGAAATTACAGATAGACTTTCTGTGGAATGGTATTGGTGGTGAACCTAAAATACATTTGGTTAATTGGGCTAAGGTTTGTAGGCCTTTACAGGTGGGGGGGTTGGGTATAAGATGGTTGGAGAACTTTAATTCTGTCTTGCTAGGTAAATGGTTGTGGAGGTATGGCATAGAGACTGATGCTTTATGGAGGAGGGTTATAAAGGCAAAATATGGGAACATTTGGGGTGGTTGGTGTACGAAAAAGGTTACAAGTCCTTATGGGATCAGCCTGTGGAGACACATTAAAAGTGGATGGTTGAACTTCTCTAAACTCCTTGTTTATGATGTGGGGGATGGTACTAGAGTGAAATTTTGGAAGCATGTGTGATGTGGAGATTGTACTCTCCAAGAGGCCTTTCTAGAGCTTTATCGTCTTAGTAGGTCAAGGGATTCCTCGATGGCTGAAGTTATAGGTTGGTTTGCTGGGAGGTTTCACTAGAATGTGCAATTTCATTGTCCACCACAAGATTGGAAAGAAGAAGCCTTTGACCGTTTTATGAGGTTGGTCTATTCTTCAACAGTGCAGGGGTTTGGCCTTGATAAGGTTTGTTTGGAACCTGCAAGGAATAGAGGTTTTGAGGTTATAGGTTATTATGGCTCCTTCTACCCTCCTACTCTTGTTTCCTTTCCACGGAGAATAATATGGCAATCGAAGGTTCCTTCAAGGGGGGCTTTCTTTTCTTGGTCTACTTCCTTAGGTAAGATCTTAACAACAGACAACCTTCATAAAAGACGAGTGATGGTACTTGACTGGTGCTATATGTGTAAGAGGTGTGGGGAGTCAATGGAGCATCTTCTACTTCATTGCTATATAGCTTGGGAGTTGTGGTCCATGGTCTTCTGCTTGTTTGGTATTCAATGGGTTATGCCTCATACTGTTCTTGAGTTGTTTGAGGCTTGGCAAGGAAAGTTTGTGCAACATCGTCATATTGATGTTTAGAGACTAGTGCCTCATTGCTTGATTTGGTGCATTTAGCATGAAAGGAATGCTAAAAGTTTAGAGGGTTGTGAACGCTCTTTGCTAGAGATTAAGTCTTTCTTCTTACACACTCTCTTTGAATGGAGTCTAGTTTTTTCTCATTTTTCTTGTTCTTCCTTTTCTTTGTTTCTTGACTGTTGTTCTTTTGTTTCCTGATTTGTGCCCCCATAGTACATCCCCAATGTACTCGGTTTGGCTATCTTTCTATTATTAATGATATTCTTACGTTATTTATAAAAAAAAAAAAAAATTCTATTGAAATCATAGGTTCGAATGAAGAATTGGGACAGTTGAAGGACACGTTAAGGAAGATGAAAATCGGAAAAGTTATGTGGTTTGATAGAGTTCCTATTGAAGCTCGGAAGTGCATGGGTTGTATGGGTATTAGATTGTTTAATAATCTGTTAAAAGAGATCATAAGTGCTGAAATCGGAATTATAAGATGGTCAACTAATTCAAAAGCTACCATTGCACATACAATATTGATAAAAAAAATTGGCTATATTGAGAAAAAAATTCCAACATCGATTAATACTCTGCCATACACCTACCCAATGTGACTCCCTGGCTGCTGCATCTATTGTCCCCTCCGAATGATTTCTATATTTTACTTAATGAGATGCCTCAATCCCTCTCTACAAAACCTACAATCATTTCCCTAGAAGAGGTTGATTAAATGTACTAAACTTATGCAGCACAATCCTCCCAAGTTTAATGAGGAACACACCAATCCATAGTCCCACTAAATGAAAGTTGTCTGGTTCACCCAAGCCCCCTTAAGTTCTCTTATTAATTTTTGATCTATTAGCAACATGAATAGGGATCGTCAAAATTGAAATAAAATATACTTTTAAAAAAATTTGAAAGAAATACATTTTTTTTTTTTAAGAAATACATTGGTAGTCTAGAAAATGTATTTTTGATAAATGTGAACCTTCCTCCTTCAACTTGCTTTTGTTAACCTCGATAGAGTACCATATTTTCCTAATAGAAATCCAAACCCACTTCCTCCATTTTCACCAAAATCAAGTCTTTCTAATAGATAAATGAAATATCCATGGTTAAAATGATCATATATCATTTCTGTGTCCAGCTTACCAATTAGGCAATTACTCCAAAAACACTGCTATCAAGTTTGCTATCAAGACATTCATTGGCAATAAACACCAAATAAAGGATTTGCCAATCTTCAACATTTAAGTGATCCATGAACACTTTTTTCTTTTTTGGTTAAGTAAAGAGATTAGCCAACATCTTTGCCATAAGCACATAGACATTTCCAAGGTAATATGGTGAAAATCATTAACACTGACACCACCACTTATTTTTTGGAATCAAAGTGACAAAAATAGCATTAAAGAGTTCTCAAACTTGTGATTATAGAATTCCAATTCCCTAAAACTTAATCTCTGGCCAACATCCACTTTGGTATTAACATTCAGTTTCACTATTCTCTAACACTTAATCTCTGGCCACCATCTCTGGTAAAAAACAATTTATCTCTTACCCTTTTCTCTCTAATAGTTGCATTGCACATTTTCTTTCTATTTCTTTGCTTCAAATTCAGGTCCCCAAAATGAAAGTTATTGGAACCCAATCCACCACTCTTATTGATCTGCATTTTTCTTTGTTTACATTTTGATTTTCACATGGATTTCTTCTAAATTTTTTTTCCTGATAAGTTGGATTTCTTCTACATTTTGTTCATTGATTTAGGCATAAGTTTTATTTTTCACTTTTTATGATTAGGTTTGATTCTCACTTGGCAATTAGAGCTTTATTTTTACCAATTTGAGATCTAATTAGTGCTTCCAGGTACCCTTTTTTTTTCCAGGGTTTATTTCTTTTATCAATTACATTGACTCAGTTTCATAATTTCATTGGGTTTTTGAGATTTGTTTAGTTGATGATAGAAATATGTGTGTTTATTTTTGGGTTTGGGGTTCTAGTTATTTTTGTAGTTGGGTTTCGTATCTCATTTTTTCTTTAGTAATGCTCCTATTTGATGCTTCTTCATGCCCAAAAGATTCAGAGGATCCTCTCTCTGAATTCACTTCAACTGAGTTGAGGTCTTTTATACCTATATTTGGTCTTCATTCCTAAAAGATTTAGAGGATTCTTTCTTTGGATGCACTTAATCTGCAAGAAATTCACTTCATGACTTCCTTTTTCTCTGGTTTAAATGGTTGATTGTGTGGATTTTCTATAATGGGTTGCGACCTAATATGATTTTTGTTGGTATTACTTAGTTGTTCAAATTTTTTTTGTATCTCAACCATCTAAAGCCTTTTGGCGTATCTATTCCTTCCAAATTTCCAGGTTGACTTGCGACGAAGAGAGAGTACGCATGCTACAAGAGGTAAGATGCATGTTACAGGAGACAATACAAAGTGAAGAGACATTCCGCCATCTACAGGAGTCAATACTACAAGAGGCAGTACAACATCAACAAGAGACAACACTACAACAGCATATAAAAGGCTTAAATCAAACTTGGAGGAAACGGAAACCGTAAAGTCAAGATTGGTTGTTTTGATTCAACAACTAAGTGGCCAGGTTATTACTTCTGTATGCTTTTATTATAAATATATTATTTGCTTTTAGTATAAATGTATTGTTTTATGCAGTATTTAGAGTTGTGTTATAATGTTAATTAAAGTTATTCACTATATCGTTTAGGCTGGACACGTTTAGCGGTGCTGCAGATCAAAGTTCAACACAAATTCAACAAAGATCCTCTTTTGTAGGTCAAGAAATGTGACCTTGCGGTGGGAGTGAGATTTTGATGTGATATTTTGTTATACTTGGGAAAAAAATAGAGTTTTAGTGAGCATTTGGTTTGCGCGTCTCTCCCCCTGTGTCTGCGTGTTTTTTTTTTTTTTAACCAGTGCCTAATTTAGGCTAATGAACTGTAACCATGGTATGAACGGTAACTTTTTTATTAATTTTTTATTGTTTTCAGTTTTCAGTTTTTAGCAAAATAAGCGGTATTCAAACGGACCCTTTAATTTGATACTGGTGGAATTTGTGATTAATATGAAAAGTAGTATTTTGAATGTTTAGAAGTAATCTTTAGTGAATTTAGACAAATTTGTATTATGATAGGATATTCTTTATTAGATGGTTTGATACGGTTTTCATTTTTAGTAAAATCAGGAAAAAAGAAGAAAATAATACTTTCAATGACCAAACATATTGCCTAAAAAATTATGGTTCATAATGATATAGGAAACTTTACCCTCAATAGTTGCCTAAAAAGTTGTCTTCTTCCATTTTGATTTCTCTTCTTGATACCGCGTACCTTGTTTAGTCTTCTTTATCTTGCCTAGTGTTCTCATTGACTAAAAAAAGATATAATGGTAGCCACTTTGGATCCATTTAACATGGAGAATTTTGATTTCAGCTTCCCAAAGCATCCATTTGTTACAACTGAATATATATAATCATGACAGGTGCCCCTGGCCTCAAGATCATCTCCTCTCTGATCCCTTTGTCGATGCACACAGGAGACATGCATAGCATGTTCTCCATTGTTTCTAATAATTAATAACGGAGGTGCAATAATATACTTCTGATTTTATCTATGTTTGTGTATATATATAAGCAAAGCTAAAAGAAAATTCAATTAAATTTTAAACTAGAAGGTTGCCCACGTGTTGTGCGGATAATGCTATAAGCTTTTATGTAAAATGGTTTTGAAAAATTTTTGTACATATATTATAGCATAAATGGTAGATATTTTCATTGCAAAAATCACCTACACTTATAGTAGAAACTTCAGAGCATGTAGGCATATTTTGTTGCCTACCATCAGTTGATCATAAACCAATTAATTGCAAGCATATATTATGCATATCAACTCCTTGAACCTATCCTTTGTCTTATGAAATGTCTAAGGAATTGATCTTATGAAGCATCTTCAATAATATTTTAACTGTGAAGGTTGCATAGTGATTGATGTCTAGGCAAAGCAACAAACACACTTTGATATTGTCAAGGCTCTCGAGGACAGTTGTACATGATACTTGACCAACAAATAAATAAATAAATAAAGCAAGCAGTTTCAATGATGGTTGAGCTAGACATGATTCAGCATATTTAACAAAGGTATACCAGTATAATATATTTGAAAATATTTTTAATACCATTTTGAGTTAATATGGATTCTAGTCTAACCTTCAAATAATGGAGACACCACATAATTTTTTCTGCCTATTTAGTTCTTAATTTGTACCTTCGCGGTTCTCATTGTTTCTTTCTTTCTTCTTATTTTTAACAATTGAGTTTATGTAATTTAGTAAGATAGAATATGTGTAGATTGTGGTGATTATTTTAAAACTTCGCTTCCAAATAATACTTAACCCCTCAATACGTAAAAGAAAATTATTCACCTAAAAATAATAACAACTTTCTAAACCGTAGCTTAGTTAATTTGTTTCACTCGTGTCAATTATATAGGCTGCTACATCATACAACCAAATAAAAGTTATAAAGCTTCTGTTAAGCATTTTATCAAACACTATGGATTCAAAATAAAATATATAATTACTCCTAGGCTCTTAGCACTTCGAATCCCACAAAAGTTTTGCCTCAATTGGCATTTCAAATGTGATCCAATCCATATGGATACATGGGTATGTGCTCCAACTACATGTGACGTGGAGGAGTTTGTTGATTAAGCTTCTTCCTCATTGATCTCTCTACCTGGCCAACAAAACCAAATTATTTACTCATTTTTGCCTTTGGGTCTAAATAGTACCCAATTCAACTAATTTTCTTAATCGCATCCTCATGTAACATATTTAAATCACTCACCAAAAGCCAAATCATAAATTATAAAAACAGTGTGGCTCAATAAAAATCTCAACCAGTAAATAGTACAAATGAAAAGAAACAAACCACCATCTAGTTTGATTATCAAAAACCCATTACGTCTTAGATACTAATGTAGAGTATTAGTATTTTGTACCTCTTGGATACTGAATAAGGATTTGATAAATTTGAAGCTTCAATCTCCCCTAGTTTGTCTTCCCTCAAACATTGCAAACCACAAACTTGGTACCTCAAATAAAATTTTGAAAAAAAGAAAAAGAAACAAAGAAACAAAGAAACAAAGAGAGAGAGTCAGCAATATTTATTTATTTACAAACACTGAGAAAGGAGTTTTTGTCCTTGAACTCGTCGTGGAATTTTTGATCCATCAATAGAAGGAAGATCCATCAATATATAATTTTCAAAAGAAACAGGTACATTAGTGTGCGTTTAAATTGAAAGGGGAAATGAAAGAGTTTTGTTTTGGTTTTTTTTTTTCCTAGAAGAAGTGAAGAGTTAAGAGAGAGAATGAGTGAAATTAAAAAAAATTAAGATGGGTTTGATCCAAATAGAAATTACTTTTTTTTTTTTTTTTTGAGAGTGAAACAGAAATTACTTGGAAAGTATAATATTATTGTAATGGTGCAATAGTGCAAAGCTTGGTCTCACTTTGCTAGTAGGGGCGGTGCCATGCCTTACTCAGGGTGGTCACTTGACCATCCTGGCCTGATTTTTTTAAAATATATATACCTTAAAAAATTGAATTTTAAATTAATATGTGTTGATGACCATCCGATTTGAATCCCTTCTTTTAGCGTTGGATTTTGTTTCTTCAACAGAAGTCATTTCTTGTACAGAGGCCTCTTGGGTTGCAAGAATGACTTTTGCTTTGGTTTGAACCTGAGGAACAGATTCTGCCACTTGTCAAAGGTCAAAAGGAAGAAAGGAAGAAAAGTTACTTGTGCCATTGATTAAGAAAAGGCATTACAAGAACAAAGTCACTATTAAAAAGAAAGCGTACCTTAGGTTTCTTGATAGAATGAGCTTTTGCATTCTTTTTTCTCTTAGTGCCTAAAGGTTTGGCTTTGGTAGGGAGCTTCAAAGTCAAATCACCCGAAAAGATAGGTGGGACATCCACCCGTTAAGCCCCACTTTCTCCAAAATTCCTAACACATTCCCTAATGTCGGAACACCATAACCTGAACCGGGATGAAGGCAGTCTAGCTCTGGTGGGGGAAGTAAAGGGGATTTCAGGGCTTGTTACCAATATTTTAATGAGGTTTTCTTTCTTAAAGCCAAAGGAGGCCACTACAGCAAGCAAGGCTAAAGTAAAGAAATGCTTTAATACACCTTGGTCAAAACCAAATTGGTGGGCAAACCTATGGGGATTATAAGGTTGAGTTTCATATTCCTCCTAAAAACGTGCCTAGAGATGAGAAGGAAAAGCACAGGTAACTATCAAAAGTTCTTCGTCAGACTAGGGAGTATCCCTGAAGTGAGAGATAGGGACACTCTCTAGAGAAGTAAATAGTGAAGGAAGTCCACCCTCCAAGGCAAAGTAAGGTCTGGCTGTCCAATCAGTAGGATCATATAATACTTTGCTGAGAAAGCTGTTTGAAGACACTACTATCTTATTCCAACGCCAAAAGCGTGGCAACCCTTGGGATGATGGCAGGCTGGTTTTATAAAAGCTTAACACTTTAGGGACAGAGACATAATTCCTAAAGTGTTCCCACAACCATATATGCAAAAAGGCAACAATTATAAAAGTTTCTACTTGAAATCTTCCCCATGAGCATTGCAAGTCAAGAGTGAAATGGCCTAGGTGAGAATACAAAGTTCCTAAAAAGTAAGGAGCAAGAGGAAAGGAATGCCCTTTGGCTAACTTAACAGCTAGAAGAAAATGTCTACTTAAAATCTTCTCATGAGGATATCCCTATAACAGATGGCGAGATAATAAGAAAGTAGTAAAAGCTTCAAGTTCATAAGGGCTAGAGTTACCTTCTCCTACTACAAAGTTAGTGTCCCCCTTTAGGGAATCTGCATTGGCTTCCGCATCCACGTCATTAGCATACTCCCTCCAAAAGTACCTAATCCATCCCCAAAAGTTGGCTCTGGAGCCTTTGTCTTTGCCAACGCTAGTGTCTTCTGGTACTTCCTCATTGGGGGCTTTCGCTCTTCTTGCTGCCTTCAAGACTGGTTTCTTTAAGGTCTTCTTCACTGCATCTTCAATGAATTTCACGGCTTTAGATTCATTAGGAGACAAAGAAATGTTGACTACTTCACCATCTCCAAATGGGGGAAGTCTCAATATCTCATAGACATCTTCTAGAGATGGAGAGATTTCTTGACAACCTGTGAAGAAGGTGTGAATAGTGGGATTCCACCGATGTAGAAGAGAGAGAAGCCTCTCACTGTCCTTGCTAATCTCCAAGCTAGAAAACATAAGAATTGTGTGCACAAGATGCACCCTTTGCAGAATGTCCATGAAGGGAGGATGAGCCAACACCCTTCGACACCAACTTCTCCAACCTCTGGAAACAGTAGTGTGGAATTTGAAGACCACATCTATAGTGGGAGCAAAGTCCCCTCTGCAAGTACCAAGCCTGGGAATGTGCTTTAAATCCAAATCCATTGTCAAAAGATCATCAAGCTCTCCATATGTTGTGTAGGGAGGATCTTCAGAACAAGGAACAGAGTCTCAATCAAGACTTTTATCAAATAGATAATCTTCAAAGAAAGGGGGAATAATCCATTGTTCCTCTGTGGAAGGATTTCATCTCCCCCCAGTAGCGGCCTATTGATCTTTGAAGGTGAAGGTTCTGAAAATTTTGCAAAGTTAGATCTCAGACCACATTTGACACCCATGGTTTTGTGTCTAGGAAGGATTCTGGGTTTCGAGTTGAAGAAGAAGAAGATAAGGAAGAAATGAGAGAAATAAGGGAGGAAAATATTTCTTTTCCTTTTATACTTTGAGGAATTATTCTTTTCTCTCTAAAAAGAGCTTATTCAAAAAACAAGGTGTCTTTTCAAAATTGACACATGTCAGCAAAGGTAAAAAACTAAATCTCTGACAAAGGAGCAGTGATAAAATCAAGGAAACAGCCTTCACAGACAAAGTGGAAAGGCGTGACTCCTCACCAACAGGTTCAGTTTACTTTGTTTCATTTTTGTTAACTGACATGTTTACCCTTAATGCCTTTGTGTAGGGATTTTATATGTAATAAAATAAACATAAGGCATAACACAAATGTAAGTACATAATTGTAAACATATAATGAAAACAAACTATTTTTCTCATATATTCAATTTGTGTTTAAATATTACAAAATTGGAAATGGGGATTTACATGATTTGGCCCTTGTGGCCTATCACCCCTTTCCTATACAAAAACACAAATAAAAACAAAACGAAAGGAAATTAAAATCCTACAACTTTAGCCAATAATATGGCTTACAAAAAAAAAAAACACAACAAACAAAAAACACAAAAGGCTGCAGGACTGATGGCGAGCAAATTAAGGAAACCGTGGCGCATAGGCATCCATGTCATCCCTAAAGTCCTCTTGGATATAATCTGGAGCTAGATACTCCATCTCCTCCTCATCCTCATCATCCTCTTCTTCTTCCTCCTCTTCCTCGCCTTCATCATCCCCTAAGTTAGAGCTATCAGAGGAGTCTAACTTCTCTGAGTCAAAGGGGTCTAAGGCGTTAGATTCAAAATCTGACTGAGAAGGCCTACGCCTTCTCTTGCACCTAGAGGAAGACGCCATGAAGGCATCGTACTTTGCCTCTTCAGCTTCTTCTTCAACCCACAACCAAAGTTCCTCCGTGTCTTCTCCTTCATCCTCGCTCTAATTGAAAGAAAGAACTTCTTCAGGGATGAAGACTTGAGGAAGCAGAAGGAATATAGGAAAAGGGAGAGGAGGATGCACAGGACTTGATGGTGGTGAGGGAATGTTGTTGTCTGGGGAGCCCGGACCACCCTTAGAAGAGCTTGAAGTGTGTTTTGGGAAGTTGGAACCAACAGAAAAGAGGTTTGAAATTTTGTGGGGATTAAGGTTTTCTCTAAGAAAGTATGAGGATATAGAAGGAATGAAGAATGAAGAAGAGATCTGCCTTATTTAAATCATCAACTGTGGTTAAGTGAAGAGACATGACATTTATGAGGAGTAATGTCCGCCTACCAAAACGCAAGAAATGAAGAGATGCCAAAACAGCTAAAAGCACTCCTACAGGCCACGTGTCCATGTTCAAATGTCACAAGGTATGATTACCAAAGTGCTAATGCCTAAACCAATGTGACTATCAAAAGGCCTTAGCCATTAAACGCCATTAACAGTCAGGGGGCTAATGTACATTCCACCAACCAAGGCATGTTGGAATGTCTATGTGGTTGGATCTGGTCGCTACATATGGAGTGGCTGTTAGCAGAGGAAGAGAAAGCGTTGGCTTCAAAATCCCATCCTTGGCCCGTGTCAAAGGCGTGATTACCTTGGGAAGAAAGTAAGATATGCACCTGACATGGTACTTAAGCACTCACAAAAAAGGAGATAGCGACTTTCTTAGGTCAACAACTATAAGAACACCCCTTATTGGTTGAGTGCATATTGGACCACTTCAGAGACTTGTGTATCACTTCCAGTACTCTTGATGTCCTTCTCATTGTCCAAGAGTTGTTTCCCAGGCAGTGGTAGAGTCACCTATCCATATGCCACAATGCCATGTTGGCGCATTCTTTCTCCTCTAGTCACTAAATAGTGCCCCAGTTGTGGAAAGGTCCAAAAACAAGAAAGTGATGACTTGAAACTTGTCTTTGTACTTAGTCATATTCCTCATATTATAAGAGGAACATGCAGCTGGACTTTGAGGGTAAAAACCTAAATAGATCTTTTGAGAAGT
The DNA here is from genome assembly GCA_023621385.1 of Quercus gilva. Lineage (NCBI taxonomy): Eukaryota > Viridiplantae > Streptophyta > Magnoliopsida > Fagales > Fagaceae > Quercus > Quercus gilva. The sequence goes on from CM042481.1 coordinate 40,996,118, forward strand.
GAGTGGAAAGTTGATAAGATAGGAAGGTAGAAAACAAAGTCTCTCTTTTAAGAAAGAACACCCTTATTGTACAATAGTTACCTCTTTTTTCCATATAATACCCCTTGTTGTTCCATTCATGCTCAAACCGTGGTTTTTCATCCATTTCTTAGGGTTTTCCACGTACATCTTGTGTTAACTTTACATTCTTGCAATCACTTTCTCCTTTTCTAACCTTAGTGATGTCAAAGCTTGTACCTTTGTCACTTATAAGCTATTTCATATAAATGTATTGATAGATAACTTATTTTATCTCCCATATAAGATCAAATCTAACTTGCACATACATACCCCTTTCCTTAGAATTCACCTCCAAGTCCCAACATGTTGGCTTTTTTTTCTTTTTTTTATTTTTTATTTTTTCTTGCTCTATTACTAAATAACATGTTAGCTTCCGTCCTTCTTTCTTTTTCTTTTTCTTTTTTCCCTTTGATTTTTTCTGGACAAGTGGGCTTCTTTTCTTTTTTTTTTCTTTGATTTTTTCTGGACATGTAGCTTTCTTCTACTTCTTATTTTCTCGTAAGTTTATTTTTTCTAGACAATCATATGTTTATTTTCTCATTTATTTTGGTTGGTTTTTGTTTTTGTTCTTTAAAAAAAAAAAGTTTTGGGTTAATTTCTTATGCTTTTCTTTTTTTTTTTACTTTAATGAAGTGTCCATCTATACACAATTTTTTTAAAGTATAATGGGTTACTTTTTGTTTTATTTAATAGGAACATGATGGTAAATTTATACAAACTTTATTTTCAACCAAACAAAAAATTTTTTCATTCCTCCACTTTACCGCCCTCCCAATCAAACACAAATGAGGGAAACTAAATTATTTTATATCCTCTCATTTTTCCATCCTCCCTCCATTTTCTATCCTTCCATTTTCTATCCTTCCACTTTTTCATGTTCACAACCAAACGGACTCTTACACAATTCAATTACATAAAATAAACATCTCTCTCTCTCTCTCTCTCTCTCTCTCTCTCTCTCTCTCTCTCTCTATATATATATATATATATATATCTCAAACCCCTTACCAGGACTGCGAAGTATCCGTCCCCCTCCCCCAAATGCATTTCTATTTTCTATTATATATCTTAGAACATTGAAATTTGCAGTGGATACTCCATGACTGGAGTGATGAACATTGCTTGAAACTTCTCAAAAATTGCTTGAAAGCTCTTCCCAACTCGGGCAAGTTGATCATTGTGGAATCAATTCTTCTCGTGGTTCCTGAGAATATTGTTTCGTCACATATCGTTTTTGAGCAAGATTTGTTGATGTTAGCAGTTAACCAAGGAGGAAAAGAGAGGACTCAAAAAGGTTTTGAGGAATTAGCTGTAAAATCAGGATTTTCCGGCTGTGAGGTCAAATGCTGTGCTTATAACAGTCGGGTTATGGAGTTCCACAAGATAGCAGATCTGTAATTTGCTAGTGTAGCCTTTTCTTTTCTTTTGTTATTATTATTTGTAGCTTATAGTAACCTTTCCCTCTCTGATCCACAACTCGAAATGGGCAGCTCCGAACAAACCCACCCAAACCCATTAACCCAACAACAACATGATCAGGAAGAAGAAGAAGAAGAAGAAGTGGGCAAATTGGCTGTCCAGTTAACAAAAGCGGTGCTACTTCTGATGGTACTGAAGTCAGCCTTGGACTGAACCTAATTGACATTATCTCAGAAGCTGGAACCGCCGCGTTCCTCTCACCTTCCGAGATTGCGGCTCTGCTACCCACTAAGAACCAGGATGCGTCGGTTCTGCTGGACCATATGCTACGGCTCATGGCGAGCTATTCCATCCTCAAGTGCATGATCCGAACCAGAGGAACAGATGAAGAGGCTGAAAGATAGTATGGTGTGGAGTCCATTTGCAAGTTCCTCGTTAAGAATCCAGATGGAGGCTCTATTGCTCCTCTCTTCCTGTTTCACCATGATAAGGTTTTGATGGAGCGCTGGTAAGTAATAATTTATCAAACACTTGTCTTCCTTAGCAAATACATTGTTCCTTAAAGTTGATCAAAGTTTAACTATTTTGAGTGTTTGTGTTTCTAGATGTTTTAGGGTTAAGATATTTTTAGTAATATTGTTTGTATTTTTTAGAAATACGTGTGGGTGAAAAAATATGTAAAAATACATGTAATGTTATTTAAATACTAAAAATTATTGTTTAAACAACAATAACAAACGGGCCCTTAAATGACAGCCTTATGAATACAAATCACATGCACTATTTTATGTTTCACTAAGAATAGTATTATATTAATTTTTCTCTATTTTAAATTTTAATTATTTTATTCAAAAATTCAAATAAATACATGTCAAGTTGTGATTGGGGAGTATATACAAAGTTTTTTTTTTTTTTTTTTTGAGATAATATAGCCAAAAGACATAGGAAATAGAGAAGGAATAAGTGGGAAGAAAAGACTTACAACACTAGCACTTACAAAAGGACCTAACCTTTATAAATATTAGCGAGACTTATAAAGTGAGACATAAAATTTATATTCACATTAAAGTTGGTTTATTTAAAAATTGAGTTTGAGAGTCATTGATCGCTTCTATTTTAGTCTACTTGTTTAACCAAGTAAATATGGTTAAAAAAATGTAGTTAAACTAAAAAAAAAAAAATCACCTCTTTGGGAAACAAATACACAAAAGCCAAAGGCACTCTTAGTTGTTTTTATTTATTTTTATTTTAGATTTATGAAGTAGTAAGTAATTTAATGGAAAATGTTATATTCCACCTATTATCAATTAGGAAAATGCTAAAGTTACTATAAGTTTTACTACATATAACTTACAAACTGGTGATGCAATAAATATAATTAGTAGGGTTCAATCATCTTATAATTGAATATTTGAATTTCCTTTTTATGTTGTTGACATATTAGTTTGTAAGTTCAATGTAATATAACTTATAGTACCTATAGCACTACTCTATAAATTATGCAAGTGATTGAGTCGTGTGCTATATGAAGGATACTTTCCATTTCACTTGAGACAGAGAGAGAATGTGATAGTTTACAAGAGTTGTACATCATATAATAATTTAAATGATAAATTTACAATATTGAGTTTGAATCATGAAATTTATCATTTTCCAAAAGTGAGGGTCCTCATATATTGTTGATACATAAATGAAGTGATTTGTACACAGTGTTCATTGTATATATTGGTTATAAAAACAACTTTACAACTAACACCATTGTATTTTAATTTTATTAATTGTTAAGAGCCTTGTAATTCAATCTACACCTCCTAGTATTTTCAAAAGAAATATTTAGGATTTAAAGAGTGATCTAGTGGTGGCTTTACGATGATGTCAGGGTGTTCGTATAAACACCCTGACTTGTAAAAAAAAAAATTATATACATAATTATTTTTAACTTTACTTGTTCTGTCTACCTTAAATAAAAAATATTGAACACCCTGACTTGAAAATTCTAAAAATTTGGATTCAACAAAAATAGTCTTATCTCTCCAAACATAATACTTAACCCCTTACATAACAAAAAATAAAAGGACCCAACTAACAACAATAAAAATTAGTCCAAATATAGATCTTGGGTTCAACAAAAATAATCTCGGCTCCCCCAAAAAAATCCTTAACCTCTTTAAGAAAAACAAATAAACAAAACCCAAATAACAACAAAAATAGCCCAAGCAACAACAAGAACAATAACAAATGAACAAAAAATTCAATAAAAAATAAAAATCCTTAATCATTTCAGATTCGTTATTCATTCAACCAATTCCATACAAAGCAAATTTTATAATTTCATTTTTCCTAAAAAAAGGTACTAAGAGACATACTATGGTTGCGAGTTCTCCTCGGCAGTGTTGGTAGCTCAGTTTGTAGTCGCAACATGTATTATCCGTTGTTCCATCTCTCTCTCTCTCTCTCTCTCTCTCTCTCTCTCTCTCTCATCATTTCAAACACTCTCTCACTTTATTACTCTAATCTTAACATTTTCAATTCCCACTTTGTCTCTTATTAGTCCTTTTTTTTTAATCCTTTTAACTCGACCCTTGTGTTTTTATCGGGGTGTTTTTAAACTATTAATTTGTTCCAAAAAAAAAAAAGGAAGACTAATAGACGAATTTTTCCTTATTAAATACTATGGATGGCTTATTCAAGAGTCATTAATGTACTCAGGTACCACTTGAATGATGTAATGCTAGGAGAGGAGGGATTCCTTTTAACAGGGCCTATGGATGACAGCATTTGAATACCCAGGAATAGATCATAGGTTCAATCTGGTATTCAACCAGGCCATGTCCAACCACACCACCTTGATTATGAAGAAGATACTTGATGTGTACCAAGGGTTTGAAGGCCTTAAAAGTGCTGGTTGATGTGGGTGGTGGTATTGGAGTTACCCTTAACATTATCACTTCGAAATATCCTCAGATTATGGGCATCAATTTTGATCTACCGCAAGTTGTATCTGATGCACCTTCTTATCCAGGTACTGTATTGCTTCTTTCCTTGACTTGGGAATTAATGAATATTGGGTTCTTTCATTCTTTGCTTTGTTGGGTGAAAAGGTTCGTTCATTCTTAATTTGTTGATTGTTCGTGTGTTCGATGGTTGTCCCATCAATATCTGTTGCTATTAATGTTGTTATTTCAGAGATAATAGTTATTCCATGACTTACTGGATGTCTTTTGCCAAATAATCTGATGGTTTTATAACGCAAATATGCCATTGATGTCTTTACTTTAGAAATAAAGTTGTCCCATGACTCAGATGTGCCAAACAACCCTGATAATGTCCCTTTATTCTTCACTTCTGAACATTTCTAAATGCAAACTTCTGGTTGATCCAATTGTTGGCTTGTTGCTGCTCATGACTAGCATTGTTGTGAAAGAAGATGAACTATTAACCTTTTCAAAATCATGTATTGGTGTAGGTGTGGAGCATGTTGGGGGAGATATGTTTGACAGCGTTCCCAGAGGAGATGCTATTTTCATGAGGGTAAGTCTTTATGATTCTTCTTCTCCCCCAAAAAAAAAAAAGTTGAAATTTGCAGTGGATACTCCATGACTGGAGTGATGAACATTGCTTGAAACTTCTCAATAATTGCTGGAAAGCTCTTCCCAATTCAGACAAGGTGATCATTGTGGAATCAATTCCTCCCGTGGTTCCTGAGAATAATGTTTCGTCAAATATCGTCTTTGAGCAAGATTTGTTGATGTTAGCTGTTAACCCAGGAGGAAAAGAAAGGACTGAAAAAGATTTTGAGGAATTAGCTATAAAATCTAGATTTTCTAGCTGTGAGGTCATATGCAGTGCTTATAACAGTCGGGTTATGGAGTTTTCAAAAGATTGCAAATCTGTAATTTGCTTCTGTAGCTTTTTCTTTTGTTTTGCTATTGCTATTTGTAGCTTATCTTTGATGAAATTCTTTATACTGAGAATTCCTTATCTGAAGCAAGATTCACAATGAAGAACAGCACAGAAATATGATTGCATTAGAGAAACAGAAAAGAGAAAGGAAGAGTGAAGAGAGAAAAGTTTGAGAGAAAATTCTTAGAATTGAGAAATGATTTTCTTGCTTAACAATACATTTGAGCACTAGCTTGCTATATTTACCGTACATGATTGATGAATCTAACTGAATAATTATGAGATCCAAATTATATGGATCTAAACCCGTGAATCCAGGAAGGAGGCTGGAGTGATAACTGATTTTGGCGCCAAACTCAACTGAATCTTGAACACAGCAATACGACATCATTATTTCAGTCTCACACTCAGGGGATATTGGACTTTTGCCCTTATTTTGCAAAAATAACAACAATATGTCCCTGTTTTGAAACTATTTAGGTCCGTGTTCTTATTTTTGAAACTCGATTTTAACAAAATCGAGTTCGGTATAAAACTCGATATCCTCAAAATCGAATTATATGTAAATTTTTAACTGAAACTCGACTTTAGCAAAGTCGAGTTTCACTTAAATTTTTTTTTTTTTTTTAATTAAGTGGCAAAATATGCATAATACTCAACATTGCTAATGTCGAATTCCACTTATAACTCGATTTTGCTAAAATCGAGTTTCAAAATAGGAACACGGATCTAAATAGTTTTAAAATAGGGACATATTGCTGTTATTTTTACAAAATAAAGGCAAAAGCCCAATATCCCCCTCACACTCATGCTCAATAACTAATCCAAAACATTGCATTTTGTCATAAACCTTTAACGAAATGGTGCGTTTTGACTTCAACACTAACTTGCTTCTAAAACATTGTCGTTTCAGCCATCTATCCTCTTCTCCTTCGTTTTGATCTTCTTTGAACTCAAACCAGAATTCAATCCAAAATCATCTTCGACAATCTTATGGTCTATGAATAAATTGATTGTTGGGGTTCCCTTTCCAATTAAGTTCTTATAATATGGAAGTCTGTTGCTATGTTCGAAGACTTTTTGATTTATTTTGTAGCATAAACATAACGACTCTCCAATTGTACATGTAACTTGTTAAGTGATGTTAGTTTGTCACTTAGAAATAGTTTATCTAGCTTTTTGCTAAAAGTGTATCAAAATATACTTGCACTTTGAAAAAGTGAAAAAATAAAATAAAAAAAAATAAATGAGGTCTTAAAAAATTATACATAAAAACTTATAAGCTGCTAAACGAACACTGCTAGGTGTACTACTTAGACCTCATGTACTAAGTGTACTACTTAGACCTCATGTAAAAGCATAAATGCTGAATGTTAGATGTACTATCAAGGCTAGGAGAGGATTTTTTTTTGTTTTTTTTTTTCCCTGTGAGATAGAGGAAATGGTTCCCATTTGCTTTGTGTTTGAGTGTGTACAAGGAAGATAGTTCCCCCTTCTATCTTTTATCCAGCCAAAAAAAAAAAAAAAAGTGGCATCTAAATTTAAGAAGATGCATAAATATGCCCCAACATAGAGATACAACATTATCAACTTATCAACTAAGGAAAATGAGGTTAATCCTAAGTGTCTTTTTTTTTTTCTTTTTTTTTTTTTTTTTTTTCTTTTTGAGAAGAAAAAAATGGGTAGAGGACAACCTAAGTTGGTATAATCCTAAATTTTTATTCCTATTACACTATTGTTGATGCCCATTTTTGACAAAAGGCCCAATGGCAGAAGAAGCCCAACAATAAAGAAAATGAGAGGAAAAATGAGTATAAGTGATAAAAGTAAGGTAATAAACCTAATGGACCAACGTGGCAAGAATGACAGCCAATAGGCCCATGGGCACAATAAAAGGTAAAAGTGAAGTAAACGAGCAGAGAAAGCCCAAAAAAGAGGTAATAAACCCAATGGGCTAACATGGCAAGAATGACAGCCAACAGGCCTATGAAAATAATAAAAGGTAAAAATGAAGTAAATGGGCCAAGAAAGCCCAAAAAAGAGGCAATAAACCCAATGAGCCAACATGGTAGGAATGACAACAAATAGGCTTATGTGCACAATAAGAGGTAAATGTAAAGTAAACAAGCTAAGGAAGTCCAAGAAAGGAGGTAATAAATCCAATGGGCCAACATGGCAGGAATAACAGCCAACAAGCCCATGGGCATGACTGGAAAAGGAGCAGCAGAAATGGAAGCCTAGTGGGCTAGAAGGCAGGAACTTCTGCCCAAACAATGCCTAGTCCATGAGGAAATGAAGGGAAGCAGTACAAGCCCAAAAGCCCGTGAACCCTTCACATTGTGGGAGATAAGCGTAAACACAGTACACATAGTAGAATGAGACAAGGCAAGAACGGCGGGGATTAGCGTGGGAGTAAAAGAAGAGACAAATGCAGAGTATAGTGGAACTCACACAAGGGCTAGGGCACCACCTACTTGTACCTAGTCAATACAAGAGAGGTGAGCCCTCGGTCAAGGGATTCAAAGGGTGTGATTTGGTGATAGGGAGAAAATGGGGTCTATTCTGAGGTTCTTGCCACGGCTTCTTTTGGGAAAATGCCTTGCTGGGATGGCATTTCATCCTAAAGAGGCAAGCAAAGGGCCGGGGCCACTTGATGCATGCCATAGGGATAGGTATAAAGAGAGCCTCCAATCCTTATCCAGGGGGAAAGGCAGATATTGAGAGAGAAGAGAAACAAAACAAGGAATTTTATTTAGAGATGGAGAGTGGTATAGTAAGCACACTCTGAGCAGAGGTAGTGGTTGGGCAACCAACAGGTTAGTGAGCAATCCTAGAGAGATGCCCACAAGAAACCAAAAACGATTGGTGAAGCCTTAGGGACAAAAGGGAGAAATACCATAGAATCAAGCAGTATAAAAGGGAGGGAGGTAACCATGAATATGGGAAGACAGAGGGACAAAGAGAAGAGTAAGAAAGAAACTAAGAACCAGAGAAAAAAAGAAAAATAAGTGGTAAAAAAGGAAGAGAGAAAATATGATAGAAATAGAGGCATGCATCAGTAGACCATCTTTTCTCTCCCTCTCGACTTTTCCACTCTCTAAAACTCTGCAAATCTAAATTCAAAACCATTTAGGTTCTTTCCCCAGCACGAGTAATTTCAATGGTGGAAACTCATAACTAGATTACCTGTGTTGGCGTTTGGTTCCCTTCTTGGACCTGTTCCTGCTAAATGATCCAACCCAAGACTGGGAAAGCAAGCCATCTCCATTACACTTGCTTAGAATCATCATCACCACTCTGTAGTGGCACCTTTTAGTTTATTTGACATTTCTGTTGTTATTCATTTTGCTGCAGTGTTTTATGTTTTTAGCTATTCTGTTGTGATTTCCTTATTTCTATTTGTTGTATCAGCTGTTCTATTGTAACCTCATTTATTTTATTTGCGGTATTAGTTGTTTTGCTATAATTTCACTTGGTATACTTTATTATAGAAGTCATTTTGCTGTAGTATCTTTTGTTGTGCTAGCTGTAACCTCATTTATTTTATTTTAGTACTTTTTTTGGGGTTAATTTTGCCCAATTAACCCCAAAAAAAGTAGTAAAATCAACTTATGCATCTATCATGTAAAATGCATTTTTGTATCATACAAATATACACAAGCATTACTGGTATGCATTTCAATTCTTTATTCATTCTTTGTGTTTCTAGATGACAAAGGAAATAGGAGATGGTAGTTGTGGTATAGAAATGACAATAGGTGGGGTGGGGTCAAAGGATGGGGTCTTCGCCCCGCCCAGCATGGCGAGGCAAACTACATATCCCCATCCTTGCCCCTTGGGCTTCGTGAGGCCCCACTCCCCCCGTAAAACTTTACTTTGTGTTAATCTACCACACCTCACCCCACACCAATTGCAATTTTTTATTTTTAAAATTTGTTTCATTAATATAAATATACTTGAAACTAAATACTTGAAAGAGTTTCTCTCGCGGCTAGGGTTTAGGGTTGACTCTTCCCATGGCTTGGGTTTAGGGTTTTCTCTTCCCACACGTGTAGAATTTTATACCTAACCTGGTTTAGGTTTCTTGTTCCCTTCAACCTTTAGTGTTTGATAGGACGGTGGGGTCTGGTGGTTTGTGTTGAGAGAGTTGGTTTGTTGTGGCTCTAGTTCTATTTTATCCATGGCTGGCCTTGAAGAGTTGTGGTCACGGTTTTCTTTAACAGAGGATGAAGAGGGCGGGGCAGAGGTGGCTCATAAGGAAGAGGTAGTAATCCACCGTTTGGCTTGTAAGTTTTTCACTAAGCGCACTCTGAATGTAGATGCGGTGGCTCGCACATTTAAGCCGCTATGGAAACCTGCTGGTGAACTTAAGATCCGCGATATCGGGGAGAGTATTCTGCTGTTTGAGTTTGAAGATGTTCTTAATCTTGAGAGGGTGCTGGAATATGAGCCATAGTCATTCGACAAGAGTTTGGTGGTTTTCAAAAAGGCTTCTGATGTTAAGTCTATCCCTTTCTTAGAGTTTGATCGTCTCACGTTTTGGGTGCAAATCCATAACGTGCCTAAGAAAAGCTTGAATCATGAGACCGGTGAAACCATCGGTAAAATGTTAGGCTCAGTGATCCAGGTGACCGACACAGAGGATAATGGGGTTGGTGGAAAGTTTTTGCGAGTCCGAGTTGCGGTCGACATTACTAAACCTCTTCTACGTTGCTATAAGTTATGGGCTGAGGGAAAACACATTGGCTGGGTCAATATTCGCTATGAATGTTTACCAAACTTTTGCTATTGGTGTGGACAGGTTTCGCATGGAGAGAGGGATTGTGAGGTGTGGTTGAGAGGGAAAGGTTGATTGAAAAGAGAGGACCAACAGTACGACGAGTGGATGCGGGCTGAACAGGTTCGACAGACTCGGAAGTCAGTTGCTGTGATCTCAGGTAGCTCTCGCAGTCAAGCGCCTTGGGGCAGAAAATTTAAGTCTTCATCAGGTAGTAGCAATGGACAATCTGTAGATAATGTTTTAGCCTCCTCTGAACATGGTTCCAAGGGTGGTGCGGCTTCTACCATGAAAGTGGATCAGCAAAACATTGAGAAGGGGGCTCATACGTTAGGTAGAGAGGGTTGTTTAAGGGGTATTGTTCAGGGAGATAGTGATGGTATGAAGGCCATAGTGTGTGCTAGTCATCACGGATTGAATGGGGTGTTGTAGGTTTGATGTTAAAAGAAAGAAAGAATGGTGGTAACAGTTCTGCTAGTGGGTTGAAGTTTCGGCCAGGTCCATTAGAGGATTGTACTAATCAAAGTGCTATGAAGTCTGTCCCTCTAAGAACCTGGAAAAAAATTGCCCGTCTAAGTCAACAGTCTGATGTAGACAAGCAGCCGAGTAGCTTGGAGCGTCGCCCTGAGATAGATCTTGATAAAGTCACATTGAATAAAAGGCAGTGTATGGAGTTTTCCTACTCCCACAATAAGGAGAATTTTGAGGTGGTGGCTGGTTCCCAGCACCACCGAGCACAATGAGTTGCCTAAGTTGGAACTGTCGTGGGCTTGGGAACCCACAGACAGAGGATGAACTAGTTGCTTTAGTCGGCAACAAAGATCCCAAGTTAGTTTTCTTAATGGGGACTAAGGTTGAGAAGGTAGTTTTGGAGCGAGTAGGAAGGAAAATTCAAAAATCAAATATTTTTGTGGTTCCCTGACATAATATTGGGGGTGGGCTAGCTTTGTTTTGGCCAAATGATACAAGGGTGGATATACAATCTTATTCCGACCATCATATAGATGCTATCATTGACCATGGAGTTGATGACGCCTGGCGGTTAACGGGTTTCTATGGTGACCCTAATACCGCCAGCCGGGAAGACTCCTGGTCCCTCCTCAAGGCTCTTTGTTCTCGGGTTTCCCTTCCTTGGATTTGCATAGGTGACTTTAATGAAATTCTGTTAGCTGAGGAAAAGAAAGGGTGGCTTGATAGACCGGAACGACAAATGCAAGGGTTTCGGGATGCTCTTGATTTTTGTGGTCTGAAGGATTTGGGATTCAATGTATTCCCTTTCACTTGGAGTAATAAACGACCTGGGGATCAGAATGTGTGGATTCGGTTAGATAGAGGGGTGGCAACCATAGATTGGATCCTCAAGTTCCCAACCTCTCGCATTCATTACTTGGATGCTTTTAATTCAGATCATAAACCCCTTCTTCTGTGTTCAAATTCAGAGCTTAAACGTTTCTACCGCAAGGGTTGTCCCTTTCATTTTGAGGCTATGTGGTTGAAAGATAATTCTTGTGAAGGTGTGGTTAAAGATGCATGGGGAGATGACTCAGTGGGGGGTTCGGCTTGGAGTTTTAATAGAAAGATTTATGCTTGCCATGACAACCTTAGAGTGGAATCGTAAGTCCTTTGGCCATGTTCGTAATTTGCTGCAAAGGAAATTGGCTGACTTAAAATTCTTAGAGGAATCTGATGGTTATAGGCAGTAACCTACTCAGCTTCAAGCTCTTAGAGTGGAAATTCAACAATTAAAAACCAAGGAGGAGGTGATGTGGAAGCAAAGGTCTAGGAATGCTTGGCTGAAAGAGGGTGATAGCAACACTAAATACTTCCATTGCCGAGCTAACCAAAGGAATAGACGAAACCACATATTGGGTTTAGAAGATGAGAATGGGGTTTGGATTGAAGAGGAGGCAACAATGGGTAAGGTGGTTGAGAGGTATTTTGAGGGCATTTTTACTTCCTTAAACCCTTCGGGTTTTGAGGAAATTCTCGATGGTGTTCTTCACACTGTCACGGCAGAAGATAATATGAGAGTTGCCAGTGATTTTCATGCAGATGAGGTGTTTCAAGCTCTCAAACAAATGGCCCCACTCACAGCTCCATGCCCTGATCGTATGTCATCTATATTTTATAAATCTTTCTGGCATATTGTGGGTAAAAATGTCACAGAGGTTGTGCTTAACGCTTTGAATTCAGGTATTATCCTCGAATCTCTAAATACCACATATATTGCTCTTATCCCAAAAATTAAAGATCCGAAAAAGGTGGCTGACTTTAAACCTATAAGTCTTTGTAATTTTATTTATAAACTTATTGCTAAAGTGGTTGCTAACCGTTTGAAGAAGTTTTTAACCCAAACTATTCCAGATTCTCAGAGTGCTTTCTTGTCGGGACGTCTCATCTCTGATAATATCCTTGTAGCTTTTGAAACCTTGCATTATCTCAAAAGAAAGACAACCGGTAAATTGGGGTATATGGCTCTCAAGCTTGATATGAGCAAAGCCTACGACCGAGTTGAATGGGAATTCTTGGAGAAAATTATGCATCACCTGGGGCTTGATGAAAAGATGATCCGAATTATAATGTCATGCATGAAAACGATCTCCTACTCGGTTCTTTTAAATGGGCAGCCTGTGGGTAGCATCAAACCTTCAAGAGGTTTACGCCAAGGTGATCCATTATCCCCCTATTTATTCTTATTATGTGCCTTGGGTTTACAGAGTTTACTCCAAAAAGCTGAAGCTAATGATGATATTAGAGGTGTGGCAATTTGTAGAAATGGGCCTTGGGTTTCCCATTTATTTTTTGCAGATGACAATGTGCTTTTTTGCCGTGCTACGAAAGCTGAGTGTCAAAGAATATTGGATGTATTGGCTGTCTATGAAAGGGGTTCAGGGCAAAAAATTAATCGGGAGAAAACCAATATTTTTTTCAGCTCAAATACTCAAGCCCAAGTGAAGTTTCTAATCCAAGCTCTACTGGGGGTTTCGGCTATTCGTCAATATGAGAAATACTTGGGGTTGCCAGCTCTTGTTGGACGGGCTAAGAAATAAAGCTTTGTCTACATCAAGGAAAGAGTTTGGAAGAAGTTACAGGGTTGGAAGGAAAAACTCCTATCTCAAGCTGGAAGGGAAGTTCTTATAAAGGCAATGATCCAAGCCATTCCTACCTATACCATGAGTTGTTTCAAGCTCCCTAAAGGCTTGATAAAAGATTTGGAGGTTTTAACTCGTAAGTTTTAGTAGGGATATAGGGATGGTAGTAGGAAGGTTCATTGGGTCCATTGGAAGAAACTTTGTCAAGATAAGGATATAGGTGGCATGGGGTTTAAGGAGATAGAAAAATTCAATGATGCGTTGTTGGCCAAGCAAGTATGGAGGATGATAAATAACCCCAATTCCCTTTGTTATGAGGTATTTCAAGCAAGATTTTTCCCTACTTGCTCAATCTTTGAGGCGAAGGATTCGAACACAGGGTCATATGCTTGGAAAAGCATCCTTAGTGCAAGAGATGTGATTCGAAAGGGGATGGTGTGGCGTATAGGGAATGGGCAAAACGTTTGAATTAAGGAGGATAGGTGGTTGTTGGGTAGCCCCAGGAGACCCATTATCTCCTTTTTGCCCTCTGTTGCAGCTGAGACAAAGGTTCAAACTCTAATAAATTTGGAGTTGGGAGGGTGAAGAGCTGACCATGTTAATCAACTTTTCTTGCCGCAAGAAGCAACTGCCATATTGGGTATTCCTCTGAGTCATCGTTGTCCTCCAGGCAAAATTGCATGGGGCTGTACTCCTTCAGGTGTTTTTAGTACAAGTAGTGCTTATAAACTCCTAACCTTTGGGGTGGAAGACAGCCAAGCAGAAACTTCAAACCGATCTGCTTAGAAACAGTTTTGGAAGGCAATATGGGGGCTTCGGGTTCCTAATAAGTTTAAGCATTTCATCTAGCGGGCGTGTAATAACGCTCTTCCTACTATGAGTAATCTGTTCCGGAGAAATATCACACCTTCTGATCAGTGTGAGCTTTGTAACCTTTACCCCGAAGATCCGTTGCATGCTATCTGGTTATGCAGAGAAGTGGAGACCATTTGGAGCTCATCCCATCGCTTTAACCAAGCCAATCCCCCCTGACCCCAAAGTTTTAGCGACTTACTCTCCCTTTTTTTACAGGTCACGGATGACTATAGAAAGGAGGTGTTCTCTATGGCAGCGTCGCTGCTGTGGAACCGGCGAAACGCTATTCACTTCGGTAGACCTGTGCGAGCTACAGACCAGATTCTATCAACAGCAGGAAACTTGCTGCAAGATTTCCTGGCAGCCCAACAGATTGAACCGGTCATCCCACCACCCCTACATTGCAACATTGGACCAAACTTGACTTACACTATCATAAAGTCAACTTCGATGCTACAATGTTCAGGGAGCCGCATTTGGCTGGTATTGGTGTTGTTGTTCGAGACTGGAGAGGCGAGTTTGTTGGTGCATTATCTTCCCCAATGTCGCTGACTCACTCAGTTGCTGAAATGGAAGCTCTAGCGTGTCGGAAAGCTGTCGAATTTGCTGCAGAAATTGGAGTACAGAGAGTGATTTTTGAAGGGGACTCAGCTATGGTTATCAATGCTTTAAACCAAAACAATGCTGGTCTTTCATCTTACGGTGTCGTCATAGAAGACATCCGCAGTCAAGCTTTGGTGTTTGAGTCGTGTGTATTTGCCCATACTAATCGAGTTTGTAATTATGTGGCTGATGCTATTGCAAAAAAAAAGCAAAAGCTTTTAGGAGTGCTCAGGTCTGGTTGAACTATCCACTTGATGACATAGTGTCCTTGCTTATGTTTGATGTTCACTGAACTGTTTTTTTTATCCTATTCAATAATAGCCCAGTCTTATAGGCTGGTTTCTCAAGAAAAAAAAAAAAACTATAATTAAATTTATTACATCAAATCAAACTATATTTTAGTAAAGATTGAATAATATTATCCTAAGTGTTTAACAAGACAATATCACCAAAAAAAAAACTAAATATTTATGCATTTAAATACTTAGTAATACAAACTAAGTCTTTAACACTAATAGAGCAAGTAGGGAAGGGCTAAAAAACCTAAACCCATCCTTGCTCCACCTGAGGGTGCAAGGAAAAAATCTTGCCATATTCCCATCCCACCACCGTTGTGGGGTGGTAAAAACATGCACAAGACAGAGTGGATCAAGGAAAAATTGTCATCCCTATTGTGGTATGTGAAAAGAAAAGAAACATTTTTAAAAATTACAAAAATTCTGATATTTTAATGAAATAAAGTTTGAAATAGATAATTTGATATGGATGTTTTGAAAAGTAGTTAGGTAAAATAGAAAAAGTAAGTTTTTGTGCTAAAATAGATAAAAATTTTTGCTTTGAGCTAATGTGAATGCTAAATATGTGGTAATATCATTTTTGTTTATTAATTTGTGAAAGAGGATTTCATTCAAAAATAAAATAGAGCACTAACTATTTGGTAAGTAATTATTAAGTGATATATATATATATATATATATATATATCTATGTGTGTGTGTGCACATGTGCGTGTGTGTTTTATACATACAATAGAATTTCAACTTATAACGTCCAGTGCAATCGGTTTTTAGTATAAGTGAAATTTGAATCTCAAAAGATTTTACCAGGTGTGCTAATTGGAATAGCATACACTCTTTCCCCTCACATTTATTAGATCCCACAAATTAAATTTATAGTTAAATATAAGCTAAATTACAAATTGTATCCTCTAATTTTGACCAAAATTCAATTCAATCTTCTAACTTTAGGGTGTGTTTGTTTTGAGGTGAAATAGGGTGGACGAAAAACTTTAAAGAGAAAATGAGAAGGAAAACTTTTTTGGAGTGTGTTTAGTTGGGTGGGAATGAATGAAAATAAATGGTAGGGCTCAGACATGGTTTTAAAAATCGGACCGGACCGGCCAATTCAACTGGAAACCGGCCATTTGTCCAGTCTAGTTATGGATAAAAATCGAAAATCATCTAAAAATCGGGAAAAATCGGAAACCGGTACAGTTAAACCAGTTTCGCAGATTTTGTGAAGATGCTCTAGAATGGAGTTATTTTGCAGAAATATTACTCTCTTTCTTTCTCAGATCTGGAACTTAGGACGCAATGAAAGGAGGCAGCAAAATGTTGCTTGTTTTTTTCTAGATTTGGAACTTAGTAGTGCTTTGTAAAAATTTTTATGAGGATGTTTCAGTTTCAGGCATGTTGTGTTTTAGTCTTTTAGAAAGAATGAGAGAGAGGGTACACTAGGTAGAGAGATTGAGAGAGCCAGAGAAGTGAGGCCGTGGAGACTAGAGAGTAGAGACGTTTAGGTTGATGGATATTTTTTTGTTGTATTTGACTATTTGTTTTGTTGGGTAGTGAACTGTAACCTCCTTCATCTCTTTAATTTGGCACGATTTTAATTTGGCACAAGTAAAATCAATCTCATTGGTCAAATAAAATTAAAAGGAAAGTTTTAATAAATACCCTCCTTCTAGTCTTCCTTAACTTACGAGTAAATAACTAAATAATTCAAATTATTCCAAAATATTACTCATTAATATGGGAGAGAATCAAGGATTGGTGATAGAGCATTTAATAAATTATATTGAAGTTTGAAACTTGAAACTTGTTTTTTGGGAGTGCGTATTCCGGTGGAGTCAAGGGAGAATATGTGTATTTCTTTTTTCTTTTTTTAGAAACATATGTGTGTATTTGTGGTGTAATAAAGTAGGGTGAGCTTTTCTTAACTAAAATAAATAAATAAATGAAAAAAAAAAGGGTATGGTGAGCTAGGTTTTAATTATTGGATAGCTGACCATCTTTTACAATTCCACATTGCCTCTTTTCTTTTCTTTTCTTGTATTTGGTACATTCATCTTTATTAAAGGAAAAACCATAAATCCTATTAATTTTTGGGAACGATTTATTAAATCCATTTATTCACTCTTAATCTTTATGATATTTTCAAATGAACATTAAACTTTCTTTATTTAAAACATTTAGTTTTGGATATAATGAAACTGTGAACCAATTTTTGGTTTTATTGGAGGATTATTATCTCAATGGTTTAAGAATAATTACTATATAATATTTATATTTAGTTACAATTTGTTTTTTTTAATATTCTTAATAATATGTGAAAAATTACATAAAATTATATATATATTTTTTAACTAAACATAATTAGTTGTAAACTTATTTTAATAATTTGAAAATTATTAATTAAATATTAATAACATCACCAGTTCGACCACTGGTTGACCTTGATCTGACCAGAAAACTGGTAATCAGTCATTTTTCTAATTCTTTCACCGTACCGGTTTTTAAAACTATGGGTTCAGATGTTTTCTTTCTAGGCCCACTAAAAAATTTTCTCTCCAAAATGGAGTGAAAACTGAAGGGAGAAAATGAAATTGCTTAATGGACAAAAATGTACTTATGCACTTACACATGGACAATTCGTCTAGTTCCTTTTCTTTTTTTTCTTTTTTTTTTTCTTTTTCTTTTTTTTTTTCTTTTTCTTTTTTGTGCTTTCCTGAGCACGTTGCCTCTTCCCTTTTTCTTTTCTTTTTTTCCTTTTCCTTTCCTAAACGTTACCCTTTTTTTTTTATTCCTTAGGTTGCAGGTGTGATAGTTGTTTTGTTTTTCTTCTTCTTCTTCTTCTCTTTCTTTTTTTTTTTTTTTTTTTGAACTAGAAATGTTTTTTTTTTTTTGAGACATGATTTTTTTTTGGGACATCATTTTTATTTTTTAATAAATTGGGTGATTATTTTTTTTTTTTTGGTTGTTTGTCACTTTTTTGTTTTAATTGGTCATTATTTTTTAACAAGAGTGTATGAGTAAATTTATATAAACTCACTTTTTCCATCCCTCCACTTTTCCACTCCCAACTAAATAAAAATGAGAAAAACTAAAATTTTTTCTATCGTTTCATTTTTTCATTCTCTCACCATTTTTTATTCTCCTAATTTTCTACCCCTCCCACCAAACAAACCCTTAATTTCGTTCAATTCAATTCTTTAACTTTGATTTTCTTCTTCACCATTGTTGGTTGAGAGATTATGCTAATGCCTAAGTGACATTGTTTTTATTTATTTTTTAAAATTTATAATTTAAAAAAAAAAAAAACTGATTTTTTTTTTATTTAAAACAAAAGTCGGTTTGGATATTATTTTTAGGACTAGAATTTCCTGCACAAAAACCAGCAGCAACTGCTGCAAACAAAGACAGATGTCAAAAAAATAAAGAAACACATATGCAAGGGTTTGAACCAGACAGCACCAGTCCCACAGGCCAAGCCTCTCTCTCTTGCCATCATTGTTGCTTCGATGAACCAAATCTCTGAACCTCCATAGCTTCGAGAACCCAGTAGAGTTACTCTTCTTGCAAAGCTCCATTGACGCCGACGAAGAAGACCCATCTCGCTCTTCAACAAGCAACTTCTCAACGATGGCCGGAGACTCAATGAATTAACCTTAGACCTCAAATCTCCGTCGTAACCGCCTCCGAACAAAAGATATCGGTTAAATATCGGAAATATCGGCCGGATCTGACTGTTAACGAAAACATCGTCAGCCGATATCGGCGACCCATCTGGATTCATACAAGAAAACGAAAACTTTTCCTCTTCTTCTTCTTCTTCTTCGTGTTCTTTCTCTTCTTCATCTTCAAGTTTCGGCTTCTTCTCATCCAAAATCTCGGGTTTGAAGCTTATTTCATTTTCTGGCAGCTCAAAAGCGTCGAGCTTGTTAAAATCTCCGCCTCCTTTATCGGTGACATCAGAGTACAAATAAAAAGTCGGAGACAACAATAAAACCGAACCCTCAAGCGTTTTTCCTTAGAAATCCTGCACATGGAGGAGGACGATGAGAGAGAGGAGAGAGGAGAGAGGCGGAGGGGCTTGGGCTTGCGTGGGACTGGTGCCATTTGGTTCAGATGAAAGAGAGAGAAGTTGTTAATGCACATGACCTTGCATATGTGTTTCTTTATTTTTTTGACCCCGGTCCCTGTTTGCAGGAGATGGTGCAGGCTTGTGTGTAGGAAATCATTGCTTTTATTTTTATATTAAAAAATAGGTCGAAACCGGTTCTACAATCATCAAATTCCAATTTTTTTTTCTTTGTTTGTTTCTTGGGAAAGTGTGGTTTAAAAATTTTCATACTTCAAAACCTTTGAAGATGGAACCATTGCGGTGGTACCCGTACACCTGACCACCTTTGTAGGCTCCACATAGTAGATGATCCTTGTTGGTTTTTAGTGTGGACGTCGATAAGTTGAATCAAGCTGTTATCCTATTTCTCTATTATTGGCTTTGGACCCAGCCCAAATGTTCAGTCCATGGTCGGGTATCAGGTCCCTCCTTTTTTTTTTTTTTTTTTTTTTTTTTTTTTTTTTTTTTTTTTTTTTTTTTTTTTTTTTTTTTTTTTTTTTTTTTTTTTGAGCTTTGGATTCTTCTATAGTATCATGCTACTATTTAAAAGGCTTTCTTTATTTGAGATCTTCAAGACTTCAATTTAGATGTTCAAAATATTTTCGAATTCATCAGTTTTTAATGCTTAAATTATAGGGTTTAACATGTAAAATTAGTAATTTAAAAACTCCTAATTTTTAGCTAAATTACAAAAAAAAAAACAGTTTTTCCTTTCACCTCTACATTTTTCTCTTACTAATACAACTTCTTCTTTTTTGAAAAAAATAATAAATAAAACAGCTTTTCTTTTTCCACAAACGTACTAAACTGTTTTTTTTTTCACCTCCATATTTCTCTCTCACATTAGTAGACAAGTACTAATACAACTTGTTCTTAGAATAAAAAATAAAATAAAACTTTCATAAGTAAAACATGTAAATCCAAAAAAAAAAAAAAATAGAAAGCCTCATCGCATGCGCAAAGCACTTGTGATGAGAATAGTTCCTTATAAAATTAAACCTCCAAAATTAATAATGTTTAGATTTTGGATTTTGGATTTTACTACTAATTTAATAAAACAAATTAATTATTCAACACCAAAAGTCAAAGTTATATGATAAAAACAACGAAATTAATTAAAGTTTCAATAATAAGTTCTAATGAGCTCAACTTGTAAAATAATGAAATTAAAAAGGGATGGAATTATACGAAAGTCAAAAGATCAGCATGCTTCGTAAACTGTGATAAGATAAGTTGATCAACCCAAGCCCCAAGTCCCAATGATAGAGTTAAGCTTAGGTCCAGTGTATGTATGTGTTGTATCAGGTCTAGTGCACTAATATATTGAACTTGAGCAATATCCAACTATATAATGTCTTTTGCCTATCTACTTTTTTAGTATAATTTTCAACAAACTCTCGATAATTTTTCAATCACATTTAAATATTATTTTTTATGACTATATTTTAGTGTTTTTAGTGCATCTTTACAAACTTTCTAAGTCAACAAATTGTTTTGTTCATTTACAGTACTCTTCACAAAAAGAGAGTGACCGTACATAAGCAAAAACAAAAAGATTTGCTATTTTGTCGATACTATTGTAGTGCATTTTTCAACAAACTCTCAATAATTTCTCAATCACATTTAAATATTTTTTTTTATGACTACGTTCTAGTGTTTTTAGTGCATCTTTACAAATTTTTTAAACTAAAATCCAAAACTGATCCTCTAACTTTCTTCAGATTTCATTTCAGTCCTTTAACTTTACTTTCGTTCATTTTAGTCCTCTAAGTTTCAGACTTATTCAATTAAGACATTTCCGTTAACTTTTGTTAAAAATTTTTGAAAAAACAAATATGGAAAATATTTTTCAATCGTTAATTGAATTTTTTTAATTAAAAAATTTGAAGAAAAATTTATAAAATTGAAAAATTAACCACAACATATAACAAAAGTTGATAAAAAAAGAAACCTTAATTGAATAAACTTGAAAATTAGAGGACTGAATTGAACAAAAGCAAAGTTAGAGGAT
Source organism: Quercus gilva (assembly GCA_023621385.1). Lineage (NCBI taxonomy): Eukaryota > Viridiplantae > Streptophyta > Magnoliopsida > Fagales > Fagaceae > Quercus > Quercus gilva. The sequence continues at coordinate 41,017,238 of CM042481.1, forward strand.
TAAAATGAAATTTAAAGAAACTTAGAGGGTCAGTTTTGCATTTTACCCAATTTTTTAAGTCAACAAATTGTTTTGTTCATCTACAATACTCTTCACAAAAAGAGAGTGACTATACATAAGCAAAAACAAAAAGATTTGCTATTTTGCAGATACTATTGTACACTTGTACATGATTTTCAATGCCTTATTTCCTATTTTGCCAATGATTTTGGTTATAGCTCTTTTATTGGAGATACTATTAAGAGCAATTACATCAGCTTGTGCATAAATGTGCAAAATGAAAAAAGCAACTACTTTTACACAATTTGAGTAAAAAATCACCCACATCAGCAGGTGTAAACTTGTGTATAAATACACAATTGTTACAGTAACCGTACATATATGTACAGTTAGAGCAACCACATCAGCTTATGCATAAGATTACTTCTATTTTACACTTAAAACCTACTTTTCCTATTTTACACCCTCATTTTTACAAAACATATAAAATAGTTTATCTATTTTACAAGATATTTCAATAAAATATTCATTTTTCTCAAATTTTTTATTATTTCTCTCAACTACCAATATGCTCTCTCTCTTTACCCTTTTTTTTTTTTCTTTTCTGATTTGTGCCCTCTCTCTATACCCATCTCTCTACCCATTTCTCTTATCCTCTAGAACCTTCTCTCAGCTCTAACCCCTGAAGCTTTCTTAAACAGACCTCCATGGCCTCTGAGCACCCACGCCACCACAGGCAGTGGTCCGACCCTAAGCTCACCGAGCCCTCTATCTCCCACTCTAAACCTGAGCCCTCTCTATAATCTCTGAATCTCTCATGGCAAGCTTCCACCATCTCCGATCCTCATCACCACCACAGATGGTGGTTTCACATCTTAAAGGAAACGGACTGCCACCACTTCAGGGATGCTCATCCCCTCTCTGCATCTTAGTCTAACCCGAGACCAACAAACACATCTCTTCTGAACCCGAATCAAGATCTTACCGATACTTTCTACTCTTAAACCACTCTCCGATCTACAAGCCTTGAACGACGCGTGAACCACAAGAAGTCAAGCACCGATCGTTCCAATCAAGCACCAATCTATCTCTCTGTTGGTTTATCTGTGTGGGTGTGTTTGTGTGTTGATTTGTCTGTGTGAATGTGTTTATGTGTGGGTGTGTTTGTGTGCATCTGAGGAAAAAGAAGATAAAGAGAGGAAAGTCACTGAGTTCGTTGTGCACGGAGAAGAGAGAAAAAAAAAGGTACGAACGGAAATTAATAAAATAATAAATACACATGCTACAATAACCATGCATATATGCCTGGTTATTGTAGCAATTGTGCATAAATGTACAATTATGCACAAGCTGGTGTGGGTGTTTTTTTGCTCAAATTGTGTAAAATTAGTCACTTTTTCTATTTTGCACAATTATGCCCAAGCTGATATGGTTACTCTTACTGTAGCATGTGTATTTATTATTTTATTAATTTCACGTTCGTACCTTTTTTTTCTCTCTCTTCTCCGTGCACAACGAACTCAATGACTTCTCCTCTCCTCATCTTCTTTTTCCTCAGATGCACACAAACATACCCACACACAAACATATTCACACAGACAAAACAACACAGAGATACACAAACACACCCACACATAAACAAACCAACAAAAAGATAGATCAGTGCTTAACTGGAACAATCGGTGCTTGTTTGGTACTTGTGGAACGACCGGTGCTTGACTGGAATGATCGGTGCTTGTGAGTCTTGTTTGATCGGTGCTTGTGGGTGAGAGCGGCGATATTGGAGAGGTGTGTTGAAAAGTACGAGGCTTAACGGAGTAGTAGAAAAAGCCATTAAGCCCAGTTTGGTTGTTCTGAAACTAGTGGGCTTGGTAGTTGGAAAGAGTTCTTTTTTCGATTATTGTATATGGTTGTTGTGGTTGTTGTTGTAGTTGTTGCTGATGGAGTGCGATCTGGGTTGATGGGTCAAGAAAAAGACTTAAGAGGTTGGATTGGTAAGTGGGTAGTGGAGCTTGGTTCGTGGATAACCGATGAAGAAGTCTGGGGCCCCACCACCCGTGAACCCCAATGCCATGTTTTTTGTGATTATTTGGGCTAGTAATTTTTGAGAAAGAATGAAATAAGGTAGAAGAGAGAGAGAGAGAGAAAGGTGATCTATGTTCAAAAATGGGTATAGAGATAAATAAAGAGATGGGTATATAGAGAGCAACAAATCATAAAAAATAAGTAAATAGAGAGAGCACATATAGAGGGTAGTTGAGAGAAATAAAAAAAAAAAGAATGAATATTTTAATAAAATATTTTATAAAATAAATAAATTGATGTAAATATTTTATAAAAATTAGAGTGTAAAATAAAATAAAATTAAATTAAATATAAAATCGACGAAATCTTATGCACTAGCCGACGAAATTGCTCTAAAGATGCCATTTTGAAAGTTCGAACTACAAACTTCGAGGCTCGTGGATCAGAAGATTCAGAACCCACACCTCTTACATGGATCCACAGGCACGAGAGATGAGTAGCTCCGAGCAAACTCACCCGAATCCGATAACCCATCAAGAAGAAGATGAAGAAGAAGTGGGAAAACTGGCGGTCCGATTAGCAAACGCGGTGATTCTTCCGATGGTTCTGAAGTCAGCCTTGGAGCTCAACATCATTGAAATAATCTCAGACGCGGGCGCCGGCGCGTTCCTCTCACCTTCGGAGATTGCGGCTAAGCTGCCCACCAAGAACCAGGAAGCGCCGATTCTGCTGGACCGGATGCTTCGGCTCTTGGCTAGCTATTCCATCCTCAAGTGCACGCTCCGAACCAGAGGAACAGACGGAGAGACTGAAAGATTGTATGGTGTGGGACCCATTTGCAAGTTCCTCCTTAAGAACACAGATGAAGGCTCTGTTGCTCCTCTCTTCTTGTTGCATCACGATAAGGTCTTCATGGAGAGCTGGTAATTATTGATTAATCCCATGTTTTCTCATTCTGGTTAATAGTTTTTATCATATTTATAAACTCTGTCAATTATGCTTTTCAGGATTAAAAAAAAAAAAAAATTGGTTCTTTAGTAGTTTAGTTCAAAATGTTAGCACATGTTAATAAACATGAAAAAAAGTAAAAGTGATCATTTGGGCTATGTGGTATATATGGTTGATGCATAACTGAAATGACCTATACAAAGTGATCACTGTATATAGTGATTATAAATGAATTTATAACTCATACTATTGTCGTCGAATTCTATTGGTTTTTTTTTTTTTTGGTGGTACTAATGTGTTCTTAAAATGTGTCAATTATGCTTTTCGGGGGTAGTTTCTTTAGTAGTTTCGTTGAAAATGTTATATTGCACATGTTAAAAAAAATTAAGTGATTTGAGCCATGTGGTATTAATTATACATGGTTGATACTTGATACATAACTGAAATGACCTATACAAAGTGTTCGTCGTATATAATGAGTGTAAATGAATTTATAACTAGCACTATTATGCTCAAATTCTATTGATATATATATATATATATATATATATATTTTTGGTCTACTCCTGTATACTCTGCAGGTGTACTCCTCGAAGAACTTTGAATTATTAAGAATTCGAATGTCTAATCTAATGTGTTTTAACTTATTAAATTTTATGGTAGGCTTATTGAAGAGTCATGAATTTACGCAGGTACCACTTGAATGATGCCATACTAGAAGGAGGGATTCCCTTTAACAGGGCCTATGGGATGACAGCATTTGAATACCCTGGAACGGATCAAAGGTTCAACAGGGTATTCAACCAGGCTATGTCGAACCACACTACGATGATGATGAAGAAGATACTTGATGTGTACAAAGGGTTTGAAGGCCTTAAAGTGTTGGTTGATGTGGGTGGTGGAATTGGAGTTACCCTTAACATCATCACTTCAAAATATCCTCAGATTAAGGGCATCAATTTTGATCTGCCGCATGTTGTATCTGATGCACCTTCTTATCCAGGTAGTGTATTGGTTCTTTCTTTGACTTGGGTGTTAAAGATACTTTAAGGTGTAAACAAAAATAAATATTGGTTTCTGTCATTCTTTGTTCATGTGTTTGATGATTGTCCCCTGACTCGATATCTGTTGCTATGAGTGTCGTCGTTAAGATAATAGTTATCCCATGACTCACTCAATGTATTTGGCTAAGTATTCTCATGCTTATAAGTCAAATATGCCATTGATGGGGGTTTGCTGATTCAGTTTTGAAGTAGGGAGAAGCTTGAGTTTTGTTGGGAACTTGGTTTTCTGATTTAGTTCTAAGTAGTACTAGTCTGGCTTGTAAACTCAATGCTAGTTGTGTTTGTGTTGTGGTTGTTTCTAAGCTTGTTTCCCTTTGCTTAGTTGAGGTACTCTCTGGGCTTGTCTTGGGGGTTGTAGCTTTCTTGTTTTTTTTTTTTCTGATGTATTTCAGACCTTAGGTCTGGTGGGATGCTGTTGTTGTTGCTGGTTTCCAGCTTGTGCTTTAAAAATAATTTCTTTATTATCAACCAAAAAAAAAAATGCCATTGATGTCTTTATTTTAGAAATAAAGCTGTCCCATGACTCATATATGTTGCCAAACAACCATGATGGCCCTCTATTTTTCACTTCTTGACCAGTGATAAACGCGAACTTCTGGTTTGATCAAATGTTTGCAGCTCTAACTTTTTCAAAAGCATGTCATGGTGTAGGTGTGGAGCATGTGGGGGGAGATATGTTCAAAAGCATTCCAAAAGGAGATGCCATTTTCATGAAGGTAAGTCTTTATGATTCTGTCAATTCTTTTCACTGAGCTTTGTAGATTTACTTTGTTGTTCAAACCAAATAACCATCTCATTAATGTTATGGAAGCTAAAATAAAATTTAAAGACCAACATTACATTATGATTCTAGGATAAGGATTACTAACATGGTAGGTTGGTGTGTGGAGTCATAAAGAGACTATTGTATGAAACCTCACAACCCCATACCATGCCATAACCATGGCCTTGATTGTGGGGAGTTTTCCTTGCTTGAGCATGAGAGAGAGAGACATTTCCCCATATAGATGGTTCTCTCTCTCACTCTCATCATTTTGATGTTGTATTTTATATATGCAGTAATTTTGGCAACAATGCAACCATGCCCACAAAAAAAAAAAAAAAATTCTTTGTTCTCCAATATCTTAGAACTTGAAATTTGCAGTGGATACTCCATGACTGGAGTGATGAGCATTGCTTGAAACTTCTCAAAAATTGCTGGAAAGCTCTTCCAAACTCTGGGAAGGTGATCCTTGTGGAATACATTCTTCCCGTGGTTCCTGAGAATAATGTTTCATCCAATATCGTCTTTGAGATAGATTTGTTCATGTTAGCTCAAAACCCAGGAGGAAAAGAAAGGTCTCAAAAAGATTTTGAGGAACTAGCTGTAAAATCTGGATTTTCAGGCTGTGAGGTCATATGCTGTGCTTACAACGGTTGGGTTATGGAGTTCCACAAGACAGCAGATCAATAATTTGCTAGTTTAACTTTTTCTTTTGTTTTGCTATTGCTATTTGTAGCTTATTTTAATGTCCAACACCTTTGGTCTCAATAAATTGACTGTTGCTCCCTTTTCAACTATGTTAAACTTTTCAGTTGTAACTTGTAAGTGATACTTAGTTTGTCATTTGTTGTTGTTGTTTTTGTTGGTAGAATAATTGAAGTGACTATAGTAGGTATAATAATCTCTTGTAAAAGCACAAATGCACAATGATGAGGGTTTTTTTTTTTTTTTTTTTGAAGATAAGAGGAATGATGCCATTTGCTTTGTGTCAAGTCCGGTTTATCCTTGTTTTTGCAATATAGTCTGCGGCCCCCAAACAACACCCCCCCCCCCCCCCCCCCCCCCCCCCCCAAAAAAAAAATGGCATCTAAAATTAAAAAAGATGCATAAATGTGCCTTTACATGGAGATACAACGTTATCATTCAAGGAAAATAAAGTAATCTTCTGTAGTCCTATGTTTTTGTTCCTATTGCACTGCAAATGTTAATATTTCTGTAGCACATTTTAGCTGCATTGTACTTTAAGGTAACTTCAAGGCTTCTTCTCGCTTTAGCCTTAAGGTGGTCTTGAATTGAGATGCTATCCGACTTTGTGTTGGTTGTAGGCTCAGAGTGCCTCACCAAGAGGAAATTACCTAGGAAGGACAGGTGTGGATTCAGGTTCAAGTGCGGATGCAGTGCAGTAAGACGGCAATTTTTGAGAAAGTAGGACATGAGTGCAGCAAAATACATTTATTAATTAATTATTAAATATATTTTTATTTATATTTTTTATATATTATTAAGATTTTTTTTTCAAATAATGTTAAAAAATATATATCAATTTAAGAGCAATAATGGATAATAAAGTGAATATATAACTATTAAATGATAAATCTATAATAATTATAAATCTATATTTTTGCCAATATATTAAATTAAGTTTTTTTTTTCTTTTTTTAATAAATATTTCCACCCATATCAGGTCCTATTTCGTACTGTTTTGAACCGAATTAGGCAACATCGAAAAAAAAAAATTGTCGGTGGACGCGCGTCCATGCAAATCTGACTTAGGTGCGCCAACCAAATCGACGCACCCGGGCTTCCTTGGAAATTACCCAGTCGTGAGATGATTGTAACATGTGAAATCAGAAGTCTTAATGTTAAGATCGGCTTTGATCTACTTTAAACTACATTGATCGTTGCTAAACATAGAATTTAAATATTATATTCAAGACTAAACAAAGAACAACTATGCGACTTTCATGCAATACTTAATGTAGGGACATCTTTTGTAATGGACTCTAGACAATAGAATTTGTAGAGCATGGGTAAAAAGGCTAGGCACTAACAATGCAATGAGAATGTGCTATTAAAATTCCTAGGAGTATTAAGAAAGGACTAGAGTTTTTCAGGGTCTTCGCTGTGATTTTGATAAAGCACCGGAGAGGGTCTTAGCTGTCTATGAGGATTTTCTCTTCTTCGGCTCAGTCCGAGAACCCTCTTTCCCCCTTTAACTGGCCAGGAAAATTCCCCATATTTAAAGGGAATATTTTTGTTTATATAGCCTCGTTTCAGTTAATCTTAATCGTCCATTTGTCGGTTATCTGAACTCTCTGCATAAGGACTGTCCCATCATCTGCTTTTACAGGTTTTATGTTAGTTTTCAGCCGTCTTTGCAAGATTTCTATTAGTTGGAGTGACCAAGGCACCTGGGCTCGCTGGTCACATCACCGTTAAAGCGGTCAGAATGTTGGTGGGATATGTTTAAGGGATGAGGGATATTCTCCCTTTATCAATCGTTGGTGCGCCAAGGAAGTGGGCGTCCTCGGTGAGGCCTTTGGACATCTTGGGTCTCTTCCCTTCTGTCCTCGGCACGGGCCTTAGGCCGGATATAGTGGGTCAGGGTGGTTGGTACTTGGTGCCCCACAATAGCCTCTCAAAATTCTGCTGCACGTCCCCTTGAGCGGGGAGGAGGATTTTGACTTCCTCGGCGTATGTTCGTGCTCTGCCGAGCCTTACCTCTTCGTTATTGTTATCGTTATTTTAGTTGTTTTTGCGACTTTCTTTTGGTGCAAAAGGCCTGTCCGAGGAGTATTTCCTTGTTAGTTCCTCTAGGAGAGGTAGGATTAAATCCTGTGGTGCTTTTAATGCTAGTCTTCGCTTGGTTTTTGTTCCTAGTAAGGTTTATCGTTTAATGCCCAAAGATTGGTTTTTGCCGAAGGTTTAGACCCGTGGTTAGCATAGAGACCCTGGTTCTGCTTGTCGCGTATGTCGCCCTATAGAGACTGATTTTCGCACAGGCTTCGGTCCGAAGACCATGCAAGACTTTGACTCTGTCCAACACTTAATTTTCTTATTCGAAGTAGCCGGTTTCACCAGAGGCTAATGTCCGAAGACCATGCAATGCCTAGGTTCCGTCCAGTAATTTTAAGTTTGTTAGTTTCCCCAAAGGCCGGTGTCCGAGCACCATACAATGCCTTGGTTCTGTCTAACACTTAATTTTCTCGACTAAAGTAGCTGGTTTCCCCAGAGGCTGGTGTCCGAAGACCATGCAATGCCTTGGTTCCATCCAGTACCTAGTTTTCTTATTTTAAGTTTGTTAGTTTCCCCAGAGGCTAGTGTCCGAGAACCATGCAATGCCTTGGTTCGGTCCAGTACCTAGTTTTCTTATTTTAAGTTTGTTAGTTTCCCCAAAGGCTGGTGTCCGAGCACCATACAATGCCTTGGTTCTGTCTAACACTTAATTTTCTCGTCTGAAGTAGCTGGTTTCCCCAGAGGCCGATGTCCGAAGACCATGCAATGCCTTAGTTCCGTCCAGTACCTAGTTTTCTTATTTTAAGTTTGTTAGTTTCCCTAGAGGCTGGTGTCCGAGGACCATTCAATACCTTGGTTCTAACTCTTCATTCCCAGTTCGAAGTAGCTGGTTTCCCCAGAGGCTTGAGTCCGAAGACCATGCAATGCCCAGGTTCTGTCCAGTACCCAGTTCGAAGTATCTGGTTTCCCTAGAGGTTTGAGTCCGAAGACCATGCAATGCCCAGGTTCTGTCCAGTACCCAGTTCGAAGTAGCTGGTTTCCCTAGAGGCTTGAGTCCGAAGACCATGCAATGCCCAGGTTCTGTTCAATACCCAGTTCGAAGTAGCTAGTTTCCCTAAAGGCTTGAGTCCGAAGACCATGCAATGCCCAGGTTCTGTTCAGTACCCAGTTCGAAGTAGCTGGTTTCCCCAGAGGCTTGAGTCCGAAGACCATGCAATGCCCAGGTTCTGTCCAGTACCCAGTTCGAAGTAGCTGGTTTCCCCAGAGGCTTGAGTCCGAAGACCATGCAATGCCCAGGTTCTGTCTAGTACCCAGTTTTCTCATTTTATTTATTATTTTATCTATTTATCCGTAGCCGTTTAACTGTACATTGCTATAATTTACAATAAGCATTAAATAAATATACTTTTAAGCAAAGTAATAATAAATGCGGGCTGGAGTTGGTGGAGGATAGGACTTTGGCTTGTTCCGCCTCTTCGTTTAATGGGACTATTCTGATTACGAGGCGTCTCCTGGGTTGTTCAAGTAACGTGTTGTGACGCTTTGGTGCCTTCTCGTTAGTGAGGCGCTGCATCATTAATGTTAGTCGTGGATCTGAGAGGATCTAACGGCTAACAAGCTCCTTGGAACTTAGGGTGGTATTATTGCCTCCAGAAATCTCTCCCTGGGATTTATGGCAGGCTGGCCCTCACCGATATTCCGCCTTCTATATAAGGCGTTTCTAGGGCAACCTTCTTCTTCACACTTGACAAACACTCGTCCTAAATTTCTCCCAAAAAATACTACCCAAAGGTTCTGCCAGACATAGCCATTTGAACCCCTTCGAATGAATTGGCCCTGGGAAAGGGGGGTCCCGGGGATGCACAGCCCCCGTCAGGAGCCGAGGATGGCACTCCGACCCTGGACGTCTAGTTAGGGTTGGGGTAGGAGAGATTCGAAGATTCTCCTTCTTTTCAACCTAATCGGAGACGGAGCCCTCCTCGCTGTCTGGAGGAGGATCCATAGAGAACGTAATCTCCCTCCCTTGGGTTTGGGTCCCTGACCCTCCAAGCTAGCTACGATGAGGGTGGGAGGGAAACTAGGCGGAACCCAGAAATGGAACCGTCCTATGCCGCGGCCTTTTCCGCCTTCCATGCAGCTCTTTTTCCCTCTTTTCCCTTTTATCTCTTCTATTTCCTCTTCTCTTCCTTCACCCCCAGCCTTCTTTTTTCTATCTTTTGTTCCTCTGCCAACTTTCTTTTCGATCTTTTGTTCCTCTACCAGCTTTGTTAGCCGTCTGGATCTTGTAGTTAGTTTTAGAACAAACCCCACGGGCATCGCTTGTAAAAGATGTAACTTTTTCTTCATATATTAATAAAGAAGTAGACTTGTTTTGCATATATTTTTTTACTTTTCGCATACTCTTGTTCTTGCGATTGCTGACTTTCAAATGAATGTTGTTGCTGTAGATTGTACTGTTTTGGTGTTTTGTTTTTGAAAGCCTTGCTCTTGATTTCTTTACACCGACCACCGCACTTGCTAGCGCACACATCCTTTTCCCACAGATGGCGCCAATTGTAGGGACATCTTTTGTAATGGACCCTAGACAATAGAATTTGTAGAGCATGGGTAAAAAGGCTAGGCATTAACAATGCAATGAGAAGGTGCTATTAAAATTCCTAGAAGTATTAAGAAAGGACCAGAGTTTTTCAGGGTCTTCGCCGTGATTTTGATAAAGCACCGGGGAGGGTCTTAGCTGTCTATGAGGATTTTCTCTTCTTCGGCTCAGTCCGAGGACCCTCTTTCCCCCTTTGACCGGCCAGGAAAATTCCCCATATTTAAAGAGAATACTTTTGTTTATATAGCCTCGTTTCAGTTAATCTTAACCGTCCATTTGTCGGTTATCTGAACTCTCTGCATAAGGGCTGTCCCATCATCTGCTTTTACAGGTTTTATGTTAGTTCTCAGCCGTCTTTGCAGGATTTCTATTAGTTGGAGTGACCAAGGCACCTGGGCTCGCTGGTCACATCACCGTTAAAGCGGTCAGAATGTTGGTGGGATATGTTTAAGGGATGAGGGATATTCTCCCTTTATCAATCGTTGGTGTGCCGAGGAGGTGGGCGTCCTTGGTGAGGCCTTTGGACGTCTTGGGTCTCTTCCCTTTTGTCCTCGGCACGGGCCTTGGGCCGGATATAGTGGGCCAAGGTGGTTGGTACTTGGTGCCCCACACTTAACTTCAAGGAAATAGATTCGATGCTAAGTTAAGCTAGTTTGTAAAAAAATATTAATTTATGAAGGGAAACTTACTTCACCACCAATCATGGAATTTTTTTTTTTTTTTTTTTTTAAATTTTGTGAAGCTTGAAATTTTATCAAGCACTAGCATAATGAATTACATTGTGTGCAGGAGCTACCTCAATCATACATGGGTAGTCTTCTATCCAAGTTTCATAACTTGAAATGCCTTTAGCGTATTGAGCTAAGATATGTGCTGGTTTACTTCCTTGTCACTTGATATGAGAAAATACACCGATCAGAAACAATGTAGTTTAGCTGCAATACCATAGATGAATGTACGACACTCCGATACCCAGCCTAACGATACCTTAGACCTTAACTCAATAGTACGGCCCATGGGCCCAATCTCTCTCTGTTCGCAGAACCTTCCCAAACCCACAAATGCAATGAACCCGTGCTTCGTAGGACTTAGAAGCCCGAGCAGGCAACCCGCAATGGCACAATCCTTGCTTCACTGCCTGGTCCATGTTCGGCGAACCACCCCAAGCACGAAGAAGGATGTTTGGATACGCTACCCCTCGTATGCACGGCAGTGCCCTGGGGAGTATCGCTGTTAGGAGTATTCTTTGGAATGGGAACCAGTTCCAATGCCACTCCTACCATACTCCACCAAACGCCCACTTAGCTACAATAATATTGGACCTTCTTCCCCACTAACTCTGTGAGTAATCATGATTCTTCCACAAATTTGAGGCTATAAATATGAAAAACAAAAAGAGGAAGAAGGTTGTTGAGAGGCATTGGAGGCAACTTATAGTTAAGAGTAACGGAGTAATAAAAAGGATAAGGAGAGAATTCAGAGGTTTGAGAGGTTAAGTTGGATCTCTAAGTTAGAATCGCCCAGAGTAGGAAATCCTAAGCCCATGTTACAAATAGATTGTAAGCCCAAGCGAGGATCGGCCCATCAACCTTCAGGCTTCTACAATGACAAAGGACATTGCTAAGCACTAGTTGTATCTGACAAGGAATTTTTGTATACTATCAACAAGTCACACTAAGATAATGTCCCTAATTCCCATATCCCAAGCAAAACAAACCCCTTCTTCCATAGTCTTCACCTTTAACTCTAGAGTGCCCATTGGTACAGAAATCTTTTTCTCAACGTTGCTATCACACAAATTTTATGATCCCAAATTACCAGACTAGTTCCATTTTCCTTGAATTGTTCAAACACACCTGCATCAACATTAACCTTATACCATGGCGGTTTTGGAGGTTGCCAATAGACCTCCTCCTCCATTGTTACATCTTGCAACCGGAAGTTGGCCACTTGAAAGTCTTCCAAGTAAGCCTTTGCATGACCTAAGCGTGATTAGCTACCTATCATTTAATTGATGTTATTGCCAACTGAGGACTAAGAGAGCAGGTAGTTTCTGCCAATTAAAAAAATATCTGTGAATTGTTGACATAGGTTCATAAATTTTTATATTTTGGGGGAAGGTGCTACCGTGTTAGACCAACCACATTAGCATGTGTAAACTCTTACAAAATAGAAAAGGTTATCCATTTTACACATTTTGACCCAAAAAAACACCCATGTCAGTGGGTGTAAAATTGTGCATTTATGCACAATTGCTATAGTAACCGTGCATATATGCACGGTTACTGTAGCTCTTGCATTTATTATTTTACATTTTTTTTTCTCTCTCCTCACCTCACTCTCTCATTTTCAGCTTCTACTCTCACCTCTCTCTCTTTTATCTTTGGTCCCTCAGTCCAGCCTCACCGACATGATTAGTACAGAAAGGAGAAGAGATGACATCTCGACCTGAGTGATGACATCTCAGCTCGGTGAGGCCAATCATGGAGGCTTTTCCAGTACCGAATTGGGCCTAATCGATGACATCTCGGCCCTAGAGAATCGGAACCACGGCGAAGCTCATTACTACCTGGACCTCCTTTAAGGTCTCGAACTCTAGTGCCTCTTCCGGTGTCGTGACCCATCGTGGGTTTTGGCGGACCATGCTTACGCTGTTGAGGTCTGACATTTTTTTTGGTCTTGATTTTCTGTGGGGTTTAGGGATAGTGAAAAAAAGAAGGACCGAGACAATAAGGGTCTAGAAGCTCCAAAAAATGAGTAAGGAAAAGGGGTTGATGGTGGTTGAGAATGGATTTTCTATTTTGGATTTTTTTTTTTTATTGTTTGATTAGTTTGGATTTTCTGTTTGATCAGTAGGTTTTGGGGTGATGGTGGCTAAGTGGGTTGATGGTGGTGGCTGGGTAGGTGTGGATTGATTTGAAGATGAATATTTTATTTGAATAAATGTGTATAATAGATAAACTGATGTGAATATTTTGTAAAAATGGGAGTGTAAAATAGAAAAAGTAGATTTTAAATGTGCAAATTTACAAAATTTTTGCATTTACTGATGTGGATGCTCTTAGGCACCCTACAATATAACGGTTACCAGTTACCTTATTGCTATTTGGGTAGTATCAATTTTTTTTATCATGTGTTAGTATTTTGGATTTGTTTGAGGCCAAGGTTTGTAATGGTCAGTTGGTTACCCTATTTTGCCACTTCACATATTGTAAAAGAAAGTTTTTTTTTTTTTTAATCTTTCTTGGAACATGGCCAAAAACTGTTCTGTTCCATCTTGAAAGTTCATTTGCACATCTTTTAAGACCAGCCACTATATCACTAGGGTTATTAGCTCTCACACTTCCAGTCCAAGCCTCCTTAATAACATCTCTACAATCTTCTCTTCTTGTCCACATAACTTCAAACTAAAATCTTATCTTCTGGGGGCTTTGCAGAGCAAAAGAATCAGCGATCAAGAGTGCACAATGGTCACTAGTAGTTTCCATAAGATGGTGCACTCTCATGTCTCTAAAATTATCAATCCATTCCTGCGTAACTAGAGCACGATCTAACCGAAGATACATTCTATGCCTTCCCTCTTGCATATTACACCAAGTGAACTCCGGACCACAGAACCCAAGGTCCATGAATCTACAACAATTAATTGCTTCCCTAAACTCATCCATCTGCTTTTGAGATCTTTGAGCTCCCCCCATTTTCTCCGAAGCGGAAACAATTTCATTAAAATCCCCAAAACACAGCCAAGGAAGCTAAAATTTTCTATTAAGAACCCTTAATAAATCCCACCCATGACTCCTTCCTTCTATGAACCTCAGGATTTCCATAGAACCTGGTAATCCGCCATTTAAACCCTGAACTTTCAGTAACAATGGCATCAATATGCCTATCTGAATAACTTTGAACATCAACACTAATATCCTTCCTCCACAGAAGAGCTAAACCTCCACTTCTTCCATGGCTGGGAACAACTAACCCATTAATAAAACCAACACTCCCTTTCTTTTTATCCATACTATTCTTTTTCAGTTTTGTTTCTGATAAGAAAACAAAATCGGGATCTCATTGTTGCACCAGACTGCGCAACGCTCGAACTGACCGAGGGTTCCCAAGCCCTCGGCAATTCCATCCCAAAACCCTCATTAAAACATATCCAAAAAAGATTCAAAAGATACAGGGGTACAAACAGAGCATCAAGCAGACCTAGTACAATGGGAAAGTCCCAAAATCAAACTTTTGATAACCACATAAATAAACACAAATCATATAAAATACTCACTGATTGCTTGGAAACCACCTTGGCCAAATCACACCAACTCTAGAAGTACCCCCACTTGCCAGAAATTCATCCCACAAAAATGCCTCTGGCAGCTTCAATCACCTACACCTTCAGCACAAGATCTTCACAGAGATTACAAAGGGCTAAGATTAACCACCGAAAAACCAAACAGCTACCAAACTATACCCACTCCAGCATAATCGGACCCACGGCAAAGGGCTAAGATCTACACAGCACAATCGGACCCGCTTAAGATACTGAGAAAACGCTTGATGAAACGGTAAAGACCCACAAAGGGGTTGGAGGACTGACAATGGTGAAAACGGTATAGACCCACAAAGGGATTGAAGGACTGACGATGGAACCTGAGCTCACAAGCTAGCTGAGATGAGCTCGTGCGTACACTATCGAAAAACAATAATGTGCGCCGAGAGAGAGGGCTAGAACACCACAATCCAGAGAGAAGAGAGAGAGACAGGACTCTCTAGAAAGGACTGGAACCTTTCAATCTAGAGAGAACAAACTCCTACTTGGGAGAGAAAAAAAGTCTAATGGAAGGGTGTTTCGATATGTAAAAGAAAGTTTTAGAATTTGGTGTTTGTAAATTGTTGATATATATGAAGTATAGCACTGAAATGTAATAAAAAAACAACACTCAATTTGCTTATAGCCTTACACATGGGGAGTGAAAGCTAACAGTGGACAGGCGTAATTGCCCCCTTGGCCAGCCAACAAATTAAGAAAGTTTTAGAATTTGGTGTTTGTAAATTGTTGATATATATGAAGTATAGCACTAAAATACAATAAAAAACAACACTCAATTTGCTTATAGCCTTACACATGGGGAGTGAAAGCTGACAGTGGACAGGTGTAATTGCCCCCTTAGCTAGCCAACAAATTAATAGCCACTATTTGCCCTTGTCCCCTCCCCCAAAAAATGCTAAGTCTAGAAAAACTTACACAACTTGTCATGGACGGATGCAATTGTCCCCTTGGCCGGCCAACAAATTAACAACCACTATTTGCCCCCCATTTCTCTTGAAAAATACTAGGATTAGAAAAATTTACGCAACTTAACACATGGCGATTTGTGAGTGATAGAGGTATGGACCCATTACTTACAACTCGCCACGTGGCGAGTTGTAAGTTGTAACAAAAGTTATGTAAGTTTTTTGTGATACTAGCATTACTCCTCTCTCTTTCGAGAAGCCTGCCTATCTCATATAATGATTTCGTTTTCTTTTCTGGTTTTTTATTTATTTATTTATATAATTGTTTATGTATTTCTTATTATTATACTATTTTTCTATAGGATTATTGTACTAATTTTATATTATAGTTATAATCAATACCTTTTGTATCTTTTTATATACACTATTTTCTCCTTTTATATATCAAATTAGTGCCCGTTTGTTTCCACGTTTTGAGCCCAAAAAGGGCTTTTTGAAAAAAGTCAGGCCTAAATGTGTGCTTGGTTTAGCTCAAAACGCAACTTTTTGGAAAAAGTTGCGTTTTGGGTTTGTGAAGAAAATGCACAACATGGGAATGGAGCTCAGAGCTCCATTGTGGAAAATGCCTCGTGTGCGTTTGAAATCTATCCGTTGGACTCACAAGGCAGTTACCAAATTACCCTTTCACACCATTCCTCTCATCTCTCTGCTCTGCCCTCTGCCGTCTCAATAACAAATTTCCAAATCCAAACATATAAAAATCTATAACAAATTCCTAAATCAGCTAAGGAAAAAAAAAAAAAAATCAATCTCTTGCAAATTAGGATTCCTCAAAATGCAAAACAAAAAAACTCAGAATATAGCAAAATCTTTCAAATGGAGTTCGTACCCATCTTGCGGTGGATGGATT
This sequence comes from Quercus gilva, assembly GCA_023621385.1. Taxonomy (NCBI): domain Eukaryota; kingdom Viridiplantae; phylum Streptophyta; class Magnoliopsida; order Fagales; family Fagaceae; genus Quercus; species Quercus gilva. Next base: position 41,033,509 of record CM042481.1, read on the forward strand.
ATGGAGGTTTGGAGAAGAAGTTGAAGAGTCTCTCCAAGAGGACAGATGAGTTCCGGTGGCTCTTAGAACACGCCGAGAACGCAATCATTGAAGCGACCGGCACCGAAACAGTCCCCGCCATCATCGTCTCCTTCGGAGGGACCCTTCAAATCCCAACAACCACTCGCGATTCCTCTACCACTGCCATCGCCACCTCCACAACCACCACTGCGAAGAAACGTAAACGACCGTCGAATAGCGAATTCGTGGACATTGTAAATGATGGCAGGGAAAAAAAAAAAAAGAGGAAGAAGGAAAGCTTGGAATGTTCTGGAGTTTGGAGGAATGGCAAGGAAAACAAAGAAGGAAAGAAGGATAAAAAAAAAAAAAAGAGTAAGGGTACGTGTGTGGAGGAGAAAAAAAGAGGGAAAAAAAAAAGGAAAAAAAGAAGAAGAAAGAAATGCCGTGTGTGGAGGATAAAAAAAGAGGGGAAAAAAAAAAAGGAAAAAAGAAGAAGGAAATGTTATCACAATTTTTTCACAATAAATCTTAAGTGGTAGGTTAGTATTAGCTAATATTGGTAAGAAAAAAATAATTTTTTTAGAAAGAGAAAAAAATAATTTTAATAGTACGTTAAAATTAAATCAGTATCAATTTTTATCACAATATTTTCACAATAAATCTTAAGTAGTAGGTTATTATTAGCTAATATTGGTGAGAAAAAAATAATTTTTTTTGAAAGAGAAAAAAATAATTTTAATAGTACGTTAAAATTAAAATCAGTATCAATTTTTATCACAATATTTTCACAATAAATTTTAAGTGGTAGGTTATTATTAGCTAATATTGGTGAGAAAAAAATAATTTTTTAAAAAGAGAAAAATTGATTTAAGTATGATGAAGTAGTTGATTTAAGTATGAAACAAACTCTTTTATATTTACATTGTCTTTTTTGGTAATTTACCACTTAAACCACCACTTTTATAAGTGTCAGCTAAACACTCAGTTTTTTCAAAAAAACTTTTTACCAGCTTTTACCAAACACTTAGCTTTTTAAAAAAACACTTTTTCATTATGCACTTTTTGAAAACTCCACTTTTTAGAAAAAACACATTTTCAAAAAGTTGAACCAAACTCACCATTAATACATAAATAAATATTTCCTACTTTATTAATGTCTTGAAACATTCAAAACTTACGTAAAGAAATAAAAATAGAGGAAAATATCAAAGTTAAGTTTTAAGTAACAAAAAAGCAACCGAATGTGGGAGAGTTCTTTCAGCAAGTCAATATGCAGCATGTCATCGGGAAGTGAATTAAATTGCTGATGGTCTTGCAAGGAAGGGGTGCATGCAGCAAGCTGATTTTGTTGTTTTCACTACTCCCCCTTCCCCTGACTTTTACTCTTTAGTTATGTTTGATGTTAATGGTCTGCACTCTCTAAGGCGATCTGCCACTGTTGTAACTGCTATGGACAGCTAGTTGTTTTGATGCATTCTAAAAAAGGAACGTGGGAGAGTTCTTTTTTTTCTTTTTTTTAATGAGAAGAATGTGGGAGGGCAGGACTCAACCTAGGATGCAATTAAGGCCGTTGCCTAAGGCCCCAAGTAAAAGAAGGCTCCAACTATGGGTGAAAGAAGGCCCACGTATTGCTTAAAAATCCAAAATACTAACCGAAAAAAAGCCCAAATATTAATATACGAATTCTTTCAAAAAAAATCCAAAAAAAAAAAAATTAGAAGGAAAATTTACACTAATAATTATCTTGTCTACGTATTAAATTAAACACCAAAATTTAGCCAATGCATGCATGAATCTCTCTCTCTCTCTCTCTCTCTCTGTGTGGGTGTGTAGCCTTGCACTTTGTCTTTGTTTGACTTTTTCTTTCTGATTCCTTTCTATGCCTACGAATTTAGACTCTAGTCCCGCGCACACTAAAAAGATAGAACAATCTCATGACCTCTCCAAAACTCCAAAATTAAAATTTATTTCCTGAATCGGTTGTTAGACTCTATCTCATGACTCTAGTCTCTATCCTCCCCTCTCTCCCTGAATTGGTTGGTAGTTAGAGCTATTCAGGTCCCCTTCCTTTTAAACTTGACAGTCTCTTGAACATGTGAAATAAAAGTCTTTACTTTTTCGAAATTCTTCTATCTTTCTTGGGTAGCTTGGCTTTTTTTTTTTTTTTTTAGTTTCTAGAGCCCATTTGGTAGAGAAGTTTGAGTAATATTGTTTATAATTTTTTGAAATACGTGTGGATGAAAAAGTACGTAAAAATATGTGTAATGTTATTTAAAAATTGAAAATGAGTTGTTTAGGTGTTGTTTGGATTTTGCCAAACTGAGTTAACAAAACTGACTCATATCCCAAAAATTGTGGGCCCCACATGGATGATGTTTGTTTGGCTTTTTTTTCGGATGTTAACTCAGTTAACAAAACTGAGATTTTTGGGATTTGAGTTAAAAATTTTGGAAACAAGAAAAGGTTGTTTTCAAGTTATTGAAATATGAGTTTTGTGGCAAACTTGTAAATAGCTGAACTTGTGTGGGCCCCACGGTAGTGTCTTGTCCCATCACCTGCTCAGTTCGCACGCTTGAACCAACAGTCTCACGCCTTTAACTCAACCTACCTTCTTCACTCTCTCATTAGCGCCCTAAGAGCATTCACAGCAGTGGTGCTATATAGCTATAATGCTATTTTTTTAACTCAAAAGCACAAAAAACGTCCTACAGCAGTGGAGCTAAATCTAAAAAATTTAGCTCCACAGCTACAGTACACATCTATCTTTAGATGTGTACTGTAGCACACAGGTAAAAAAAAAAATTATTTTTTTATTACATTTCTCTCTCTCCACACATTAAATATTCTTTTCCTATTCTCTCATTCTCTCTCCGGCTTCTCTCTTTCTTCTTTCTTCCTCAATTGTTTTCTCTCTAGCTCGCCGGCCACTCCCTCAGCTCGCCGGCCACTCCGCCGCACTCTCGCCGACTACAATATTCAGAAAGCGTCCACTCTTCACCTCATTCTGCGACTCCGCGGAGGCATGCAGATCTTCGTCAAAACCCTGACCGGGAAGACGATCACGTTGGAGGTGGAGAGCTCCGACACCATCGATAACGTGAAGGCCAAGATTCAGGATAAGGAAGGGATTCCGCCGGACCAGCAGAGGCTCATCTTCGCCGGGAAGCAATTGGAGGAAGGTCGTACCCTTGCCGATTACAATATCCAGAAAGAGTCTACGCTCCACCTTGTGCTCAGGCGCCGGCCACTCCCTCCTCCCTTAGCTCACTGGCCTCAGCCGCAAACCACCTCTGCCGCCTATCTCTCTTTTCTCCTTGCTGTGATTGAGTTTTTTTTTTTTTTTTTTTTTTTTTTTAATTTTTTTTATGTATTTTCATATGGGTTTGGTGGCTGTGGTGGTGGTGGTTGATTTTGGTTATGGTAGTGGTGGTGGATGATTTTGTCAGTGGGTTTGTGGATATTGTTTGTGGTGGTAGAGGATGATTTTGGTTTTGACAGTGGGTTTTTGGCTTTGGCAGTAGCTTGTTCCTTGGTTTTGTTTTTGTTTTTGTTTTTTTTTTTTTTTTTTTTTTTTTTTTTTTTTTTTTTTTTTTTTTTTTTTCTATGTTGTACTGTGGTTGCCAAAGTAGAGTGGTGTTTGTGGCCGCCGGTGGTGGCGGCGGCGGTGGCGGCGGCGGCTTTGGCTATGGCTGATGGTAGAGTGGTTGTTTTTTTTAGGAAGATATATTATTTTATTGTAGTTGTTATATTATTTTATTGTGATGTGTATATTATTTTATTGTGTTGAAAGCTAAAATAGATCCACTGCTGTAGCATGTGTGTAGGTAAAATAGATAAAGTGGCTTTTTGTGTAGCTAAATTGCTAAAATTTTGCCTCCACTGCTGTGAATGCTCTAAAAAACAAAGTTCACCTCTCATTATCCAAACCCACAGCAACACCAACTGAATCCACAAACTCTGATCTTGCACACCCATCTATGATCTTTCAAGCTTCGGCCTCTGAACTACCCAAGCTCCGTCGCTCCAGTTTGTTGCTGATCACCAAAGCAGATCTCTAATTTGAATGACATTAAAGATTATTAAAAAATAAAATGAGTCAAGGGGTCCAACAGTACTCCCTTCCCACTTGAAATCCTTCATGAATCCACAATACCACATGGAAAACAAAAACCCAGGACATAAACAAGCTTGCAACAAGAAAGAAATAAATTTATTCAACACCATGGCATACCCAGCAAATTTATTCTCATTTTTTTTCGAAAATTGCATATATAAAATGAGGGAAAAATTGACACACATTGGTGTTGGTAATCTTCAGAGAAGCCGTCAAATTCATCGTGCCCTTACCCACCGCCGATCAGCCTTGAGGAGCAGAGGAGCGATCGTGGATTTCTGGGCTTGGTTTCAGGGACGAGGCAGGAAAACGAAGGTGTAGCAGCACATTGTGGGTTCGGTTTTAGGGACGAGGAATGAGGAAGATGACGTATGAAGGAACCATGGAAGCGGCGCAATTAGGCGAGGATGGAGGAGGTGAGCTCAAGGGTGGTTGGCGGCTTTGAGGTTTGAGAGCTAAAGTGTGAAAGTAAGTGTAAGGAAATAGGGTAAAGCATTTTGAAAGATGAAATGCAAACAAAAAATCAAAGGTTAATTGCGGGTAACCGTTCTATGCGCATTGCACAGTGTCAGTCCATGGGTCCCATAAAAATGTGAGTTTTTTTTAGTTTTTAAGCAGAAAACTGAATCGGGTTTAGTTGCCAAATAAGGTTGGGAGTATTTTGAGAATTTTTAAGTTATGAAAAATGAGTGATAGGTGATGAGTGATGAGTGATGAAATTTGAGTGATGAGTGATAAGTAACTCAACAACCAAACAAGGCCTTAACAGCTCTACCAAACGCACCAATTTTCTCTATACCGGTGCGTTTAAGTACTTGGTAACTGGGTCTGGGTAGTTTGATATTTGATAAAGGAGATGAATGAAAAGGCTTTGCATTTTCTATGGTGTCGTACTGTACGACACATTCCAGATTAATCTTGTCTTTTCTTTTTCTTTTTCTTTTTTTCTTTTTTTTTTTAACAATGTACACTTATTATCTTTTTTTGGTCAGGAAAAAAGTTTATATATAAAACACTAGGAATTAATCAGTCTATTACAAAATATGTTAGCTTTATCTGCCGCCAACAAACATTCCACCACAGGCGGCGGATTACAAAAAACATGAAAACTATACAAAGATTGCGCTCCCATTTTTGCTAGAGCATCAGCGCATTGGTTTGCTTCGCGATAAACATGGGTCACACACTTGCCCGGAAATTCCTACAGTAGGCTCCTGCAATCGGATAATAAAGGTTCCATTAATAAGTTTTCAGTACTATTATTCATCAACATTACAACACTCAAAGCATCCATTTCAATAACAAGTTGCTGGACCCCCATCTCCTTAGCAATCATTAACCCATCCCTCAAAGCCTAAAGTTCAGCCATAGCACTGTTAGTGGAGCCGAACCCCCTCACAAAACCCATCAGCCAATTCCCTTCATGGTCACGCAGTAAGCCTCCACCCCCAGCTCTATCCGGGTTCTTCATCACTGATCAGTGTACACTTATTATCATTTTCTTAGAAGTGCTTCTTTCTTTTTTTTCTTTTCTTTTTTTTTATGGGTAATATGGAATTGCTCATTTTATTTGTTTGATTAGAACTAATTATCATTTCTTTTGCAGGTTGAGAGCGTTAGATGATCTATTGATAAGTAAAGCTTCAATAGTGTCTTTTTATAAATCAGGTTTTATTGTTCTACTCTGTAAATATTATTTTATCCTTTTCTATATTTTAATAAAAATTTATTTTTTATTTTATGGATTTTTTTTAAAATATTTATATGTATCTAAAAATTTATAAAAATAAAACATAAAAAACTTAATTAAATGTCAAAAGGATCTCTAGATAAATTTGTTATTAGATAAACAATACATGAAAATCTTACAAATGATTAAAAAAATTAATAGATAAGACCCTATTTAAAATTGTCGATTTAGGCCCCAAAATTCATTGAGCCGGTCCTGTGGGAGAGTTCTTGAATTTTCTTTGGAAGTTGGAATTGATATTGATAGTGTACAGAAAAGCAATGGGCTGAATGCTCCGGACTTCAATGGGCTAGTGGTTGCTTAGAATGCCTAAAAAGAAAAAAATACAATATCAAAGTTGACTGGGGTGAACTAACCAAGAACCCTCCTATACTTAAGTTAGTTTTCTCTCTAGAACTCAAGAATTCCAACTTTTAGAGTGATGGAAACTTACCTTCATTTGATATAGATAAATCCTTTTATATTGAGTTTTGAAGTGGTTACTTGTTTAGTAACTTCTTCAATGTGGATGGAAGTTAGAATGTTCAGACTTAACTTCCACAACTATTATGGAGGTTGGAAGATTCAAACTTATCTTCTACAACTGCTATTAGAAGTTAAGAACTTAGTGGAAAGTTAGAGCGATGAATAGAGATTTTGCTCATACTTTAGAATAGTGGAACGTGGCCCGAATTATAAGTTCTTAAACATAAATTTACTCTGATAATTTCTAAGTGTTGGGAGGTCGTCTAGGTGCTTCCATGCTGGACGACCTTCTTACACTTGGGCGACCTTCTCGTGTTGGGACAACATTTCTGAACTTGGATGACACTATGGACGAACTGGAGATGATCCAATTTTTGGTTCACCATCAGATATTAGAATCAACTCTCTTAGAGATTAGAGTGCTGCTCTAGCCTTCTTTGGTCATTTGATACATGATGTGAAGTTTGCAAGTGCCTTTGGAAAAATTAGCAATTTTCATGTTCGTTAATAAAGTAACTCTGTAGGTCATAATCTTGTTAGATATGCAATCCATGTCACAAGTTTATTAGTGTGAATGGAGGATGTCCTTCCACACCTTATAATTGTAATTCAAGCTGACTTTACTCATTTTTATTAATAAAATTTACAACTTTCTTCTCAAAAAAAAAAAAAAAAAAAAAGTCTCTAAAAAAGAGAATTTATTATTATCTTCTAAAAGTGAAAAGAGGGAAAAAAAAAAAAAAATCTCAAATTCTTTATGTAATAATTTATTCTCATTTATAAAACTTTGTGTACAAAAGAATAAAACTTGAGAATAATTACATGATAACATAAATTTAAGTAACATTTGGTGTCTATGTAACTGTAAAAAATATTTTCGTTCACAAGTAGAATTTTGACTTTGAAAAAAAGTGATTAATTCATACAAAAAATATCTATAACAAATAAATCAAATATAATGAATATGATATATTTTTGTGGAATGCATGTGCATACATGTGTCAATAAATTTTGTATTTGAACCAACCCGCCAGCATTTCAGGGAATGATGGGTTGGCTCGGGTTGCCAGTTTTTTTTTTTTTTGCTCCAGGTTGGGTCTATTTTGAGTTAGTAAATTCATAAATCTACCTAATCCAATCTGACTTACCTATATTTCATTTATATTGCATATATATATATATATATATATATATATATATTATTTTGTTAATTAATCCTTTGCCCCTCTTCCTGATATAAAACATAAACTCTAACCTATTAAGTGATTTTCTCATTTCAGAAGATGGTAGGAGCCAACAAATAGTTGTATTACTGCTATGATTCTATTTTGTTTCTCAACTGAGTTGAAATAAAACTATTTTTGATATTTTATTATTAATTCTTGTGGGGTTGGAGAATCTAGCAACCCCAGCCCACTTTATGCTAGGCCCAAGGCCCACGCAGAGGAGGAAGAAATGTCCGAGGACGAATCAAGGAAGCTTTAATTACCAAGAAGCACTGCCAAGGACAATCCTGTCCTCGACCAGCCGAGATCATGGAAAGGGAGAGCAAAGTACCATCAGAGGTAGCCCTTCAGAGCGTCCCCAAAGAAAAGACAAGTACAACGGGTTAGTCATGGAAGCATGGTGGAAGAGCGATTCCAGGAGGAACTGTCATCTCCACATTAAATGCCTACAATTAATATTCTGGCCGCATTAATGAAGAAGTAACCCCTGAACAGTGCTGCCATAGTTGCTGCAACCCACAGAAAGAATGGGAAGGTGACTAATGGAACAAGCACTCAAGTGGTGACCTGCATGACCAACAAATGGAATGCCAAGATTCACTAAAGGGGGATATATAATGTAAGAAGTCCTCTAGAAAGGGGGACGGGATTTTTTAGAGGGAAGGAACACTGTTGCACTGGTAGGATCTTTGTAACCAAGCACTAACGAAATAATAAGAATTATACACTCCTAGGGGAGTGCCGAGAAGTCGAATTTCATTCCCTAGATTATGTTCTTGTCATTCCTCCAACATATTACCATGTTTAGTTGTTGCAATCTTTATTAGGGCCTAGTTCTTGAACCCATACTCTATAAATTCATTTTATCGGGCTAGGTGGGCTTAAGTCCACCTCATCTAAGAAAAAGTGCTTAAACCCGGTCTCTACAATTCTCATTTGGTTTAATTATTTGTGTTGGTTTGATAATTTGTGTATAGTGCAATGCTTGGAATTTTTAGAAGATTAGAAGATAGCCAGGCAGCAAACACTTGGAATGTTGTTGTTGTTGTTGTTCTAATGCTCATGTTATTTATTTTTTATTTTTTATTTTTTACGGTCCAACCCGTGAGTCCAATTCTATCTAACTTAACTCATGTGAGTTGGTTTGGACCCTTATGATGAGTTGAGTTGAATTTTTTCCAATCCAACCATGATAGATTAAATCGAAAACATCCCTCATCTCCACTCATGCACACTCCTCCTTACCTTTGCCATTGGACTCTTGTAAGTTTTTTTGATCTCAAGTACGAGGGGTTGTTCGCAAATATTATCAATTTTTTATATGAGCCTAGCTTTAATAAATAAATCAATTACTGTGCCTTTTTTTTTTTTTTTTGAGAAACCAATTACTGTGACTTTTTAGTGCCGAATAAAAAAGTGTACTCTATTTTTATCCTTTAAAAATAAAAACAAAAACGAAAGGTTCAAATCAAAACGAAAAGTTTACTCAGTCGGACCAAACAAGCAAGACAAGCAAACCACATCTTAGCCGTCAAATTCATAATTTTACTGAGTCTGCTGTCAATCATACGCATCTAAAAGCCTCTGAATGGGACCACCAGTGGACAGTTTCCTTCTTTGTAGTCGGTCTTCGGTAACTATAAACGGTATAATAGCGTAGCGTAGTTTCTCGTCCAATTTTCCTCTGTCATTTTCATCCCAATTTTCCCGAGAAAATTGAGGGGCCTGAGCTTCCATTGTCTCAGAGGAAAAACCCATTTATCCATTCTCAATGGCTTCAGGTATTATAGTTTTTCACTAAATTATTCTAATTTTCCATTCGATTAGACTGATTTTATTATCAAATTCCTGAAGCTTAGTCCTTGACAATTCACTAAAATTATGCGTGATTTTATAAAAAATTTGTGGAATATTCGTGATGCCCATTTGCTAAATTGTTATATTTTATTTGAATTTTGTGATTTTACGTTATGGGTATTTGTTGTATATTCACATCACATGTACTACGATTGTTATCTGGTTGTTTCGGAGATATACTGATATGAAATTTATTGTAGCATGCGATTAGGTTCTGAGGAATACGAAAATAAATAAAATTTAGAATCTTTGTGTTTCATTTCGTTTCAATTTTAATTAGAAAAACACACCTGTCTCTCCAACTCACCTCAATTAAGTCAAGTAGTTGCAGTAAAAGCACATTTTAGTTTGAATTTTTGTTTACTCAACTCCCATAGAATGGGAAATATAAAATAAGAAGTGGTCCGTCCACGACATTTACACAACAAATCCTAGGAAGTAAGTTGTTATTGGTTCTAATTTGAACCCCCCCCACTAAAATCAGTTTGTCTATCAATAACAATCAGTAACAACCTACCACTTAAAGATTTGTTTTGAAAATATTGTGGACATAATATTTCTCATTTAAATTCAAATATGTATTTTGGTTTGAATGAGAATTGAAGTCAAAAGGCCTGTCTTTCTTGGTTATATAAATCTCAATTGGTTATAATGCATTGCAGATTTTGCGTTATCAGTTCCTCCTGAACTTGAAACAGCTTTGCAGTTGAAGACGGTTCAGTACTTTGTAACAAAAAGGCCTTGGCTTGGTAATCTCCAATCACTCTATTCGCTATTAACATATGCTATCACCGTGATCTAAATTCGCTCTTTGAATTTTAGATTTTTATGAGTTCTTATTGTTTCAGGTTTTATGTTTCAGATCTCTATGGAATTAATGTTAGGCCTGTTGCACCATTCGGAAGTGTTAGTAGCAAACCATATGTTGAGTCAGCATTATTACATCGCTGTTTGCCCGATGAACTTCTCTTTGAGGTATTGTATGTTTGGTCAGGATGCTATAAACCTTGGCCATGACCACATATTTTAAGAGAACCTAATTGGTATGATAAATATTTTCATTATTTGTTATCTATTCATTATCTTCTGATTGGTAGCTTAGTGATGGTGGAAAAAGAAAAGAACCCAACCTTATTTTTGGACTCTGCATACAAATAGAGGCACCATAGGGAGAAATTCAAAAGATAAAATTATTTTTAATTATTTTTTTAAATCTAATGGATTTTATAAGTAGGTCTTCGCAAGAATGACTCCACATGACTTAGGAAGGGCATCTTGTGTTTGTCGGAAATGGAGGTACACAATTCGTAACCCTGTGTTTTGGCGCAATGCATGCTTGAAGGCTTGGCAGGTAAATTTGGTGGCTATTATGAAATATGAACCATTTCTCATTTCATTGTATGTAATAATTAAAGCTTAAAACTGTGACCTCTTTTGTGAAGCTTTCTGGAGTGGTCGAAAATTATAAAATTTTGCAGTCAAAATATGAGGGTTCATGGAGGAAAATGTGGCTTTTAAGACCAAGGGTCCGTACAGATGGTAAGATATGCTTACATAAATTTTCTTCATTTAATTATGAGCATTTTAAATTTCTGTACCTCATATCGTTTGATGCTGTTGATCTCCCAGCTTGATAATTAGTCCAGTCTGTCCAGAAAAGTTTATGATGTTAAAGATGTGCTCAACTCTGCCCTCTGGACATAAAGAGAATATACTCTATTATTTTCTTATTGCCTTATATTTTTGCAATGCTCATAAACAAAACTTGGGTGCCATTCTTTTATTATTATTGTTCCATTTTTCTTTAACTCTTGGGCTTTCTGAAGAGCATTTGAAGTTAAAACTAGTTCATATTTCAGGTATTTATGTGAGTAGGAATACCTATATTCGTGCCGGAGTTGCAGAGTGGAAGATCACCAATCCAGTCCATTTGGTATATTTCTGTTCTATTTATCTTATTCATGTTATATTCTTTTATAATTCATTAAAAGGTTTGTTCTTGTACAAGGTGCAAATTGGTTCATGTATAATATGGACAAGATATCAAGAAGCCGAAAACCCCCATTTGACGTGCTTCTTCAAATTACTTCACTTTCCTTGAAACATTCTTTAGATTTAAGATATGATTGGTGCAATTGTGATTCCATTGTTTTAGAACTCTCATATATCAGTCCTTTTTTATAAATAAATCCTATACCCATCAATACTACATACCTTCTAGTTATGAGAGGATAACTGGATTGGAGAATGGTAAGATTGGTAAAATCATGCTTTTTGGCAGTGTAGTGTGTAACTATGCCAACGATCTCTCTCTTTTCATTTGTAATTTCCATTATTTCTAATTCTTTAGGCTATATATGTATACATCCTGTGTACATGAGATAGTTCCTCTTATCAATAATTACTTTTCAATATATATTTGTGGGTCAGGATCTAATTACACTTGGTATAAATCTTTGTTCATTTTACACCATTCAATGTTTAATATTTTAAAAATTCCACCATTGTATTACTCTACTTTGACATTCTCTTTGTCAAGGGATATATTTGGGCATTTTGCTTGGCCCAAATGTGAATAACAAGAGTACCTGGAGTAAAGTTTGGGGAGGATATTTCATTCTCTTCAAATATAGAGTTATATACACTGGGCCCAAATGTGAATAACTAGAGTAAATGGAAAAGATTGGTGAGGATCTTACATTCTTTGCAATGGAGAGAGATCCATTATGGACTTCATTGGCTCCATTATTCAATGTATTGCACCCCGTCATATACAAGTTAGAAATTATGAGATATGGAACATGCTAATTGTGGGAACCAAGTCACAACAATAATTGCCTAAAAGATTTTCACTTTTGGCTGATTATGGAAGAAGCTAGAATTGAATAGGAATATAAAAGCTGCTTCGACCTCTTTTTGTTATGCAATTGTATCACTTTCTTTTCTGCTAATCCTTCTGTATATTTCTGCTTTGCAGGTATGCTATTTCCGTTACATGAGATTTTTTCCATCTGGCAGATTTCTCTACAAGGTTATAATCCCTCTAACTCACTTGATCCATTGAAATGGTGGAAAAGAAGTTTTGTTTTTTTATAGCTTACTGCTACCATTTTCTTTAATCTGCAATGGTCAGAATTCTTCGCAAAAGGTCAAAGATGTGGCAAAATGCATGAACTTTCGAGCATCTTCAACTGACTGTGTTTTTAAAGGCCATTACACATTGTCTGATAACCAGGTTAGGTTCAATTTTTTGCAAATTCCCAAGCATCTAAATTCCTATCCTTTTGAATATTCTTGTTTTTCTATTAATTATGCTAATTGGTTGGAAGCCTGCTTTCCAACTACATTTTATTATCTTCTTCAAATGCTTAATAGGCATGTTGGAGGTATTTATGGCTCCTCTTTCATTGCAGGTTGAAGCTGCTGTTTTGTATCCTGGCTTGCGTCCTACTGTGTTAAGAATCCGCTTAAGGTATAGCAATTATTGCCTATAATTTTGTTTAACATTTTGTATTTCTACAGAAGAAGAAGAAGAATATTACTGTTTCTGGAACCTTTTTACAAACTAGCTCAACTGGCAGTACTAGGTCTGTGCAACAATCCACCCAAACTGCCCAACCTGCTTCGCTCTGCACCATCTCGCATGGATATAATATTTATTTCTGGGTTGAGCGGACTTAAAAGTGGCTGATTGGGTTGGGTGGCGGGTTGAGTTTTTTTAATCCGCCAAGACCCGACCCAACCCGTCTATTTATATATTAATCTTTTGTTAGTTTTTATCTCATATCAAATTTAAGTTTTTTCTTTTTATCAGTAACTCCACGATTTACACATGTTAATATGGAAAATGTGATATTTTTCTGACATATTCATAAGCATACATAATGGCATGGATTTGCTTAATAGATTTTTTTATTTTTGTATTAGTAAGTGGACACTTCCTATGACTTCCTTTAATGGTTTATACTTTTGTTGCAAGTCCTTCAATGGTTTATAGGATTTAGAAGACATACTTTTTAAATTTATTCGTAAATGGTAAAATAAAACTTGAAGTTTAGTATACAACACAAAACAAAAAACTAACCCACCCAATCTGCCAAGTTGAAACCCAATTTTTCAACCAACACACCATTTTTGTTGGTTGGGGGTCAGTGGTGGTTTGGAATTTTTTTAACCTACCAATGACAGATTGGTTAAATTCTTTTCCTTCAATCCGTACTGTGCAGTGTCCTACCTACTTTGTTAAATGGAACCTTTACTTGCAAGTTTTTTATTTTATTTTTTTTTTAATTTTGGTTATCTGCTTTCTTGTATAGGTTAAGAGGCACAACTGTTGGGGCTAACAATCGGATGGATCTACTCTCACTCGTTACTAGTGGTGTGAATGATAGTGAGGTTAAAGACCCTGATGAGGACATCCTTGGGGTGGTTGAAGGGTGGCAGGATGATGAATCACACAACCCAGATGTGCCTGCAGTCTCACACCGGAGGGGCATGATGCCTTTTGTCTTTGTTCCATTTCATGAGGTACATGTTTCTTCCGCTTTTCCCCTTGAATTCAGAGGCATTAAAAGCTCTCCAAACTCCTTCCCACAATGGATGCATCATACATGCACACTTCTTATTGGTGATTTGTTTTAATTACTTTTTGCATCCAGCAGCTCAACAAAAATAATCAAGATGCTTGGCTGGAATTAATGTCTCCTAAATGAAGATCTATTGTATTTTTTTTTTTTTTTTTTGGCCAAGTAAATGAAGATATCTAGTTCATTCCTTAGTTGTCAGAGTTTATCTGCAGACCCCTAAGATGTGCAGCATTAAAGCTAAAGACCAAGAAAAAGATTTTTGTCATAGTAGTAGTGTTTTGTTCTATATTTTTTTAATGTTTGGCATTTGTTGTGTCCTTGGTATAGGTGGAAACTACAGTTCTGAATCTGCCTGTGGAGAAGATGGATTATTTTGTCCCTGGTTGATTCATCAAAAGACTGAGGATCTTCCTTCTGTAAATAAATAATTCAACCTAGGCATTTTAGATCACATGGTTTTCCTGTATTTTGTGTATAAATAGCAATGGAGTCAAGAGGCAACTTGATACATGTCATTCTACTGTTGTGTGCTGGCAATGGTGGACTCGTCTGGATTCTTTTCACTTAATATGGCATAGGTTTCAGTGTGTTCAACTTCAATCCTGTTTCCTCCGGTGTTTTTGTTGTGTGAGGGCATCATATGAATTAAATGACAACTTGAATATTGAACTCAGAACTACTGTAATCCGTTATGACTGTTTTTGGATTTAATTGTTACGTAAGTGATTATTAATTTTAGCGCTTGCATATTTATTTTATTTATTTGAAAATGAAAACAAGCAAAATGGCAGCAGCTATTTGTAAAAAGAAAGGTGGGGGAAAAGGAAATCAGTGAATGTGGATAAAGTAGAACGTAGCCCTTGTCCTATATTTGAAAAAAGTGCTCAATGTTCAAAGTTCTCACTTCTGCGAGGTGTAGATGTGATTGATAGGTAATCTTATTCCTAATTGTTTGTTTGATAGGTTGATTCCCGACTCGCACTATGATGAAAGTTTCCCCTAATTTGAACATGTTCTTGGCACCGAAACTAAGGAACATCGACAGCATACTCTACTGTGTGATCCAAGAATCAGTCTCATTCCGGTTTCAGTTATTCATACATATACCACAACCTCGAGCCCGAGACCTCACATATGACGTACTTTTCCTTTACATTTTCCGCTTTCATCTTCCATGTCATTCTGCACCGAGTTGTTGCAGAATTAATGTATTCCGACCAAGTAAGGCAGATAGCTTTACAAGAAATAAGATGGTATATTGATGAGGAGATGTTAATCAAGTGAAGGGAGATTCAATAACCTTTTAATAATTGTTGAATGCATCATTGCTACCTTCTTAATTACACCACCCCCACCCCCCCAAACAAGATTTTTGGCTACTTGTACATAACCATTAAGAATGAAGACATGTTTCTATTCCACCAAAAAAGTTTTCTTTTAGTTCAAAATTATTTGTACAATAAAGTGTTAGGTAGTTGTAACCATGGTTTTAAAAACCGGACTGAACCAGCCAGCCCGATCGGTTCAACCGGGAATTGGGCACCAGTTTGGTCTGGTAAAAATCCCCAAAACCGATGAAAACTAGCCAAACCAGTCAAAAATTGAGTTAAACTAGGAACTAGAGGCAAAACTACTTTTTGCCCTGGTCTAGTTTTTAAAACCATGATTGTAACTATAAGGGTCCTTTAATACTGAAATTTCTTGTCAGGTAAGTATTGACCTACATGAAAGGAGTAACAATCTAGGCATTGTCTTAGATAGAGACTAAATGACAAAAATATTCAATATTTACCACCAACAAAAAAAAAAAAAAAACTAGTTATTGGGTAAAAATCCATATACTTCTAATGTCTAGGACAAAAATAACATATTGGGTCAAACTCTTCTTTGGTGTCAAGGTAATAGCTATGAATGGTCATTGACTCTCGAGAAAGGATAGAAGCATGAGACCTATTATGAGACATACAATGTATTACAGATGTAAAATTCAAATATATATATATATATATATATCATTCATCCAGGGGGAAAAATGATGAATCTAGCTAGATAAGTCATAAGAGTATGTATCATTGGATGTTGAAAACAGCCCTTTTCAGACATTTGTTCGACATTTGTTCAGAAATAAAATGTTCCAAATGTTACTAAAAATTCTTGCCCCATTGGACTTTTTTTTTTTTGGGGGGGGGGGGGGGGGGGGGGGGTGGTGGGGTTGGGGGGGTAAACCTAGACAATTATAGCTCAACACAGTGGCACAATAGATGAAGCCTAACTACTTAACAGAACTGGGTTCTTATTGAGGGACCTAAACAAGGGATTCCTTCCCTTCATGCAGAGCTAGTATATTTCTCATTCAAAAAAAAAAAAACGTTTCATCGCTCATCAAAGTCATTACCTTAAGCAAGTAAAGATAAATACTTATTAGTCAAATTACAACCACAAGGCATAGATAGAGACGATTACACCATCTGCAGACACAGCTTAAAATATGACGTCTTCAGGCTGCAAATGAAAAAAGAAAAAAACCCATTTAAGATGAGAAGAGCGGGAGCAAGAGAACCTCCACTCAGGTTTTACAAATGTCTTCCTCTATTACAAGATCACTTGCTGATGAGCCTAACTTATTCATATATTGGACTTGAGATCCTCCGAATACAAAAGAGAATTCCAAGTTGGATTCTTTGGAAGAAAAGTGTCCTGCCAGTAAATAAAACATGTGTAAACTCATAGCACAGCCTAGAAAATACCATCCAAGTGAAGACTAGCCAGTAATTCTTGGTGCAAAGGAATTTTGAGGGTAACATAAGCAAATTACCAGGAATCATTTTTTATATATCATGATCAAGGGGTATTATCCAAAATGATCAAGCTTAAAATGAATCAGGAATACTATCAACAACCATGTAGCACAATCAAACAAGTAAATACGATATCCAATGACAAGTTGACAACATAAAAAGGAATATTTTCAATTATCCTGATAATCAAGGATTATGTGGTTTAAATTTGCATTTGTCAATCCTAAGGTTTCAAGTATAGCCACCACCCAAAGACAGCAGTTGCAAACTAATCAGGTTCTTCTCTGCACATCTTCATTTGAACAAAATATGAAAAGGAACACATACAACCCCAACCATACAATCTTTAACAACCATAAAGTTTATTCTTCTACGTTTTACAATTTCACAAATGAGCCCCACCGAACCACCTTAAAGCCATCTTCGCTTTGATTAAGCACCCATTAGCCTTTGTGCAATGCAATGCTACGAATGAATCATTTATAAATAAAAATTGGATGACACCAAATTGTAGTATGCCAAAAGGATGAACCTAAAATGATAAATAGCTTTTTTATTTCCTCAGTTCAGGGTTTTTGTGGTTTTGCCTAGGTTTGTACCATGAATTATAACTGAAACATCAGTATCCCAATCACTATAGAACTAATAAGAGTTATCAGAATCATTTGGATAAGCAGAATCATACCCAAAATCAAAAGAATACCCTTTTTTTTAATCTCATAATTTTCAATCCTAGAATTATCCAAAAATAAAAAGAGAAACCCAGTGAAACCCAACAAATCAATTGCAATTAAACCCAGTGAAACAATCAAATTGAAACCAAGTATTGAAAAAGAAAAACTCAATCACAGAGCAAAAGGGTATTGATAAGGGTCGGTGTGGGACTCACAGAGACGTAAGAACAGGTGGGTATGACTGATAAGGAATGAGATTTGGCGTGGTTGAAGGCAGCAACGCAGAGACGAGAAGCCAAGCCTAAGCCTCTGTTGGAAGATGGTACGAAGGTGTGGACTATGTCCATCACTTTCCCATTATCTCTCATCACGTACTCTATGTACGCTTTCTTGTCTTCAGACTCGAACCTGTGCTGGGTTTCGTTCCACACGATTTTTGGAACCTCTGCACCACCGCTTCCTGTTCCCGAAATGGTTGTGCTTGCCATCATCTCTGTTTCTGCGTGTGTTTGGAGTTTTTTTTACGGAACTGTTAATAGCCATTACTTATATATGATCATTGCAATACATAATGACAGGATACTACCCTATAATCTTCTTCCTTTTTTCTTTTTTTTTTTTTTTAAAGAAAATGACACTTGTATGCAATGCATGTAACTCGCCTAATCCTTTTTTATTTTAAGCCAATTACTAATATTACAAAATTTAGATATAAAATTAGTTGTAATATAAAATTACAATTTTACTTAATAAAATAAACATTATTACATATTTTGAAAATCTAACGGTTGAATTACATTTTTTTTACGCTCTAAATACACATGTCAAATTTTGTATCAATTAGATATTATTTACTACTACCTCCATCCAAGTTTGTTTGTCCTCTATTCCATTTTGAGATATCCCAAAATATTGTCCTATTTCTAAAAAAAAAAAAGTCATTAATTTACTAATATTCTTATTATACCCCTACTTTATTTTCAAAACTATTTGAAAAGAAAATTAACAAATATTTAAAAAATAATCTAATTGAGCACCTTTTTAGTTGCCTCATTAAAAATAACTCTTTTAAAAAAAAAAAAACTGATAAATTTATTTAAGATTAGTTTTGTAAACTTATATATTTTTATAAGGTAGACAAGACAATAAATGATGTTTCCTTAAAAAGTTTGACTTTTCAAATAAGACATACAAATTGAAACGGAGGAAGTATATGGTCTATAAATTTATATTTTATGTATAATTTTAAACTACAAAAATTTGCAATTTAAATAACTTATTGATGACATAGCTATTTATTTTTAATTTTCTAGAAATTTTGCAAATATGGAGGATATAAAAAGAAGATGTAATCTAATAGTGAATTTATCAAAATTCACTTCCAAGAAAAGGCTATTGAATAAGAATAAGGTTGTAACCTAAGGTTACAACTTATTTTGCAACTAAATTTTATCATTTTTTTATTGGTAGAGATGTCCACGTGCAGACGAGCTCTGTGGATGCGATCACGGTTAAGCTTGTTCAAGGTAGGACGTCTAGCAGCTGTAAAACAACAAACAAGTAAAGGTTAAGTACATGCATAAAAAAAAAAAGAAGAAAGTGAAATAAATGATAAGAAGAGAAAGGGCATACCTTCAGGACGAAGGTTCCCCAAGTCCCCAATATAAGGGGGAAAAGGATCCCTACCCACGTCCACGTGATTTCCAGCCCAAAAACCGGAGACGAAGATAAACTCTGTCTTCCATTTTCTATCAGACGAGGGTAAAGATCTTATTAACCTACAATTTGCGCCCCTGGCTGTGAATTGGTAGAAACCTAAAGATTGACTAATTTCAGAAGGTTTATAACAGAAGAGAAACTCGTCCACAGTGAGAGGACGACTCTCCCCAAATACTTCTTTCCACAATATCTGCATAGAAATGACTAACCTCCATGCATTGGGATTGAGTTGACACATAGCTAAACCTAACTTTGTGAGCAGTTCCCTAGCAAAAGCATTCAAAGGTAATCTCAGCCCACCTAGAAAATAGGCTTCATAGACACCAACCCCAAAACGAGGATTACAACACCATTCTCCACGGACGGCTAACCTAGGGTTAAGCTCGTCCGGAATTTGGTACCACTTCCTCAAATTATTCAGCCTCTGTTCATCAGTTTTTGAATTGACACCAACTGTACAACTGTAAACGGTCTCCTCCTCGTCCAAAGGGTTAGACGAGGGAATACTCGTCGAAGTGCCAGCTTGAAGCCTAGAGGCTGTCCTCTCCCTAAGTTGTTCTCGAATGACTTCTATAGGAAATCCAGGGACGCCAGAATCATATTCCTCGTCCGTGGTATTTCCCTTACTACTATTGTCAGAGCTTTCACTAGAGCCACTATAAGTAGTAGAATCGTGATACTCGTCTATAGCCAGATCTAAACTATTACTAGACGAGGAATTCGCATCTGAAGACATTTTAGGGAAAACTGTAAGGAAAACCTAAAAATGAGAGGGAAGAGAATACCTGGCTCTAGACGAAGGATGACTAAGGACGCGGAAGCTTCTAGACAAGGCTCTAGACGAGGAAGGTCAGGGAAGAAAATTTGAGAAAATGTAGAGGGTATCAGGGGGATTCCACTATTTATAGAGAGTGGACTATAATCTCGAAAATAGCACCACCAAACAAAAGCTGCCACGTGGCAAGCGTCTCGAGAAAATGAACTGACATGACTTATCCCCGGTAAAACCGTGACACATGGCATACCCGGTCTTGCCCAACACGTTGTATTTACTCGGACGACCCACAGACTGGGGGGCAACTGATAGTGCAATTAAAACACTAAGTTCATATCCGTATGTGCCGTCCGAGAGGAGTAAAAGGATGGACGAAGTTCACTCGTCCATTCTTTATTAAGAATGGACGAGTAAAGAAATCTACTCGTCCCTCAAGTAAAATCTACTCGTCCCTTCATTTGCAGGTACATTTGTCCATCCTCGTCAAGGATGGACGAAGCTAGTCCGTCCATAATAATGGATGGACGACTCCGTTATATCATAAACATCAGTTTGCAACGGAACGGTGTTTTCTGATGTTACCATTGCGATGCATCGGTACAAATAAGGTAACTTCCGCGGTGGTTATGGAAGTTATCTTTGAATTCTCTAAAACCTCACGATGGTTGGAGAAATAACCGTTTCAGTCCACCGATATTATATAAAGGTCATTCTGCATGAAGGTAAATATTCAGACACTTCCAAAAAGAGAAATTCTCATTACTTACTGGAAATCCACATTTACTGACTTTGTCATCGGAGGGTTCTTGACCAGCCCCCACCGGTCCCCTTTGATTCTTGTTTGTTCATTTTTTTTCAGTATTCACTCAACGGATTACCAACACCCGGAGCTTTCAGTCCACTGATATTTGAGGAATTATCAGTTGGCGCTGTCTGTGGGGAGAGAAGATAGAATTTTTTACGTTTAAATTTCATCGTTGAATTCTGCAATTTCTTTCTCCAACAAAGGGCTGAAATGGTCCGGACAAGATCAAGGGCCACCAGTCCAGGCCCTCAACAGAGCAGAGATGCCTCTAGTAACCCTCATCGCGACCGTCAATCAGCGCTCGCTATGCAGCCTTCATCAGCCCAACACATGCAATCCATGGTTGCTGCCATGGCGGAACTAACTTGTCAGAATCAAGACTTGCGAAGAGAGATTAATCTCCGGAGGCAACGGCATGGGGCCCATGAAGAGGAGCGAGAACAAAGTCAGGAAGATGAAAGAAATGTTGAACCTGAAAATCAATCAAGAGGTACCGCTTCACGGAGGATGCCGTATTTGGAAAGGGAGGTGGACCAGATGAGGAAGGCTATGGCTGAAATGAGGGAGAACATGAGGAGGACTAATCCTGTAGAAGATTTGGTTCACAGAACTGATTCACCCTTTACAGCATCCATCAATGGCCATCCATTGCCATCAAAGTTCAAGATGCCTTCTTTGGATTCATATGACGGCACGCGTGATCCCTTTGACCATATCGCTACCTTTAAGACTACCATGCATCTTCAAGGGGTTCCAGATGAGATAATGTGTAGAGCATTTCCAACCACCCTCAAAGGGCCTGCGAGAGTTTGGTTCAGTAAGATACCCCCCAACTCAGTAAGTTCTTTCGAGGAGTTGAGCAAATTATTCATTAATAATTTCATTGGAGGACAGAGACATAAACGTTCCTCGTCTAGCTTGCTAACCATAGAGCAAGGAGAAAATGAAAGCCTGCGTTCCTTCATCACACGCTTCAATAGAGAAGCACTGACTGTTGACGAGGTAGATGACAAACTGCTGTTGGCTGCTTTCCATAATGGGGTCAATTATGATTTGTTCATACACAAACTTTATGAAAAAGAGCCTCAGTCCATGGCCGAACTCGTCCATTCAGCCCAAAACTTTATGAACACCGAAGATGCGATCATAGCCAAGAAGAGGAAGAGAATGGAAAGAATGGAGGCAAATCCCGTCCGTCACTCTGAGCAAGCCCCTCGTTCAAAGAAGGGGTGGACAGAAGATAAGAAAGACCGAGATAGCAAGAAACCAGGTTCTTCAGGACGATATCAACAATACACCCCTTTGAATGTACCACTTGAGCAAGTCTTTATGCAGATTAAGGACGAGCCTTCTTTGAAGTGGCCAGAGAAGATGAAGGGAGATCCCAACAAGCGTAATAGGAACAAGTATTGTCGCTTCCACAGAGATCATAGGCATGATACGGACGAATGCTTTGATTTGAAGCAACAGATTGAAAATCTCATCAGGCAAGGGAAGCTGAGAAATTTCCTTGGACGAGATCAGAAGGACGAGAAACTGAAGGGTAAGGTAGAAGAATCGCCACGACCACCGCTTGGAGAGATAAGAGTCATTGTAGGGGGAGATTCAACAGGACAGTTGTCCAAATCAAAGAAGACGTACTTAAAAGTGGTGCAGAGCGTCCAACTCTCTGGACGATCACCGAGAGCAAGGACCACGGGCGAACAAGTAGTTACTTTCACAGACGAGGATGCCGAAAGAATCCATCACCCTCATGACGATGCTATTGTTATTACCCTCCTTATTGCTGACTATAAAACTAGAAGAGTGCTAGTAGACAATGGAAGCTCGGCTGATATTTTGTACTATCCAGCCTTTTAGCAAATGCGGCTGGGACGAGATCAGCTTCGTCCAGCGAGTTCTCCTCTAGTGGGATTTGGTGGAATGAAGGTACAACCTGTAGGCACTATTCTTTTACCAGTGACAGTGGGGGCGTACCCGTAACAAATCACCAAAGATGTAAACTTCCTTGTGGTAGATTGCTCATCTTCCTACAATGCCATAGTTGGAAGGCCGACTTTGAACAGTTGGAAGGCGGTCACATCAACCTACCACTTGTCAGTGAAGTTCCCAACAGAGCATGGGGTGGGGCAAGTACAAGGAGACCAGTTGGCAGCAAGAGAATGTTATCTGGCCATGTTAGCCATGGATGAGCAAATCCAATCCTTGAATATTGAAGAAAAGAGAATTGTGGCAGAACCCGTCGAAACATTAGAAAATGTTTCCCTGGACGAGAACTACCCCGACAGGTGTACCAGGGTTGGAACAGACCTAAGAGACGAAGTTAAGAAAGACCTCGTCCATTTTTTGAAGGAAAATATTGATCTGTTTGCTTGGAGTAGCGAAGACATGCCTGGTATAGATCCCAGTGTTATTACTCACTGTTTGAATGTAGATCCTTCCTCTAAGCCAGTACGACAGAAGAAAAGGGTGTTCGCTCCAGAAAGGGATGCTGCTATTAAGGATGAGGTACAGAAATTGTTGGCCGCAAAATTTATACGAGAAGTGTACTATCCCCAGTGGTTAGCCAATGTAGTAATGGTAAAAAAGGCGAACGGCAAGTGGAGGATGTGTGTGGATTTTACAGACTTAAACAAGGCTTGCCCCAAAGACAGTTACCCACTGCCACGTATTGACCAATTGGTGGATTGTACTGCAGGCCACAGATTACTAAGTTTTATGGATGCTTTCTCGGGATACAACCAAATAAGGATGGACGAAATAGACCAAGAGAAGACGTCCTTTGTCACCAGTCAAGGACTATTCTGTTATGAAGTAATGCCCTTTGGCTTGAAAAATGCTGGAGCAATATACCAACGATTAGTTAACCACATGTTTCGTCCGCAGATCGGGCGGAATGTGGAGGTCTACGTCGACGACATGCTGGTAAAAAGTCAAAACGAGGAAGGACATATGGATGACCTGAAGGAGACGTTCAACACGTTGAGGCAATATCGCATGAAGTTGAACCCTAACAAATGTGCTTTCGGGGTATCGTCAGGGAAATTCCTTGGGTTCATGGTCTCCCATAGAGGAATTGAGGCGAACCCTGATAAAATTCAAGCAATATTGGACATGAAGCCTCCATGCAAAGTTAAAGAAGTCCAATCCCTCACCGGGCGGGTTGCTGCCCTCAACAGGTTTGTCTTTAAAGCTACTGACAAGTGTTTACCGTTTTTCAAAATTTTAAAGAAAGCATTTGAGTGGACGGACGAGTGTCAGAGAGCATTTCAAGACTTGAAAACGTACTTCATCACGGCTCCTTTGCTGAGTCCGTCTGTGACAGGAGAAGAGTTGTTTTTATACCTAGCAGTAACCCCGCATGCTGTGAGCTCAGCATTGATAAGAGAGGAAGGGAAAATACAAAAGTCGGTGTACTATACAAGTAGAGCACTGAGGGGAGCGGAAGGACGATATTCCCCAATGGAGAAGTTGGCTTTCGCACTGGTGACAGCCTCTAGAAAACTAAGACATTACTTCCAGGCTCATGTCATCAATGTCATGACAGATCACCCACTCAAGAAGGCGATGAACAAATTGGAGGCTGCAGGACGACTGGTTCAATGGGCTGTCGAGCTTAGTGAGTTTGACATAAAGTACCAATCTAGACATGCCATAAAAGCTCAGGCTTTAGCGGACTTTATTGCAGAGTTCACTCCTAGTCATGACGATGTAAGCAAAATGGAAGGTAACCAAAAGTGGATCATCCTCGTGGATGGATCGTCTACACAGCACGCTGGAGGGATAGGTGTGGTTTTGCAATCCCCAGAGGGGGATACACTGAAACACAAAGTACGCCTGCAGTACCAAGCAACCAATAATGAAGTCGAGTATAAGGCTCTTCTTAAAGGGTTAGAATTGGCCAAATCCGTGGAAGCCAAGTCGATACTCGTCCTGGGAGATTCTCAGCTAGTCATGGGCCAAGTGAATGGGGTGTGTGAGGCTAAGGAAGAACGAATGAAGAAGTACCTTAGCAGAGTAATAAGACTTATGAAAAAGTTTGGGGAAACTACCTTCGTTCAAATCCCAAGGGAGGAGAACATGGAAGCAGATACACTGGCCAAAGAAGCTTCGGCAAGTGACGCCCCCGTCAAGCTTGATGAGATTCAGTACATGCCAAGTATAGACATCCCAGAGGTGCAACAGGTGCAGAGCGAAGAAAATTGGATGGTTCCCATTATATCATACTTGAAAGAGGGACGACTTCCAGAAGGAAAAGACGAAGCAAGAAAGCTGAGGGTAAGATCGGCCAGGTACGTTCTTATGGACGAAGTTCTGTATAAAAGGGGTTTTTCTCGACCTTATCTCCGGTGTCTGGCACCAGACCAAGCAAACTATGTCCTCAGAGAAATTCATGAGGGAGCGTGTGGCAATCACTCAGGAGCCAGATCACTCGTCCATAAAGTCGTCCGTGCAGGGTATTACTGGCCAAACATGCAAGCCGATGCCAAGGCCTATGTCAAAGTCTGCAACCAATGCCAATGATTTAGCAACATTCCTAGACAACCATCAGAATACCTAACCCCAATGACGGCCCCATGGCCTTTCGCACAATGGGGACTAGACATTCTGGGCCCTTTTCCAATAGGTGTGAGGCAAATGAAATTTCTTGTGGTTGGTATTGATTATTTCACCAAGTGGGTGGAGGCAGAACCTTTAGCTAATATCACGCAGCAAAACATCAAGAACTTTGTATGGAAGAATATTGTGTGCAGGTTTGGCGTGCCCAGGGTGTTGATATCGAATAATGGACGACAATTTGACAATGCACTCTTTAGAGATTTTTGCATACACTTTGGAATTCAGAATCATTACTCCTCACCCGCCCACCCACAAGCAAATGGCCAGGCTGAAATTGCAAACCGATCCTTGCTAAAAATAATCAAGACTCGGCTTGAGGGGGCAAAGGGAGTATGGCCAGACGAATTACCAGGAGTGCTATGGGCATATAGGACGACAGCAAGAACCCCAACAGGTGAAACTCCTTTCAAGTTAGCTTACGGAGCTGAAGCAGTCATACCCGCGGAAGTGCACATGGCCAGTCATAGGGTGACAACCTACCAGGATGAAGCTAACGAGGAACAACTCCGTTTGAACCTCGATTTAATAGACGAGGTAAGGATGGATGCTGAGCAAAGGATGGCAAGGTATAAAAACCTTATGGCAAGGCGGTATGATGCAATGGTCAAGCCAAGACGATTCAACATAGGGGACCTCGTCCTGAAAAGGGTTTCCTTAGCAACAAAGAACCCAGCCCATGGGAAGCTGGGACCAAATTGGGAAGGCCCCTACAGAGTTGTCATTTGCAAAAGACAAGGATCCTATTACTTAGAGGCCCTTGATGGAAGGAAGCTGGAGCATCCTTGGAATGTAGAGCACTTGAGGAAGTACTGTCAGTGAAGTATCAGCCTAAAGGAGCATAACTCTGGACGAGATCAGGGGTTAATGTTTGTGTGGCTTTATTATTATGTGTAGCTTTATTATTATTATGATAAAATTGTGGACGAAGTTATAATTTGTGTTTAAATAAAGGCATTAGCCTCTAAGGTGCATGCCTCGTCCATGAACAGTATCTATGTTGTGAACAATATTTATGAAATGTACATAATGTTGTGTGAAAAAATTATTTCCATAGTACTTCTGTTCATATTGACTCTTGAAGAAAGCTGAAAAGCTCAAGACGAGAAAATTCTCTGGATTCGGAGATGTGATCTCAAACTTTCCTAGAAAGTAAAAACAAAGGCATGCTCGTCCGTCCAAGAAAAAGACGAGGAAAATCCCATGCCTAAAACCAAATTACCAAGCATGCTCGTCCGTCTAAAGGAATGGACGAGGTAAATTCCATGCTTTAGAGAAAATTAGTCTAAGGCATACTCGTCCATAATATGGGCCTAGTAAGACATAATACCCAGCCATATCATGGACGAGGAAAAGCATAGGCGTTTTGAACTAAAGTCAATAGCTAAAAAGCCATCCATAGACGAGCAGAAGGCAATGACGAGTCCAAAGGATGAATAAATTATGGTAAAATTCCAATAAAGATGGTCAAAGTATTCATATATATATAGAGACGAATGAACAAATGAAAAAATAAAAAACCTCGTCCATACACAAAAGAACAGCATTCATTTAGTTGTTTAAGGGCAGACGACTAACGTCCAAACACCCTTTAAAATAACTGTTTAAGAACTCGTCCCAAAACCACGGATGAGATAATTGTACTTGAGTTACATAAAAAGTCCTAAACAATGGACCAAATGGATAACAAAATAAAGAAAAAACAAGGTAAACATTTTAAGATGGAGGGGCGTCCACGGTAGAGCCGTCCTGAGGGGGCAGTGTACTTGCATCATCTTCAATATTAACGTCCTCGGAGGTAGTCTGGAGAAGGGAGCTTGTTGCAGCATTTAGGTTCAGTTTAATGGAGCTGAAGTCCACTTCAGGGAAGTTTTCAGCAGCGTCCATCCTGAAGTCCTCAAAGCCCGCTACGTAGTTGCTGTCCAGTAAGTCCTTAAAGTCTTTGGACGACTGGAATTCAGCGACTGCATTTTCCTTAGCCTTAGAGAGAAGGGTACTCAACTCATTGTTTTTCTTCTTTAATTCCACAAGACGAGCATCCTTTTCGATGGCACCAGCTTTCAGCTCCTCAACTTGGCTTTGCAACTCCTTGACTTCTCCCTTGGCCTTGTACGCTGCCTCTGCCCACCTCTTACTGTCGTCCCTCACCTCTTGAATCCTCTTCTCCAGCAAGATTCTCGTCTTATCCAGCTCCGTAGCTTGCCTAGACGCGGCAATAAACTTTGACATCCCCTATAAAAACGATGGACGAAGAGTGGTCAGACGAGGGAAATTTATAAAAAAGAGAAGAAGGGAAAGTGAAAACACATACCTTGAAAAGATCATGAACTCCAGAATGTTCAAAGTCTTTCAAGGACATGTCATAGCACACAGCTATGTCCTCCTCTAGCACAACCTTCTGAAAACGTTCCCAAGCCACGTCTTCATTCTCAATGAGGTTCATTGGAGCACGTTGAGGCTGGGACGAAGTAGGCCCAGTGGACTTGGACGAAGGAGCTTTTGATAAAGGCGCTTTGGACGAAGGAAGTTTGGACGGAGTAATCTCAGTTGGAGTGGACGAATCCACATCAAAGATCTGGAGGGACGGCTGAGGTGAAGGAACATTTGTCTGGACGACCCCCGCCTTGGATATGCCCTGCCTGGCCTTCTTACCTCAACGACTGGGAAGATTTTCCAAGTCAAGGTTTTTTGACAATGATTTCCGTTTCTCCCCAGCAGTAGGCTGGCTCCCCTCGTCCACAGTTTCTTTACCCTTATTTTCCTTTAAAGTTGCCATTCCTGAAAAGCAATTAAAGTTAAACATATATATATATAAAAAAAAAAAAAAAATAGAAAAGACTGTTTGCCAAGTACAAACTTACGTCTACGAATTGTAACCTCGTGTGCGATAGCCTCGTCGGTTGGCTCTGGACCTAGTCTCCACCTGGCAAGGCGTCTAAGGGTAACCAAAGAATGAAAGTCCCTTTCCACGTGCAGACGAGCTCTGTGGACGCGATCACGGTTAGGCTTGTTCAAGGTAGGACGTCCAGCAGCTGTAAAACAACAAACAAGTAAAGGTTAAGTACATGCATAAAAAAAAAAAGAAGAAAGTGAAATAAATGATAAGAAGAGAAAGGGCATACCTTCAGGACGAAGGTTCCCCAAGTCCCCAGTATAAGGGGGAAAAGGATCCCTACCCACGTCCACGGGATTTCCAGCCCAAAAACCGGAGACGAAGATAAACTTCGTCTTCCAGTTTCTATCAGACGAGGGTAAAGATCTTATTAGCCTACAATTTGCGCCCCTGGCTGTGAATTGGTAGAAACCTAAAGATTGACTAATTTCAGAAGGTTTATAACAGAAGAGAAACTCGTCCACAGTGAGAGGACGACTCTCCCCAAATACTTCTTTCCACAATATCTGCATAGAAATGACTAACCTCCATGCATTGGGATTAAGTTGACACACAACTAAACCTAACTTTGTGAGCAGTTCCCTAGCAAAAGCATTCAAAGGTAATCTCAGCCCACCTAGAAAATAGGCTTCATAGACACCAACCCCAAAACGAGGATTACAACACCATTCTCCACGGACGGCTAACCTAGGGTTAAGCTCGTCCGGAATTTGGTACCACTTCCTCAAATTATTCAGCCTCTGTTCATCAGTTTTTGAATTGACACCAACTGCACAACTGTAAACGGTCTCCTCCTCGTCCAAAGGGTTAGACGAGGGAATACTCGTCGAAGTGCCAGCTTGAAGCCCAGAGACTGTCCTCTCCCTAAGTTGTTCTCGAATGACTTCTATAGGAAATCCAGGGACGCCAGAA
Source organism: Quercus gilva (assembly GCA_023621385.1). Lineage (NCBI taxonomy): Eukaryota > Viridiplantae > Streptophyta > Magnoliopsida > Fagales > Fagaceae > Quercus > Quercus gilva. The sequence continues at coordinate 41,062,700 of CM042481.1, forward strand.
TCATATTCCTCGTCCGTGGTATTTCCCTTACTACTATTGTCAGAGCTATCACTAGAGCCACTATAACTAGTAGAATCGTGATACTCGTCTATAGCCAGATCTAAACTATTACTAGACGAGGAATTCGCATCTGAAGACATTTTAGGGAAAACTGTAAGGAAAACCTAAAAATGAGAGGGAAGAGAATACCTGGCTCTAGACGAAGGATGACTAAGGACGCGGAAACTTCTAGACGAGGCTCTAGATGAGGAAGGTCAGGGAAGAAAATTTGAGAAAATGTAGAGGGTATCAGGGGGATTCCACTATTTATAGAGAGTGGACTATAATCTCGGAAATAGCACCACCAAACAAAAGCTGCCACATGGCAAGCGTCTCGAGAAAATGAACTGACATGACTTATCCCCGGTAAAACCGTGACACATGGCATACCCGGTCTTGCCCAACACGTTATATTTACTCGGACGACCCACGGACTGGAGGGCAACTGATAGTGCAATTAAAACACTAAGTTCATATCCGTATGTGCCGTTCGAGAGGAGTAAAAGGATGGACGAAGTTCACTCGTCCATTCTTTATTAAGAATGGAAGAGTAAAGAAATCTACTCGTCCCTCAAGTAAAATCTACTCGTCCCTTCATTTGCAGGTACATTCGTCCATCCTCGTCAAGGATGGACGAAGCTAGTCCGTCCATAATAATGGATGGATGACTCCGTTATATCATAAACATCAGTTTGCAACGGAACGGTGTTTTCTGATGTTACCATTGCGATGCATCGGTACAAATAAGGTAACTTCCGCGGTGGTTATGGAAGTTATCTTTGAATTCTCTAAAACCTCACGATGGTTGGAGAAATAACTGTTTCAGTCCACCGATATTATATAAAGGTCATTCTGCATGAAGGTAAAGATTCAGACACTTCCAAAAAGAGAAATTCTCATTACTTACTGGAAATCCACATTTACTGACTTTGTCATCGGAGGGTTCTTGACCGGCCCCCACCGGTCCCCTTTGATTCTTGTTTGTTCATTTTTTTTTTAGTATTTACTCAACGGATTACCAACGCCCGGAGCTTTCAGTCCACTGATATTTGAGGAATTATCAAGTCTTATTCATTCTGTTTAGTATTTTAGTTATTTTTCCATAATGTATTCCTACTATAACATCTGTATTAGTTATTCCTGCCATGCCCATACCATATGCCTAGCTTGCAATGCTCCTGCCAGAATGCATTTATATTAGGATGACCCGACTTGCACACAAGCTAGCCTAAAGTGTACTCCCATGTAGGCCAATCCCAGCTCTCTTACCTTAAATCTACGGGTCGTAGTGCAGCAGGAGGGATCGAAGCCCAACAACATAAAAAGGCTCACCACACACACTAAAATATCCTTTTAAAAAAACCCACTGTTATGTAAAAAAAAAAACCAACCACCACCCCACAACCTAACATAATCGTAAAAAATGCAAACCCACAGTCAAAATAACCCATCCACCACTAGCCACCGTAAAACTAGCACAAAATCAACCAACCACCAAAAACCCAAAATTAGATCAACCCAAATAACCATTGCTAAACACTCGTACCCATAGCCAAACACCTACACCCACTAGCAAACAACCCATAACCACAAAAACACCAACCACCACCAAGACAAAGGAGTCAAGGGGGGCAAAGAGGTTTAGATCCAAGAAATTAACAGTGCAGCAAAGAGACTATTTTGTGTTTGGTGGATTAGGAGTAGTGGTGGTAGCAATGGAGCTAAGCAAATAAACAAAGACTGAATCAACATAAAACTCGCTTTCAATACCTTTATGAAGAATTACCTTATCGTTTACTTTCTCATGATGGGTACATCATAGTCCAAAACCAGAGCTTTATATATATAATTCATTTATATCATTTGGATCTTAGAATTATGAGTGAAGCAAGTTATTGCTTGAGAAGGGGGGGGGGGGGGGAGAGAACATTTTGAAAGTGGAAGAGAGTGAGGATAGAGAGAGAAGAGAGGCAAAAATAAATAAAAAATGATAATTTTTTTACACATGTTACAGTACCCTTAAAAAATTTTAGAATTTGGCACATCTCATGAAGCATGGATTTTGATGTTTGGTGTGCTAAATGCTAAAAACTTAGCATTTAGCACTTTTGATGCTAGTACTGTTAGACACTAAAAAGTTACTTTATCTATTTTAATGCGTCACTTAACAATATGCCTTATATCTCATCTTTTATTTTAAAATTTAACACTTAAAAAAAAACCTCTTATAATACATAAAAAAGAAAACGAAAAAAATCAGCACCCACCATCACCAACCACCCAAAAAAAAAAAAAAAAAAAAAAAAAAAACCTAAAATCACTAGATCAAACCCAAAACCCAAAATAAATAAATAAATAAAAATATATGTTAAGTTCTAAATATTTAGGATTAAATGTTTAGGTTCTAATTTTATGTATGTTGGCAAACCGAGTACAATAACATGTCTATTTAATATATTTATGTCTTAGAACAGTTTTGGACATTGCTCAAGTTGATATAAGCCAAGATTCAAGAATATACAATCTGTAGAAAGAACAATTCAAAAACTGTTAAGCTCAAACGATTGAGAGATAGGTTCAATTGATCGAACTGCGATTTTTACAGATTTTAAATCAGGCCCAAAAGCTTGCGAAATGTTTAGAGTTTGAGTCCAACACTGCTAGGTATAAAAGAAAAACCTTAATACACTTTTTCAAGACTTGTGAGTTACTCTTGTGAGATCTGAAAGGTTCTGTAACCTTCTAACTCAACAAGTGTTTACCGGAAAGAAGATCCAAAACACAAGTACTGGTGGAGATAAGTTGCTGCAATAAGATCAACTACTGCTGATGATCTAAACCTTTGAGTGGAATCTCAAAGTCACAAACAAGATCATTTGTATGCAACAAATTCATAATAGAAGAGTCCATGGATTCAAAGCCATGTGTGGTCACATAAGTAAGCACTATAAAAGGTAGCATTAATTTTAGGGTTGAATCTATTATAAACACTTCCATTCTATTTAGTGAATTTTTTGCCTTGTGGATTGTTAAGTTAAATACTCCCCAGGCTTTTTACCTTAAAACTGGATGGTTTCATTGGTTTTCTTTTGCTATCATATCGCTTGTGTTCATTACTTTTTAGCTTTATTTGATATGATTGATATTTGTTTAACCTAGATTAGTATATTTGAACTAAGTAATCACTTGGCTATAAATTAGGTTTGTTGATGCTTGTTTTCGCAAATTTATACCCAAAAGCCCATAAGGAAGAAAGCCCAGTAAAAAGCAAGGCTCAAAAGCCCACACGGAGGAAAGCCCAACGAAAAGCAAGGCCCAAAGGCCCGCCAAGAAGACCAAAGAGCAAGAAAGGCCCAAAGAAAACATAAAAGAAATAAAAGCCTAGATTTACACTTAGGCTAAGAAAGAAATGCAAGGGAAAGTGATCTGTAGCAAAATACAAATCTACTGCAGAATACAGTTGTTCGAAAGAATGGCTTTGGCAGAAAAAGGCCAATTGGGTTCAATACCCTTTGATCCAGTAAATACTATTTGGCCCATGAAGGCCCAAATCCTTTTGTATTAAAGGATTGGAGTGAAAACTAATATGAAGAAACACGATGAAAAGAAATAAGGAACAATGGAAAGTGTTAGTAGCAAGAATTGCGTGAAGGAAAGAAAAGCCAAACTGATGACTTGCATAATTTGACATAATTTATCACTTCTCAACTTTAAACTTTAGTCTAATTTTATTTATTTTTGTTGATTTTAGACTTCATTATTGTTATTTAAATTTTATTGTAGATTTGAAGGAAATAAAGATTTAACCAAATGAAAGAGAACTGAAATAGAGAAAAGAGGAAAAATGCTGAAACAAAGGGCTGAAAGGAGCAACGTTTTTTGGGCTGAAAAAAAGAAAATATTGGGCTGAAAAGATGAACTGCTTTTGGGCTGAAAGGAGGAAGGTTTTAGGCTGAAGAGAGCAAGGTTTTTGGGCTGAAGAAATCAAGGTATTGGGCTGAAACAGTGGGCTGAAAAAGACAAACGTTTTTTGGGTTGGAAAAGGGCACCACATCTAAAAGAAAAAAGGGCACCACGGCTGGAAAAGAATAGAGGATGCGCTGAAAAGAAGAGAAGAAAAAAAAATGACTGACGCAGAATAGAAAAAGGGAGGTTGAACCAAAAGGGAGAAGGCTGAAACAAAAGGAAGGAGGCGCTGAAACTGAAAGAGAAAAAGGCTGAACAGAGGAACGCTGAAGCAGATTTTTTTAGCGTTTATTTTCCCTTCAAATCTTCTGAGAAAAATTATGGTGAATTTGTTATTGTTGAATTTAATTTTTAGCATGAACTAAATTTTCTTTATTCTAGGAAAGCGATGTAATCTAGTTCCGAACTATGCTTGCTTTTCTATGTTAATTTGAATTAATTCTTTTCATGTTTGTCTGACTTATTCTGAGTTTATTGCTTCTAATTAACTGGCCATTAATTAGATGATTTTGATCTTGTGATTTGCTGTCGAAAGAGGGAATTCTAGGATAGATCTTGAATATTTCGGCATAGGTAAATATAGAGATCGAAAGACTTGTATGAACCTGTGTAGTATTAAAATCATTGGTCTTAATGCTTTCTTGCTTTATTAAATTGCATACTCTTGTGTAAATTGATGAACAAGAATGTTTCCAATTGACTGTCGAAAGAGGCTTTTGGATGTTTATTGGAGATTGCTAACAAACAAAGAGAATTAAATTCAATTAGCTAGATGAGAAAAGCATAGTGAGGGATTAGGTGAAATCGATTTTCTAGAAGTTTTCTTCCCATTAATTTGATCTTTAAACAACATATTTTTTTTTTCCTCTGCTTATTTTCTTTAATTTGATTTTATTTTAAATTCCAATAACAACAACCTTAGTGATTTCTCTAGATAAAATCGAGATTAGCATAATTTTGGTATTTGTCAAAAGTAAGTTACCAATCCCTGAGGACGATACTCTTCTCATCACTTTACTATAAAACTATGATATTGTGCACTTGCAGTTTTGCACTGATCACAAACCAAAGGAAATGACAAACATAGCAGGAAGTGCATGTAGAAATAAGACAAAGTCAACAGTAGAAAATGTGTGAATGATAAAGAAAACAAAATTAGACAAAAGACAAAAGAAAACAGGGCAAGCCCCAAGAGTCTGCACCTTCTTCCACAGAGGATAAACACGGATAAAATAGACATGTAGCAGGACCAAACAAAACCAATCTACTATAGCAAAAATGGCGTGGGAATGAAAGAAGACAAAAACAGAAGATAGTGGAGCAAGCATACAAGGGCCAGAACACCACTAACCTGTACCTAGCCAATACAAGGCAAGTGGGCCCACGATCAAGGGATTTAGAGGGAGTGATTTGGTAGTGGGGGGAAAATGGGTCTATATTTGGTTTCCAGCCATGGCTTCTTTTGGGAATATATCTAGCTGGGATGGTATCTTACCCAAAAGAGGTAGTAGATGGTTGCGACTATCTGATGCATGCCATAAAGGTAGGCGGTGAGATAGCTTGATCCTTATCCATTTAAACTCAGAGGTAGAGGTGTACAACAAGAACAAAACGAAGGGGGATTTTGTCATGGAATGGGTAGTGGAAGAAAGTGAAGGGTTCACCTAGTAGTGGTAGTGGTTGGGCAACCAATGGGTTGGTGGGCAGTCCTAAAGGGATGTTCACAACCAACCAAAAACAATTAGTGAAGCCTTAGGGGTAAAAGGGAGAAATCCCATGGAATCAGCCCACTATAAAGAAGGGCAGTAGACATAGATGAGAGTGGAGGCACCCAGAGAGAGGAAGGACCTAAGGGTAGAAGGTAGTGAAAACTGAGAGAAGAGAGACCCACGACAAAAACAGTAGTAAAAAAGAAATTGAGAAAGAAAGAACGGAGAAAAGGAAAAAGATAGAAAGTGGTAAAAAGAAGAGAGAGAAAGACAGCAGAAATAGGGGCATGCATCAATAGACCATCTTTTCCCTCCCTTTCAACAAATCCACTCTTTGAAGTCCCCCAAAAGTAACAGCTAGTAGCTGTTTAGGCCTATTCTCCAAAATGCACAACTTTTATGGCAGAAGCCTATGACAAGATTGTTCAAGTTAGAGTTCAGGTTCTTTCTTGGTTCACTTTTTTCATGGAAAGATTCCACACTTGATGTTGGTGGCAAATACATTTGATTTTCGCTCAATAGAACTTGTATTTGTTGTATTAGCCATTATGTTGTGGAATCTTTTACTATATCTGCTGTATTTATTATTCTGCCGTGGTATCTTCACTTAATGTACTAATTATTTTGCTGTAGCACCTTTTTTATCATATTTACTGTGTTAGTTGTTGTACTAGCTAAACTTTTTCTGCTGAAGCTTTTTTAGTTCTCTATTATACATGTTTTTCTTTTAACACAAACTAATCATTATTCTACCATATATAGATATGTTATATACTTTATGTATGTATGTATGCATATATATATATATATATATATATTTGAGAATATGCTAACCCATGCAAACTAACATTTGCTTGATGGGTATTTTCTTTAGGTTTTAGAGTTGCTTATGTGCAGGAAGTAGAGAAGTATTTCTGCAGTAGAAAATGAAGAGTAGTCTTTCACGTTACATAAAAGTTCAGAAAACTTTACTGCACAACAAAAAGCTTTACTACACAGCAAAAGGCTTTACTACACAGCAGAAGGTTAAGGAAAGTTAGTTCCATAGCAGAAACTAGAAAAATGTTACTTATGTAGTAGAGATGGAGAAAAGTCACTCACACTATAGAAAAGTACAAAAAACTTTACTACACTGCAAAAAGTTAAGAAAAGTCAGCAGCAGAATAAACCCAGTTTGCAGTGTCATCCTCTGGACTTTGGACTCAATATTTGTGCACAACCTGAAAGTGGCAAAATGGGACCTTAAAGCCCATTCCGTGGAAGCGTAAGCTCCAACTTCCTTCTTAGAAAAAGCCTAGACTAAAAGTTGCCTAATAACATCAAGACACGTGTCTAAGGTACAAGAAATGTAAAAAGAACCCTTAACATTTTGGCGACTTCACTGGGGAGTTGGGATCAAGATGGGGATAATGAGATATTTGTCCCCTGCAAACATGTTTCCAGGTCCTTACCAAAGCAAGACATGTAGATGTTCTTAACCTTCCAAGCTATACACTCAGGGAAGTTTCTAACCTTCTAACCTTTTAATGATTCATGATATCATGATTTACTAAAATTACTATTCTTCAAGAAATATTACATGTAGTAATTTGGTGTGCTAAAACCAAATCTAGTGGAGAACATGTGTTCGGTAAGAACAACTCCAAATTTAGTATGACCATTTTATGGAGCTGCCCACCCTTGGTTGAATAAAGGAAAGCCTAAATAATAGTTATTTTGTATCAATAATGATTTAGAAAATCTCACAAGTTATTAGAGTTTAGCTTGCTACTTACACATATTGAGTTTAATGTAGGGAAAAAAAAAAAAAAGAAAAAAAAGAAAAAAAGAAAAAAAAACAAAACAAAAATTGTAGAAAAAGAAATGTTATCATATATCAAGACTAGATGAACATTCTATCAGTACCTTGCATGATTTTTATATATTGTCTTCCACTAAGAAAATATATGTCTTGGAATTGCTAGTGAATACCAGCACTTGAAATATGCTCGCACTATGAAAGGCAATGCTCGTATAGATTGGCTTCAATTTGAGCATGTATGTGTACTTATTTAATTACAGTTGTTAATTTGGAACATTTGATTTGTATTTTATGAAAAGTTGAATAACAACCTGGAACTTGGTACTGTGGAGATGAATTTTAATATTTGGTAACATGTTGGCTCCTTTCATAAAGAAGTGCAACGATTCATTTGAAATTCCCCAAAAAACAAAAAAACAAAAAAGTAATTAAATTATTTGGTTTAATTGGTGGTACAAAACAGTAAAGTATCCAAAATGTCATAGAAGTACCATGGTAGAATTTTATGGCACCCGACATTACAGCAAAACAGTACCATAGCAGAATTCTATGGCAAAATATCACAACAACGTTACAGCAAGACAGTTGTTTGGGGGGCTTTTTTCAGTTGCCCAGCCATGTGTGGTCCGTTGGAGGGATGACCTTCCTAGGCTTGAGTTCTGTTTGGGGAGTTGTATCCGGAACTCAACATTGGGCCACGTGGACCAATGGCTACCAGCGTATTTTTAAGCCTACAAAATCATTAAAGCCAAAGTCTAAGAATCATGATAATGGTCGAATAAATATACAATATGTGTTTGATATGATAGCTTTGATTAGTAGTTGTAATAACAGTTGAAATAAAGTAATATTTATTTGGAGGTAAAGTAATCATGCACTCAATGATATAAATTTAAAGATATGGAAGCAAAGTCACTTATCTTTATATGGTATAGCCCAGTTGTATAGCTTCTATGAGTTGATAATATTCCAGTAGAGTGACCCCAGCGGTAGGGAGGCAGTTTGCCATGATAACTTCAAGATTGAGGGGGGGAAAATAGGAGCAACTGGAGGGAGAGAGAGTATGTCTAACTGTGTGTAGGGGCTGGTTAAGCTTGCCCTTCTTATCATGCACTTAAATGAGTTTTCCCTTGACAATGCTCTTTTAGTTGTTGTGAAGTTATGAATAGTGTTGCCTTCAATGAGAAGGGCTTTTTTATGAAGTATTTGTGCCTTCTAAGAGAAGGGCTTTGTGTAAGATGGATTTGTGCATTCCATGAGAAGGGCTTTAATATGAGATCTTGGTGCCTTCTAGGAGAAAGGCTTTAGCATTAGAAGTTTATGCCTTCCATGAGAAGGGCTTTTAGTATGAGTGTTTGACATCTCTTGAGAAGTGTGGAAATGGTAAAAGATATAGATGTTTTGTGGGATGTAGTATTTGTAATATATATGATATATGGAAGTATGAGAGATATAGGGGTTAAAGAAAGTAAAAATGTGAGATTATAACCGCTGGAAAAATTGTAGAGATTGCTTTCCAAGAGGAATGATTTTGTAAGAGAAGGGTATGAAGATGTGTTTAGGTATTTGGAGATAGGAGCAGTAAGATAGGTGTATTTTCTTATTAGGACATATGTGGTTCACATGTTAAGAACATATGTCATACTTTTATGTAATTGGCTAATCCTTTGACAAAACGCACTTTACTTATATTTGGGTAGATTTAGGATGTGTTGAAATACTTCAAGAAACCATGTTTCAAAATCAAGTATTGAAGCCTTCAAGTCTGTTCAAGAAAACAAGCTGAAAGTGTAATTTCATTAAAGCTTGACAGCTGTCTCGACAGCTGCATCTATCGAGCTTCAGTAAGCTGTTTTAGCCCCGTGTCTCGACACTTTCTCGACAGCTTCTATCTGTCGAGGTTTATAAAAATCAGAATTCTGATCTGATTTCTTGGGATTCGTGAATGTGTTTTTGGCCCTTCTTTTCTCCTAAGCCTACACATATAAAAGGATTGTTTTAAGAGTCGTCAACAGAGATACAAGTTGCACAAGCATTGAGCAAACTCTGTTCAAGCAATTTGTAACCAAAGACAAAGTTCTTAACTTAGTTCATTTCTTCTGAAGAAGTTGCTGTGTATGTGCACCTTTGGGTTTTGTGACCAAGCATCTTCTTGATCTTCATCATGCGTATGAACTGAAGAACTTTGCAGTCAACCTTTATTTCTAGTTAGTGATTGAAGTCGCGTACTGGGATCCGTGTAATTTGGTTAGTCACGTATTTGGGAGCCATGCATCAAAAAGGGAAAACTGTCACTACAGAACAAGTCCAATTGGGTATTGGGGTAAGGGTTCAACTATAGGTTGGTAAGGTACTTGGGATTCCTTTACTTGTAACCGCTTGTTGTGATAATAGTGGAGTTTCGGGAGTGGTGACCTGAAAATCACCCGGTGGGGTTTTTGTCATTAGGGTTTTTCCCATTCGTAAACAAATCACCGTGTTATTTATTTTCTGCTGCATATTTAGTTTATTGGTGATTTATTTGTGCTGCCACGCAATTGCATGTTAATTAACTTAATTAATCAACTTGGTTAAATTAATTGGTTAATTAATCACAAGGGGTCAATTCGTTTGTGGCCTATCAAGTGGTATCAGAGCAGGCATACTCTGATTAGGATAATCTTTGCTGTGTTTGATCCATTGACCCCTGTTTGTCATGGATAGAGGACAGTCGTTAATCATACCTCTTTTATTTGATGAGACTAACTATGCCTACTAGAAAGTATGCATGAGAGCTTTTTTGCAGTCCTTAGACGAGAAGGTGTGGCAAGTTGTAGAGATTGGCTGGACTAAGCCAAAGGAAGTGCCGGCCGATTGGGATGATGCAAAGATCAAGGCGGCTAACTTCAACAGCAGGGCATTGAATGCATTATTCTGTGTAGTCACTAATGAGGAATTTAAGAAGATATCCTCAACTGAAACTGCTAAGGAGGCTTGGACCATCGTCCAGAAAACCTATGAAGGAACCAAGGCTGTCAAAAATTCAAAGCTTCAGAGGCTCACTACAAGCTTTAAAGAAATAAAGATGGAGGAGGATGAGTCGTTCGATGAGTTCTATGCCAAGCTCAAAGACATAGTGAACTCAGCCTTCAATCTTGGGGAAACCATTCCTAAACCCAAGATTGTGAGGAAAGTGCTCAGATCTCTACCCGAGAGATTCCATGCCAAGATTACGGCGATTGAGGAATCAAAGGATATTGACAAGATTCCTTTGACTGAGCTGGTTGGAAACTTGCAGACCTACGAGCTAGGGTTATCTAGGATTGGCAAGTCAAGCAAAGGCAAGAGCATGGTTTTGAAGGCCAAGAGCAATGAGACAGATGAGTCTTCCGATGATGAAGATTCCAAGATGAAGTCCTACATTACAAGGCAGTTCAAGAAGTTTATGAAGAATGCCCATGGAAGGAACTTCGACAAGGACCGTAGGCAATCTAGTTCTTCACAATTTAAAAGCCAAGACAAAGGGAAAAAGGATGCAAAGGAAGGTGGTCAGTACACTGTTCCCGCAGGACCTAAGTGTTTTGGGTGTCATGGGTTTGGACACATGAAAAATGAGTGTCCTACATATCTCAAGAGCATTGGGAAGAGCAAGGCACTTGCTGCAACCTTGAGTGACACTGAGCCTGAAGATGATTCCGATAGTGAGGATGACGGAATCTTAAATGCCTTCACTGCCACAGTCAATCCTATTGAAGGGATTGTTGATGAAGTAGAAGAAGTAGAAGAATTGGTGGACACCAAGTGTGAGAAGATGGATGATCAAGATGATATCTATTCAGCCTAGAGAAAATATACAAGCTGTTTGAGAAACATGAGAAACTCTATAGGTTGACCACCAAGAAGCTCAATGATGTGGAACTTGACTGTGAAGAGTTGTCCACTAAGTTTGATGAGGCAAATCAAACTATTGGAGCGCTAAGGTTCGAAAAAAATTTCTTGGCTGAGAAGACCATAAAGCTTGAGGCGGAGCTATTTCAGGTTAGAGCCCAGTTGGAGAGGACCTCGAGTGCAAAGCTTGATGAGATGCTCGACATTCAGAAATCTGTTTTAGATCGAACAAGTTTAAGGTATGATCTTTCTTCCTCTACTATTGCTTCCACTAGTGCTACTGTTTTTGTTCCTCCTGCTAATATTGTTAAAATTGAGAACAATGATGTTAAAATTGAATTAGCTAGTGAGAACCTAGACAAGGATAAATCTATTCTAGGAGCACCCCCTAAGCTAGATAACAAAGATGCTAAAAACCCTAGGGCTAAGAAGGTTAACTCTCAAAAGCCCAAACAGAAGAAGCAGCATCTTTGTCATCATTGTGGTGTTCCTGGTCATACTCGACCAAGTTACTATAAGTGGTTAGCCACTCAACAGAGCAATAGCATGATAGCATCTGGAAGCCAAAATCAGCTTTAATCCTCTCTTGCTCCTCTTGGAGATCTTCTGAAAGCCCTCATGTTCCTTTCGAACTTGAACGAGTTCAATTCTTCCCCTTCGCTGCCGGTTCAAGGTTTCAACCAAAGGAAAGGTTCTTCCAAGGTGTGGAAGAAAAAGGATTCTAAGTGATTAAATCACTCTCTTCTGTCTTCTTGTTTCTTTTGTTACATTACTTGTGTGTTTTGCTTTTATTTTGAGTCAGTCTAGTTTTTGCATTGCATTGATAACATGTTTTTTTTTGTTTATTTTCAGTTTTATTTGTTTTTTTTTTGATAAAAATAAAAAAAATTGAAAAATCAGAAAAATACAAAAACAGTGTGTGTTTTGTGTACATTGGTACTTGTGTACCTTGGGTGGCCAATGAAACAAAGTTTTCTAAATTTTGTATCTTTTGTAGCTTAGATGAGCATCTCTATGCACAACTAAGCAAGTGAGCTTTGTGGCTCTTGTTTGTGATGAGTAAGATTAAGTTATCTTTTAGACTTAACACTCATATCACTCTTTTTGACAGGTAGGACTAGAAAATCTTAAGAGAAAGGCATAAATAACTATCTCATCACTGTTGCCTGCCAATCATTAATGACATTTGTATGCTTCGGCATAGCAAAAGTGTGATGTCAATGACATTTGTGTGCTTTGGCATAGCAAAATTGCAATGTCAAATATCAATGGGTATTTCTTTTCTCTCTCATTTATGCCCATGCATGATATGCTTAAAAAGAAAATATGCAAAAAAAACAAAAAGCAAAAAGATAAAAAAATGCTTTAAATATGGTTGCAAGCGTGTATTCTAGGAGATGTGGGAGTTATAGGATGTACCTCGAAGGTGATAGTCCCCATCAAATAGTTATGATTGTGTGTGAGTTAAAGTGATTTTCTCATATCTCAAATCGTCATAACATGTATACACTTATGCAATATTGCGATATTTTTCACACACGACATGCAATATTCTTTGCTACTCATGATACATGTGCAGGTACAATGTGATTTGGCCATCACTAGGTTTACATATGCTTTTGTATGCTCACTAAACTATCATAACTTGTTTTTTGAAATATAAAATCAGTTAGACTTGCTTAGTGTGTGTGTGTGTGTTTGTGGGGATCCATGTGCTTAAAATTTTTCATTAAGAGATGAATTTGAGAGCCTATTGTGTTGATTCTATTATTGTTGAGTTGCATGTTTGATTGCATTCATGTCTATGTTTTTCACTTCTCGAAAAACTGTTTTTTAAAAGCAGGCTCGACACCTCCTCGATACCTCCTAGATACCTAGCTTTCTGTCGAGCTTCTCAAGCTTTTTCTTATTGCAATCTCGACACATTCTCGACACCTGGTGGATCGATCAAGAAATCTCCTGTCTCCTCGATAGCTTCTCGATACCTTGTCGATCGATCGAGCTTTTGTTCTGGGTTCTGATGTTTATTTTTCGATACCTCCTCGACACCTGTATCTGTCGACGGCCATACTTCTTGACATTTCCTCGACAGATGTCTTGACACCTCTCGATACCTGTATCTATCGAGATTTACTGAGGTTCTATATAAACCTCTCGTGTGATCCGATTCTCATTTTCTCAATCTCTCTCGATCTGTTCGAACCTGTTCATCTTCCAAACTCACTTTTCTCACTCCAAACCTTCAACCCACGTGATTTTCGGCCCTTCTTTGTTTCAAATCACTTGGTATGATATCTTTTCTTCTCATATTTCATGCATTTCATGTTTTTGAATCTTAGGTTTTGGGGTTTTTGAAAAATTTTGGGGTTTTTCAAAATTGTTGAGTTTTTCTTGAAATTTTGGGATGGGTTTTCATTTAAATATGTTAAAAAACTCATGCATTGCATCTCATTTGCATTATAACAATATTTTCATGCATTTAGATGTGTGCAATATGTTTGTGTGCTGGTAGGATTGGATTGGGCTGAGCCCATGATAAAATTTCTTTTGCATGTCACATGTTCATACATTTCCCATGCATACGTACTCCTTTTTCAATATATCTTGATATATTTGAAATGTTTTGGAACTTTTCTGATTGTCTCTTTCTCCCTCTCTCTCATTCTGTTTACGTTAGTAGTGTCTATGGCACCTAAACGTAAGTCTGCTCCGTCTCGGAACTCTCTTCGTTCCGGGGCATCATCTTCTTCTGATCCTACTCCTTCTAACATTCAGTTCCGTGATGAGGATGCCTGTAAAGCATTCTTGGAGAACTTCTCTCGATGAGGTGTTCATTCGGAACGCCGAGTCATTTTGGTAGACTTTGTCGACACTGACCTTCCTGATGTCATTCACAGTCGGGGATGGGAGTCACTGTGTGGCGTCCTGGTCACTTTTCCTCTCATGCTCATTCAAGAGTTTTACTTTAACATGCACGGGATTGATTCTTCAGTACCTCTCTTTCACACTCGCGTTCGAGGTACGCGTTTTGCTGTCACACCGCAGCTTGTTGCGGATGTGCTTAGAGTTCCGAGGGTAGCGTATCCTAATTATCCAAGTTGTGAGCGTCTGAGGACTGTGTCCAAAGACGAGATGATGTCTGCTTTCTGTGAGCACCCATCTGTCTGGGGTGAGCGTCAGTTTACACCATGTCAGCCTTTTGCTAAAGGTCCTAGATTCATGAACATGGTGATGACTTTTGTGTTGCACCCACTCTCTCATTATAACTCTATCACAGAGCCTCGTGCTCGATTTTTTGCTTTCTTTATTAAAGCACCTCACTATAGATTTTCCTTCACATTTTATTCTTTCCATCATAGATGTGTTTAGGGATATGGCTACCCGTGATAAGCTCATCTTTCCTTTTGCTACCACGAGGATCTTATGCCATTTTTCTGTTCCTTTTCCCTCCTCTGATTACTTCTCTATCATGTGTGCCATAGATGCCACTACCGTAAAACGTAGTGAGGCTCAGTTTAGGTCACGACAGGAGTCAGCAGCTCTTCCCTCCGGTTTGACTCCATCTCGCTTAGCACCCTCTCAATCTGCTCCTTCTACGTCTGCTCCCTCCTCTTCTATAGGTGATGTATATCTTGGAGACATCATGTCGCAGCTGTAGCGCATGGATACTTGCCTTGATACGCTCTCTATTGAGTTATATCAGGTGAACATTCGTGTTAGTCGTATCACTAGACGACAGGCGACCATGGGTGGTTTTGCTCCTGAGGCTACTCTTTCACCACCTCCTCTAGTGGCTTCTGATTCTGATGCTGAGGTTGATGATGATGGTGGTGATAATGATGACGCTTTGGATGGTGATGATGGAGATGATAGCTCTTCTGATGAGATGTTTGCTTGACACTCTACCCTTTGTCACTCGTGACAAAAAGGGGGAGTAATTTTGGGATATGAGAGTAGTTATCTTAAGGGGAGAGTTAGTATAGGACATTTTTGATAGGGGGAGTGTTGATACTTGAGGGATGTAGTGAGGATATGATGTATCTTTTTGTTTTCTTCTTATAAAGATACATTGTTCTTGTACATTTGGTCTTGTGATCATTCTGACATACATTGTACTTATTTCTTTCTATATGTGGATCTATGTTGTTTCTTTCACCTACCTCTTACATGTGTTGTTTCTTTTCTTTCTTTATACACATGTTTCTTTACATGTAGGCAATCTATTATTTCTGTTTCACACAAAGATGCCTTGATGAGTTTTGTTTAAAGTGTTTCAGAAATACAAGTTGTCAAAGTCTACTTGCCATAAACTCTCTTCTTGCAAAGTTTTTCAAGAGTTTGTATTAGATTAGATTTTATTGTATTAAACAAGTGAAAATGGGTTGAGTGATTTATGACTTCTCTCATAATCATTTGTTAGTTGTGGTTTTGTCATGGATTGCCAAAGGGGGAGATTGTTAGGACATATGTGGTTCACATGTTAAGAACATATGTCACACTTTTATGTAATTGGCTAATTCTTTGACAAAACGCACTTTACTTGTATTTGGGTAGATTTAGGATGTGTTGAAATACTTCAAGAAACCATGTTTCAAAATCAAGTATTGAAGCCTTCAAGTCTGTTAAAGAAAACAAGCTGAAACTGCAATTTCATTAAAGCTTGACAGCTGCATCTATCAAGCTTCAGTAAGCTGTTTCAGCCCTGTGTCTCGACACCTGCTCGACAGTTACTCGACAGCTTCTATCTGACGAAGTTTATAAAAATCAGAATTCTGATTTGATTTCTTGGGATCCGTGAATGTGTCTTTGGGCCTTCTTTTCTCCTAACCCTAGACATATAAAAGGATTGTTTTAAGAGCCGTCAACAGAGATACAAGTTGCACAAGCATTGAGCAAACTCTGTTCAAGCAATTTGTAACGAAAGACAAAGTTCTTAACTTAGTTCATCTCTTCTGAAGAAGTTGCTGTGTATGTGCACCTTTGGGTTTTGTGACCAAGTATCTTCTTGATCTTTATCATGCGTATGAACTGAAAAACTTTGTAGCCAACCCTTATTTCTAGTTGGTGATTAAAGTCGCGTACTAGGATCCGCGCAATCTACTTAGTCACGTACTTGGGAGTCGTGCATCAAAAATGGGAAACTGTCACTACAGAACAAGTCTAATTGGGTATTGGGGTAAAAGTTCAACTGTAGGTTGGTAAGGTACTTAGGATTCCTTTACTTGTAACCGCTTGTTGTGATAATAGTGGAGTTTCGGGAGTGGTGACCTGAAAATCACCCAGTGGAGTTTTTGCTGTTAGGGTTTTCCTCATTCGTAAACAAATCACTGTGTTATTTATTTTCCGCTGCATATTTAGTTTATTGGTGATTTGTTTGTGCTGCCACGCAATTGCATGTTAATTAAGTTAATTAATCAACTTGGTTAAATTAATTGGTTAATTAATCACAAGGGGTCAATTCGTTTGTGGCCTATCATTTCTGAATATGGAGAGTGAGAGAATGAGTATAAGAGGGGTAATAGTACTGTAGTGTGTTTAGCAATGTTGTGGGATTTACTGCTGGGATTTTCTGCTGGAGGATGTATGAGGGCTTATGAAGGGCATTTATGGGTTAAGGGCTGGAGAGTTTAGTTTCTAATTTGGGAACTAAAAACCTCAGAAGCTCAAAATTTCATTAAGAGCTTAAGAATATTATTAGAGGGAGAGAGAATAGAGAAGTTTTATGAGAGAGTTGTTCTTTTCCATTGGTGTCCCCCCCTTTTGAGGTGTTCCTTGGGGGTTCTATTTAGCTGAGTTTAAGAGTGTATTTTAGCAAATAATCTTAGCCAAAATCTGTCCTAAACAGCAATGAATCTTCAGAGAATCCATCTTAAGATTTGGCCAAAAATGGTATGTTTAGCTTTAAGGTATTCTTGCTGTTTCGGGTAAGTGCTGCTAGGGTGCTGTTAAGGAAAGAGAAGCAGAAAAGGAAAGTATTTTGGCAAGAAAAAGATAGATACTTTTGTTGGTTTTGGTTTTACCCAAATGTGGAAAAATCAGTAATGCTCAGGCTGCTGGGTCAGTTGTCATAGCTGTTCTGAAAAAGCTATCCCGATTGTCAGGAAAAGCTGTGACAACTATCATGAGACAGCTGTCACAGCTGTCATAAGGCAACTGTTTGCTTTGGGCAGAAGCACATGAGGTCAGTTGGGTGATTTTAGACTACTGGAGAGGACATTCATCATTTATTTCATGGATTTGGTTGAAAATGGTAAGATCTCTTTCAAGGGTATCTTGCTATTTTGGGTATAGCTACTAGTTGCTGGGATTTTAGCATTAAATGGCCGATGATATCACTTCCAGCTAGGTGTTAAGTGCTGAATACATTGCTGGGGTTCTGCTAGAAATGCTTCCTTTTTCGAGTGTTTGAGTTTTTGGTGCAAGGTTCCATTACAACACATTTTTAGCAAGTAATAGAAGGGTTGGTAGAAAGTTAATGAAGCTTTAGAGATATAGTCAAGGTCTCACTATGTTGTGACATAATCTTGGTGAGTAAGAAAAGTATTTAATGCTCTGCTTTAGCAATTGGCAAAGAAATATATGGTTTGATTGTGGCAAATAATAGCTGGGTATTAGAGATATCATGAATATTTTGTATATAGTTGGGGATTAAAGTAGCCAATCAGATTAGGCCATGTGTTTGAGTTGGATTTTAGCTGAAAGTAGTAATGTAGTTTATGTAGAATAATATAATGAAGTTTCTAAATTTGTATAGCAACAGTTGGGGATTGAATGAATAGTTATTTTCTCAACAGTTAGATGGTTGGAGATATTGAGTATTTGTCACATGATGAATATTAAGTTTTAGGAAAAGAGCAATAGGGAATTTTATCATCTAAAGTGCTATGTGATAAGAAATGCTTACCATATGTTACCCACTACACACGGACTCCTCAGAGTTCAGGGAGTTGGAGAAGACACGCCAAGCAACATGTCTCATTTATCAACTTTAAACTACTGGAGCTTTATTGAACATACCTCTTAGCCCTCTAAACCAAGACTCCCAAAGTTTCCCCAAAGAGACTTATGAGCTTGTATCATAAGCCGAAGATCAGATGATGTACCTCGAGTTTTGTTGTCATTTTGTGTAAATATGGGCTTTCATTGAAGAAGCCGTTTGCCATGAGTGTAAAAGAGGTAATATGGGCCGTGAGCTTTGATTCATTTCTTAAGCCCGATCCATATGTTGATGTTGATGATGTTGTAGGGTTATGATCCCAATTAATGAAGAGGAACTATGGTCCATGAATCCGCCTCTTGAAGTAAGGATCTCGCGGGTCATGTAAGCCCAATCCATTTAGTTGAATGAGATATGAGCTTATATTGGGCTTTCAAAAGATTTACCCAAAAAATCAATAATATGTTAATATGGCATGAGTTGCCAATGAAGTAATGCCATGTGGGTCGAAAAAAGAGTCCTCAACATTTAGCCCCCCGAGTGCATGGGCTTGTACTGCAAGGGCATGCATGAGTAATGGGTTTGCTTGAAGACCTTTTTAGATAAGGCAGTCCGAGATTGTTAACTGCTGGAGATGATACTGCTGGATTGAAGGCCTCAAGGTAATGTTTCAGCTAGATTTGGTGCTGCTGGGTTGAGGGTAGCAAGGTGATGTTGCAGCTGGTCAGGATTGCAACTAGGTGCGGTGCTGCTGGAGGGAGTTTGTTGAAGTTGATGCATTTAGAGCTGACTTAATTCTTGTAGTTGTGACTGTGGTTGGTCCATTTAGAAATAATAAGAGTGCAACTTTCAATGTTACAACTGGAGAGGATACCACTCTTGATTTAGTGGTTTAAAGTTGTTGCTGCTGAAAGTTTGAATACTGAGCTTATGGCTGGGGCAGTCTAGAATGTATTTTGACATCATAGCAGATGAATATTTTACTGATACTGCTGATTGTAGTTAATTCTTGAAAAAATTTGATAGAGATGGCCAAAATAATATGAGCTTTCCATTGAGATTTCGTCCTTGTTTGAAGAGTTGGTTTAGGAGGCATGGAGATTACATGGCCACTTGTAGGATTGGCCGCATGATCATGATTGTATTAATAGAGTCGTAGGTGATGATCATATTACTGGATCTGATAGTACTGCTTGAGTAATAAAATAGGTGTCGCTAGACATGTAGAGATTTAATGTAGTAGAAAGTCCATAGTTGGAGCAATAGCCTTGATTTGATTGGTGGAGTGACTGGTAGTCTTCTTAAATAGATAGTGAGATACCAAGTCCCCAAGTGTAAGATTACTACAACTTTGATGATGACGTTGTAAAGATCCCAGCGGTGTGATGCATAAGACCGCTATGATTCTGATAGTGTAGTGCGTGGGACTACGACGACTTTGAAGAGGTGCGTAGGACTTCCACGGCTTTGAAGTGGGTGCGTGGGATTGCCACGGCTTGATATAATAGTACTCCAATGAATAGAGCTTCATTTGTTGCTTGTAATTTTGTAAGAATGTCATATTGATGAGTAATGTGTTCTTGAAAAAAGCTAGCAGCCAATAGACATGTATAGTGGAAATGCCTCTATTGATATTGTTCTGATAAATATCCAATTGCAGCCTCTAGAGATGGAACCTTTGGATTGATAAGACCCAGCCCCCAAGTGTAGAGAGGCCTTGGATAAGCATATATTAGCAAGTGAGGAGTACCTTGACAAATTCAGCAATGAAATTTGCACTTTTGTTGCTTGAAATAGTGTAGGTACTTATGGTAATGATCTTGTATGATGATTGCTTGATTGAGCATGATGGATCAGCAAGTTTTTCTGCTGGAGGTATCCGTATAGACTGATGGATCTGCTGGAGTTCTGAATATAAGTAGCTAGAGTCTATTTAGTCTGCCTAGGCAAGTTGCTGGGTGTGTGTCAGTTTACTGCTAGGGTAATCTTTCTTGATTTGAATAAATGATTCATCTTTCCAGATGACTTTGTGATTTGCTGAATGTAATGACTGTTAAGTACATGATAATGATTGAAAATATTTGATCTTTGTGTCATTGTCTATAAAGGAAATAGTATTGGTAGCTTCTAGGAAAGTATGGCTGGTGTGAGTTCTAGCAGTAAGATAAGAAATACTAGATTGATGGCGATGGTCTGGATCTAACAATAGAATAGTGTGGTGGCAGCTTTCCCCTTGTGTTTAGGAAGTAAGCTCAGCTGAACCTCTTATGCCCTTAAGTAAGAATCAAGGGTGCCACTTGACAATGTTGGTAGATAATTCTTTGTCGGACTTAGATAGTTTGGAGACTACTTCATCTTTTCCAACAGCAGGTGGATTCTTGTCAAGTTGTTGGCCATTGGCTTCTTGCATTTTTCACCGTTCGCTTGGTCATGATTCAGAAGTAACAAGGACTGTGGAGTACTCATCTTGTTTCCCAGCGGTGCAAGGCTTTTACTGATGCAGTAACTTTTTAGACCTTTACAGCAGCTGGGTAGATTGTGTAAACTCGACGATGGGCTTGATGCATGGCCCAAAGGCTATCGGTGAAGATCCAAAGAATTCACTATATTTTATACCTTGGGCCTAGATTGAGACTGACAAGAATGGCCCATAAACAATCCCTATAGCAAACACGTCAGCATGATGAAAAAACATACTATAAGAAATAGCCCAGCAGTAAAATGTTTCTGCAGAAAATAGCCTAGCAGTAAAATGTTTCTACAGAAGATAGCCTAGCGGTAAAAGGTCTCAGTGGTAAAGTAAGATAAAATAGGATAAACCTCCAGCTGTCAGCTATTTCACAAATTAAGGAAAATATCTACATTTTTAGACTCATCATCCGTTAGCTCTGGAGAAAAGTCTTCCAATACAACAATGTGAGGGAAAAATTCTATAGTAATAGTTACATCATAACCATCAATAGTAAATGAATAAGTAAATATCATGGATTCCATAATAACAAATAATGAGGAAAACTTAGTGTGAGATGAAGGGAGAGAGAGAGATCCCAGCTCGTGCAGCAAGATCATTATGGTGCCAAGGCATGCTCGTGAATATAGTATATGTAGTGAGTAGAGAGAGTCATTTGTGAGTAGTATGAGTAATGAGTGAGAGTGTATAGTAAGGCTATTGGGGCTTTTTGCTAGGCGTAGATAAGTGTTTATAAGTAAAGCTATGAGGAGTATTTGTGAGCTAGGAGTTGGGGAACTTAGTTTCTAAGCTTGAAACTAAGGACTTAGTGACTTTTTCAGAGCTTAGAGAAGGCTTCAATAGAGAGGTAAAGGAAGAGTTCCTCTTTCTTGGTGTATATCTTAGTGTGTTCTTTCTCCCCCCAGCATTAATGGAGAGTTCCCTTTATATTTGGGTTTTTAGGAGGTAATTAGCAAATAATCTCTGCTAAATCTTTCTCAATCTTCAGAAAATCCTTAGAAAATCATTCCTAGGATTTTAGCTAAGAGTGGTAAGCTTAACTTTTAGAAGGTTCTTGCTATTTTGGGTAATAACAGTTGGGATTCTGACTTAGCGTTGAATGCTGATTGGCCTTGGCTGATGGGATTAGAGCATGCTTTAGGCTAATGATCTTGGTTATTATGCTGCTAGAATCAGAGCTCCCTAGGGCAAATTGTATCACCCCAAGTCAGGTGTTAATCTTGGAGCCCTTGCTGGGAACTCTGCTAGGATCCCCTGGGTGCCCTCAAAACCATATTTCCCTAAGTTTCCCCATTTGAGGTTCATGTGCTTGGTCCATGAACGAGAGGACACACATTTTTGGTATGAAAATGAATTGATTTCAAGTTGTTTCAAGAGCTTTAATGGCCTGGTCATGGCCGCTCTTGGTTCTTGATCGGATGGGTTGGAGAAGAAAGAAGGGACAGCTGGCTGAAGCTTCCCAGCTTTCTGTCACGTCACTTTCAACTTTATGTCACATGAGAAATGATGGAATTTCAGCTTGTGAAGGAAAGGTTTAACCCCTGATGGATACGTGTCCTCTTCTGATCTGATTGAACAAGTTGGGACTTGATGGGAATGGGCTTTAGCTGTTTAGTTGTGTTGAAATTTGGCTGGTCAGCTCACGTGAGCTTCAGTTGCTAGGATTTGTGTATGTGCTGGGCCGGCTCAGTTGGGCTTTGTAGTTGAGCTCCTTTGGGCTTGGTTATCCCTACAAAATGAAGAGTTTTGCCATGGGTGATGTACATGGGCTTTTGTAGTTTAGTTAATTATGGAGAAATAAGCATAGTTTCCCATAAATTTTTTTGAGAGAAATATTCTTGAAATGTGGGTAATTTATATTATATATTTTGCCAAGAAATAGTTTTGGGCTTTGAGCATAATATTTTGGGCCTAAATAGTTGCCAAAATAATATTTGGGATTTGTAAAGTAGTGCCAAATTAATATTTGGGCTTTGTTGGATTTTGTAAAAATATTGTTGTGTAGCAGCGGATTTAGTAGAAGTGCCGTATCGTAACGGGCTTTAAAGGTGCCGCATCGTAGCGGGCTTTAGAGGTGCTGCATCGTAGCGGGTTTTAGAGATGCCGTATCGTAACAGGCTTTTGTAAGAAGGTTTTGTTGGGCCTTTTCGGATTTTGCCCACAAGTTAAATGATTTTGAGCTTTTTGTAGAGATAGCATAATTTTGTGGCCCAATTTTGGTAGCAATATGGTGAGTATTTTTGTGAAAACCCAAGTTGGATAATATGTGAGATATAATGGGTAATATTTGTTAGAGGGCCCAAGGTAATTTATGGGGTTTATATAGGAAATATTTGTGGGAGCTTAAGTTGGGTAATAATATGGAGAATATTTGGGTAATAAGTGGGAAGTACTTGTGGGGGTTATTTGAGTATTTTGTGTTTGGTGAGTGGGTAAATAGGGATTTGAGATGTAATAATTCATCCAGCTGAAGAAGTGTTTTCTGCTGGGGACTATTTTGATTGAATTACTAGGGAAGAAAATAGATTGTTCAGCAAAATGAAGGCTTTCTGTTTAATGAGGACTACTACTACGGAAGTGATGGATAACAATGAATATGTCTAGCAGCATAAGGGTTTGTTGCTGGTTAGGCCTTTGTTGTTGGATTGCTGGATAATAATAGATCTGCTCAACTGTATGAGGATTTGCTGATAAAGCCATCTGATGTTAAACTGCTGGGTAATAGTGCAACCAAAGAAGGGTAATCTGTTACTGAGGCCCTTTGCTACTAGAGAGATGAACATGTCCAGCGGTAAAAAGGGTTGACGTCGATTAGATCATTTCTTATTGGACTACTGGATAATAATAGATCTGCTCAGCTGTATGAGGGTTTTCGGATAAAGCCCTCTGATGTTGAACTGCTGGGTCCATCTGTCATTGGAATGATAGAGAATAATGGAGAGCCTAGCGATAAGAGAGGTTTCTGCTGCTGAGGCCTTTTATGGCTGGAATGACTGATAGTAGCGAAGATCTCCAGTGGTAAGAAGGGTTTCTGCTGTTGGGGCCCTCTGTGGCTGGAATGATGGATAATAATGAATATCCCCAGTGGTAAGAAGGTTTTCTACGGCTGAGGCCCTCTGTGGCTGGTATGACGGATAAAAGTGAATATCACCAGCGGTAAGAGGGTTTTTTTGTTGTTGAGGCCCTCTGTAGCTGGAATGACGGATAAGAGTGAATATCCCTAGCGATAAGAGGGTTTTTGCTGCTGAGGCCCTCTATGGCTAGAATGACGGATAAAAGTGAATATCCCTAGTGGTAAGAGGGTTTTCTGCTGCTGAGGGCTTCTTATGGTTGGTATGACGGATAAGAGTGAATATCCCCAGCGGTAAGAGGGTTTTCTGCTATTGAGGCCCTCTATAGCTGGCATGATATATAATTGTAAATTATTCTAGCAATAGGAGGAGTTTCTTCTGATGAAGATAAACTTGCTTTTGGGGAAGAGATCATCTTTTATGGGGTCAATAAGCTTGTAATAAGTATGTTGCAAGCCTTGGTGCAGCTCGAATAATAGAGAGACACGTGGAATAGCATTTTCTTGAATAATAATGATGTAATATTATTGTAACTTAGTGTTGTGAGTTGCTCAATCAAGAGATTTTGAGTATTGGGAGTGAAGTTCTCCTCTATGACATGTGATTCTAGAATTTGGAGGCATGACTTGGCAATATGTGCAACTCCCCAGTGGAGTCACCAAATGTTCGGGGGCCTTTTTCGGTTGTCCAGCCACGTGTGGTTCGTTGGAGGGATGACCTTACAAGGCCCGGGTTCTGTTTGGGGAGTTGCGTTCGGAACTCAACATTGGGCCACGTGGTCCAACGGCTACTGGCATATTTTTAAGCCTATAAAACCATTAAAGCCAAAGTCTAAGAATCATGATAATGTTCGAATAAATATATAATATGCGTTTGATATGGTAGCTTTGATTAGTAGTTGTAATAATAGTTGAAATAAAGTAGTATTTATTTAGAGGTAAAGTAATCATGTACTCAATGATGTAAATTTAAACATATGGAAGCAAATTCACTTATTTTTATATGGTTTATAGCTCCAGCTGTGTAGCATTAGTGAGCTGATAGGATTACAACAGAATGCTAGCGGTAGAGGCTAATTAAGCTTGCCCTTCTTATCATGCATTTAAATGAGTTTAAGCCTTGGTTAATAGTTGTAATAGTAGTCGGAATAAAGTAATTTGTATTTAAATGTGATGTAATCATGTATTCAATGATGTATATTTAAAGATATGGAAGTAGAGTCACTTATATTTGTATGGTTTATAGTTATAGCTGTACAACTTTTGTGAGTTGATAATATCCCAGTAGAGTGACCCCAGTAGTAGAGAGGCAGTTTGCCATGATAACTTCAAGATTGAAGGGAAAAATGGGTGCAACTGGAGGGAGAGAGAGTATGTCCAGCTGTGTGTAGGGGCTGGCTAAGCTTGCCCCTCTTATCTTGCACTTAAATGAGTTTTCCCATTAACAATGCTCTTTTAGTTGTTGTGAAGTTATGAATAGTGTTGCCTTCCATGAGAAAGGCTTTTGTATGGAGTATTTGTGCCTTATGAGAGAAGGGCCTTATGTAAGATGGATTTGTGTCTTCCATGAGAAGGGCTTTGATATGAGATATTGATGCCTTCTAGGAGAAGGGCTTTAGCATTAGAAGTTTGTGCCTTCCATGAGAAGGGCTTTTAATGTGAGTGTTTGATATCTCTTGAGAAGTGTGGAGATGGTAAAAGATATAGATGTTTTATGGGATGTAGTATTTGTAATATGTATGATATCTGGAAGTATGAGAGATATGGAGGTTAAAGATTGCAAAAATATGAGATTATAATCGCTGGAGAAGTTGTAGAGATTGCTTTCCAAGAGGAAAGATTTTGTAAGAGAAGGGTATGAAGATGTGTTTAGGTATTTGGAGATAGGAGTAGTAAGATAGGTGATTTTTTGAATATGGAAAGTGAGGGAATGAGTATAAGAGAGTAATGGTGTTGTAGTGTGTTTAGCAATGTTGCTGGGATTTACTACTGGGAATTTTTGCTGGGATGTATGAGGGCTTATGAAGGACATTTATGAGTTAAGGGTTGAAGAGTTTAGTTCTTCATTTGGAAACTAAAAACTCAAAAGCTTTGAACTTCATTAAGAGGTTCAGAAAAGTCTTAGAGGCAGAGAGTAAAGAAGTTTATGAAAAAGTTATTCTCCATTGGTGTCCCCCTTGAGGTGTTGATGAAGGGTCCCCTTTAGAGCAGAGTTTAGGGGGTATTTTAGCAAAGAATATCAGCCAAAATCTGTCCCAAATAGCAATGAATCTTTAGAGAATCTATCTTAAGATTTGGCCGAAAATGGTATGTTTAGCTTTAAGGTGTTCTTGCTGTTTCGGGTAAGAGTTGCTAGGGAAAGAGTGGCAGAAAAGGGAAAGTATTTTGGCAAGAAAAAGATAGTTACATTAGTTGGTTTTGGTTTTAGCCAAATGTGGAAAAATCAGTTATGCTCAGGTTGCTGGGTTAGCTGTCACAGCTATTCTGAAAAAGCTGTCCCAGCTGTCAGGAAAAGCCGTGACAGCTATCATGAGACAGCTATCACATCTGTTATAAGATAGCTGTTTGCTTTGGCCAGAAGTAGATGAGGTCAGCTGGGTGATTTCAGACTGCTGGAGAGGACATTCAGCATTTATTTAATGGATTTGGTTGAAAATGGTAAGATCTCTTTCAAGGGTATCTTACTATTTTGGGTATAGCAACTGGTTGCTGAGATTTCAGCATTAAATGGTTAATGACATCACTTCTAGCCAGGTGTCAAGTGCTGAATACACTGCTAGAGTTCTGTTGGAAATGTTTCCTTTTTTTGGTGTTTGTGTTTTTGGTGCAAGGTTCCATTACAACACATTTTTAGTAAGTAATAGAATGGTTGGTTAAAAGTTAATGAAGCTTTAGAGATTTAGTCAAGGTCTCATTGGTTGTGACTTAATCTTGGTGAGCAAGAAGAGTATTTAATACTCTACTCTAGCAGCTAGTAGAGAAATATATGGTCTGATTGTGGCAGACAACAACTGGGTATTAGGGATATCATGAATATTTTGTATATAGTTGGAGATCAAAGATAGCCAATCAGATTAGGCCATGTGTTTGAGTTGGATTTTAGCTGAAAGTAGTAATGTAGTTTATGTAGAATAATATAATGAGGTTTCTAAATTTGTATAGCAACAGCTGGGGATTGAATGAACAGAGATATTCTCAGCATTCAGATGGCTGGGGATATTGAGTATTTGTCATATAATGAATATCAAGTTTTAGGAAAAGAGCAATAGGGAATTTTATCATCTAAAGTGCTATGTGATAAGAGATGCTTACTATATGTTACCTGCTACACATGGACTTGTCAGAGTTTAGGGAGTTGGAGAAGACACACCAAGTAACTTTTCTCTTTTATCAACTTTAAACTGCTGAAACTTTACTAAACATACCTCTTGGCCCTCCAAATCATGACTCCCAAAGTTTCCCCAAAGAGACTTATGAGCTTGGATCATAAGCCGAAGATGAGATGACGTACCTCAGGTTTTGTTGTCTTTTTGTGTAAATATGGGCTCTTGTTGAAGAAGCCGCTTGCCATGAGTGTAAGAGAGGTATTATGGGCTGTGAGCTTTGATTCATTACTTAAGCTTGATCCATATGTTGATGTTGATGATGTCATGGGGTTATGATCCCAATTGATGAAGAGGAAATATGGACCATGAATCCACCTATTGAAGTAAGGATCTCGTAGGCCATGTGAGCCAAGTCCATGTAGTTAAATGAGATATGAGCTTATTTTGGTCTTTAAAGAGATTTACCCAAAAAATCAATAATTTGTTGATATGGCATGGGTTGCCAATGAAGTAATGCCATGTGGGCCGAAAAAAGAGTCCTCAACATTTAGCCCCCCGAGTGCATGGGCTTGTACTGCAAGGGCATGCACGAGTAGAGGATTTACTTTAAGACTTTTTTTTTTTAGATGAGCTAGTTTGAGATTGTTAACCATTGGAGATGATACTGTTGGATTAAAGGTAACAAGGTAATGTTGCACCTAGATTTGGTGCTGCTGGGTTGAGGGCAGCATCGTAATGTTGCAGCTGGTTAAGATTGCAGCTGGGTTTGGTGCTGTTGGATTGAGGGCATCAAGGTAATGTTGAAGTTGGTCGGGATTGCAGTTGGGTCTTGTGCTACTTTGATTATGATTGAGTTTGTTGGAGTCAAAGTATTTAGAGCTGACTTAATTCTTGTAGTTATGACTGTGGTTGGTCCATTTAGAAATAATATGAGCACAACTTTCAATGCTACGGCTGGAAAGGACACCACTCTTGATTCAGCAGTTTGAAGTTGTTGCTGCTGAAAGTCTAAATACTGAGCTTACGGCTAGGGCAGTCTAGAATGTATTTTGACATTATAGCAGATGAATATTTTACTGATATTGATGATTGTAGTTAGTTCATGAAGAAATTTGATAGAGATGTTCAAGATAATATGAGCTTTTCATTGAGATTCCATCCTTGTTGGAAGAGTTGCTTTAGGAGGCATAGAGATTGCATGGCCACTTGTAGGATTGGCTACATGATTATAATTTTTTTGATATAGTCGTAAGTGATGATCATATTATTAGATCTGATAGTACTATTAGAGTAATAAAATAGGTGTTGGACATGTAGAGATTTAATGTCGTAGAAAGTCCATAGCTGGAGCAGTAGCCATGTTCAGTAAAGCTCCAGTGGTTTAAAGTTGATAAAAGAGACATGTTGCTTAGTGTGTCCTCTCCAACTCCCTGAACTCTGACGAGTCCGTGTGTAACGGGTAACATATGGTAAACATCTCTTATCACATAGCACTTTTGATGACAAAATTCCCCATTACTCTTTTCCTAAAGCTTAATATGTATCATGTGACAAATACTCAATATCTCCAGCCATCTAACTACTAAGAAAATAATTGTTCATTCAATCCTCAGTTGTTGCTATACAAATGTAGAAACTTCATTATATTATTCTACATAAATCTTATTACTACTTTCAGCTATAATCCAACTCAAACACATGGCCTAATTTGATTAGTTATCTTTAATCTCCAACTATATACAAAATATTCATGATATCTCTGATACCCAGCTGCTGTCTGCCATAATCAGACCATATATTTCTCTACTAGCTGCTAGAGCAAAGCATTAAATACTCTTCTTGCTTACCAAGATTAAGTCACAACACAATGAGACCTTGACTAAATCTCTAAAGCTTCATTAATTTTCGACCAATCATTCTATTACTTGCTAAAAATGTGTTGTAATGGAACCTTGGACTAAAAACACAAAGACCCAAAAAAGGAAACATTTCCAACAAAACTCCAGCAGTGTATTCAGCCTTTGACACTTGGCTAAAAGTGATATCACCAGCCATTTAATGCTGAAATCCCAACAACTAACTGCTATTCTGAAAATAGCAAGATACCCTTGAAAGAGATCTAACCATTTTCAGCTAAATCCATGAAATGACCTCTCCAGTAGTTTGAAATCACCCAATTGACCTCATCTGCTTTTGCCCAAAGCAAACAGTTGTCTTATGACAGCTGTCTCATGATAGTTGTCACAACTTTTCTTGACAGCTGGGACAACTTTTTCAGAACAGCTGTGACAGTTGACCTAGTAGTCTAAGCATTACTAATTTTTCCACATTTGGCTAAAACCAAAACCAATTAAGTAACTATCTTTTCTACCACTCTTTCCCCAGCAGCTTTTACCCGAAATATCAAGAACATTTTAAAGCTAAACCTACATTTTTTGGCCAAATCATAGGATGGATTTTCTGAAGATTCATTGCTAGTTGGGACAGATTTTGGCTGAAATTATTTGATAAATACCCCTTTAAACTCAGCTCTAAAGGGGAACCCTTCATCAATACCTCAAGGGGGATACCAATGGAGAAGAACAACTCTCTCATAAAACTTCTGTATTCTTTCTCCCTCTATTGATCTTCTTAAGCTCCTAATGAAGTACTGAGCTTCTGGGTTTTTAGTTCCCAAATTAGAAACTAAACCCTCTAGCCCTTAACCCATAAATGCCCCTTATAAGCCTTTATATATCCCCCAGCAGAAAATCCCAACAACATTGCTAAACACACTACAACACTATTACCCCTCTTATACTCATTCTCTCACTCTCCATATTTAGAAAATACACATATCTTACTGCTCCTATCTCCAAATACCTAAACACATATCCATACTTTTCTCTTATAAAATCTTTCCTCTTGGAAAGCAATCTCTACAACTTCCCCATAAGTTATAATCTCACATTTTTACTATCTTTAACCTCCATATCTTTCATACTTTCATATACCATACATACTACAAATACTACATCTCACAAACCATCTATATCTTTTACCATCTCCCCATTTCTCAAGAGATACCAAACACTCATACTAAAAGCCCTTCTCATGGAAGGCATAAACTTCTAATGCCAAAGTCCTTCTCCTAGAAGGCACCAAGATCTTGTATCAAAGCCCTTCTCATGGAAGGAATAAATCTATCTTACAGGAAGCTCTTCTCTTAGAAGGCACAAATTAAATCTTACAGAAGACCTTCCCATGGAAGGCAACACTATTCATAGCTTCACAACAAATAAAAGAGCATTTTCAAGGGGTAAACTCATTTAAGTGAATGATAAGAAGGGCAAGCTTAACCAGCCCCTACACAGGCATACTCTCTCTCCCTCCATTTGCACTCATTTTCCCCCCGCACTCTTGAAGTTATCATGGCAAACTGCCTCTCTATCGTTGTGGTCATTCTGCTAGGATATTATTAACTCACTAATGCTATACTGCTGGGGCTACAAACCATGCAAAGATAAGTGACTTTGCTTCCTTATCTTTAAATTTACATCATTGAGTATATGATTACTTTATTCCAACTACTATTACAACTATTAACCAAGGCTTGAACTCATTTAAATGCATGATAAGAGGGGCAAGCTTAACTAGCTTCTACCACTGGCATTTTGCTAGAATCCTATCAGCTCACTGATGCTACACAGCTGGAGCAATAAATCATACAAAGATAAGTGATTTTGCTCCCATATCTTTAAATTTACATCATTGAGTACATGATTACTTTACCTCTAAATAAATACTACTTTATTTCAATTGTTATTAAGCTATTATATCAAACACATATTAAATATTTATTCGACCATTATCGTGATTCTTAGACTTTGGCTTTAATGGCTTTGTAGGCTTAAGAGTATGCTAGTAGCAGTTGGACCACATGGCCCAATGTTAAGTTCTAGACGCAACTCCCTAAATAGAACCTGGGCTTAGTAAGGTCATCCCTCCAATGGATCACACGTGGCTGGGCAACCGAAAAAGGCCCTCGAACATTTGATGACTTCGCTGGTGAGTTGCATGTATTGCCATGTCATGCCTCCAAAGTCTAGAATCACATCATAAAGGAGAACTTGACTCCCAATAATCAAAATCTCTTGATACAGCAGCTCACGACGCTGAGTCATAACAATATTATCTCTTATTTATTCACGGAAATGCTATTCCACATGTCTCTCTATCATTCAAGCTACACCAAGGCTTGCAACATACTTATTATAAGCTTATTGACCCCATGAACGATGATCTCTTCCCCATGTTGGGAAATTTAGACCCTAGTTGATAGAATTAACAAGTTTTAAATCTAAGTTGTTAATTAGATTTATTATCAATAAAACTTGTTAAAACAAATAAACATCAATATCATGTCAATAATGAATGTAGCGGAAAAGTAAATAAGACAAGATATGATGACCCAGGAAAACCAATGAAACCAACCAGTTTTATAGTAAAAAACCTGGGGGGAAACCTTCCCAAAAAGCAATCCACTATAGTAAAGAGAAGTTTCAGATCTAGTACAAAACCTTTGTCCCTAGACTCTACAATCCCCGTAGATGAACTTACAGCAAAAACCTTCTACCGCTTCAGAACCTCTGAACTCTTCAATATATGAACGCCACCCTTTTTGTTGCACGACTCCCAAGTACGTGACTAACCAATTTGCGCGGATCGCAGTACGCAATTTCAATCACCAACTAGAAGAAGATGTTGGCTGCAAAGTTCTTCACTTCATCAAGCACTTGGTTACAAAACCTTAAGGCGCAAAGACGCAGTAACTTCTTTTAGAGAGAATAAGGTATCGATCACCTTTTGCATATGTTCTCCTTGTATTCTCTTATTCTCTTATGTGACGGCCTCTAAAATAAGCCTTATATAGATCTAGGGTTGTGAGAAAAGAAACCCTACACAAATACATAAGCTTTGCCCAAAAATCAGATCTGAAAATCTGAATTCCCGTAACCTCAATAGATATCTCGATCGATCGAGAGGTGTCGAGATTTAATAAACCTTGATAGATAGCTAGGTGTCGAGGAGGTGTCGAGGAGATAGAAGATTTCTCGATCGATCCACCAGTTGTCGAGAAGGTGTCGAGATTGCGATAAGAAAACACCTTAAGAGCTCGATAAATAGCCAGCTGTCGAGAAGGTGTCGAGCAACTGTCGAGCTATCTGTCCATAGGTGTCGAGCTATCTGTCCAGCTTTAATGAACACCTTTTCTTCACTTATTTCTTGGTCCAATCTTCATGGCTTTAATACTAGACTCGAACAACATGTTCCTTGAAGTATTAAACACATCCTAGATCTACCCAAATACAAGTAAAGTGCGTTTTGTCAAAGGATTAGCCAATTACATAAAAGCATGACATATGTTCTTAACATGTGAACCACATATGTCCTAACAATATCCCCCTTTGGTGATCCGTGACAAAACCACAACTAACAAATGATTATGAGAGAAGTCATAAATCACTTAACTCATTTTCACTTGGTTAATACAATAAAATCTATCCTAACACAAACTTTTGAAAAACTTTGTAAGAAGAGAGTTTATGGCAAGTAGACTTTGACAACTTGTATTTCTGAAACACTTTAAACAAAACTTATCAAGGCATCTTAGTGTGAAACAGAAATAATAGATTGCATACAATTAAAGAAACATGTGTATAAAGATAGAAAAGAAAAAACACATATAGATATAGGTGAAAGAAACATACATCAGCATATAAAAAAGATAAGCACAATGTATGTAAACATGGTCACAAGACCCAAGGTACAAGAAGAAGGAAGTAAACACTCCCCCTAACAAAATGAAACACAACTCCCCTTTACAGAGGCATGTATTTCTCCCTCTAACTTGTAGAATCTTAAGGAAAGAAACCATAGAGTCTCCACAATTTCTCCCCCTTTTTGTCATGATTGACAAAGGGTACAAGAAGCTAGAAAGCTTCACCCGAGAGACATAAAGATAATCAAGGATGATCAAGGGGTACAAAGAAATCCATATAAATGCATGAATGTAATGAAACAAGATGCTATGGATGACAAGATAAAAGAAAGATGCAAAACATGGGAAACACAAATCTCTAAAAAAAAAATGTTAACCACATAGATCCCAAAACACACACACACACTAAACAAGTCTAACCAATTTTATATTTCAAAAATAAGTCAAGACAGTTTAGTGAGCATACATTAGCACATGTAAACCTAGTGATGGCCAAATCACATTGTACCTGCACATGTATCATGAGTAGCAAAGAATATTGCGTGTTGTGTGTGAAAAACATTGCAAGATTGCATAAGTGTATACATGTTATGACGATTTGGGATATGAGAAAATCACTTTAACTCACACACAATCATAACTGTTTGATGGGGATTATCACCTTCGAGGTACATCCTATAACTCCCATATCTCCTAGAATACACGCTTGCGACCATATTTAAAGCATTTTTGATCTTTTTGTTTTTTCTTTGCATATTTTCTTTTTAAGCATATCATGCATGGGCATAAAAGAGAGAGAAAAGAAATACCCATTGATATTTGACATTCCAATTTTGCTATGCCAAAGCACACAAATGTCATTGACATCACATTTTTGCTATGCCGAAGCATACATATGTTATTAATGATTGGCGGGAAACAGTGGTGAGTTGGTTATTTATGCATTTCTCTTAGGATTTTCTAGTCCTACTCGTCAAAAAGAATGATATGAGTGTTAATTTTAAGAGATAACTTAATCTTTCTCATTATAAATAAGAGCCACAAAGCTCACTTGCTTAGTTGTGCATAGAGATGCTCATCTAAGCTACAAATGATACAAAGTTTAGAAAACTTTGTTTCAATGGCCATCCAAGGTACATAAGTATCAATGTATACAAAACACACACTGTTTTTGTATTTTTCTAATTTTTTTTTATTCTTATTTTGAAAACAAAACAAAATAAAAACTAAACAACCAAACAAAAACAGACAAACAACATGAAAGCAGAAAGAAAGATGCATATGCATGAAAGCATGATAGAAGAGTGCAAATGCATGAAAGCATGATTCCAAAATCAGATAAGAAATCAAGCAAAAAGAGTCCTACTTTAGATAGAAAGAATTAATGCAGAGGATAAACAGAAAAGAAAATTAAGTCTTAGGTTCCTTTCTCACCCACACAGCACAAGTCTTTGGCCGTGAAGGTGAAAAGGCACGTGTCCTAGTATGTCTACTAAAGCACATAGAAGAATTAGAATTCTCCTGAAATTGAGTTAAAAAGCTCAAAGCTTTTAATAACTCTCCAAACAAAGGTATAGGTCCTTGAGAGGAAACCTGTGACCATTTGGACAATTGCTTATGATGAAACAACTTAAAGCAATTAGGACGAATGTGTCCAGCAACACCACAATGGTGACAAACATGAGATTTAACAAAGGATTTAGAATTAGCCAAAACAGTTTTGGATTTCATACTTTTATTACCTTTATCAGATTGGGGCATAAAGACAGTCCTTGATCCAGAAGCCGTGGAAGAGGAGGGGCCGGAGTAGACAACATATCCTAAGCCAGTCTTATCAGAAGTAGGCTTTTGAGCACTTAATACCTCATTAAGCTTTGCACTAGACATCCTCTCTATTTGAGTTCTAGCTTGACTAAGCTCAAACTCAAGATTCTTGACCTTCTCTTCAAATGAGATGTTCTCTATAATAAAAGTCTTAACTAACCTTGTAGTCTCATTTAGCTTGACTAACAAATCAGCTTTTTCAGTTTTTACCTCATTAAGCTCTTTTCTACAAAGATGAGAAGTTTTTTTTCAGATTTTATAAACTCAGTGCATAGCTTATCATAAGCTTCCTGAAGGGTCATCTTCTTGGGTACTTCATCATCAGAAGAATCCTCACTGTCACTAGTACTCTCCACAATCACCTTATTGGTTAAGGCAGCAAAGGCCATAACGTAACAACATTCATCCACATACTCATCAGAAGAGTCATCCTCAGTATTACTCCAAGTAGCAATCAACCCTTTCTCTTTTGGCTTATTGGTCTTTTCCTTTATAAGGTAATTTGGACATTCTATCCTCATATGACCAAAACCTTTGCACTCATGGCATTGAATAAGGGATTTTTCATTCTTACCCTTCCTAGAGGATTTAGGTTTCCTATGAGGTTTGTCCTTATCATTTTTCCTAAACTGAAGAAGCTTGATAATTTCATTAGTTATGAAGATTAGATCCTCATCCTCATCTTCACTTTTATCTTCATCTTCAGAGTCCTCAATCTCTTCCTCTATACCCTTGAGAGCTAAGTTTTTACTCTTTCCACATTTTCCCATTGAGCCTAATCCCATCTCATAGGTTTGAAGGTTCCCTACAAGCTCAGTCAAAGGAATTTGATCAATGTCCTTTGCTTCTTCAATGTTAGTAATCTTGGCATGGAATCTTTCAGGTAAGGACCTAAGGATTTTTCTAACAATCTTGGATTCTGCTATAGATTCTCCAAAGTTGAAGGCAGAATTCAAAATATCCTTGAGTTTGGCATAAAACTCATCAAAGGTCTCATCCTCCTCCATCCTTATTTCTTCAAAACTACTAGTGAGTTGTTGAAACTTCACAGTTTTTCCTGCCTTGGTACCTTCATAGGTGGTCTCAAGAATTATCCATGCTTCCTTGGCAACTTCTATAGATGATATTTTCTTGAATTCCTCATTGGTCACACCACAGAACAAAGCATTCAAGGCCCTACTGTTGAAATTTGCCGTTATGATCGTTGCATTATCCCAGTCCACAGGCGCTTCCTTTGGCTTAATCCAACCAACTTCAACAGCTTGCCATACCTGTTCACCTAGAGCCTGCAAAAAAACTTTCATACGAACTTTCCAGTACGCATAATTAGTTCCATCAAATAAAGGAAGTATAAATAAAGATTGTCCTCTATCCATGACAACAGGGGTCAATGGATCACACTCAGGAAATTAATCCAATCAGAGCGGGTTCGCTCTGATACCACTTTTTGGGAAATTTAGACCTCAGTTGATAGAATTAACAAATTTTAAATCCAAGTTGTTAATTAGATTTATTATCAATAAAACTTGTTAAAACAAATAAACATCAATATCATGTTAATAATGAATGTAGCGGAAAAGTAAATAAGACAAGATACGATGACCCAGGAAAACCAATGAAACCAACCAGTTTCATAGTAAAAAACCTGGGGGGAAACATTCCCAAAAAGCAATCCACTATAGTAAAGAGAAGTTTCAGATCTAGTACAAAACCTTTGTCCCTAGACTTTACAATCCCCGTAGATAAATTCACAGCAAAAACCTTCTACTGCTTCAGAACCTCTGAACTCTTCAATATATGAACGCCCCCTTTTTGTTACATGACTCCCAAGTACGTGACTAACCAATTTGCGCGGATCCTAGTACGTGATTTCAATCACCAACTAGAAGAAAATGTTGGCTGCAAAGTTCTTCACTTCATCAAGCACTTGGTTACAAAACCCTAAGGCGCAAAGACGTAGTAGCTTTTTTTAGAGAGAATAAGGTATCGGTCACCTTTTGCATATGTTCTCCTTGTATTCTCTAATTCTCTTATGTGACGGCCTCTAAAATAAGCCTTATATAGGTCTAGAGTTGTGAGAAAAGAAACCCTACACAAATACATAAGCCTGGCCCAAAAATCAGATCTGAAAATCCGAATTCCCGTAACCTCGATAGATACTTGGATCGATCGGGAGGTGTTAAGATTTATTAAACCTTGATAGATAGCTAGGTGTCGAGGAGGTGTCGAAGAGATAGAAGATTTCTCGATCGATCCACCAGCTATCGAGAAGGTGTCGAGCAGCTGTCGAGCTATCTTTCAATAGGTGTCGAGCTATCTGTTCAGCTTTAATGAACACCTTTTCTTCACTTTTTTCTTGGTCCAATCTTCATGGCTTTAATACTAGACTTGAACAACATGTTCTTTGAAGTATTAAACACATCCTAGATCTACCCAAATACAAGTAAAGTGCATTTTGTCAAATGATTAGCCAATTACATAAAAGTATGACATATGTTCTTAACATGTGAACTACATATGTCCTAACACCCCAAAAGCAAGCTTATCTTCATCAGAAGAAACTCCTCCTATTGCTAGAATAATTTACTATTATCTATCATGCCAGCTATAGAGGGTCTCAACAGCAGAAAACCCTCTTACCGTTGGGGATATTCACTCTTATTCGTCATACCAGCCACAGAGGGCCTCAGCAGCAAAAAACCCTCTTACCGCCGAGGGGGATATTCATTCTTATCTGTCATACCAGCCACAGAGGACTTCAGTAGTAGAAACTCTTCTTACCGCTAGAGACATTCACTCTTATCCATCATTCTAGCTATAGAGGGCCTTGGCAGTAAAAGACCCTCTTACCGCTAGAGATATTCACTTTTATCCATCATGCCAGCCATAGAGGGCCTCAGCAGCAGAAAACCCTCTAACCGCTGGGGATATCCATTCTTATCTATCATACCATCCATAGAGGGCCTCAGCAGCAGAAACCCCTTTTATCACTGGAGATCTTCGCTACTATCAGTCATTCCAGCCACAGAAGGCCCTAGCAGTAGAAACCTCTCTTACCGTTGGGGGTCTCCATTATTATCTATCATTCTAGTGACAGATGGACTCAGCAGTAGAAACGCCTCTTACCGCTGGGCATATTCATCTCTTCAGCAAGAGAGAGCCTCATCAGCCAAAAAAACAAAAAACTCCCATTTCGCTAGAAATGTGTACCAGTATTTCAAGCAAGAGAAGGTCTAATCAAAAGCAACCCTTTTTACCACTGGACATGTTCATCTCTCTAGCAGCAAAGGGCCTCAGCAACAGATTACCTTTCTTTGGCTGCATTATTACCCAACTGTTCAACATCAGAGGGCTCTATCAGTAAACCCTTATATAGCTGGGCAGATCTATTATTATCCAGCAATCCAATATGAAAGGGTCTAATCGACATTAACCCTTTTTACCGCTGGACATGTTCATTTCTCCAGCAGCAAAGGGCCTCAACAACAGATTACTCTTCTTTGGTTGCACTATTACCCAGCAATTCAACATCAGAGGGCTTTATCAGAAAACCCTCATATAGCTGGGCAGATCTATTACTATCTAGCAGTCCAATAACAAAGGGCTTGATCAACAGCAAACCCTCATGCTACTAGACATATTCATTGTTATCCATCACTTCCACAGTAGCAGGCCTCATCGAGTAGAAAGCCCTCATTTTGCTGAATAATCTATTTTCTTCCCTAGTAGTTAAATCAAAAAAGCCCCTAGCAGAAAACACTTCTTCAGCTAGATGAATTATTACATCTCAAATCCCTATTTACCCACTCACCAAATACAAAATACTCAAATAACCCCCACAAATACTTCTCACATATTACCCAAATATTCTCCACATTATTACCCAACTTGAGCTCCCACAAATACTCTCTATACAAGCCCCATAAATTATTTTGGGCCCACACGAATACTTACCATACCATTACCATATTGAGCCACAAAATTATACAATCTCTATAAGAAGCCCAAACTCATTTACCTTGTGGGCAAAACCCAAAAAGCCAAACAAAACCTTCTAAAACCTGTTGCTACATAACACCTCTAAAGCCCATTACGATATGGCACTTCTAGAGCCGGTTACGATATGGCATTCTAAAGCCCGCTACGATATGGCACCTCTAAAGCCTGTTACGACATGGCACTCTAAAAGCCTGTTACGATATGGCGCCTCTAAAGCCCGTTACGATATGGCACCTCTAAAGCCCGTTACAACACGGCACTCTAAAAAGCCCGTTACGATACGAAACCTGTAAATCCTGTTACAATACGGCACCTCTAAAGCCCGTTGCTACATGGCATTCGTACTAAGTTTGTTGCTACACGACAATATTTTTATGAAATCCTACAAAGCCCAAATACTAATTTGGCACCTATTTTACAAAAGACCAAATACTATTTTGGCAACTATTTCTGAAAGCCCAATATTATTTTGGCAACTATTTACAAAAATTCTACAAATACCCAAAAGCCTAATATTTTTTTCTCATGTGACTTTTTTCTTTTCAAAAATTTACTTTTGTGATATATTTTGATGTAATTACTATGTGATGTAATCACTATGTAATGTGAAGTATGTTGTAAACCTATATAGCTGTAAATTTTGTATTATATGTGATGTTTTGAAAATCGGTTCTAGTCATGCATGTTGTGTTTTATAACTTGCAATCAGTTCAGTTGTGTAGACTGCGTTTTATTTAGCCATAAATTTCCTTTATCAAGATATTTTGATTGTAAAAAAATTACAATTCTTAGGCTCAAAAAATTAAAGTATGGTCATAAAGGTAATATCTATTTTTGAAATCACTTGCTAAATGCATGACCATTTTATTTTGAAGAGTCCCAACCATAAAGGTTGTCTTCAATTTTGAATATGTAGAGGTTTGAAATATGAAAAGTGTTTTGATCATTGAAAGATTGATATAATTGAGCGAAAATACAGTCATGGAAGTTAAACAATTTATTTTGAAAATGTCAAGTTGCAAAAGGTTTGTCCTTGCAAGTAAGTTTGAAATACAAATATCTATGTAAAAATGTATCTTAAAATATTTATAGTTTTGAAATAAATGTAAGATATTCATGTCTTAGAGTAAAGATAACACTTACTCTCTATTTCCAAAGCATTTTGCAAAAAATATGATTATTGAGTATGATATAGCTCCAACCATTTGCCATTGATAAGTTTCATGAGATTTTCGCCTTCTGCCATGGCTAGACAATAATAGCTGTTGTTATAGACTTCTTTTTCAAGACAAATGTCCTTGGATGTAGGGATGTCAGATTGATTAGGCACTTTAGATCAAAGCCCCCAAGGGTGGGATAGTTTATACCCTTGATGATGCTTAAGATTCCAAGGGTTCCAATGATGTGAATATAATGATTCTA
Source organism: Quercus gilva (assembly GCA_023621385.1). Classification (NCBI taxonomy): domain Eukaryota; kingdom Viridiplantae; phylum Streptophyta; class Magnoliopsida; order Fagales; family Fagaceae; genus Quercus; species Quercus gilva. Next base: position 41,102,891 of record CM042481.1, read on the forward strand.
GTAAGGTGATGGAGTCACCATGGTCTTGAATATGCATGGGGCTGCCATGGCTTCAATGGCGAGAAAGCTTCTTTAAGGGATGACCGCTAATCTACTTGGTTTAGCGGTTGGTACAAGAAAGATTTCCTTTAGCGATTAGGATAATATTAATGATTTTAGTTGTAAGGAATTATGATCAGGGGTTTCATGCCTACAAAATAGACAAATTCCAAAGTATAAGAAGCATAACAATGGTTGAAACAAACAATATGTTTCACATAATAATTTTTGATCAATGGTTATAATACTGGTAAAGATAAAGTAAAATATATTTAACGTGATAGTTTTAATTGAATGATGAATGTGATATAATATTAAAGTAATTTGTACTGAGTGATATGAGCATAGTAGAGTAACATATACTCAATATAAACTTAAAGATAGCGATGTAATGACTTATCTTGAAAGTTCGTGACTCTAGCCGTATGTTAGTGAACTTATGGCAGTCCAACAGCATGATGAAGTGAGTACAACATTGGTGAGTTAGCATGTATCACCAATCAGGATCTAAACTGAGTAGCATGTTATGCTTTTGTCTGAGGTAGCTAGGCCTCATATATTTTCATAAGTGACAGATTATGCTAGCATCTTGGTAGTTGGACCTATTCTCATTGCGGCTGTGATCTGCTCCTGGAGGTGCTTCCTTGTGCTTTCCTTTCTTTTGGATAAAAAAAATGCTTTTAAACTTATTTTGGGATCATTCTTTATTGGCTTAAAACTACTGCTGCCTCATGCATCATTCATGATAGTGAGATGAAGTTGGCTAAGCTTGCGGTGAAGATTGCAAATTTAGAGAAAGAAATTGCAGCAAAGTCAAGGAAACTATCCCTTTTGACAAGTCAAAAGAATTCCATCATGCTATCCTTACCCACCAGCGGTGGCTCCTCCTCCGCGGAAACCTTTGGTGGCTTATTGGATTAGGCTACTCATGCTTTAGTTCATTTTTCTAGTGGGCAACTCTGTTGGGATGTAATATGTATCTACTGTGTTACTACATGTTTTGAGACTCTCTAGTTATAAAGACTTCTTCTTCTTCCTCTCTTTTTTTTTTTTTTTTTTTTTTTTTTTTTGTCCATGTAATAGGAGGGGAAAAAAAAAAAAAAAAAAACTCTCCTAGCGGTGGGCGCTGTTACTATTCATGTATGCAAACTCATTCAGCTATAGAAAAAATTATTTAGTTGTGATTTGTTCAGTTGTAAGTGTTGTTATTATTTGTGCAAAAGGTCATTCAATTGTAGGTACCAATATTACATGCGAAAGAAGGACTAGTTAACTATGGACATTGTTTTGTAAAAGGTTCATGCCTAAAAGAAATTTTTTCTGCATAAAAGGGGGTATCCATTGTCACTTTTTTATGTGAGCACATGTTTTTCCTAACTGTTCATGTGAAGATTTTGCATTGTTCATAGTAGAGGACACCTCTAGCCGTAGCTACTGTGCCCCCCCCCCCCCCCCCTTTTTTTTTGCAAGAATGATTTTTTTTTTTAGCCAAATGGGAAGGGAAGAAAAAAAAAAAGTTTTGTGATAAAATAGTGTTCATTCACCTACGTATATGTATACACATGTGTACTAACGTATGTATATGCATTATTACCCTTTTCTTTTAGCCATTCACGTGTAAATATTATACTTTTCATGGCAAAGGACACCTCCAGCCGTAGCTACTGTGTTCCCCCCCCCCCCCCCCCCTTTTTTTTTTTTTTCCTGCAAAAACCATTTTTGAGCCAAAGGCAAAGAAAAATTGTTTTGTGATTTTGAAAGAAAACAAATAGTGCCCATTCTTCTATGCATGTATATAAACATACATATGTGCATTGCTATCTTTTTCTTTTTGATTGCCCACATGTAAATATTGTACTGTTCACCTTGAGGACACCTTTTTTATTTTCGAAAAAAAAATTGTTTCTTTTTTGAAGGAAAGAAAATAGAGTGTTCACTTACATATACATACGTATATATATATATATGTGTGTGTGTGTGTGTGTATACTTATATATATATATATATATACACACATATGAATATACATCATGTTGACTTAGTTCTTGTTGGCTAATATGCAACCTTGAGGGCATGATAGACTTTCACCATGGTTGGCTCCCCAGTGGAGTTGCCAAAATGTTGAGGGGAAAATTTCGATGTTCCCAAATAGAATATGGGGTAGCCAAGCCGAAACTCAACGATGGGCCCTTGAAATAAAGCCCAAAGGCTTTTAGTGTTGTGTAAGTCCGCCCAAGCAAGAGATAGAGGCCACACCCTAACAAGAAGACAACAATAAATCACAATAAACACGTTACTATTGTTGGTGTGTTATATTATTAGTCCTTTTACAGCATCATAGTTCAAATTAGTCTTTTAGCGGTACGGTATTATCTCCAGTGGTAGGGTAATTCCAGGTTAATAAGTGTGTTTACACGGCAAAAATCATATGTTTTCCTTATTATTATTAAGTCAACATAAGGGAAAACTTCCATAGTATCCAGAACATTATGACCTTCATCATAATAATAATAAATAAGGACTAAAGGCTCCATAGTTACAAATAAAAGAAAAATAGGATGGAATGAAGGGAGAGAGAGATCCCAGCTCAATGTAGCAAGTATTAAACTAAGATTTTGGTGGGTGGGTGTGCATAAGGCATGAATGAGGTAATGTGGGATGTTTTGAGTGAGTGAAATGGGATTAACACTGAGGTTAAGGCTTTTTGTGAGTGGTGGGTTGTTTATGACAAGTTGAGAGACATTTATGGGCTATGATTGTGTGGAAGGGGGAAAAAAGTATCTGAGATTAGATGAGTGTGGGCTAAAGATGATGAGTGGTGAGCTTGAGAGAAGCTAAACCATGAGCAAAGTAATAAACAAACCAAGAGTTTCAGAGAGGGTAGCTGTCCCCCAATGGGCTGAGGTGTTCATCTTTTTATAATGGTGCTGTCATGAACTTCATCAAAAGAAATGTCATCTTTAGGTATGGTGTACCCCCATTATATCATCACTGATAATGGGAAGGAATTCTACAACAAGTCGATGGACAAGCTTTGCAATGACTTTGGTTTTAAGTAGCATAATTCCTTCAAGTATAATGCTTTAGCCAACAGTCTCGCGGAAGCCTTTAACAAAATCTATGCAATTTGCTTAAGAAAGTTGTAGGAAAATTGAAAAGAGATTGGCATGAAAGAGTTGAGGAAGCTTTGTGAGCATATCGTACAACATACTGAACACCTACTCAAGCCACGCCTTATTCTCTTATTTATAGGGTAGAAGTTGTTCTACCACTTGAACGCCAAATTCCTTCATTATTGATTGCCATTCAAAAATGTCTTTCTAATGAAGACAATGTTCGTCAACAATTTGAAGAATTAGAAGTTTTGGATAAAAAAAGGCTTAAGGCACAACAACGCCTTGGGTATTATCAAGCTCGCATTTCTAGGACTTTCAATAAGAAGGCTCATCCTCGATCTATCCAAGTTTGAGATTTGGTTCTTGTTGTACGAAGACCCATCATGGTCACCCATTGCACTAAGAACAAGTTTGTTTCAAAATGGGATGGACCATATGTTGTTCAAGAAGCCTATACAACTGGAGCATACAAATTAATTGTCAAAGATGGTTTGAGAATTGGCCCTATCAACAAAAAATTCTTGAGATGTTATTATGCCTAAAGATTGAAGCACTCCTTGGTTAGAGCCTAAACTGCCTACCTCAACACCTAAAGGGTACATGATGTTTTCCCATTACTCTTGAAAGTGTTCACAAAAAAAAAAAAAAAAAAAAAAAAAAAAAAAACCTTTGGACTACGAAATGACTTGATCCCCCTCAAAGGGTATGTAGGCAGCTTGGTATTCTATGCTAAGTTTAGTCACATGACCAAAAAAAAAATTTCTTGAACCACGTGATGACTCAATCTCTCTCAAGTGCTACACAAGCAACTTAGTATGTCACACTAAGTGCAATCATAATTTTGGGTGAATATCACTATGAGAAAGTCGCTACAAAAAGACAATGCTACCGTATGAAGGCAAACATCACCGTAAGACATTGCTGCCAAGAGGAAACCATGAAAGCTAACATCATTGTGAGAATGTCACTTGGCATCTCTAAAATGTGCTCTCTTTGTCATCTTTAAAGTCTAAGTAGCTCTACCTTTCACATTTAATGGTGGTATGTATTTCCTTGCATCTTCAAAGACTTGGTGGTATCTCCTTGCATTTTTTAAGCTTGGATTGTATCCCTTCAAAGTCATGTTGCCTTGCATTGTCAAAGTTAGCGTTGCATCACCTCTCTTTTGAATTTCATTGCCTTTCTTCTAAGTTGGGTTGCCTTACATATCTAAAGCATAGTGCTGGCTTTCATCTTCAAAAACTTGGTGGTATCTCCTTGCATCTTCAAAGACTTGGTGGCATCTCCTTGCATCTCTAAAGTTTGGACTGAATTGCCTCTCTTTTGAGTTGGATCATCTCAAATCCTCAAAGTTTTGGTGTCATCTTCTCACATCTTTAAACTTTGGGTGGTGTCACCTCACATCTCTAAAGTTTGGTACTCATCATTTTATATCTCTAAAAAGTATAGCAAAAAGCAAACATTTAAAAGACAAAAATAGGGGAGAGTGTAAGTTACATATTAAAGCAAGCAAAAAAAAAAAAAAAAAAAAAGGGAATGAGAGAAGTGATGATTCATTTTCTTCAGTCGATGCCAATGTTGCTTCATTGTAGCTTTAGATCATTGCATCGACAGTTGCTCCAGCAAAGATGCCAATGCACATCCATGCATGGGTTATCTTTGTCTTCAAGATAATCTTCGTCTTCAAGATAGTCTTCATCTTCAAGGTCTTGCATTGATGATCTTCGTCTTTAAGATTGTCTTCATCTTCAAGATCTTCTAAATAACAATCTTCATCTTAAAAATAATCTTTGTCTTCAAGATAGTCTTCATCCTCAAGATTGTCTTCATCTTTAAGATTGTCTTTGTCTTCAAGGTGTCTTCAAGGCAATCTTCATCTTCAAGAAAGTCTTTGTATCCAAGATAGACTTCGTCTTCAAGATTGCCTTCAAGATTGTCTTCATCCTTAAGATAGTCTTCATCTTCAAGGAAGTCTTCGTATCCAAGATAGACTTTGTCTTCAAGATGGTCTTCGTCTTCAAGGAAGTCTTCATATCCAAGATAGATTTTGTCTTTAAGATTGTCTTCATCCTTAAGATAGTCTTCATCTTCAAGGAAGTCTTCGTATCCAAGATAGACTTTGTCTTCAAGATGGTCTTCGTCAAGGAAGACTTCGTATCCAAGATAGACTTCGTCTTCAAGATAGTCTTTGTCTTCAAGATAGTTTTCATCTTCAAGATTGTTTTCAAGATTATCTTCATCCTTAAGATAGTCTTCATCTTCAAGGAAGCCTTCGTATCCAAGATAGACTTCATCTTCAAGATGGTCTTCGTCTTCAAGGAAGTCTTCGTATCCAAGATAGACTTTGTCTTCAAGATTGTTTTCAAGATTGTCTTCGAGATCATTGTCTTGGTAGATACTTGGCTTGAGGAACAAAAATAAACTCTTGCAAGTTCTTCGTAATGCCACTAAGTCATCATATTACCTATTCCAAACGAAGGTGGAACAATACAGAACAAAAATAGACATGCAGGAAGAGAAATTCACAAATAAGAAAACTTTTGTATAAGAATGTACCTCCAAAGATTTGAGTGATGGAACTCTTGCAAAACTTGAAGCCGAATTCTTCAACGATGGACCAGCTTCTGCATGCAAAAGAAATTGTCAAAGGAAGAGTTATTTTCGTACCAAAAAAAAAAAAAAAAAAAGAGGGCAAGGTCATCCAATCATATAAGCCAACTTATTTGGCATACTGCTGGCGAGCAAGCTATACCAAGAGCAAGGACTCACAAGAACATGATCATGATCAATAATACGATTGCATCTTTGAGGCAACCATGCATGGACGTGAGTCAAGAGGAGGATAAAAATTCGCATAGCAGGCAAGAGGAACTTTATTCATAGAAAACAAAATAAATTTAAAGAAGGTTGTTATCCCCGAGGGAGAGATGCTAGTAATTAATGCTAGTGGTGTTAGACAATTATTGTGAAATTAAGATCAAATCTGCACCAGCAAACATAAGTCAATATATTTGAGAGCATAAAAAAAAAAGAGACAGTCTACAAAGATATAAACATGAAGGTAAAAGCATGAGAAAAGAGAATTATTCTGTTACTTGATTTAAAAAAAAATCCTATGCCTCCTTCAAGAATTTTTTTTTGAGATTCCCGAACTTACGCACTAAAAAAAGAAAAAAAGAGTGAATTATGTGCAGCTGAGGCTACCTTTTTATAGTGCTAGTCAGAGAGAGTGGAATTGCAACTAAAACTCATCTAGTCAAGACTAAATTGGCCAGGAAAAGAAGTCAAAATAAAGAAGGATTCTTGGAAGGGATAAGACATTGCGAGTTCCTTTGTTCTAATTGGAATTAAACTCATAAGAACTTTAAGTAAGATAGAGTTTCAGTTCTTATAGGATGTTGGCTGTTGATATCAGGTGTATCGTGGCCAATATTACTTTAAGTAGGAAACAAATTCTCCTTAATGAAGTTATCTTCGCAAGACTACTTCGACTAGGAAACAAACTTCCTTCTTAAAAGTGGAAGCCCTTATGGCCGCCAACTTGAAACAAATATGGAATCCTAAATTGTCAAGATTAGGCCCGGAAGAATTGCAATCCCAGCCATCATCTTAAAAGCAATTGTGATAGCCATTAGCCAAATCGTAATAGGAACTTTCCTATCACGTGGCATATTTTAACTACACTTTGGTTAGGAGTAAATCTCTTCTCATAGTAGGGATATTTGTTTAATTCTTACTAGGAGTTTAACTAAGACCACTTTGACTAGAAAACAAATTTATCTAGTCGAAGACTAATTTGGCCAGGAAAAAAGGTCAAAATGAAGGACAATCCTAGTGTCTGATGAAAGGCATGAAGGATTATCACTACAAAGGATAGAATTTCAGTCCTTATATGGTTACTACTTTGACTAGGAAACAAATTTCCTTCTTAAAGTTATCTGTGCAAGACAAATCGATTAGGAGCAAAGCTCTTCTCATAGTGGTAAACTCTTGCACATGTTCAAGCTCTTGGGGAAATGCCTGCTTGCAAATTTCTAAATAAATGAAAGGTGCTGAAACTAATTGCATCAAAGCATGAAATTGTCGAGACTTGATCACTATCCACATTCAAAATTGTGAACATGACCACGTCTTGAGGGGGCACTTGTAGGAGGCAAAATTTTAAGCCAATTATAAAATGCCACATCAAAATTTAGTGGCAAATTCTAAATTAATGTCATTAAATTAATCAAATTAGATGATAACATGTGTCATCCAAATTGACATCATATTGGCATATCAAAATTTGCCACGTGTCATTTGGCCCACAAAATAAAGATAAATTTCCTATTCAAAATTTATGGATAATTGTCTTTATTAAAATAAATAAAATAAATAGAGATAATTATTTATCTTTGTTAATTATTATCTTTATCAAGATGTGATCTTTATCAAAATAGATAAATAGAGATAATTATCTCTAAGAAGAATTTGGGCCAATCAAAAGTCTATTACATACTTTCAAGCATATCAATTCAAAGTGGAGCTTATCCTCTGAAATCACTAAAAATAGAGGACATCCCCTCTCATTTAAAAAAAAAAAAAAGTTTTCAAGAAGCCCAAGTTCTGGATAAATTCTATCTCAAGAATCTTTGAAAAACTTGAAGAACATTCGAATGGCTTGAAGAACTTGAAGGACAATAAATCTCTAACAAGCTCAAGGCTAGAGATTTGTTGTAAAGACCATTCAATCCATCTTCCAACCAAAGTCAAGAAGATCTCTTATTTGAGTTATTTGAAGTTCAATTGGAGTTAAGCTAAAAAGCCTCCATAAACCTCAACAAACCCAAATCTTTGAAGCTCAACGGATCAAGCCTCTAAAGCCCCGAAGAACTTCAACCTAAGAGCCTTCACATTCGTAGACTTGAAGAACAATAAATCTCTAACAAGCTCAAAGCTAGAGATTTGTTGTGAAGACCGTTCAATCCATCTTCCAACCAAAATCAAAAAGATCTCTCGTTCGAGTCATGTATAAAGAAGATAGAATCAGAGGTATTCTTTTGTAAAAGAATTGAAATAGAGATTGTACTCACTATTCATCAATACAAATTTATATTTGCAAACAATATTTCTTTTTGATTGTTTGATTTTCTGCAATTGGGAAATTTTGTGTTTACAACTACGTCCACATTTTCACAACAAATCATAAGTAGTAAGTTGTTATTCGTTTTAATTTGAATTCACAATTGAAATTACTTTTTTGTCCACCCATAACAACTAGTAACAACCTGCCACTTAAGATTTATTGTGAAAGTGTTCTAAATGTAGCACTTCTCATTAATTAACCCTGTCAAAGATATTTCAATGCAATAATAGAATTTTCAACCTCTATCTTCAAACTTTAAAAGTCAACAATTCATATTTTTGCCTCCATATTTTAGGACCAACGTTTTCCAAAAGATAACATAATAATTTAACTATTAAATTTCACAACATCCACGAAGATAATAAACCAACTAAACACTCAAATAACCCAAATAAACTAAATAAAGGATTTATTAACCACAACATGTTAGAAAACCAAACTCCTACTTTATTTTGGGGGTCCATAGAAAAAACATTAATCGGCCACCCGTTGTACAGCACCCTAACCCACTTATTAAATAAGATAACTCCCCCAAAACCAAAATCCATACTCATAAATCATGGTTTAAAGTCTTCACTTAATTGATGTTCAAGTTTGGTGTAGTATTTGAATTGCCAGAAGACATCTCGGAGTGTGGAATGGGTTGAATAAGTAACGATAATATACTATCTTTAGTTTTTCGGTTTGCATCATTGAACCCATCTCCATATTGGTACATGAAATGACCCATCCTTGCAAGGTTCACTGCAATTTCAATAAATGTTTGACAGAACGGAGAACTTGCAACTCTCTTTATTCACCTTCTTCCATGCTGTACTAATCAAAGACTTCAAATACTCACGAGCGTCTTTTTCACTAGCACTAGTTTCATTCATGTAACATTGGATTGATTTTGGAACATCACCTCTTTTTAATTCATTCTAAGTTTCCAAAGAAAAAAAGAAAAGAAAAAGAAAACATTGTTAGGCTATGCTTGTGTGAAGTAGTTGAAAGCATTCTTAATGAAACTATTAGGATAGTGTGATTAGCATACCATAGATGTTCCAAGATCATCTGTAAGTCGTAGAATCATTGATGACCAATAGAATATTTTGGGGTACTCTTCCAAGCAATCCAAGGCTTCCTTCGTTATTGGATTGGTGACCATAAAATAAGCATGCATTAGTATAACTGGTATTGTTATTGAAATCCATGCATTCTCAAGGTATTCTTCAAGGCTTGGTATATATCCGCTGTAGTACCACTTTGCCTCCAACAAATAAGATCTACATAAATCTACCCACTGAAACAATTATAATGGACCATGAATTCGAGGAATTAAAATCACCATGTATTTAAGAGAAAATGTTAACAATAAACAATGATGGATTTAGAAGTCAAATCAAGTCAATACTGCTTTTTTAAGGTATCGAATGATTTGGAATCCTTGTTCCTTAAGGGGATCAAAAGCCATTTCATTAACATAGTTGTAGACAATGAGGAAACATATTTTCATATAATCTGGAAGCCGATCCATTGCATTGATCTCCCATCTGGAGTCACACAAAAAATGAAAGAGTAATTTTATAGTTTTTATGTCAAAGGGGATGAGGCGTAATGCACTAATGTGATTTATACATACCTCTCAATGGCATCTGTGAAGAGCTTGAGTTTATCCAAAGTTCCATATACGTCATAGACATCATCTACTTTCATTATCAGTGAACCCAACTTTGTTAAATTTATCCTACAACACCCAAACTGAGGTTGATCTATCATTCCCATTGACCAGAAGAAAAGCTCCATTAGCCTATCCCTTGCAAGTATCAAATTTTCTCCAAGCCTAGTGTTCTTCCACCACCTTTTTATGGACAAAACAAGAAAATATCAAATTTCTAAAAATAAAATTTAGGCTATAATAAACTTGATTATTTGTTTTATGTTGCCAGGAGATTTGATTTTAATTTTAATATTCATCATTGTACAATTCAATAGTTCAATAGAGAATCCATATAGTCCTTCAAGGGTTGTCAATAACTAAGTAATTAACATATTGATTATATGTCAGATGAAGCTCAACTTAATGTGAGAAATAATAAGCTTTTTTAACCTTGACACTTGTTTTAGATCTTCTTGGTGGACTGCTTGCTCCATGTTGAAATCCATTTCTGCAAGCTTAAGTAAGATGGGTTCATGTCGTCTCTACTCCTATATATATCAATAAACCACCTTGTTTCAAACTTTATTATTCTCCAATGTAGTGGAAACTCCAAGGCATAAGTCACCATAGCAGAAAGAGTTTTATCTTTATTCAGCTTGACATATTCTTGGAGGTGCTTGGTTGCGAAATTTCTCAATTCCTCCAACATATTCTCACTTTCTGTCAAAAGGAATGACGCTTCATACAAGGATAGTATACCCTTGGTTTCCTCACAAAGGCATGCCTTGAATTTCCTTCTCTCATCCTTGAAAATATTGAAAACTTCTGCAATGACCAACACAATAATTATTAACTATATTATGGTAGTATGTACACTATCAAATCCAAAAATAAACTCTTTACCTAAATGTACTCTTTCCATTTTAGGTGAATTGGAGATGAATTTATTCCGTTTAAATAGCCAAATGTATTTTTTTGTTATTTTTTTTTCGTGTTTCTAAATTACCTTGAGAGATGTTATATCCATGCTGTCTTAGGAGTCTAAATTTAAGAGTTGTGGCATATAAATTCTCCCTCCACGTATCACCACTTTGATCATTGTTGTATAGATCTTCCAATATGTTAGGTTTTAGACCCCTTAAAACAACAATTGAATTAACCTAGTTAATTAGCCAAGTGATTAACTTAGTCAAATTATTCAAATCTAGGTAATCACAATCAAACAATCATATCAAGTATAATGTAGTGGAAAGATAAATAACACAAAGATATGATCACCCAGGAAAACCAAACTGGTAAAAAACCTGGGGAGGATTTAACCTAGCTATCTTTAAGGTAAACTTGAATCCACTATATGAAAGAATCGAAATTCATACAATAAGACTTATAAGCACCCACGCTCGACTTCCTATTGCTACCCACCAGTAGAACTTACTGACACAACCACGTGTAAGCTCCGAATCCACAAACTCTTTCTTTCTTAGATTCTCCAACAAATACAAGCACACCTGCTTGTGTTTCTTTAAGCTCTTATGGAAGCAACTGAATGATCATCAAGGTCTTGATGTAATCTCCTTCTTGATAACCCTAAGTCTATGTGAAGGAAAACTCCTCAAAGATCTCACAAGAGATTCACACAAATAGCAATATGAGCAACAAAAACCTTAGAGAGATTTGGGTACAAAACCCTAGATACAAAAGAGGCACTCTCTTCTCTCTCTTAAAAGTCTCTTAAAAACATGCTTAGGGTTTCCTTTATATAGTGGGAGAAGTAAATTTGAAACCCTAATCCTTAATAGGCTTGGGTTAAGTTGGAAAATTCTGCAAAAAAATGATCTGCCCAATATTTGATCGATCGAGCCTAATTTTCGATCGATCGAACCAGGCAGATTTACACAGTAAATCTTGCAGAACACTCGATTCTAACTTTACATAAAACACACTTTGAGCAAGTCTAAAACAAGATTAAAACGTTTTGATCACGGTTTGCCAACATTATACATTAGAGTTCTAAATACATTAGTTCCTAAATCTTTAGAACCTAACACAATATTCTCTTCATCTCTCCCTCGAAGTGATGAGATAATACAAGTCTTTGCAAGATATCTATTAGCTCGAGTTGCTCTAAAGGATCCACTACTTTGTGAAGCATCATCCTCACATGTTCCTTCAACATATTACTCTGTCTAGTGCAAGTTTCTCCCTACATCACAATTTTATCATAGGAGCCAGTCAGTTTCCAAGTAATATATAGTCAGAAACACTAGTAAAACGATATGGCAATTGAAAACAATAACAAAATGATACCACATATTTGTTTCTTAGTGACTGGATGTAATCATAGTCCCAAATGGAAGGTTAGTAATTTGCTAATCTCCGAACGATAATGGAATTATTTGAAGTATTGTTGTTTGCCATGCCACGGCTAGCTAGCTGGATGTTATAGACTGAGCTTTAGATGGGGGAGGTGCTCTTGTGAAATTGCAAGTAGGGGGAGAAGCAAGTAGGTTACATATATGTTATCCATTAAGGCAAAGTTACTGTGGTTTTTGTGATTGAATGGGTTATTATTTGAAAAGACTAAGAGAAAACCCTTAAGGGCTACAGTAAGAGAGACAAGGATTATGTGATTCAGTCTTGTCGGCCTACAATATATTAATGTTATATATATATATATATATATATATAAAATTTCAATCTATAACATATGCTTCATAATATTGCTCTTTATCATTGTAACAAAAGACTAATTTTTTTTTATATAGACAGAATTTGAATCCTGTCTATTTCTTCTCTCTTATTGGGTGATAAGTTGAGTTAAATAGAGTACTAGCATCAGGTGTGCCAAATGCTGAATTTTTAATATTTGGCGCATCAAACACCAAAAACTATACTACATGAATTAACATAGATCCAAACAAAATTTAGGAACACCAAGAACACGAAGGTTATATGATTCAACCTTGTCGGCCTACGTCTACGGAGAAAACCCTTAAGGGCTACATCTTTATTATATAAGAGTGTAGTACAATAACCTATGTTACAATCAGGGGTGGCACTACAACCTATTCAGGGGGTTCAAATGAACCACTTAACTTAAAAAAAAAAAAAAAATTATGTGTAATTTTTTTTTTTTTTGTTAGTTCAATACTTTAATTTTTTTTTTTTTTGCACACCCTAACTTAAATCTTGCACACCCTTATTACAAGTATTTTTGATTCTAAGAGTAAAGAGTAAGTGTTTGAGAATTATAAGTGTAATTCTTTTTTTATAAATTTATATTATATGTGCGTGAGTGTGTCTAATATTAATTGTGTACATTACTTTTTGTTATAATATTATTTGTGTAAATTATGATGTGTGTGGATATTTATATGTGCAATATAAGTATAATATAACTTTATATAATTTAATAATTAGGAAATATAGAGGGTTTTTTTTACATGTGTGTATATTGTTATCATATTATAATAGTTTTTTGTTATAAAGTTAGTAAAATTCAAGAAAAAAATTGTAAAGTTAGTGATTGTTCAAGCATTTGATTGGTTAAGTAGACATGTGGTGTATAATTTTATGTATGAATGAGTGTGATTTTGTATGTCAATAATTAATATGGAGCCAATGAGTTGAGATTAGTCATTTAGTCTAAAATATTTTTATAAAAACAAAGTCAAATAGATAATAATGACTGTATAAAGATAAAACTGTTAGACAAACTTAACAAAATAAAATGGTCATAGGCTTATAGCTACCCATATTGGCAATAGATACTCGTAATGAAATATCATATAACATTCAAAATTTGAAAACTTGTAGAATAAAATTTTAAAACTTCACGTATTATTATTATTATTATTATTATTATTATTATTATTATTATTATTATTATTATTTTGGTCGATAACTCGATATATTCAAGTTCTCTTTTTATTAAATTTTTTAATGACCCCCCTAAACAAAATTCCTGGAGCTGCCACCTTACAATGAACTATAACATGTGTATATATAGGCGACTAAACCTTAGACTACTAGTACAAATAGAAGTAAGTTTGGACCTATTACATTGAGCTAATATGTCTAATATATCTCTAACACTTCAATTACAAGCTTAGAACTAGGTAAAACACTTTTTTAGCAATCATAAATTCATAATTCTAAATATCTATTCGGTTACTGGTTGTAGTTTAAACTTTAAACTTTATAAAGTCAATTGATTTTTGTTTTGACAATTTTACTCACAGCATTAATTGTCCATTAGATTTAACAAAACAAACAATTTATTTATTTATTTATTATTATTTATAATTTTGTATCAACACAGAATCATCACTCTAACAATCACGTCGTGTGGAAATCAAACGAAAGAGTAAAGACCCATCGGCACCCCACTATGAAATCCAGCAGAAAAGAAACACCAAAACAGATCTAGCCCACAATACTCAAAAGGATTGATTGCGCGCAAATCCAATCACATATGATATGAATATTTAAAACAAACTCATATAAAAATAATTGCAATGCCTCTAAATTAGGATTTACTAAAACACAAATTAACACCGAAGTAAAAATAGAGGTCTGAACACAACAGCAGATCATGTATCTCATATATTACGACACACATATTCATGTCAGCATGATACCACCGATGGTTTGTAGAAGCAATAGCAAATAATATATATATATATATATATATATTTTTTTTTTTTTAATTTTCATTCAATGATTGTTATACCACGCAATCATGATTATAAATAAATTAAGAATTGCGTACCTTTCTTAGCAAACCAAGTGTCTCTTTGTCTTTTAGAGTTTCTCAATCGTTTCTGATGGCTAACCACTATTGTGATGTCTTATATAGAAAATGTAAAGTTGTAATTTACAACTATGTGTTTTGTTGGGTTTTATTTCGTGCCAAATTTCATTGTAATTTTATTCAATCTTTTATACCCTGTATGTATTGAAGGATTTAATTGTAAGGGTTGTGTGGTAGAGAGAGAGAGAGTGTGTGTGAAGACTCAAGCAAATTAAATACTGAAGAGTTTTCGCGGGTAGCTCTCGACTAAGCATCCCGCGAACTGATGCATGTGCCTTGCACATAACTGGAATGCGAAGAGTCAGGACAGGATGGAGACAGCTGTGTTTCGCGAGTATCTCTCAGATAAGGCTTTCCCATGAGGCACCCGCGAAACATTCTGTTTTGCCAGATTGTACTATTTGATACACACTTTCTGTACCCACAGTATATATACCCACATTACCCACAAATGTTGAGGAGTACTTTCGAGAGAAAACCCTAGCCACAAACCTTGAGAGTTAGAAATTGTTATACCCACATTTCTCTACACAATTGCTTATGGATTTTCCTTAACTTCTACCTCTCCATTTCCATACCATTGAGAGGTTGATAGCCCAAACACCTACCACACCCTTTTAGAGTGTCCAGTGAGGTTTTGGTGCTACTGGGAAGTATTGGAAGAAGCCAAGGATGGCAGATGCAACATGGAGCTTGTTGCGGGATCTGGAGAGCTAGACAAGACATGGTTTCGAGAAGCCTTATTGGAGTAGGAGCTTGGAGGGCTTAGGTACATCGAGTAGATTAGGATTGGAGGGTCTCTTGCTAACCCATGTATCCCAACTAACTGTCTAGTGGATCGATTACTGCTTGAAGGGCGGCGGAGAGGTTTTTCGCTGAGTTCTTCTTTTTCCTCTTTGATAACACATCGGTGTGTTATCTTGTGTTTGCATTCTTCTTCCCTACTCTTTTACCTTTCATTTTTACTGTTGTGTTTGTTAGGACATATGTGGTTCACATGCTAAGAACATATGTCATACTTATTTATGTAAATTGGCTAATCCTTTGACAAAACGCACTCTGCTTGTAATTGGGTAGTTCTAGGTGTTTTTAATACTTCAAGAAACAAGGTTTCAAGATCAAGTGCTGAAGTCATCAAGTCTGTCCAAGAAAAAGCAAGCTAAAGTGCAAAGTTTTTAAAGCTCGACACCTGCTCGATAGCTACCTCGACACCTGCTATCTGTCGAGATTTAAAATTTCAAATTTCCAATCTGATTTTCTTGGGATCCGTGAATATGTTTTTGGGCCTTCTTTTCTTTTAACCCTAAACATATAAAAGGATTATTTTAAGAGACGTCAACATAGACACAAGTTGAAAAAGTATTGAGCAATCCTTGTTCAAGCAAATTGTGATCAAAGACGAAGTTCTTGATCTAGTTCATCTTCTCTGAAGAAGTTGCTGTGTATTTGCACCAAAGGGTTTTGTGACCAAGCATCTTCCTGATCTTCATCGCATAGGATGAACTGAAGAACTTTGCAGCCAACCTCTCTTTCTAAAGTTGGTGTTTGAAGTCGCGTACTGGGATCCGCGCATCTGGTTAGTCACGTACTTGGGAGCCATGCATCAAAGGTGAGAATTGTCATTACAGATCCAGTCCAATTGGGTATTGGGGTAAGGGTTCAATTATAGGTTGGTAAGGTACTTGGGATTCCTTTACTTGTAATCGTTTGATTTGATAATAGTGGAGTTTCGGGAGTGGTGACCTGAAAATCACCCGGTGGGGTTTTTGCCGTTAGGGTTTTCCCCATTCGTGAACAAATCACCGTGTCATTTATTTTCCGCTGCATTTTTAGTTATTCGGTGATTTGTTTGTGCGACCACGCAATTACATGATAAATAGATTAATTAATAACTTGGTTAATTTAGTTAATTAATTTTATCACAATGGGTCATTCAATTTGTGGCCTATCAAGTGGTATCAGAGCAGGCACACTCTGATTAGGATTTAATCTTTGCTGTGTTGATCCATTGACCCCTGTTTGTCATGGATAGAGGATAATCTCTAATTATACCTCCTTTATTTGATGGGACTAACTATACCTGTTGGAAAGTATGCATGAGAGCTTTTTTGCAGTCCTTAGATGAGAAAGTGTGGCAAGTTGTTGAGATTGGCTGGACCAAACCAAAAGAAGCGCCGGCCGATGGGGATGAAGCAAAGATCAAGGTAGCAAACTTCAACAGCAGAGCGTTGAATGCCCTATTTAGCGCAGTCACCAATGAGGAGTTCAAGAAGATATCCTCAACAGAAACTGCTAAGGAGGCATGGACCATCCTCCAGACAACCTAAGAGGGAACAAAGGCTATCAAAGATTCAAAGCCACAGAGGCTCACTACTAGCTTTGAAGAGATTAAAATGGAGGAGGATGAGTTGTTTGATGAGTTCTATGCCAAGCTTAAGGACATAGTGAACTCAGCCTTCAATCTTGGGGAAACCACCCCTGAACCCAAGATTGTAAGGAAGGTGCTTAGATCTCTAACTGAGAGATTTCATGCCAAGATTACGGCAATAGAAGAATCAAAGGACATTGACAAAATTCCTTTGATTGAGCTGGTTGGGAACTTGCAAACCTACGAGCTAGGGTTATCAAGGCTTGGCAAGTCAAGCAAGGGCAAGAGCATGGCTTTGAAGGCAAAGAACAGTGATACAGATGAGTCTTCCGATGATGAAGATTCCAAGATGAAGTCCTACATTACAAGGCAGTTCAAGAAGTTTATGAAGAATGCCAATGGAATGAGCTTCGATAAGGACCGCATGCAATCCAATTCTTCTCAGTTCAAGAGCCAAGACAAAGGGAAGAAGGATGCAAAGGAAGGTGGTCAGTACACTGTTCCCACAGGACCCAAGTGTTTTGGGTGTCATGGGTTTGGACACATGAAGAATGAGTGTCCTACATATCTGAAGAGCATTGGAAAGAGCAAGGCTCTTGCTGCAACCCTGAGTGACACTAAGCCTGAAGAGGATTCCGACGATGAGGATGACGGGATCTTAAATGCCTTCACTGCCACAGTCAATCCTACTGAAGGGATTGTTGAAGAAGTAGATGAAGAAGAAGAATTGGTGGACACCAAGTGTGAGAAGATGGATGATCAAGACGATATCCATTCAGCCTATGAGAAGCTTTACAAGCTCTCTGAGAAGAGTTGTCCACAAAGTTTGATGAGGCGAATCAAACTAGTGGAGCACTGAGATTTGAAAACAACTTCCTGGCTGAGAAGACCAAGAAACTTGAAGCAGAGTTGTTTCAAGTAAGAGCCCAACTGGAGAGGACCTCAAGTGCAAAACTTGATGAGATGCTCAGCATTTAGAAATCTGCTTCAGATCGAATAGGCTTAGGGTATGGTCTTTCTTTCTCTAATTCTGCCTCTACTAGTTCTACTGTTTTTGTTCCTCCTGCTAATACTGTTAAAGTTGAGAACACTGATGTTAAAACTGAATTAGCTAGTGAGAACTTAGACAAGGGTAAGTCTATATTAGGAGCACCCCCTAAGTAAGATAAGAAAGATACCAGAAATCCTAGGGCTAAGAAGGTTAACTCTCAAAAGCCTAAACAAAAGAAGCAGCATCTCTGTCATCATTGTGGAGCTGCAGGTCATACTCGACCAAATTGCTACAAGTGGCTTGCCACTCAACAGAGCAACGACATGACAGCATCTGGAAGCCAAAATCAGCTCCAATCCTCTCTTGCTCCTCTTGGAGATCTTCTAAAAGTCCTTTTGTTCCTTTCTAACTTGAACGGTTTCAATTCTTCCCCCTCACCACCGGTTCAAAGTTTTAATCAAAGGAAAGGTTCTTCCAAGGTGTGGAAGAAAAAGGATTCTAAGTGATTTCATCACTTTCTTCTCCCTTCTTGTTTTTCTTGTTTTATTGCATTGCTTGTGTGTTTTGCATTTTTGTTGAGTCAGTCTAGTTTTATGCGTTGCTTTGTTAACATGTTTTTGTGTGTTTACTTTCAGTGTTGTTTATTTTGTTTTTGATATAAAAAAAAATTTGAAAAATCTGAAAAATACAAAAACAGTGTGTGTATGTGTACTTTGGTACTTGTGTACCTTGGATGGCCAATGAAACAAAGTTTTCTAAACCTTGTATCTCTTGTAGCTTAGATGAGCATCTCTATGCACAGCTAAGCAAGTGAGCTTTGTGGC
Organism: Quercus gilva; assembly: GCA_023621385.1. Classification (NCBI taxonomy): domain Eukaryota; kingdom Viridiplantae; phylum Streptophyta; class Magnoliopsida; order Fagales; family Fagaceae; genus Quercus; species Quercus gilva. The sequence continues at coordinate 41,121,806 of CM042481.1, forward strand.
TCTTGTTTGTGATGAGTAAGATTAGGTTATCTCTTAAAACTTAACACTCATATCACTTTTTTTGACGGGTAGGACTAGAAAATCCTAAGAGAAAGGCATAAATAACCATCTCACCACTGTTACCCGCCAATCATTAATGACATCTATATGTTTCGGCATAGCAAAAGTGTGATGTCACTGACATTTGTGTGCTTAGGTATAGCAAAATTGAAATGTCAAATATCAATGGGTATTTCTTTTCTTTCTCGTAAGCCCATGCATGATATGCTTAAAAAGAAAATATGCAAAGAAAATAAAAAGCAAAAAGATCAAAAATGCTTTAAAAATGGTTGCAAGCGTGTATTCTAAGAGATGTGGGAGTTATAGGATGTACCTCAAAGGCGATAGTCCCCATCAAACAGTTATGATTGTGTGTGAGTTATAAGTTATTTTCTCATATCTCAGATCGTCATAACATGTATACACATATGCAATCTTGCGATGTTTTCACACACAACACGCAATATTCTTTGATACTTTTGTTACATGTACAAGTACAATGTGATTTGGCCATCACTAAGGTTTTACATGTGCTTTTGTATGCTCACTAAATTGTCCTGACTTGTTTTTGAAAAATAAAATTGGTTAGACTTGTTTAGTGTCTGTGTGTTTTTGGGAAATCCATGTGCTTAAATTTTTCATTGAGAGATGAATTTGAGAGCTTTTTATGTTGATTGGATCATTGTTGAGGTGCATGTTTGATTGCATTCATGTTTGTGTTTTTCAGTTCTCGAAAAACTGCTTTTCACTGCTTGCTCGACACCTCCTCGATACCTGATCATCTGTCGAGCTTCTTAAACTTTTTCTAATCGCAATCTCGACACCTGTCTCAACACCTGATAGATCGATCGAGATTTCTCCTGTCTCCTCAATACCTCATCGACACCTAGTCGATCGATCAAGCTTCTGATCTCTGAAATTGGTCTTGTACCTCGACACCATCTCGATACCTTCAGCTATCAAAGGCCATTTCCTCGATACCTTCCTCGACAGCTTCCTCGATACCTCTAGACACCTCAGCTGTCGAGAATTACTGAGGTGCCTATATATTGATCTGTCACAACTCTCTCTCATTTCACTCGATCTCTCTCGATCTGTCCGAAGGCTTTTCACCTCCCAAACACTTCTCTCTCACTCAAATCTTCAAATCCTCATCATTTTCAATCTTCCTTTGCTTCAATCACCTGGTAAGATCATTTTTCCCTTCCTTTTTCATGCATTTCATGTTTTGAAACCTAGGTTTTTGGGATTTTTGAAAATTTTTGGGGTTTTTCAAAATTGATTAGTTTTTCTTGAAATTTTGGGTTGGTTTTTCACTTAAATGTTTTTAAAATGTCATACATTGCATTCCATATGCATTAGAATGACATTTACATGCATTTAGATGTGTGTTTCTTCTATGTGTGCTACTAGGTTTGGATTGGGCTGAGCCCATGATGCTTTTTCAGTTTGCATGTCACATGCTCATGCATTCCCATGCATACGTACTTTTTGTTCAATATATTTGTCATATTTGAACTGTTTGGGACTTTTTTGATTGTCTCCCTCTCTATCTCTTTCTCATTCTTTTACGTTAGTTGTGTCTATGGCACCTAAACGTAAATCCACTCCTGCTCGGAACCCTCTGCATTCTGGAGCTTCCTCTTCTTCTGACTTTGCTCCTCTTAACCTTCGGTTCCGTGATGGAGATGCCCACAAGGCATTTATTGAGAACTTTTCTAGATGAGGTGTTCATTCGAAACGCCAAGTCATTCTGGCGGACTTCACCGATACTGACCTTCCCTCTGTCATTCACAGTAAAGGATGGGGGTCACTGTGTGACATCTCGGTCACATGTCCTCTCGTGTTGATTTAGGAGTTTTACTCCAACATGCATGGGATCGATCGTTCAGTACCTTTCTTTTTCACTCGTGTTCGAGGTACGCGCATCCCTGTCACACTGCAGCTAGTGGTGGATGTGCTTAGGGTTCCTAGGATAGAGTTTCCTGACTATCCTACATGTGAACGTCTGAGGACTGTGTCCAAGGATGAGCTCATTTTTGCCTTTTGTGAGCGCCCTTCTGATTGGGGTGAGCATCAGTATACATCATGTAGACCTTTTGCTAAAGGTCCTCGATTTCTTAACATGGTGATGACTTTTGTACTCCATCCTCTCTCTCACTATAACTCTATCACAGAGCCTTGTGCTCGATTTTTGCTATCTCTTCTTGAGCATCTTACGATAGATTTTCCTTCTCACTTCATTCTATCTATCATAGATGGTTCATCTATATTTTCCTTCACACTTTTGTGAGGCTCAATTTAGGTCGAGACAGCAGGACTCCACTCCTCCCTCCCGTTCGGCTCCATCCAGATCAGCTTCATCTACATCTACTCCTCCTTCTTCAGGCGATGTATCTCTTGGAGACATTATGGCGCAGCTGCAGCGCATGGATGCTCGCCTTGATACACTCAACACTGAGTTGTATCAGGTGAATGTTCGTGTGGATCGTATTGCACGACGGCAGGCGACCATGGGTGGCTTTGCTTCTGAGGCTTCTCCTCCACCACCTCCTCCAGTCACTTCAGATTCTGATGTTGAGGATGATGATGATGATGGTGATGACGATGATGCTTCGAATGATGATGATGGAAATGCTAGCTTTACTGATGAGATGTCTACATGACACTCTACCCTTTGTCACTCGTGACAAAAAGGGGGAGTAGTTTTGGGTTATGAGAGTAGTCATCTTAAAGGGAGAGTTAGTAGAGGACATTTTTGATAGGGGGAGAGTTGATATAATAAGGGATGTAGTGAGGTTTTGATGTATCTTTTCTTTTCTATTCTTGTTAGATACATTGATCTTGTATATGAGGTCTTGTGACCAGTTTTACATACATTGTACTCATTTTTCTTTATATGTGGATGTATGTTTCTTTCACCTATCTCTTTATGTGTTGTTTCTTCTCTATCTTTATATACATGTTCTTTATACTTGTATGCAATCTAATTATTTCTATTTCACACAAGATGCCTTGATGAGTTTTGTTTAAAGTGTTTCAGAAATACAGGTTGTCAAAGTCTACTTGCCATAAACTCTTTTCTTGCAAAGTTTTTCAAGAGTTTGTGTTAGGATAGATTTTATTGTATTCAACAAGTGAATATGAGTTTAGTGATTTATGACTTCTCTCATATGTTCATTTGTTTGTTGTGGTTTTGTCACGGATTGCCAAAGGGGGAGATTGTTAGGACATATGTGGTTCACATGCTAAGAACATATGTCATACTTATTTATGTAAATTGACTAATCCTTTGACAAAACGCACTCTGCTTGTAATTGGGTAGTTCTAGGTGTTTTTAATACTTCAAGTAACAAGGTTTCAAGATCAAGTGTTGAAGTCATCAAGTCTGTCTAAGAAAAAGCAAGCTGAAGTGCAAAGTTTTTAAAGCTCGACACTTGCTCGATAGCTACCTCGACACTTGCTCGATAGCTACCTCGACACTTGCTATCTGTCGAGATTTAAAATTTCAGACTTTCAATATGATTTTCTTGGGATCCGTGAATATGTTTTTGGGCCTTCTTTTCTTCTAACCCTAAACATATAAAATGATTATTTTAAGAGCCATCAACATAGACACAAGTTGAAAAAGCATTGAGCAATCTTTGTTCAAGCAAATTGTGATCAAAGACGAAGTTCTTGACCTAGTTCATCTTCTCTGAAGAAGTTACGGTGTATTTGCACCAAAGGGTTTTGTGACTAAGCATCTTCCTGATCTTCATCGCATAGGATGAACTGAAGAACTTTGCAGCCAACCTCTCTTTCTAAAGTTGGTGTTTGAAGTTGCGTACTGGGATCCGCGCATCTGGTTAGTCACGTACTTGGGAGCCGTGCATCAAAGGTGGGAACTGTCACTACAGATCAAGTCCAATTGGGTATTGGGGTAAGGGTTCAACTATAGGTTGATAAGGTACTTGGGATTCCTTTACTTGTAACCGCTTGATTTGATAATAGTGGAGTTTCGGGAGTGGTGACCTGAAAATCACCCGGTGGGGTTTTTGCCGTTAGGGTTTTTCCCATTCGTGAACAAATCACCGTGTCATTTATTTTCCGTTGCATTTTTAGTTATTCGGTGATTTGTTTGTGCTGCCACGCAATTGCATGATAAATAGATTAATTAATAACTTGGTTAATTTAATTAATTAATTTTATCACAAGGGGTCATTCAATTTGTGGCCTATCAGTGTTATAATGATTATGGGTTAGAGTAGTTTGTTTGTTTATCCGCTTGCATTTACTCTATTTCGCACATAGTTTTAAGTTAGGGTAAAATCTATCGTGCTGTAATTTTGATTTAGGGGTCTAAATAGCTTTTGTGTTTTCAACACATTTTCAAGCTTTCAATTGGTATCAGAGCGGGTACACTTGTTTTGGTTTTAATACCTGAGTGTGATCCTTGACCCTTTGTGATGGACTAGTCACAATCTCTTAATGCCCCTCCATTCTTTAATGGGAGCAACTATGCATTTTGAAAGGTCCGTATGAGAGCTTTCTTGTGTGTTATAGATGAGTTCATATGGGATTTCATTGAAAATAGGTATGTTAAACCCACAACAGCCAAGTCCGAATGGGACAAGGCAACTCTTGCTTTGGCTAGTACAAACAGTAAAGTTATTAATGCTATATTCTGTGGTGTGTCTATTGATGAATTTCACAGGATATCACATGTAGAGACAGCCAAGGAAGCTTGGACTATTCTTGAGACTACCTATGAGGGTACCAAGAAAGTTAAGGACACAAAGCTCCAGATGCTTACCACCAAATTTGTAGAGCTCAAGATGGGTGATGATGAACCTTTTGATTCATTCTATGGGAAGCTCAACGAAATTGTAATTGCTAAGCTCAATCTCGGTAAGAAGATTGAAGATGCTAAAGTGGTGAAAAAGATTTTGAGGTCCTTACCAGAGAGCTTCCAAGCAAAAGTCACTACTATAGAAGAGAGTAAAACTTGGATGAAATCAAAATCCAAGAGCTCATTGGGTCTCTCTAAACATATGAACTGGGACTGCCTTCTCATAAGACGAGAAAATCTCTTGCTCTCAAAACCATCACCGAGAGAATGGATAACTCCTTTGAAGAAGATGATGTGGAGAAGGAAGTAGCATTCTGGCAAAAAACTTTAGAAAATTTCTGAAAATGAAAAACGGTGGAAAATCGTTCAGCATAGGGAAGTTTTCATCCTTCAAAGGTGATAGGAAGGAGTTTAAGAAGAAAGATGGGAAGGATTCTCAATCCCCTCAAGGCATTGTGTGTTATGAATGCAATGGCCATGGACATCTCAAGAAGGAATGTCCCAACTATCTAAGAAGGAAGGGCAAAGCGTATGCCACAACTCTTAGTGATTCAGACTCTTCCAATTCAGATTCAGAATAGAGCTGTGATGGAGAAGGGAATTACTTTGCTTTTATGACTTTTGCTCATGTTGAGTCCTCGGAGGACTTGAGTTTGCTAGTAGAAGAACTCGCGGAACATAGTGAAGTGGAGTCAATGAAAGTAGTAGAAGAATCTAATGCTGAAGAAGATGAAAGTGCATTGGGACTTCAAGAAAACTACAATTCCCTCCTTGAGAAGTCAGGAGAATATGCAAGGGTGGCCAAGGCAGCCATTAAAAAGATGAAGAAGGTAGAGGAGGACTATAGAAGTCTCCTAGTGTGAAACAAAGAGGCCGAGTGTGAGATAGAGACACTAAATGGAGAGCTAACTGAAGCCTACACAAAAGTGAAATTCCTCGAGTTTAAAGTGATTCAAGCAAATGCTAAAGTAGAACGAGTCTCTTCTAAGAAGCTTGATGAAGTCCTTTCTCATAAAAAACCTTTCTCCGACAAATCGGATTAGGATATACTGGAGAAAGTAGTTCAGCTATCAATGTAGCCAAGGAAGTGAAGTTTGTGAAAGCCAAGGAGCCAATAGTAGTTACCCCTACTACTAAGAAAGTGAAGGAGGAGAAGAATAAGAATGTGGCAGACCAACGAGTGTTGAATAAGCCTCGTAACCAATCAGTGGTCAGGCTTGAAACTAAAAGGAAATCACTTCCAAAATCACAAAGAAGTCCTAGAACAAAACATTTCCACCATCACTGTGGACTTCGAGGACACACCAGACCAAAATTGTCATATGCTGAGGGCATTAAAGAATGCAAGTGATCAGAGGTCAAGAGGACCAAGAAATGACAAAAGGAATTGGGGTGTTGAGCAATCAAAAGGTCGAGATGGTGATTCTGGAGTGATGGACGTGATGAGAATGATTGATGCATTCACCACCTGTTTGGCAAGCTTCAACAGAAGGTTTGCAGGTCACAACACTCGTACCCAATCTTATAAGGATATCACCCCAAACGCACGTGACGTGTGGGTGAAGAAGGGTACTCATGTATGATCTCTTCCTATGTTCATGCATTAATACTTCCAATGTTTAGGATTATAGGTTCATGCATCATGTCATGCTTTGCTTTCGGTTTATAGCATTTTCTTTTACTTGTTTTGGTGTGTACTTGTTTTTGTTGATCTTACTTTATTTTTTCTGTTTTTGAGTGTGTTCAAAAATTCAAAAACCCATAAAAATTGAAAAATCCTCAAAAAGTTTGATCACTTGTGTTGTGTGTATCACATGTGAGTTTGGCGTAGTACCTTCTTACTAATGGCATAGTGCATTTACGAGCTTAGCTTGTTCTGAATGCACATCTATCTATGTGGGAGAAATTTTGAAAACCATGTGTGATTGTTGTAAATAGATCTTCAAGCGTGTCATGAATAATTGGTCAATAGTTTTGATGGTCTTGATACTTGCATAGACTTGTGTCTATATCTCTTCCCACCTTTTTTTTTTTTTTGTTTAAAGAGCTCAACAAATGTAAATCTCCAAATGAAAAGAGATGATGAGTGCAAAAGCCTGTCACACATACTAGTATTTGACTAGGAAAAAGGGAAAGCGACTTTTGTATTGAAATATATGGTGCTCAAAAAGCCAAAGGCTAACTCTCAATGTTGAAATATCAAAAATTTCAAGTACCGATCTCAAAAAGAGATGTATTATCCAAAAAGAATCAAATGTTGGCTTCTAAGTTTTGTAATCATTCTTTTGTGGGAGGTCATATATGCTCATTTCTATAATAGAGATAGTCCACTTGACTGAGTATCAGTTATGTATGACTTGATTGAATTGATCATTGAAGCGTCGCTCGGGTCTAAGGACTATTCCACATTTGATACTCACCCACAACACACAAGACTTTGTTCAAATAATGCTTATCTCATTTGTGTGATTGTATATGTTCAAATGTGATGTGTATGCTCAAGTACTTACTGATCAAACCCAAAAAGATTTTTGAGTACTTTATATGTTTTTGAAAGTGATTTTATACTTTCGTGTTTTTAGTTTTTATTCAAAATGCATTTTTGTGTTTTTCTTCAAAAACTGGTTTAGAGGCTGTTTCGCGAGAAGCTCGCGACTTAGAGCTTCCCGCGAAACGTGCTTAAGGGAAATTAAAAAGTCACATTTTCATATAGAGAGTCTCGCTAATACCTTGCAAGTATTTCGCGACTAAACCCTTCTTGTAAAATGGTTTTTAGGCAAAAACTGAAAATTTTCAATTTCATACAAAGGCTATCGCGACTGTCTCGTGATTGTTTCGCGACTAAAGGCTTATTGTGAAAGCTTCAGTGTGTCCCATGACTAATCTCGCGACTGTCTAACCCGCGAAAAACACGTGTTTTTAGTTTTTATGTAGTAGATGTGACAGTTTTTCAAAAGCACTTCACTTCCCTCGCACTGCGTCTCTCGAACCCCCTTCAACCCAAATCTCATTTTCTTTCAAAAACCCATCTTTTTCAAGAAAATATTTGCTCAATTACTTCAAGGTATGCGTCTCTAACACTCTTTTCATCTTTTCTATTTAGATTATGCAGATTTTAGCTTAGGGTTTTGAAAATTGGGAATTTTTGAAAAAGGGATTGAGGTTCCTATTTTTGTAAAAAAAAATTTCAAAATTTTGATTGGGCTGAGTCCCATTTGCTGTTTTTGTATCTGTGTTGGCCCCATGTGGCATTCTAAGCATATATTGTGTTAGGACATATGTGTTTCACTTGTTAGGAATATATGTCATTCTTTTATGTAATTGGCTAATCCTTTGACAAAATGCACTTTACTTGTATTTGTGTAGATCTAGAATGTGTTGAAATACTTCAAGAAACCATGTTTCAAGATCAAGTGTAGAAGCCTTCAAGTCTGTCCAAGAAAACAAGCTGAAAGTGCAAGGTTACTAAAGCTCGACAGCTGTCTCGACAACTAGTATGTGTTGAGGTTTAGAAAGCTGTTCAAGCCCGTGTGCTCGACACCTTCTCGACAGCTGCTCGACAACTTCTATCTGTCGAGGTTTATAAAATCAGAATTTCTGATCTGATTTCTTGGGATCCGTGAATGTGTCTTTAGGCCTTCTTTTCTCCTAACCCTAGACATATAAAAGGATTGTTTTAAGGGTCGTCAACAAGTTCACAAGTTGCACAAGCATTGAGCAAAACTCTGTTCAAGCAAATTGTGACTAGAGAAAAAGTTCTGCCTTAAGTTCATCTCTTTTGAAGAAGTTGCTGTGTATGTGCACCTTTGGGTTTTATGATCAAGCATCTTCTTGATCTTCATCGTGTAGGATGAATTGAAGAACTTTGCAGCCAACAAATCCTTCTAGTTGGTGATTGAAGTCGCGTACTGGGATTTGCACAATTGGTTAGTCATGTACTTGGGAGCCGTGCATCAAAAAGGGAAACTGTCACTACAGAACAAGTCCAATTGGGTATTGGGGTAAGGGTTCAACTGTAGGTTGGTAAAGTACTTGGGATTCCTTTACTTGTAACCGCTTGTTGTGATAATAGTGGAGTTTCGGGAGTGGTGACCTAAAAATCACCCGGTGGAGTTTTTACTGTTAGGTTTTCCCCATTCGTAAACAAATCACCGTGTTATTTATTTTTCCGCTATATAATTAGTTTATTGGTGATTTGTTTGTGCTGCCACGCGTTTGCATGTTAATTAACTTAATTAATAAACTTGGCTAAATTAATTGGTTAATTAATCACAATGAGTCAATACGTTTGTGGCCTATCAAGTGGTATCAAAGGATGCACACTCTGATTAGGTTTTAATCTTTGCTGTGTTTGATCCATTGACCCCTGTTTGTCATGGATAGAGAACAGTCGTTAATTATACCTCCTTTATTTGATGGGACTAACTATGCATACTGGAAAGTATGCATGAAAGCTTTCTTGCAGTCTTTAGATGAGAAGATGTGGCAAGCTGTAGAGATTAGCTGGACCAAGCCAAAGGAAGCGCCGGCCGATTGGGATGATGCCAAGATCAAGGCAGCTAACTTCAACAGCAGAGCATTGAATGCCTTGTTCAATGCAATCACCAATGAGGAGTTTAAGAAGATATCCTCAACTGAAACCGTTAAGGAGGCTTAGACCATCCTCCAAACAACCTATAAGGGAACCAAGGGTGTTAAAGATTCAAAGCTTCAGAGGCTGACTAGAAGTTTTGAAGAGATTAAGATGGAGGAGGATTAGTTGTTTGATAAGTTCTATGCCAAGCTGAAGGACATAGTGAACTCTACTTTCAATTTTGGGGAAACCATCCCTGAACCCAAGATTGTGAGGAAAGTGCTTAAATCTCTACCCGAGAGATTCCATGCCAAGATTACGGCAATTGAGGAATCAAAGGATATTGACAAGATTCCTTTAACTGAGTTGGTTGGAAACCTGCAGACTTATGAGCTAGGGTTGACCTGAATTGGCAAGACAGGTAAAGGGAAAAGCATGGCACTAAAGGCTAAGAGCAGTGAGACAGATGAATCTTTAGATGATGAAGATTCCAAAATGAAGTCCTACATCATTAGGCAGTTTAAGAAATTTATGAAGAATGCCAATGGAAAGGGCTTTGATAAGGATCGTAGGCAATCCAGTTCTTCTCAGTTTAAGAGCCAAGACAAAGGGAAGAAGGATGCTAAGGAAGGTGGTCAGTACACTGTTCCCGCAGGACCTAAGTGTTTTGGATGTCATGGCTTCGGTCATATGAAACAAGAGGCCCCACATATCTCAAGAGCATTGGGAAGAGCAAGGCACTTGCTGCTACCTTAAGTGACACTGAGCCTAAAGATGATTCCGATAGTAAGGATGATAGAATCTTAAATGCCTTCATTGCCACAGTAAATCCTACTAAACGGATTGTTGATGAAGTGGAAGAAGAAGAAGAATTGGTGGATTCTAAGTGTGAGAAGATGGATGATCAAGATGATATCCATTCAGCCTATGAGAAACTATACAAGCTGTCTGAGAAACATGAGAAACTCTATAGGTTGACCACCAAGAAACTCAGTGATGTGGAACTTGATCGTGAATAGTTGTCCACAAAGTTTGATGAGGCAAATCAGACTATTGGAGCGCTAAGGTTTGAGAACAATTTCTTGGCTGAAAATACCAAAAAGCTTGAAGTGGAGTTGTTTCAAGTTAGAGCTCAATTGGAGAGGACTTCAAGTGCGAAGCTTGATGAGATACTAAACGTTCAGAAATCTGCTTTGGATCAAACTGGTTTAGGGTATGGTCTTTCTTCCTCTAATATTGCTTCTACTAGTGCTATTGTTTTTGTTCCACCTGCTAATGCTACTAATATTGAGAACAATGATGTTAAAATTGAATTAGCTAATGAGAACTTAGACAAGGGAAAATCTATCTTAAAAGCACCCCCTAAGCAAGATAAGAAAAATGTTAAAAATCCTAGGGCTAAGAAGGCTAACTCTCAAAAGCCTAAACAGAAGAAGTAGCATCTCTGTCATCATTGTGGAGCTGCCGGTCATACTAGACCAAATTGCTATAGGTGGTTAGCCACTCAACAGAGCAACGGCATGATAGCATCTGGAAGCCAAAATCAGCTTCAATCCTCTCTTGCTCCTCTTGGAGATCTTTTGAAAGCCCTCATGCTCCTTTCGAATTTAAACGGTTTCAATGCTTCCCCCTCACCGCCGGTTCAAAGGTTTAATCAAAGAAAAGGTTCTTCCAAGGTGTGGAAGAAAAAGGACTCTAAGTGATTATATCACTTTCTTCTATCTTCTTGTTTTTTGTTTGTTGCATTACTTGTGTGTTTTACTTTTGTGTTTTGAGTCAGTCTAGTTTTATGCTTTGCTTTGATAACATGTTTTTGTTTGTTTATTTTCATTTTTTTTTTATTTATATAAAAATAAAAAATAAAAAAATTGAAAATTGAAAAATCAAAAAATACAAAAACAGTGGGTGTTTTGTGTACATTGGTACTTGTGTACCTTAGATGGCCATTAAAACAAAGTTTTCTAAAATTTGTATCTTTTGTAGCTTAGATGAGCATCTCTATGCACAACTAAGCAAGTGAGCTTTGTGGCTCTTGTTTTTTATGAGTAAGATTAAGTTATTTCTTAGACTTAACACTCATATCACTATTTTTGACCGGTAGGACTAGAAAATTCTAAGAGAAAGGTATAAATAACCATCTCACCACTGTTGCCCGCCAATCATGAATGACATATGTATGCTTCGGCATAGCAAAAGTGTGATGTCTATGACATTTGTGTGCTTCGGCATAGCAAAATTGGAATGTCAAATATCAATGGGTATTTCTTTTCTATCTCTTATATACCCATGCATGATATGCTTAAAAAGAAAATATGCAAAGAAAATAAAAGGCAAAAAGGTTAAAAATGCTTTAAAAATGGTTGTAAGCATGTATTCTAGGAGATGTGGGAGTTATAGGATGTACCTCGAAGGTGATGGTCCACATCAAATAGTTATTATTGTGTGTAAGTTAAAGTGATTTTCTCATGTCTCAAATCATCATAACATGTATACACTTATGTAATCTTGCGATGTTTTTCACACACAACATGCAATATTCTTTGCTACTCTTGATAAATGTGCAGGTACAATGTGATTCGGCCATCACTAGGTTTTACATGTGCTTATGTATGCTTACTAAACTGTCTTAACTTGTTTTTGAAATATAAAATTGGTTAGACTTGTTTAGTGTGTGTGTGTGTGTGTGTTTTTTTTGGGATCCATATGCTTAAAATTCTATTGAGAGATGATCTTAAGAGCTTAATATGTTGATTGGATCATTGGTTGAGTTGCATGTTAGATTGCATTCATGTCTGTGTTTTTTCACTTCTCGAAAAACTGGTTTTAAAAGCTGGCTTGACACCTCCTCGACACCACCTCGATACCTAGCTATCTATCGAGCTTCTCAAGCTTTTTCTTATCGCAATCCTGACACCTCCTCGACACTTAGTGGATCGATCGAGAATTCTCCTACCTCCTCAATAGCTTCTCGATACCTGGCCAATCGATCGAGCTTCTGTTTCGTTTTTGGTGTTTTATTCCTCAATACCTCCTCGACACCTGAATCTGTTGACGACCATTTTTCTCGACACCTTTATCTACAGATGTCTCAACACCTCTTGATACCTATATCTATCGAGCTTTACTGAGGTTCTATTTAAGCTCCTTGTGCGATCCGGTTCTCATTTTCTCGTTCTTTCTCGATCTATTCACACCTATTCACCTCCCAAACTATCTTTTCTCACTCAAAACCTTCAACCCACGTGATTTTCGACCTTTGTTTGCTTCAAATCACTTGGTATAATCTCTTATCTTTTCATTCTTCATGCATTTCATGATTTTGAAACCTAGGTTTTGGGGTTTTTTTTTGAAAAATTTTGGGGTTTTTCAAAATTAATGAGTGTTTCTTGTAATTTTGGGATGGGATTTCATTTAAATGTGCTCAAAATCTCATACATTGGATCACATTTGCATTATAATGGTATTTTCATGCAGTTAGATATGTGTAATATGTTTATGTGCTGGTAGGATTGGATTGGGCTGAGCCCATAATGAAATTTCTTTTGCATGTTACGTGTTCATGCATTCCCCATGCATACGTACTCTCTATTCAATATACTTGTTATATTTGAATTGCTTTGGGACTTTTCTGATTGTCTCATTCTCTCTCTTTCTCTCATTCTGTTTACGTTAGTTGTGTCTATGGCACCTAAACGTAAATCTACTCCGGCTCGGAACCCTCTTCTTTCTAGAGCTTCTTCATCTTCTGATTCTGCTCCTCTTACTCTTCGGTTCCATGATGAAGATGCCTGTAAAGCTTTCTTGGAGAAATTTTCTCGACGAGGTGTTCATTCGGAATGCCAAGTCATTTTGGTGGACTTTGCCAACACTGACCTTCTTGATGTCATTCACAATTGGGGATGGGAGTCACTGTGTAACGTCTCGGTCACATGTCCTCTCGTGCTTATCAAGGAGTTTTACTCTAACATGCATGGGATTGATCGTTCAGTACCTTTTTTCTTCATTTGTGATTGATCATTCACACCACAGCTTGTTGCGGATGTGCTTCGGGTTCCTAGGGTAGTGTCTCCTGACTATCCTGGTTGTGAGCGTCTACAAGCTGTGTCCAAGGATGAGCTCATATCTACTTTTTGTGAGTGCCCTTCTAAGTGGGGTGAGTGTCAGTTTACATCATGTCAGCCTTTTGCTAAAGGTCCTAGATTCTTAAACATGGTGATGACCTTTGTACTCCATCCTCTCTCTCATTATAACTCCATTACAGAGCCTCATGCTCGATTTTTGTTATCCTTACTTGAGCATCTTACCATAGACTTTCCTTTTCATTTCATTCTGTCTATTATAGATGTTCATTTGGATGCGGCAACTCGTGATAAGCTCATCTTTCCTTTCGCTATCACGAGGATCTTACGCTATTTTTCTATCCCTTTTCCTGTGTCCGACCATTTCACATTCATGTGTGCCATAGATGCCGCTACCGTAAAATGTAGTGCGGTGCAATTTAGGTTGTGACAGCCGGATTCCACTCCTCCCTCCCGTTCAGCTCCATCTCAGTCTGTTCCATCTACGTCTGCTCCCTCTTCCTCCATGAGCGATGTGTCACTTGGAGACATCATGGCGTAACTACAGCTTATGGATGCTCGCCTTGATACACTCTCCATTGAGTTGTATCAGGTAAATGTTCGTGTTAGCCGTATTGCTAGGCGGCAGGCGACCATGGGTGGTTTTACTTCTGAGGCTACTCTTTCACCACCTCCTCCAGCGACTTCTAATTTTAAGGATGACGATGATGATGGCGATGACAATAATGCTTCTGATGATGGAGATGCTAACTCTACCGATGAGATGTCTACTTGACACTTTTGCCTTTTGTCACTCGTGACAAAAAAAAGAAGTAGTTTTGAGATATAAGAGTAGTCATACTTAGGGGGAGAGTTAGTGTAGGACATTTTTTTTGTTAGGGGGAGTGTTGTTGAAGATATGAGGGATGTAGTGAGGATATGATGTATCTTTTCTTTTCTATCTTTTTGAGATACATTGTTTATATACATTGGATCTTGTGACCATTTATTGATATACATTGTACTTAGTTCTTTCTATATGTGGATGTATGTTGTTTCTTTCACCTGCCTTTTACATGTGTTGTTTCTTTTCTCTCTTTATACACATGTTTCTTATATTTGTATGCAATCTATTATTTCTGTTTTACACAAAGATGCCTTGATGAGTTTTTGTTTAAAGTGTTTCAGAAATACAAGTTGTCAAAGTCTACTTGCCATAAACTCTCTTCTTGCAAAATTTTTCAAGAGTTTGTGTTAGGATAGATTTTATTGTATTCAACAAGTGAGTATGAGTTGAGTGTTTTTATGACTTCTCTCATATGTTCATTTGTTAGTTGTGGTTTTGTCACAGATTGTCAAAGGGGGAGATTGTTAGGACATATGTGTTTCACTTGTTAGGAACATATGTCATTCTTTTATGTAATTGGCTAATCCTTTGACAAAACGCACTTTACTTGTATTTGGATAGATCTAGGATGTGTTGAAATACTTCAAGAAACCATATTTCAAGATCAAGTGTAGAAGCCTTTAAGTCTGTCCAAGAAAACAAGCTGAAAGTGCAAGGTTACTAAAGCTCAACAGCTGTCTCAACAGCTAGTATGTGTTGAGGTTTAGAAAGCTGTTCAAGCCCGTGTGCTCGACACCTTCTCGACAGCTTCTATCTGTCGAGGTTTATAAAATTAGAATTTCTGATATGATTTCTTGGGATCCGTGAATGTGTCTTTAGGCATTCTTTTCTCCTAACCCTAGACATATAAAAAGATTGTTTTAAGGGTCGTCAACAAGTTCACAAGTTGCACAAGCATTGAGCAAAACTCTGTTCAAGCAAATTGTGACTGGAGAAAAAGTTCTGCCCTAGTTCATTTCTTCTGAAGAAGTTGCTGTGTATGTGCACTTTCGAGTTTTGTGACCAAGCATCTTCTTGATCTTCATCGTGTAGGATGAACTGAAAGCCTTTGCAGCCAACAAATCTTTCTAGTTGGTGATTGAAGTCGCATACTAGGATCCGCGCAATTGGTTAGTCACGTACTTGGGAGCCGTGCATCAAAAGGGGAAACTATCACTACAGAACAAGTCCAATTGGGTATTAGGGTAAAGGTTAAACTGTAGGTTGGTAAAGTACTTGAGATTTCTTTCTTTGTAACCACTTGTGATAATAGTGGAGTTTTGGAAGTGGTGACCTGAAAATCACCCTGTGGGGTTTTTGTCGTTAGACTTTCCTCATTCGTAAACAAATCACCGTGTTATTTATTTTTCAGCTGCATAATTAGTTTATTGGCGATTTGTTTGTGCTGCCACGCGTTTGCATGTTAATTAACTTAATTAATAAACTTGGCTAAATTAATTGGTTAATTAATCACAAAGGGTCAATACGTTTGTGGCCTATCATATTAAGGCAAATTCATCTTGCTCATGCATTTTTCATAAGTGTTGCTCACTGTTGCATGCTAGGTGTTTGACAAAATGTCCTAGTGACATTCTTGTGTTGTATTGGGCTCAAATGAGTTCCAATACTTGGGATTCCTTTTGATTGAACATGCTAGACATGATTTGGTCAATGGGTGTGTGTTTTACACATTGTGCTCATTTTATGCCTTACAATGCCATGCCATGCAACTTCTAGGCACACACTAGGCATCCTCTAGGCACACCCCATGCACCTCATGCTGCACTCACATGCATCAGCTCATGCACACACATGCTCAACACATGCACACAGATGCACAGTCACTTAAATTCATGCATTGTGTTTATTCTTACATGTTTTAACTGTTATAGCATGTTGTTTTGAGTTTGGTTTCCCCTGGTTTAAGTTGTTTTACTTAAGATTTGGACTAACTTGAATCTAATCAAGTTTTGTTTTCTGTTTTGCGTTTGTGCACATGTTTCTTTTTGTTCTTTGTTGGAAATGTGCAGATGTCTCCGTTTAAAAGCTCAGTTGTGAAAGGAGGCAGCAACAAAGGAAAAGAGTTGGTGATTGATGTTAATGACCCTTCACTGAGGTCAAAGAGGACTCGTTTTTCAACGGGAGTGTATGACCCTGACTTGTTCAGATCTTATACTTCATTTCAGACCTATACGAACTACTTTTGAGATGCTCCATTGCTGGTTGAAAGGGCCGTTGATCAGCCATCTCTCCTAGACACTAATATTCCCATATGGTTTGCCACCAAGGATTGGAATTTTCTTCTCTCAAATCTTGAGGATGCAAACGAAAACTTGGTGAAAGAATTTTATGCCAATGCCATTGTTGAAGGAGAGGAAATCAGGTGCTGGGTGAGAGGAAAGCGGTTCTCAGTTACACCCGTCTATTTGGTCGATATTCTACACATCAACAGGCCAATATTACCTATCCCACCAGTATATGATGACCAGAATCTGGCTGAGGAGGTTCTTCGGGAAGCTTTAGAAGCTAATTTAGAATTCTCCTCCAATGGGAAGTTAATAAGTGTGGCATCTCTTTCTCCCGAATTAAGGCTCACAATGATCATGTTCAACAACCTCTATCCTCTGTCTAGCACTGGTTACATGAATCTCGGTCGAGCATTATTCTTGCATGATTTGATCACTGATATGGATATTGATGTGTGTTCTCATATTTTCCACATTTTGGCAAAAACAGTTGAACAGACTGCTTCAACGAATTGTATTCCCTTCTGTCGCCTTATCTCAAGGATTTTGAAGCTCAAAGGCGTGCATCCTTCGGAAAATGAGCATCCATATCCAAGGCCAAGTCCAATTAATATCTGCACTCTCCATGCAAGCATAAGTCACACCAAGAAGAATACCAAGCAAGAAAGTCATGCTACTCGGGGAAGCTCAAGCTTTACCTCTCATGCCTATGATGAACAACTAGACAACATCATGGCTGCACTTCAAGAGATTAATACTAAAATATCCGGACTAGCAACCATCATGCACTCCCAGCATATCCGCTTCGACACAAAGTTCAGATCTCTCCAAACTCAGATGGACCAAATTCAAAGGAAGCTAGAAGAACATGGTGACTAGCTATTCCATGACAAAAAGGGGGAGGTGGTGTCGTTGATAGGGAGAGTGTAGTGATAGGGGGAGGAGAAGCTAGAAGTTGCTGCTTGTTTGTTTTTACTACTTTTGTTTAAAGCATTAGTACATTGTTCTTAATTTCAATTTTATATTTAGTTTTTTGTGGTTATCTCAATGCTTTGTAGTATTTTTTTTTTTTTTTTTTTTTTGCACTTTTAAGATATTGCTATTATGTCTTAAGTACCTCACTCTTGTGCCCTAGTAGGATCTTGTTTCCTAGATGCAAATACTTTGAGTATTTTGCATTGGTTGAGTGTTGGACATGCAATTGATCCTGGTGATTGATCTTAATTGCATTATGTGTTCGGATGAGCATTTACTTGCTAAATGTTCATTGTAGTCATTCTCTAATGACTGTTTATGTATGATCAAGATATGCTTACATGTATTATAGTATTTACAAACTAGATCGCATTTTACTTGTTCATGTATGTACCATGTATTCAACTTGTCATAAGCTTAATGGAAGTTTTGTTTATGTGAAAGTGTTTCAGGTTACAGGTATATACATGCAAGTGCTTCACAGCTTCTAGATTAGGTGTGAGTGAGTTTTGCCACTATTCCCAAACTCACGTTTAAGTCTAGAGTCTGTTTTAGGGGTTTTGTCACGGAATAGCCAAAGGGGGAGATTGTAAAGTTGTAATTTACAACTATGTATTTTGTTGGCTTTTATTCCGTGCCAAATTTGATTGTAATTTTATTCAATCTTTTATACCCTGTATGTATTGTGGAATTTAATTGTAAGGGTTGTGTGATAGAGAGAGTGTGTGTGAAGATTCAAGCAAATTGAAGACTGAAGAGTTTTTGTGAATAGCTCGCGACTAAGTATCCCGCGAAGTGATGCATATGCCCTGCACATGACTGGAATGCAAAGAGTCAGGACAGGATGGAGATAGTTGTGTTTCGCGAGTATCTTGTGGGTAAGGCCTTCCCGCGAGACACCTGCGAAACACTTTGTTTTGCCAGACTGTACTTTTTGGTACACACTTTCTATACCCACACTATATATAACCACATTACCCACAAATGTTGAGGAATGCTTTTAAGAAAAAGCCCTAGCCACAAACCTTGAGAGTTAGAGATTGTTATGCCCACATTTCTCTACACAATTGCTTGTGGATTTTCCTTAACTCCTACCTCTCCATTTACATACCATTGAGAGGTTGATAGCCCAGACGCCTACCACACCCTTTCAGAGTGTTCAATGAGGTTTTGGTGCTGCTGGGAAGCATTGGAAGAATTCAAGGATGGCAGATGCTACATGGAGCTTGTTGCGGGATCCGAAGAGCTAGACAAGATACGGTTCCAAGAAGCCTTGTTAGAGTAGGAGCTTGAAGGGCTTAGGTACATTGGGTAGATTAGGCTTGGAGGATCTCTTGCTAACCCATGTATCCCAACTGATTATCTAGTGGATCAATTACTACTTGGAGGGCAGCAGAGAGGTTTTTCGCCGAGTTCTTCGGTTTCCGCTTCGATAACACATCAGTGTGTTATCTTGTGTTTGCATTCTTCTTCCCTACTCTTTTACCTTTCTTTTCACTGCTGTGTTATAATGATTATGGGTTAAAGTAGCTTGTTTGTTTATCTGCTCGCATTTACTCTATTCCGTACTTAGTATTAAGTTAAAGTAAAATCTATCGAGGCGTAATTTTGATTTGGGGTTTAAACAGCTCTTGTGTTTTCAACACATTTTTGAGCTTTCAATTGGTATCAGAGCGGGTACACTTGTTTTGGTTTTAATACCTGAGTATGATCCTTAATCCTTTGTGATGGATCGATAACAATCTCTTAATGCCCCACCAAAAAGTGTGACCTTTTTTTCTAAAAGTAATGTAGATAAAAGTAAAAGTTAACTGAAATAGTACAGTGAGACTCACCAAAAAGTGCAATGGGCCCATGAATACTAGCAAAAATAAGTTAAATAGTAAAATAAGCTGGTTTTTTAATTTTTGCCAAACACACCCTACATATTGTTATTATTATTATTATTAAAAGAAAGAAAACTATTGAATTATAATAAAAATATTTACTTAAATAGCAAACAATCAAGAAATTAACGGTCTATTTAGATACCATTTATTTTGCTGAAATTGAAAACTTATTGCTAAAAGTACTGTAGATAAAAGTAAAAATTAGTTGAAATAATACAGTGGGACCCATGAATAGTACCAAAAATTCAATAGAGCTCATAAATAGTAACAAAAATAAGCTAAATATTAAAATAATTTTATTTTTTCATCATTGTCCAAACAGAGGCTAAATAGTTCTTAAGCCTCATTATCACCCCCTGCCATACCGACATGTGCTTTCCATAAGTACCATGCAACTCTTTGTTCGGGAAGCGCTATTATGGCTTACAAGTCTCTAGTTTCGGCCGAAGACCCTCCGAAGGTTAAGTTAAAGAACTTTCACAGCTCTAGAATGCTAGAGTTGAGGGGAATGATCCGTACCTTAATTTGTGAGGGTCTCGAGGTTTTTTTTATAGTAGTGTAGGGTTGAAATCTGTGCCTTGGTTAAGAAGACGTTTCCTTGTAGGAGAAATCCTCTTCAATTTGCATATTTGGCGGAGTTCTTTCCTTATAGGACTCTCTTGATTAGGGTTGAGTGTGGTGCACAAGATATTTCCTTATATGCTCATGCGTGTAGGCCAAGTAAGGCCATGTCAGACTCATCAGAGGTTCAATTATTCCCTTCATCTTCCTCCCATTGGCTTCTTGTCCCTATCTACATATTCTAGCCGTCACCTTGAGGTGTTTGACGCCTTAAAGGTGCAGTCGTCAACTTTAAGGTGGGGTTGTCGACCTTACCTTGCCGTCGCTTGGGCTATGGACGTGTGGGTGAGGCTGACAGATTCATTATGGCCGTCACCTTCGCCTAATATGGACGATTTTATTAATGCTACAAAACTTCCCTTATCAATATTCACAGAAGGTGAATGTCAAACAAGAAGCTAGGAATTAAAAGAAAAAAAAAAGTAATCTCGTAAACCTCAAGAAAGTTTTAAAAAATAATAAAAAATAAAAAAATTGTGGAGGCATGTTGACAAGGACCTAGGAAGAGAAAGAAAAAGTGGAATATAACTTTGTAGATTCCATTACATTCTCCAAAGATACCTTGTCCCATAGCCACACACGATTAGAACTCTAGATCCACTTATTTTACTGTTTTACTTATTTTTCTCTGCCTCTCTTTTTTTTTTTTTTTTATTATCAAGATAAACCGGCGAAAATAGCCAAATTCTACATTTCGGCAAAATTTGTGGCAAACTAGTACTGTTTCGGAAATATTTAGCAATCTACCACTTTTTTAATACTCGAGTTCCACAAAATCGAGTTCTAAATAGTACTCAAGTTTAGTGAACTCGAGTTCCTAGTGAGTTGCCGGTGTGACACTGCTGACCTGGAATTTGTGTAATTAAAAAAATAATGTGGCACTTGATATTATTGAAATCGAGTACTTCTTTATAGTACTCGAGCTTCATACAGTCAAGTACCTTGTTTTTTTTTATTATATATATATATATATATATATATCTTCTATAGGAACTCACTCTTGCAAGTTAAAGAAACTAGTCAAGTCAAAGAAAATGACAACATTTATGGCCAAAGAAAAGAAGCATGAATTTGGTTTGCATGTCAGGTGTTGTTCCTAGCCATCTTCTTTGACAATTCATGAAGAACATTTAAGCAAGCTCTTGCATTTCTTCACGCATGAAACTTCTTGAATATCATGCATCTTCCTAACATGGGCATGCAAGCCATTTAATGGTTAGTTGGCTAATGTCAAGCCACTAAGTTTAACTATTAAAACCATTCCAACAGAAACAAAAAGTAGAAAAAGGGGAAAAAAAAAAGAAAAAGAAAAAAAGAAGGTACTCAACTGCACTAAGCTCGAGTACTATAAAGAGAGACTCAATTTCAGTAATATCAAGTACCACATTATTTTTTTTAATTACACAAATTCCAGGTTAGCAGTGCCACGCTGGCGACTCACTAGGAACTCAACTCGAGTTCATTTAACTCGAGTACTATTTAGAATTCGATTTTGTGGAACTCGAGCATTAAAAAAGTGGTAGATTGCTAAATATTTCTGAAACAGTGCTAGTTTGCCACAAATTTTGCCAAAACGTGGTATTTGGCAATTTTCACCAAGATAAACCTTTTATCCTTACTCACTGGTGTTTACGGTTTACGTAAATAGCAATAATAATTATAATAATAATAGTATTACAGGTCTATTTGGGATCCGCTTATTTTGCTAAAACTAATTTTTTTTTTGCTGAAAATACTATAGATAAAAGTAAAAGCTAACTGAAATAGTACAGTGAAACTCATGAATAGTACCAAAAAGTGCAGTGGGCACATGAATACTAGCAAAAATAAGTTAAATAGTAAAATAAGTTGGTTTTTTAATTTTTGCCAAACACACCCTACATATTATTATTATTATTATTAAAAGAAAGAAAACTATTGAATTATAATAAAAATATTTACTTATATAGCAAACAATCAAGAAATTAAGGATCTGTTTAGATACCGTTTATTTTGCTGAAATTAAAAACTTATTACTGAAAGTACTATAATAAAACTCATAAATAATAGTAAAAATGAGCTAAATAATAAAAGAATTTATTTTTTCATCACTGTCCAAACAGAGGCTAAATAGTTATTAAGTCTCGTTATCTCCCTCTGCCAAACCGACATGTGCTTTCCATAAAAATCCACGTGAAAGGCACATTTTGTGAGGCTTACTTCAAGGAAATTTTAATGAAAGAATCGATTTTCACAAAAGAAGCCAATAAAATAATATCTGAAAAAAATCTCAGGGACACGTTAAAGATACTAAAAATAAATATCACAATGACCATCATTATGACTTCATGGGCTGAGTAAGACTAGCTAGGTTGGTGGGCCAATCTAGCTAGTGCAAATACAAGGGAAGAATATAACATTAAACCTAAAATGAACAATAACTGGATTGGTCATCTAGTTCAGATGAGAAAATTTATTACCACAATTTTTTTTTTTTATCACAACTTTGTCACAACTATGATGTGACCGATTGTGAGTGATGAAAAAAAAATAATGCGTTTATGTGAAAGTGATAGATAATCATTCACAATCTATCATGTTATAGTTAATGGCAAAGTTATGGTTCTAGAACTACTCAGTTCAAATATAACATCTTCTAAAAATAAAAATAAAAAAAGGTTCAAATATAACAAGATAGGGCAACTAGATAGACAACCCTAACAAAAAAAATATAATAAAAATTCTCTGTCCTGATTTTTGCATTCTATTTTATATTCCATCAATCACAATTTGGCAAATTTACTTTTTTCTTTCTTTATAAAAATTTCATTAATGCTTCAAATAGAAAATAAATCAAATATATGGAAAGTTGTTAGGTTCTAAAAGTGTAGAACAATTGGCAAATCATGAACACAAACTTGTCTAGATATAGATCCTAGAGTCTATAGGTAATATTAGACAATGCTCAAGTTGATATAAGTCAAGATTCAAGAATATACAAGCTGCAAAAAGAAGAGTTTCGAAACTGCCTGGTTCGACTGATCGAGAAACAGGCTCGACCAATTGAAATACGATTCTGCAAAATTCTATTTTTGCCCAAACTCTACTTAAACATATTGGGTTTCATGTAAAACACTTCCAGTATATAAAGAAAACTCTAAGCATGTTTTTATGAGGGTTTTCAGAGAGAGAAGAGTGTGCCTCTTTTGTATCTAGGGTTTTGTACCTAAAAAGCTCTCTCATATCTTCTACTGTTGTTATTCCTTGAAGAATCTCAAGATCCGGTGTTGTAAAAGTTGCTGCATTCTCTAGTCATCGAAGGCGCTGATGATCTAAAACTTGAGGGGTGGTCTTGGAGTCACAAACAGGAGAGTTTATGTTTTTTATCACAAGTGTGGGTGCTTGTGTTGCAAAGGCCAAGGAAAGAAGTAGTCCGTGGACTCGGAGCTATCATGGGGTCGTGGTAGTAAGTTTTCTACTCGAGGTAGCAAACGAATGTTAGTGTTCTAAGTTCTATTATACAAACTTCAATTCTTTCTAGTAGATTTGTTTTTTACCTTGAGGATAGCTAGGTTAAATCCTCCCTAAGTTTTTTACCGGTTTGGTTTTCTTAGGTCATCATATCATTGTATTCTTTATTTTCCACTGCTTTGCATGATATGATTGTTTTGTTTTAACCTAGATCTTGAAAGCTCGAAAATGTGTTGAAAACACACGAGCGGTTTAGACCCCCAAATTAAATTACGGCTTGGTTGATTTTACACTAACTTAAAGATAAGTACGAAATAGTGTAAACACAAGCGTATAGATAATACAACTACTCTAATCCATATTTAAAGCAACTCAGCAGTAAAAATGAAATGAACAAGAGTAGAGAAGAAGGATGCAAACATTGATAACACCGAGACGTGTTATCGAAGAGGAAACCGAAGACCTCGGCGAAAAATCTCTCCGCCGCCCTCCAAGCGGAAATCGATCCACTAGACAATCAGTTGGGATACATGGGTTAGCAAAAGACCCTCCAAGCCTAGTCTACCCGCTGTACCTAAGCCCTCCAAGCTCCTACTCCAACAAGGCTTCTCGGAACCGTGTCTTGTCCTAGTTATCCGGATCCCGCAACAAGCTCCATGTTGCATCTGCCATTCTAGACTTCTTCCAATGCTTCCCAGCAGCACCAAAACGTCACACAGCACTCTTAAGGTGTGGTAAGTGTTTGGGCTATCAACCTCTCAAAGATATGGATAATAGAGAGGGAAGGGTTGAGGAGATACCACAAGCAACTGTATAGAGAAAGATGGGGAAGACAATCTCTAATTACCAATGTGTTTGGCTAGGGTTTTCTCTCTGAAGCATTCCTCAACAACTGTGGGTAATGATGGTATATATATGATAGGTGCAAAAGGTGTGACTCAAAAAATACAGGCTGGCAGAACAGATTGCCTCGCGGGTGTCTCGCGGGAAGGCCTTACCCGCGAGATACTCGCGAGACATAGCTGTCTCCACCTGGCCTGACTCTTCGCATTCCAGCATGTGCCTGGCACATGATTCACTTCGCGGGATGCTAGGTCGCGAGACACCCGCGAGAATCCTTCAATCTTCAAATGCTTGAGTCTTCAAACACTCTCTCTATCACACAACCCTTACAACAAATCCCACAACAAATACAGGGTTTAAATGATTGAACATAATTACAATCAAATTTGGCACGGAATAAAGGCCAACAAAAACATAGTTGTAAATTACAACTTTACAATCTCCCCCTTTGGCTATTCCGTGACAAAACCCTAAAACAGACTCTAGACTTAAATGTGAGTTTGGGAACAAAGGCAAAACTCACTCACACCTAATTCTAGATTCTGAAATGCTCTTGAAACATATGAACAAGTAACTCCTGAAACACAACAACACAATAACATCATTGTATGCAGAAAAACTTGAAAAGCATATGGAGCAATAATAGCAAGATCAAGCTAAATGAAATAGAAACACTAGATCATGGCAAGATCAAACAAGTAACCACTATACACAAGCAATTATTATGCTCATTCACACAAGAAATGAACATCCGGATTTGCAAGATGATAAGCTCATTTGAAGAGAATCATTTGCAACTCCAACACTCAACCAATTCGAAATACACGAAGTATTTGCATCTAGGAACAATCCTACATGGGCACAAGAGTGTTCATCACTCAACCAATGCATAGAATGTGTATGCATCTAGGAATAATCCTACAAGGGCACAAGAGTGATGTACTTGAAGAAAAATGTATGACATTTAACAACAAGTAAACATGCATGAAGGTTGCATAAGCAAGGTATTGCAAATGCATGGCACAAACCACAAAGACCTACAAACAATGCATGAAACAAACCCTTAAAGCTTACACAAGCAACATGGGTACAAAAGAGAATGCCACAAAGCACATATGTCACAAAGCATAGAAAAAAAACACAAAGTTCTGAAAATATACTGAAATTAATACTGAAGTTAAAGCATAAGTGTCAGAACTATAAACCTAAAACAGTAAGACATTAATTATAAACCAATTATAAATCAAAAAAAACTTAGTAAACCCGTCTGTAAAACCAATAACCAATAGTTAATATAACTATGTTTCTAGGCTACGCTCCCCCTAAGGCTGTGCAAGCTCTTCTTCATCAGCTCCCCCTCAAAAATGTTCTCCCCCTTTTTGATCGGAATGGCCAAAAGGCTAGATTTGGTCAGATTCGGAGTCTGATCCATGTGTAGGGGATAAGCTCTGAATCTGAGCTGATAATGTGGTGATCTGCTCCTGGAGGTATGTAAACTGATCCGCTGTGTGCTGTACGTGAGTGTTAAGCACCGTAGACATGTGATCCATCTTAGCTAGGATTTGATCAAGCTTGCTGAGACCTTGAAGGGCAACCATGATGGTGTCCAACTTGTCATCATAGGAATGAGAAGTAGAACTTGAGGTACCATGAGGAGCATGATGTTCTTGTTTGACAGTCTTCTTGGTGTGACTCATACTTGCTTGAAGAGTACGACCGTTAATTGGACTTGGCCTAGGATGAGGGCGCTCATCAGCAGATGGACGCATACCTTTGAGTTTCAAAATCCGAGAAACGAGACGACCAAAGGGAATGCAATTCCTTGAAGCAGTACGGTTGACTGTTTTAGCCAAAATGTGGAAGATGTGAGAGCATACGTCAATTTCCACATCAGATACCAGATCATGAAGAAATAATGCTCGACCTAGGTTGATGAAGCCGGTGCTTGACAATGGATAGAGGTTGCTGCACATGATTGTTGACATGAGCCTTAATTCTGGAGAAAGTGAAGCCACACTGATTGACTTTCCACTAGAAGAGAATTCCAAACTTGCTCCTAATTGTCCTCGGAGTAATTCTTCATCCGGATTGAGGTCATCATACACAGGTAGTATAGGAAGAATCGGACGGTTTATGTGTAGGATTTCAGACAGGTACACAGGAGTTACCAAGAATCGCTTTCCTCTAACCTAGCATCTGATCTCTTGTCCTTGTACAATAGCATTGGCATAAAATTCTTTTACCATGTCCTCATAAGCATCTTCAAGATCAGAAAGAAGAAAATTCCAGTCTTTTATGACAAACCAAGTAGGAATTTTTGTATCCAGAAGAGATGACTGATCAACTGCTCTTTCAACCAACAAAGGAGCATCTCGGAAGAGATTTTTATAGGATTCAAAAGCAGCATAAGAGCGAAACAAGCTAGGATCAAAGAGTCCTGTTGAAGCACGAGCTCTCTTTGGTCTCAGGGAATCTTCGTCAACATCGATGATTGGTTCTTTCCCTTTGTTGCTGCCACCTTTCACAGCTGAAGTCTTGAACGGAGACATCTGTGCAAAAGAACATCCAAAAACACTAGGAAACACATGCATAACACACAAAACAGAGCACAGAGCTTGATTAGATTGAAGATAGTTTAAAACAAATGTAGTGCTGTGTGTGAAGATAAACATACACACAGTGCATAAAGTTAAGTAGCTATGCATGTGTGTGCAAGTGATATGCATGAGGTGTGCCTAAGTGTGCTTAGGTATGTGAAGAGTGTGCAGAATGACCAAATGGAGTGAAAATTGGTCAAAGAAGTGAGAATCTACAGATTGAAATCACTTGATTTCAAATAGGCACAAAATGTCATCTGGACATTTTATCGAACACTAAGCATGCACAAATTCAAATATGACATGAATAATGCATGAACATGGTGAAAACAGGCCTAAATACACTTTAAAACGCCACAAGGGGCCAACACAGAAGCACACACAACAAATGGAACAAACCCAATCAAAAGATTTGACAAAATTTCACCCAATTTTGAAAAACAACCCAAAAATTCAAAAATCCCCAAACAGCAAAACCCTAACATAAATCTGCAAAGTTGAAGCAACAACAAGAAACTGATGCTTTAGAAATCATACCTTGAGAGAGAAAGTGCAGAAAAAATGCTTGATTTGAACGGATTTTGATAGAATAGCGAAATGGGTTAAGAATGGCTTAGAGAGAGGTTAAGCGAGGGAATGGGTTAAGGTTTGAAAAACAATCACATCAGCCCTATAAAACTGAAAACACGCGTTTTTCGCGGGTTAGGGAGTAGCGACACAGTCGCGATACAACCGCGAGAAAGGCCACTGAAGCACAAAATTTTCGCGAGAAGCTCTAAGTTGTGAGAGAGTCGCGAGACAGTCTCGAAATTCTCTGTCTGATTTTGAGAAAAACCCAGTTTTTGCCAAACAGCATTTCGCGAGAAGCTGTTGGTCGCGAGACAGTCGTGATACAGTCGCGAAAGTCTCTGAGTGACAAGAAAGAAAAAATATTTCCCACAAATCTTTTCGCGAGAAGCATCTTAGTCGCGAGCTTCTCGCAAAACAACCCCTGAACCAGTTTTTTGATGAAAGACACACAGAAAGCATTTTGACCAAAAAGAAACACAAGAAAGTATAAAATCACTTTCAAAAACTAATAAAACTCACAAAAATCTTTTTGGATTTGATCAACAAGTTCATGGGCATACACATCACATTTGGACATATACAATCACACAAATGAGATAGGCATTGATTGAATCAAAAACTTGTGTGTTGTGTGTGAGTATCAAATGTGAAATAGTCCTTAGACCAGAGCGAAGTTTCAATGATCAATTCAATCAAGGCATACACAACTGATATGAAATCAAGTGGACCATCTCCATTATAGAAATGAGTATATATGACCTATCACACAATGAAAACATAGTAAAGAAGCTTTTCATTTGGCTTCACATAACTCATAACAATTGGTCCATTTTCATTTTGATTGGACAAATATATCTCTTTTTGAGATTGGTGCTTGAAATTTGTGATATTTCAATTTTGATGATAAGCCTTTGGCCTTTTTGAGCACCATATAAAACACATTTAAAAAAAAGAGTCGCTTTCCCTTTTTCCTAGTCAAATACTAGTGTGTGCGATAGGCTTTTGCAGCTCAATATCTCTTTTCATTTGGAGATTTACAATTGGTGAGCTCTTTTTACAAAAACATAAAAATAAAATGGGAAGAGATATAGATACAAGTCTATGCAAGTATCAAGACCAACAAGACTATTGACCAATCATTCATGACAAGCTTGAAGATCTATTTACAACAATCACACATAGTTTTCAAGATTTCTTCCACATAGAAAAGAGTGCATACATATTAAGCTAAGATCGTAAATGCACTATGCCATAAGTACGAAGGTACTAGGCCAAACTCACATGAGATATGCACAAAACAAGTGATCAAACTTTTTGAGATTTTTCAATTTTTTATGGGTTTTTGAATTTTTTGAAACACACCCAAAACAAAACAAGAAAAGTAAGATCAACAAAAACAGGTTTAAACCTAAACAAGAAACAAAAACATGTGAAACTGAACATGTGAAACCATAACAACATATAAGCAACAAAGAGCAATAAAGTTCCACACAAGAGATAGAGTTCAAGGAGTGATACTAACACCGATGGTCTTACGCAAAGATTCAAACTTCGGGCCATCGAGGGGTTTAGTGAATATGTCTGCCTTCTGATTGTCAGTGATGATAAACTCCAAGTACACCGTCTTTTCTTCCACCAAGTCTCGAATGAAATGATACCGGATTTCGATATGCTTCGATTTCGAGTGTTGAACTGGATTTTTTGACAGATTTATGGCACTTGTATTGTCACAATATACACACATTGTGTCTTGAGTGATTCCGTAATCATGAAGGAGTTTCTTCATCCAGAGTAATTGAGCACAAGCACTTGCAGCAGCAATGTATTCAGCTTCTGCTGTTGATAAAGAGACTGAATTTTGCTTTTTGCTCATCCATGACACCAGGTTGTTTCCAAGATAAAAGCATCCACCGGAGGTGCTCTTCCTATCATCAACACAACCGGCCCAATCAGCATCAGATTATCCGGCCAGGCATTCATTGGAATCTCTTGAGTACCAAATTCCATAATCAGATGTCCCATTTCTGTATCGGATAATTCTTTTGACTGCTGTTAAATGTGACTCTTTGGGGGCTGCCTGGAATCGAGCACATACACCTACACTGAAGGCAATGTCTGGTCTGCTCGCAGTAAGATACAAGAGACTGCCTATCATGCTTCGATAGAGCGTTGGATCCACTTCTACACCTGCAGCATCCCTACTCAGCTTTGATGAGGAGCTCATTGGAGTGGACGTGTGTTTCTTAGAGTCTAGACCAAATCTTTTAACAAGATTCTTGGCGTACTTTTCTTGAGATATGAATATCCCATCTTTCCGTTGTTTCACTTAAAGTCCTAGGAAGTAGTTCAGTTCCCCTACCATACTCATCTCAAACTCCTTTTTCATTTCTTCGGAAAATTCAAGAGCCAAATGATCAAGTGTGGATCCAAACACAATATCATCCACATAAACCTGAGCAACTAGGAGAGACTTCTCATCTCTCTTCACAAACAATGTTCGATCAGCTTGGCCTCTTTTGAATCCACAATCCAACAAGTATGTTGTGAGGCGATCATACCATGCTCTTGGTGCTTGCTTTAACCTGTATAGTGCTTTCTTCAATCTTAGCACATGATCTGGAAAATGAGGATCTTGAAATCCCTTTGGTTGTTCAACAAATACTTCTTCATTTAGAAAACCATTTAGAAAGGCACTTTTCACATCCATTTGGTACAGTTTGAAATCCATAACACAGGTTATGGACAATAGGATTCGGATCGACTCTAGTCTTGCTACTGGTGCAAACGAATCATCAAAATTAATGCCTTCCACTTGAGTATATCCTTGAGCTACCAACCTGGACTTGTTTCGAACAACCTCACCGTCTTCATCAGTTTTGTTCTTGAAGATCCACTTGGTGACGATCACATGAGTATCTTTGGGCCTTGGAACCAATTCTCATACATCATTTCTAACAAACTGATGTAGCTCTTGATGCATAGACTCTATCCAGTTCTCATCTCTAAGAGCTTCCTCTACCTTCTTGGGTTCAAATTGAGCAAGATAACAGTTATATGTCACATGATTCGCACTGTATTTTGGTCCTTTTCTCAGCCGAAGTCCCTCATTGACGTCACCAATGATATTACTTGATGGATGATTGAGAATTACCCTTGATGACGGTCTCTTAGAGGTAGAAGGTTCTTCATCTCGAGAGATTGGAGGTTGAACTTCCGGTGGAGTGAGAGGGCTAGAAGGCCCATGTGTCGATCTAGTTTCCATTCTTGGTATAGGGGGTGTGGACTCTTTTTCCGGTGATTCTTTCTCAATATCATCCTGTTGTGACATGTTGTCCTCAGCCTCTCTCTTCTTCAGATCAGATCCTTCACCATCATCAATATCTTTTTCAGATATGGTATCATCGATTACCACATTTATTGATTCCATCACTGTTTTGGTGCGTTTGTTGAACACTCTATATGCTCGGCTATTTAGTGAATAGCCTAGGAATATCCCTTCATCACTTTTAGGATCAAATTTTCCAGGATTCTCTCTATCATTAAGAATATAACATCTGCTTCCAAATATTCGGAAGTATTTCACCTTCGATTTCTTTTCTCTCCAAATTTCATAAGATGTCTTCTTCGTTCCTACTCGAAAGTAAATTTTATTACCAATATGGCATGAGGTATTCACTGCTTCAGCCCAAAACTTCTGAGGAAGGTTTTTGTTGAGTAACATTACTCGAGCCATTTCTTGAATCACCCGGTTTTTTCTTTCAACTACTCCATTTTGCTGTGGAGTCTTTGGAGCTGAGAATTCCTTCTTGATGCTGTGTTCATTGCAAAATGCTTCAAACTTCGCATTTTCAAACTCCTTCCCGTGGTCACTTCTGATCTTGACTATAGGAACTCCTTTCTCATTAATTAGTCTCTTGCATAATTTCTCCATCTTGTCACATGTTTCTGATTTCTCTCTAAGAAAATCCACCCAAGAGTACCTTGAGAAGTCGTCAACCACCACCATAATATATCGCTTTCCACCCAAGCTTTCTGTTCTTGTTGGGCCCATCAAATCCACATGCAGTAATTCTAAAGGGCGAGAGGTTGCAACCACATTTACTTTCAGATGGCTTGACTTTGTTTGTTTCCCTAACTGACATGGACCACAAACATTCTTCTTAATTTTCCCAAACTTTGGTAAACCAACCACTGCTTCAAGCTTCGAAACTTTTGCCACTTGTTTGTAATTGGCATGCCCACGTTGATGCCACAATTCCAAGAGATTCACCCGGGCACTTCGACATGCTATGCTTGGTTTGGGAATGACTCCATAACAATTATCGGTGGTTCTAAGTCCCTTCAGAATTTGTACACCTTCTTCATTCAAGATTAGACATCCTTTCTTTGAGAATTGAACTAAGAAATCATCATCACAGATCTGAGTAATACTCAGTAAGTTCACTTTTAATCCCTTAATATACAACACGTCATTCAGCAGTGGCAGTCCCGGAATGTCCACCGTTCCCTTTCCAAGAACATGTGAGTGACTGCCATCTGCAAAAGTCACAAAGCCATCTTCCTTTTCTTTAAGCGTTTTGAACAGTGACTTATCTCCTGTCATGTGCTTTGAACATCCGCTGTCAAGGTACCACAAACATGAATTAAAAACTTTCAAAGCAGTATGAACAAAAAGACAAGCATGAGAGAGACACTCTTGACCCTCGAAATAGGACTCTTTTTCCTTTATTTCATGAAGTTTTCCTTTTATATGATTAAGTTTATCACACAGGTGTCTATTTCTCCTTTCATAATTAAAGACTAAAGACTTTGACTCACATAAGCTGTTATGTAAATCATGGTTTCTATGAACAAGAGATTTCAGCATGTGACAGAAAATTCTAGCATGTTTCTTAGATTTAAATAACTGTGAAAACACATTACTAGACCAGTCTTCAACTATGCTCATAGAGTCTTTTTCACAAATATCTTTACTACCCTTCATGTTGATTACAAACAAGACACTATACAAGAAACACCAAAAGGTCAAGGATCACACTAAGGTATTTAAACCACAACAAGTGTACCCGCTCTGATACCAATTGAAAACTCGAAAATGTGTTGAAAACACACGAGCGGTTTAGACCCCCAAATTAAAATTACGGCTTGGTTGATTTTACACTAACTTAAAGATAAGTACGAAATAGTGTAAACACAAGCGTATAGATAATACAACTACTCTAATCCATATTTAAAGCAACTCAGCAGTAAAAATGAAATGAACAAGAGTAGGGAAGAAGGATGCAAACACAAATAACACCGAGACGTGTTATCGAAGAGGAAACCGAAGACCTCGGCGAAAAACCTCTCCACCGCCCTCCAAGCGGAAATCGATCCACTAGACAATCAGTTGGGATACATGGGTTAGCAAAAGACCCTCCAAGCCTAGTCTACCCGCTGTACCTAAGCCCTCCAAACTCCTACTCCAACAAAGCTTCTCGGAATTGTGTCTTGTCCTAGTTATCTGGATCCCGCAACAAGCTCCATGTTGCATCTGCCATTCTAGGCTTCTTCCAATGCTTCCCAGTAGCACCAAAATGTCACACAGCACTCTCAAGGTGTGGTAAGTGTTTGAGCTATCAACCTCTCAAAGATATGGATAATGGAGAGGGAAGGGTTGAGGAGATACCACAAGCAACTATATAGAGAAAGATAGGGAAGACAATCTCTAATTACCAATGTGTTTGGCTAGGGTTTTCTCTCTGAAGCATTCCTCAACAACTATGAGTAATGATGGTATATATAGGATAGGTGCAAAAGGTATGACTCAAAAAGTACAGGCTGGCAGAACAGATTGCCTCGCGGGTGTCTCGCGGGAAGGCCTTACCCGCGAGATACTTGCGAGACATAGCTGTCTCCACCTGGCCTGACTCTTCGCATTCCAGCATGTGCCTGGCACATGATTCACTTCGTGGGATGCTAGGTCGCGAGACACCCGCGAGAATCCTTCAATCTTCAAATGCTTGAGTCTTCAAACACTCTCTCTATCACACAACCCTTACAACAAATCCCACAACAAATACAGGGTTTAAACGATTAAACATAATTACAATCAAATTTGGCACGGAATAAAAGCCAACAAAAACATAGTTGTAAATTACAACTTTACAGATTTGAATAATAAACCTAAGTATTCAATTGGTTGATTAATTAGGTTAAACTACTTGTGTTTTACAGGGATTTAAAAACGCACAAAAACTATGATTGGTGGATATAAAGTAAAATACAGAAAGTGTAACAAAATTTTTTTATTTAACAAAATACATGACTAAAGGAGAAAAATTAGACACGTGCTATGCAAGTTCAAAATTTTATTTTTTAAGCATGTTTTCCACTGACACATAAATTGTGACGACATGATTTGAAAGAGTGTAAAAGGGATTTGAAAGAGTGTAGAAGCGAAAAAAGGGAAGGAGAAGTGATCTCTTTTCATTTCTTAAAGTTTTGCTCACAACCTAAGGAAATCATGATCGAAATCTCAAGAGAGAGAGAAACATTGCACCTCTCCCTTCCTTGACATAGTAGATTGTTTTCTTTTTATTTATTCTTTATTAGTTTTTCATTTAGTCATCAAATTTGTATGTCTATATTAGTTTATCACTTTATTTAAAGAGTTGATACTTGCTATGGTTGTGATTTAAATGGGTGTCAAAATTGGTCCTTTCAATATATATTATTTTAATATCATAATGAATTTCATGTGTATTTCTTTCACAAGAAAAGATAAAATAACACGGAAAAAAAAATACAGTTATAGCTTCTTTTGTTTTTTAGAATACTAAATATTTTTAACACACATATGGAGAGAGGAGAGAACGTCTTAAAGAAACTTATAGTGGCGTATATTAAAAAATGCTTAAATCTCATCAATTAACAAAAGGAGATGACCAACAAACCACAATCTGTCCTCATCAGTTGCTATATTTGCAACTATTTTGCAGATCCATTTACATTAAATTTTACACAATCAAAGCTTAAAGGTTGATAGGCGAAAAACGGATAGACCCCTTGTGATGAATTAATTGATTAATTAGTCAAGTTTATTAATTATTCAAATTAACATGCAAATGCATGGTAGCACAAACAAATCACCAATTAAACTAAATATGCAGCAGAAAATAAATTAACACGGTGATTTGTTTACAAATGGGGAAAACCTACACGGCAAAAATCCCACCGAGTGATTTTAAGGTCACCACTCCCGAGAATCCACCATTATCACAATAAGCGGTTACAAGTAAAGGAATCCCAGTACCTTATACCAACCTACAGTTGAACCCTTACCCAATACCCAATTAGACATGTTCTGTAATGACAATCTTTCCTTGTAATGCATGGCTCCCAGTACGTAACTAATCAATTGCGCGGATCCCAGTACGCGACTTCAATCACCAACTAGAGAAGGTTGTTGGCTGCAAAACTCTTTAGTTCATCCAAACGATGAAGATTAAGAAGATATTTGGTCACAAAACCCTACCGTGTACAAACATAGCAACTTCTTCACAAAAAAGATGAAATAGGGCAAATTCTGTCTCCGGTCACAATTTGCTTGAACAAACTTTACTCAACACTCATGCAACTTGTGTCTACCTTTGACAGCCCTTAAAATAATCCTTTTATATGTCTATGGTTATGATAAAAGAAAGCCCAAACACATAATCACAGATTGGAGTCAAAACAAAACTGAAACTCTATTTTTCATAAACCTCGACAGATGCCTATCTGTCGAGCTGCTGTCGAGCCACGGGTTAGAACAGCTCTTCAAGTCTCGATAGATGACTAGCTGTCGAGATTTAGTGAACAACACTTTCTGCACTTGAATCTTAGACAAACTTGCATGACTTTAACACTTGAACTTGAAACAAAGTTTCTTGAAGTATCAAACACATCCTAGATCTACCCAGATACAAGTAAAGTGCGCTTTGTCAAAGGATTAGCCAATTACATAAAATAGTGACATATGTTCCTAATAAGTGAAACACATATGTCCTAACAATCTCCCCCTTTGGCAATCCGTGACAAAACCACAACAAACAAATGAGATATGAGAGAAGTCATAAATCACTCAACTCATATTCACTTGTTACATACAATAAAATCTATCCTAACACAAACTCTTGAAAAACTTTGCAAGAAGAGAGTTTATGGCAAGTAGACTTTGACAACCTATATTTCTGAAACACTTTAAACAAAACTCATTAAAGCATCTTTGTGTGAGACAGAAATAATAGATTGCATACAAGATATAAAAATCATGCGTATAAAGAAAGAAAAGAAACAACACATGCAAGGATAGGTGAAGCAACATACATCAATATAGAAAGAATATAAGTACAATGTATGTCAAAATAGTCACAAGACCAATATACAAGATATGATGTATCTGAAATAGAAAGAAAATAAAAAAATACATCAAGTCCTCACTACATCCCTCAAAGTACACATTCCTTCTAACAAAAATCTCCTATGCTAACCCTCCTCCTAAGTATGACTACTCTCATAACCAAAACTACTCCCCCTTTTTGTCACGAGTGACAAAGGGTAAGAGTGTCAAGTAGATATCTTATCAGAATTGGAAGAGCTAGCATCTCTGTATCCATCATCATCATCGTCGTTGAAACCATCATCGTCCTTGGATGCCTCGGGAAGAGGAGGAGAGGGAGACTCCACAAAGCCACCAAGGCGAGCCTGCCGTTTAGCAATACAGCCGACACGGGTGTTCACCTGATACAACTCAATAGGGAGTGTATCAAGGCGAGCATCCATTCGCTGAAGCTGCACCATGATCGCATCAAGGGTCACACCTCCTGCAGAAGTAGAGGGAGCAGAGGTGGATAGAGTAGAAGGAGCGGGAGGAACTGCCAGACCGGACCTCCTCGAACGTAACTACGCCTCGCTCCGTTTAACGGTAGCAAAGTCAATGGCACACATAACATGAAAATGGTCAGAAACAGGAAAGGGAATAGAAAAATGGCGTAAAATCCACATGATAGCTTAAGGGAATATGAGCTTATCACAAGTCGTCGTATCCCTATAGACATCTATGATAGAAAGAATGAAATGAGAGGGAAAATCTATAGTGAGATGCTCTAATAAGGAAAGCAAAAATCGAGCATGAGGCTTTGTGATAAAGTTATAATGAGAGAAAGGATGAAGAAAAAAAGTCATAACCATGTTCATGAATCTAGGAACTTTAGCAAAGGTTGAACATGGAGTAAACTCACGATTGCCCCAATCAATGGGACGCTCACAAAAAGTGGACATCAACTCATCTTTGGACACAGTCCTCAAACTCTCACAACCGGGGTAGTCAGGATGCTTTACCATCGAGACATGGAGCACATTGGATACAATATTCAGTGTGACAACAATGCGCGTACCTCGAACGCGAGTAACAAAAAGAGGTACTAAATAATGGAATCCATTCATGTTGGAGTAAAACTCCTAGATCAGCACGGATGGACAGGAGACCGGGACGTCACACAGTGACTCCCAACACCGACTGTGAATGACAGTGGGTAGGTCAGTGTCGGAGAAGTCTAACAAAATGACTCGACATTTCGAATAAACACCTCGTCGAGAAAAGTTCTCAGAGAAGTCCTTTCAGGTATCGTCATCACGGAATCAAACAGAAGACAGGGTGGGATCAAAAGAAGACGATGCCCCAAAACGAAAAGGGTTTCGGGATGGAGCAAACTTACATTTTGGTGCCATGACACACTAACATAAACTAGAGAGTGAGGAGGGAAGAAAGAAACACTCAGAAAAGTCCCAAAACAATTCAATTATATAAAAATATATTGAATGTAAAGGACGTATGCATGAAAATGCATGAGCATGTGATGTGCAAAGATAACTGCATCATGGGCTCAGCCTAGCCCAATCCAATCCTATCAGCACACACACAGTTAACATATATAACACACATTTAAATGCATGAAAATATAGTTATAATGCATATGAGATGCAATGCATGAAGTTTTTAAGATCAAATCTTCAAAACCCATCCCAAAAATTTTGCAAAAACCTCTTTGATTTTGAAAAACCCCAAAATTTTCAAAAATCCCAAAAACTTAGGTTAAAAATCATGAAATGCATGAAAATGAGGGATTAAGACACTTACCAAGTGAAGCATAACTTGATCTAGGCCGAAAACACCTTGAGGAAGAGGTTTGGAGTGAGTGAGAGAGATTTAGGAGGTGAAAGGACACGGATAGATCAAGGATAATGAAGACTGGATTGCACAGACTCTATATATATGGGTTCAGTAAATCTCGACAGATAGTAGGTGTCGAGAGGTATCGAGCTTAAAAAAGCTTCGACAAATGCATCTATCGAGAGGTGTCCACAACAAAAACAAGCTTGATGGATTGAAGAGGTATCGAGGAGCTATTGAGGGGACAGGAACTTTCTCGATCGATCCACCTAGCTATCGAGAGGTGTCGAGATTGCGATAAAAAACAACAGATGAGCTCTATAGATAAGCCAAGTATCGAGAGGTGTCAAGGAGTTGTCGAAATTGCTTAAAAACAGTTTTTCAAGAAGAGAAAAACACAGACATGAATGCAATCAAACATACAACTCAACCAAAGATCCAATCAACATTTTGAACTCTCAAAATCATCTCTCAACCAAAAAATGTTAAGCACATAGATCCCAAAAACACATACACACACTAAACAAGTTTAATCAATTTTATATTTCAAAAATAAGTCAAGACAGTTTAAGAAGCATACATTAACACATGTAAACCTAGTGATGGCCAAATTACATTGTACCTACACATGTATCAAAAGTAGCAATGAATATTGCGTGTTGTGTGTAAAGAACATCGCAAGGTTGCATAAGTGTATACATGTTATAACGATTTGAGATATGAGAAAATCACTTTAAGTCACACATAATCATAACTATTTGATGGGGACTATCACCTTCGAGGTACATCCTATAACTCTCACATCTCCTAGAATACATGCTTGCAATCATATATAAAGCATTTTTATTCTTTTTGCTTTTTATTTTTCTTTGCATATTTTTCTTTTTAAGCTAATCATGCATGGGCATATAAGAGAAAGAAAAGAAATACCCAATGATGTTAAGCATTTGACATTCCAATTTTGCTATGCCGAAACATACAAATGTCATTGACATTGCAATTTTGCTATGCCGAAGCATACAGATGTCATTTTATGATTGGATGTCATTTTATGATTGGCGGGCAATAGTGGTGAGATGGTTATTTATGCCTTTCTCTTAGGATTTTTTAGTCCTTCCCATCAAAAAGAGTGATACTAGTGTTAAGTAAAAGAGATTACTTAATCTTACTCATCACAAACAAGAGCCACAAAGCTCACTTGCTTAGTTGTGCATAGAGATGCTCATCTAAGCTACAACAGATACAAAGTTTAGAAAACTTTGTTTCAATG
This sequence comes from Quercus gilva, assembly GCA_023621385.1. Classification (NCBI taxonomy): domain Eukaryota; kingdom Viridiplantae; phylum Streptophyta; class Magnoliopsida; order Fagales; family Fagaceae; genus Quercus; species Quercus gilva. Next base: position 41,160,849 of record CM042481.1, read on the forward strand.
GTCATCCAAGGTACACAAGTACTAATGTACACAAAACACACACTGTTTTTGTATTTTTTTTATTTTTCAAAATTTTTTTATTTTTATATGAAAAAAAAAATAAATAAAACTAAAAAAAAAAAAAAAAAAAACAAAAACAAAAACAAAAACAAAAACAAAAACAAAAACAAAAACAAAAACAAAAACAAAAACAAAAACATGTTAAACAAAGCAAAGCATAAAACTAGACTGACTCAAAACAATAAAACAAGACACACAAGTAATGCAAAACAAAACAAGAAAGGGAGAGAGAGAAGAAGTGATAGAATCACTTGGAGCCCTTTTCCTTCCACACCTTGAAAGAACCTTTCCGTCTAGCAAATCCTTGATCCGGTGGTGAAGGGGAAGAGTTAAAACTGTTCAAGTTCCAAAGGAACATGAGCGCTTTGAGAAGATTTCCAAGGGGAGCAAAATAGGATGGAAACTGATTCTGGTTTCCCGATGCGATCATGCCATTGCTCTGTTGAGTGGCTAATCACTTATAGCAATTAGGTCAAGTATGACTGGCTACTCCACAGTGATGACAAAGATGCTGCTTCTTCTGTTTAGGCTTTTGAGAATTAGCCTTCTTAGCCCTAAGGTTTTTAGTCTCATTCTCAGCTAGTTTAGGGGGTTCTCCTAAGATAGACTTACTCTTATCTAATCTTGTTCTCACTAGCTAATTCATTTTTAATTTCATTGTTCTCTATTTCAACATTATTAGTAGGAGGAATAAAAACAGTAGTACTAGTAGAAGCAATACTAGGAGAAGAGAAATCATACCCTAAACCGGTTCGATCAGAAGCAGATTTCTGAAGACTGAGCATTTCATCAAGCTTAGCGCTTGAAGTCCTTTTCAACTGAGCTCTGACTTGGAACAATTCTGCCTCAAGCTTCTTAATCTTCTTAACCAAGAAGTTATTCTCAAACCTCAGTACTCCAATTGTCTGATTGGCTTCATCAAACTTTGTGGAAAGCTCTTCACGCTCAAGCTCCACATCACTAAGCTTCTTGGTGGTCAACCTATATAACTTCTCATGCTTTTCTAAGATCTTGTATAACTTTGCATAGGCTGTGTGGATGTCATCTTGTTCATCCATCTTCTCATACTTGGACTCCACCAATTCCTCTTCTTCATCCACATCTTCAACAATCCCCTCAGTAGGATTGATAGTGGCAGTGAAGGCATTTAGGAATTCTGTCATCCTCGTTGTCGAAATCATCCTCAGGCTCGGTGTCGCTCAAAGTAGCAGCAAGTGCCTTGCTCTTCCCAATGGTCTTGAGAAATATGGGGCACTCTTGTTTCATATGACCGAAGCCTTGACACCCAAAGCACTTTGGTCCTGAAGGAACAGTGTACTGACTACCATCCCTAGCATCTTTCTTCTTGACTCTTGAACTGAAAAGAACTGGATTGCCTGCAGTCCTTATCGAAACCCTTCCCATTGGCATTCCTCATAAACTTCTTGAATTGCCTTGTAATGTAAAACTTCATCTTAGAATCCCCATCGTCTGAAGACTCATCAGTATCACTGCTCTTGGCCTTCAATGCCATGCTTTTGCCCTTACCCAACTTACCATTTCTTGTTAAACCTAACTCATAGGTCTGCAGATTACCAACCAACTCTGTCAAAGGAATCTTTTCAATGTCCTTTGATTCCTTGATCGCGTTGATCTTGGGATGGAATCTCTCGGGTAGAGATCTGAGCACCTTTCTCACAATCTTGGGTTCAGGAATGGTTTCCCCAAGATTAAAAACTGAGTTCACTATGTCCTTGAGCTTGGCATAGAACTCATCGAACGACTCATCCTCCTCCATCTTGATCTCTTCGAAGCTAGTAGTGAGCCTTTAAAGCTTCGAGTCCTTGACAGCCTTTGTTCCCTCATAGGTTTTCTGGAGAATGATCCATGCTTTCTTTGCAGTTTCAGTGGAGGATATCTTCTTGAATCCTCGTTGGTAACTACACTAAATAAGGCATTTAATGCTCTGCTGTTGAAATTTGCTGTCTTGATTTTAGCATCATCTTAATCGGCCGGCACTTCCTTCGGCTTGGTCCAGCCTATCTCCACAGCTTGCCACACTTTCTCATCTAGAGACTGCAAAAAAGCTCTCATGTGTACTTTCCAGTATACATAATTAGTGCCATCAAATAAATGAGGTATTATAAGAAACTGTCATATATCCATGAGAAACAGGGGTCAATGGATCACACAGCAAAGACTAAAACCTAATCAGAGTGTGCCCGCTCTGATACCACTTGATAGGCCAAAAACGAATTGATCCCTTGTGATAAATTAATTGATTAATTAGCCAAGTTTATTAATTATTCAAATTAACATGCAAATGCATGGTAGCACAAACAAATCACCAATCAAACTAAGTATACAACAGAAAATAAATTGACACGATGATTTGTTTACGAATGGGGAAAACCTACACGGCAAAAACCTCACCGGGTGATTTTAAGGTCACCACTCTCGAGAATCCACTATTATCATAACAAACGGTTACAAATAAAGGAATCTCAGTACTTTATACCAACCTACAGTTGAACCCTTACCCTAATACCCAATTGGACTTGTTCTGTAGTGACAATTTCTCATTGTAATGCACGGTTCCCAATATATGACTAACTAATTGCACGGATCCCAATACTCAACTTCAATCACCAACTAAAGAAGGTTATTGGCTGCAAAATTCTTCAGCTCATCCAGACGATGAAGATCAAGAAGATGCTTAGTTACAAAACCTTAAGGTGTACAAACACAACAGCTTCTTCACAAAAAAGATGAACTAGGGAAAATTCTGTCTCTAGTCACAATTTGCTTGAACAAACTTTGCTCAACACTTATGCAACTTGTGTCTACCTTTGACGGCCCTTAAAATAATTTTTTTATATGTCTAGGGTTGTGAGAAAAGAAAGCCCAAACACATAATCACATATTAGAGCCAAAACATAACTGAAACTCTGTTTTTCGTAAACCTCGACAGATGCCTATCTGTCGAGTTGCTATCGAGCCACAAGCTAGAACAGCTCTTCAAGTCTCGATAGATGACTTGCTGTCAAGATTTAGTGAACAGCACTTTCTGCACTTGAATCTTAGTCAAACTTGCATGACTTTAACACTTGAACTTGAAACAAAGTTTCTTGAAGCATCAAACACATCCTAGATCTACTTAGATACAAGTAAAGTGTGTTTTGTCAAAGGATTAGCCAATTACATAAAATAGTGACATATGTTCCTAACAAGTGAAACACATATGTCCTAACAAAGGTTCTACTAAAAACCAAAGTCTTTTATTTTTTCTATTAACAAGTCTACTCAAATTTGGAATTTTAGAATTGATGGTAGAAGTAATCCAAAGAACTCCAAAGCATAACAGACAACCTTATGCAGTCTGCACTACCTTGGTAACAATCAGTTCTCTTCTCTCAAATTTTGATCTTTGATGGTCCATAGAAACCATGCTGTTATGCAACATTATATCTTTTTGGTAGAAAATTTTGTAGCACTCCCAATGACAAATCATAGAATGAAATTGGATATAATAGGATTTCACTAAGACTTAAAAGTGCATGTTGTCGTGCTGGTGCTTTGTTTTTTCATTTATATCTTGAATAGTTTCATAGGAGGTTTGTTTGTTTGTTCTCTTTCTCTTTCTCTAAAGGTTACGATGATTGAAAGAAAGCATAGAAAGTGGGAGAGAGTAGTGTCACAACCTTGGTTGATGCGAGTCTCAATCGACACACTTTGAGACCCAACAAAAATATTGGAATACTTGCCCAAGAAAGCTAAAATTCATATTTTTGATAGAAACCTTGACCCAACGTTTATAATTGAAACGCGAACCAAAGGTATAAGTATAACACCTTGACCCAATGATTATAATTGAATCACGAACCAAATGTATAAAGTTTGAACGCCACAAGGAAGAATCCCTAATAAGTTCACAATTCTTGAAGAACCAAAAGAAGAGCAAAGCCTCACCTTTTCTGATTTTTATTCAATAATCCCTATTACAATGAGTGCATGCTATTTATAAGGCATGACTCAAAATAGAAAAATATAAAAAACATACTAAATAATAAAACCCTAAATAAAAGTTGATTTGGTCTGAAATTAGCATATCCAAAATAGGAAAACAGCTAAAAAACGTTGTAAATAATAAAAGCCTAAAATTAAGGTAGATTTGATCCGAAATTAGAAACTTCAAAGTAGGAAAAATGTCTATTAACTGATATGGAGCTGGAAAATCAATCAGCCATTAATCCACGCTATAAATCACACCCAATTCAGCTAGATCAGCCCTCAATAACTTGGATTAAATTTATTACGCCTTCATCTTCCTTTGGGCCAAGCTTGGAATGTCCTATGTTAGAATCAGCCCAAATCTCTTGAATCATCCCATTAAGTGCTTCTTTGATCTTCTTGGATCTTGCTTTAGTAATAGGCCCAATTGGAACATGCAATGGATCCTTGAATGGTTATTGATTCTCATCATTGGTAGTTGGTCAGCATTTCAACTGTCCCACAGCTCACCTAAACCATTCAACTTTTGGTTCTTTCTAATGACAGCTTATTTATTAAGGTTTGTCTTTTTCCCTCCTTTCAAATAAGGGCTTAAGAATTTAGATCTAGGGTATTTCTCCTTATGCAATAGCTTTAGATGGTTGAGATTAAGAATTAAAAAAAAAAAAAAAACTTTCAATCTCAATTATTGAATAAAATAAAGTAAAAAACAATTGATAAGTGGATGTGGTAAAAGAATTTGTGAGAAAAAAAGTGAGTAAATGCACCCAGTGCACTGGATCCAAATCCCATTTTTAAGGGCCCAGTTCTGCAAACTTGATTATGGATTGTACTGATTATTAATTATTGGTACAATTTGCTCTTAATGACTGACATTGACATTTAATTGCTATGCTAGCCTAGGTTTTCGCTTATTTCTCCATTTTAAACCCAACAAATCATATCTAATTAATTAGAATATGAAAAAAAAAAAAGACAAAAAAATAAATATCCCAGGACTTGGATCTATAAAGTCAAGATACAAGGTACAATTTAAATCAAAGACTAGAGCACATCACAAGTCATTCCATTGCATATGGCTAAAGCTGTTACCATCTACAATACATATATTAGAGGTACCGGTCTAAGTTTTTCTCTTGTTTATTTTGTCGACACAAGTGGACAAATATTAGTGCATTCAATTCGACTTTATCAATTGGTAAAGATTTTATTGGTAGAATTTAAAATTTAGGGTTCAATTCTCGCATATACCAAAAACATATTGGTATCTTGGTCTGATCATAAAGAGCACGATAATTAGAAATGGACATCATAAGTCGAAAATCTATATATATATATATATATAAAACAACTCTATTAAACATACTTAGTATTATTTTATACTCACCAAAAAACACACACACACATATATAAAAGAGATGATTTTCAAAATATAATATATTTGTTATTCTCTTTGTTATATCAACACCAAAACATACAAAAATATTTAGTTTACAATTTCTTCATTGCCTTTTAAAAAAAACAAATTGCATTCCTATAACTTATATTAGTAAATCATCATAGGGTGTTAATGTATTTTGCAGTCAAGAAAACAAATTCCCTAATTGAAATGATCCATTTTTTTTCCTTTTTTCCAAAAATAATGAGAGGGAGAGAGAGAGAGAGAGAGAGAGAGAATACTTGTTATAATTGAGCTGAGTTATTAAATTGAGAAAAAATGTTGTGATTGCAAAGCTAAAGATAGCATAGTTGCTGGCTTTGTCAAGGAGAGCTCATGACCACAATATTTCTCTTGTTATAATTTTTTTTAGGAAAAATAAAATTAGTGGTTATTTTTATGTAATGGATTGAACGAGTTACAGATTTGAATGCTTATGTATTTTTATTTTTATTTTGTTTTTGAATAGGATTTTTGTTGAATTAATTTGTTTACTTCTTGTTTGGCCTAGTCTTGTTTTTGTTTGGGTTAATAATTGTTGTTATTTAAGCCTTTATTTTTTTTTTTAAGGGGTTATCCAATAATTTTTTAGGATGGACAAAATAGGTTAGTTTAGTGTGTTTGTGTATATATATAATTTATTTTTGCAAGAAGACTCTGACTTGAACAAAAAATACTTACATAGTCCTAGAGTAATGTTTTGAGCTCTCACATAGGGGGTGGACTCCATGGGGGGACCCACGTGTGAGGCCCACCCCTTATGTGAGAGTCAAAAGCATTGTTTTGACAATTAAAAAAAAAAAAAAACTCTAATTTTGATCAAGTTGCAAGTCATAGCCATAGTATCACAACCTTGTTAGCTGGTCAACATTTCAATTGTTCCAAGGCTCACCTAAGCCATTCAACTTTGGTCCTTTCTAACGGAAGCTTATTTGTTAGGGTTTGTCTTTTTCTCTCTTCTCAAACGAGAGCTTAAGGATTTAGATCTAAGGTACTGTTCCTGATGCAATAGCTTTAGATGGTTGAGATTAAGAATTAAAAAAACAATTTTCAATTTCAACTATTGAATAAAATAAAATAGTTGAAAAGTGGATGTGGTCAAAAAAATTTGTAAGAGAAAAGAGGGTAATTGCACCTGGTGCACTGGATCTAAATTTGGCTTTTAAGGGCCCAGGCCTGCAAACTTGACCCTAGATTGTAGTGTTTATTAATTATTGGTACAATTTGCTCTTAAGGATTGACATTGAGATTTAATTGCAATGCTAGCCTTGGTTGGCACTTATTTCTCCGTATTAAACCCAACAAATCATATCTAATTAATAACGATATGAAAAACAAAAAGACAAAAAAAAAAAAAAAAAATCCAAGGAATTGGATATATAAAGTCAAGATCCAAGGTACAATTTAAATCAACAGTCTGAGCACATCACATGTCATTCCGTTGCATGTGGCTAAAGTTGTCACCATATCCAGTACATATATTAGAGGTACTGGGTCTAAGTTTTTCTCTTGTTTATTTTGTCGACACAATTGGACATATATTAGTGCATTCAATTCAATTCTATCAATTGGTAAAGTTTTTAATGGTTGAATTTGAGATTTAAGATTTAATTCTCGCATACACCAAAAATTAATTGGTATTTTGGTCTGATGATAAAGAGCACGATCATTAAAACAAATTCCATTGATATATACTTATTTTAAAGACAAAGTTGTAGGTACCTTAGGCATGCAAGGCAACATCCTAAGCATGCATGGCAACGTCTTAGGCCATCCTCGGCATGCTTTGCAATGTCCTAGGCATGCATGGCAACGTCTTAAGCATACTTGGCAATGTCCTCGGATGGAGTCCTAGGAGTCCCACATCAAAAAAGTCTTCCCCCACTTTCTGCCTTATAAGCTCTGAAGCGAAGGAGTAGTGTACCACTAGTCCTTTACCCACAAAAGTAAATTGCCAGTTGTTAAAGTTTATGTGTAGTCCCTAAAATTTAAAATATAAGTGCTATTATTCCTTTCTTTAATTGTGTTAATTTCATAGTGTTTTTGTCTATCAGAACATTGAAGTTGTATTTTTTTAATAACATGATTATAAATGAGTTTTTTATTACGAAAAAAATAAAAATGAAAAATCACTCACACATTTGCACATTTATAAGAAAGTTTCAAATATGTTTATTTATTTTTGATAAACTAGATATAGAAATTGAACTAATTATCAAAATGAATTACCTCTCATGGGTCCTTTTTTTTTTTTTTTTTTAGTGGAAACGGGAGGTCTTATTTATAGATAAAAGTGTTCATACAACAACAGAGTCTTGGGCACATAGTCTAGTCGTCCCAAGACCAGCCAAGTCCTTTACATAGTTTACATAAACAAAACTAGGACAGCTGCTATACACATTCAAAAGGTTCCGTTGGTGAGTTCCCCGCTTCGCTAGAGCATTAGCACACACATTTGCTTCACGGTATACGTGCCGAACGTGCACCACCCAGTCTTGATCCATAAGGTTCCTGCAGTCACAAATTAAAGGCATCATATTTGTGGGGTAACTTACATTGGTATTTGTTAGCCAGGTTAGGACCACCTTCAAGTCAAGATCAAGCTGAATAAACTTAAAGCCCATGTGCCAAGCCATTGCCGAGCCCTGCCTAACAGCTGTCAATTCGGCCATATTATTTGTTGCAATACCTAAATGAAGGGAGAAACCTGAGAGCCACCTACCCAAATGATCCCTCAATATCCCTCCTGCCCCGGCGACCCCTGGATTACCTAGCGCACTACCATCAGTATTTAGTGTGATATAAGGATTTAAGGGCGCGTGCCAGTGTATATGTTGTGGGAGTCTAGCATGGATTTGTTTGGTAGGGCCAACTAGGAAGTAAAATTCCGTAGCTTGTACTGAGGCATAGATAAGGCGATGTTGGGTCTGGGATTGGTTCTTGAAGATACGCTCATTTCGAGCTAGCCATATTTTCTAGCAAGTAAAAGGAAAAAGACCTGCCAAGGAAGTCGATGTGTCGGGAGTACAACCTCAGCCGTTGCATTTCTCTTGAGCCAATCCTGAAGCGGTAGGCGAAAGAAATTCAAGGGCAATATACCTGGAGATTGATTCCATACCTCTTTTGCCCAGGGGCAGTCACGGAGGATGTGGATGGTCGTTTCCGGGTTGTGACAACGGGGGCAGCGATCGTCCATCTGGGGATGCCCAAATGTGAGGAATTTTTTGGTGGGTAGGCGGTTATGCATAGCCTTCCAGAGGAAAATTTGGATCTTTTTTGGGCATGTTAATGTCCAAATCCAGTTCCATAAGGGTTTGTTCCAAGGAACTTGTTTTTGGCAGTGAAGAAATTTAGAGGCAGATTTGACCGAGCAGGTGCCCTTATTGTGGGGCCATAGGAAAGTGTCAACAAGCCTAGTGAAGCGTGCCACAGGGATACCTTGAATAAGCTTTTGAATATTGGGGGGAATGGGGAGACTAAGAGTCTCGAGAGACCAAGAGTGGTTTGACCGCAAGGAGCTAATCCTACGGTCTTCATCATGGAGGAGGAGGGGCCCCTCGATATAGTTTCGAAGGGATCCATATGGTAGCCAAGGGTCTTTCCAAATTCGAATAGTTTGCCCATCGCCAATAATCCAACTCATGCCCTGTAGAAGCAATTTGGCACCTAAAGATAGTGCAGTCCAAATATGCGATCCTCTTGAGTGATGCGGGCTAGTAAACAAGTTTTTGTGGGGAAAGTACTTAGCTTTTAGCACCCGAGCCCAAAGCGCATTTGGATTTGATAAGAGGCGCCAAGCCTGGTTCATGAGGATCGCATGGTTTCGATGCCGGGTGGATGGGATTCCTAGACCTCCTGCCTCCTTGGGTAAATTCACGGTGTCCCAGTTAACTATGTGACAAGTTCTATGGTGTGCAGTATCCCCCCAGAGGAAGTTACAACTCATTTTGTCAATCTGGTGGCTAACCTTTTGGGGAAGAAGTGTGGTTTGCATGGTGTAGAGGGGGATGGAAGCCACAGAAGCTTTGATGAGGGTGGTCTGGCCAGCCATAGTGAGATATTTGGCTTGCCATCCCTCAATACGCAATCAAATTTTGTCCACTAAATATTGATAGGAGTGAGCGGTTCGGCGGGTAGTAAAAATGGGCGTTCCTAAATAAGTGCCAATGCGGTCCGTGGTAGGAATACTGAAGATTCTAGCCACCCGTTCTTTGAGCCGCCTTGGTGTATTAAGGGAAAACCAAAGGCTCGACTTGGAGATACTCATAAGCTGGCCAGAAGAGTCACAAAAGAGCTGAAGAATTGTGCGTAGATTCTTACAGTCTCGAGTCGTTGCTTTTGTAAATAGAAAAATATCATCAGCGAAAAAAAGGTGCGAGAGGTGAGCCCTAGTCCGAAAAGTGAGAGGGTGGATAAGTTTATCCCGAACTGCCTCTTCCAATTTTATCGACAACCTTTCCAGGCAGAGAATGAAAAGGTATGGGGATAAAGGATCCCCTTGTCGAACTCCCCTACTAGGCACAATTTCCGGGAGAGGGGCCCCATTCCATAAAATATGGAACCTAGTGGATGAGAGCATGTTCATAATGAGGGTAATGAGGCTTGGGGGCATTTGAAAATATGCAAGAGTTTCCCTAAGGAAAGCCTAATCTATTCTATCATATGCTTTTTCGAGATCCAATTTCAGAGCAACATACCCATTACGGCCCCGTCTAGACTTTAAGGTACGAATTGCCTCCTGGACGAGGATGATATTATCGCTCGTTCGACGCCCTGGCACAAACCCGGCTTGGCAAGGGTTTATGACCTCAGTAATAAAAGGTTTGAGACGTTGAACGATGATTCGAGAAAGCAACTTGTAGAGGGTATTACAAAGGCTAATAGGGCGGAATTGCGTGATAGATTCAGGATGGGCAACTTTTGGTATAAGGACTAAGTTTGTTGTACCCCAATTTGGCGGAATAGTGAGGCGCTCAAAAATTTCCTAGATGACCTGAATTATACTCGGGCCCAAACTGGTCCAGTTAGTTTGGAAGAAAAGAGCGTGATAGCCGTCCAGGCTCGAAGCCTTCAAAGGAGGGAGTTCTCTAAGGTTTCGATAAATTTCATCCGGTTAAGGGATACAAGTTAGGGATTGGGCATGCGCAAGGAAAGGGCTATTGGGACAACACTGCATCGTAGTCTGATATGATGAGCGCATATGGGGTGATGAGGCTTGAAACAACTTTTTAAAAGCATTATTGATATGTTGGGTTAAAACCTCCCCAGTAAGCCATAGGCCCGTGTTATCTTTTAAGGTAGCAACCCTCAATTGGCTTCTCCTTTGAATGGTTTTAAGGTGGAAGTATTTAGTGTTTGCGTCCCCATAGTTTAACCATGTGATTCTAGATTTTAGCTGCCAATATAAATGTTCCTGGTGGAGAATAGTGTTATATTCATGCGCAAGTTGTTGTTCAAATGAGTATAGGAAAGCCGATGGATTCCTAGCTAAAGCCCGTTAGAGGCCGTGAATCCTGGCTAAAAGGCGATTTTTATGCTGGAACAGATTGCCGAAATGGTGTTTATTCCATGCACGAATATGGTCCGTTAAGTAATCAAGGCGCCGAGGGAACCTAGATAAGGAGGAGGAAGCGGAAGGAATCATTTCCGAGGATGTCCAGCTGTCCTTCACAAGGGATGAGAAAGTCGGATCAGTAAGCCACATTTGCTCAAACCGAAACGGCTTGGGAGATTTGGGCTCCAAGGGGTCAGTGTTAAGCAAGATGGGACAGTGGTCAAATTTTACCCTAGGTAAATGATGAATTTCAGCAGTAGGGAAAAGGAGTTTCCACTCAGCATTTCCTAGCCCTCTGTCTAACCGTTCTTTAATATTTCGCTGCCAGAGCGGGCTTTTGTTAGTCCATGTGTAGCGGGGTCCTTGGAAACCAAGATCTAAAAGGCCACACTTGTCCATACAATTTTTGATGGGTTATTTAAACCCCTTAACACAAACAGATTGCATAGCCTAGTTAATTAGTCAAGTTGTTACTTAGTCAAATTAAGCAATTCTAGGTTAAAGCAATCAAATAATCATATCAAAATAATAAAGCAGCGGAATAATAAAAGACACAATGATATGATCACCCAGGAAACCACACGGTAAAAACCTGGGGAGGATTTGACCTAGCTATCCTCAAGGTAAACCTGAATCCACTATGAAAGAATCGAAGTTCATACAAAAGGACTACAAACTCCCCGCTCGACTTCCTAATGCTACCCACCAGTAGAACTTACTGACACGACCACGTGTAAGCTCCGAATCCACGGACTCCTTTTTTCTTGAATTCTTCAATCAGCTATAAGCACCCACGCTTGATATTCTTTAAGTTTCAATGGCAGCAACCTTGTTGATTATCAAGATGTAGATAATATCTCTACCTTGAAAACCCTAAGTTTATGTGAAGGAAAGCTCCTCAAGGATCTCACAAGAGATTCACATAAACAGCAAATATGAGCAACAAAGACTTAGAGAGGTTTGCGTACAAAACCCTAATAAAAGGAGGCACAAGAGGCACTCTAATCTCTCTCTTCCAAAGTCATAAAAATGTTTTAGGGTTTTCCTTATAAATAGGAGTGTTTTACTTGAACCCCAAGATGTTTAAATAGAGTTTGGACTGAGTTGGAATTCTGCAGAAAAACGTTCTGACCCGAGATTCGATCGATCGAGCCAGGCAGAAATGCTCCAATACATCTGCAGCCTATCAATTCCAACTTTACAATAATTAATCAACTTTGAGCAAGCCTAAACAAGACTAAACATATTGTTTTGATCATGGTTTGCCAATATTACACATTAGAGTTCTAAATACATAAAATCCTAAATCTTTAGAACCTAACAAACTCCCCCTTTGGCAATCCGTGACAAAACACAAACTAAAAGCTCAAAGTTTACAAAGTAAAATCCCATTACAAAAATAATGCTCATAACAACAAATCCAACCTAACTACTATCCATCAGTTGCAAGTATAGACAGCAGCTCAATTGAATCAACCTGTATATTTCTTGAAACACTAAACAAAATGCATAAACGCATGTGTGGAAAATACAAGTAAATCAAAAATAAATTCTTGACTTCACAAAACACAAAACAAAGACATATATCATGAAAAACTCATAAATATAAATCAATGAGCAGTGAACAAGAAACAAAAATAAATAAAAACAAAAGTAAACTTTGAGCTTGCGGGGGGTGGGAGGGAGAGGTGAGTGGCTTACGGGGGGTGTGTATTGAAGGTCGGGGTTGGTCGGGGTGGCCGTTGAGGAGCTTTGGTCCGATGAGGGTGACATGCTGTGGAGAAGTGGTAGGCGCTATAGGTTCAGCCCTGTGTACGTCGTTTTGAGGTCTGGGGATGGCATGGGCTGAGTGTTATGTTTGAGTTGGCTAAGGCTAGGACAGGTGGCCATACCATGCTCGTGCATGCAGTCCAGTGCCAGATCACGTGGCTGGTGTAAATCCAGTTTTTCACCATGCGTTGCCACCTCCTCATAGTGAAATCCAGCTGGCTTACCCGACCCATCATGCGCCTGTCCTGTCACCGATTCATCCTGATGCGTTCGCGGCACATGTGACTGGAGGGAAGCAGCATGGACATGTGGGGAGGATAAGGATTTGTTTTCACGAAGTGGCTGTTTGCCACGTGATGCCAAGTCTGCGTGTTGGCCACGTGCTCGAGCTCGACGGGTTTGCACCGTCTTCCAAGGGGTTTACGCATGTTCAGGTGCAGATGGCCCCAGTTCGCCACGTGTCTCAGGTGTAGGGGTGGGCAAGGGGTGGAGGCCCTCAGTAGCCTCGGAACACTGAGGTTCTCTATGGCCAATTCGCCCGCACTGGTAGCAGAGCATGGGGAGATTTTCGTAGACAATGTCCTGCCAAAATGCTCCAATTTTAACATGTTTTGGTAAAGGATTTGCCGTGTTTATTTGGACACAGACTCTAGCATAGCGCCCTCGAATGGCGGCATTGGTTATGGCATCGACCTTTAAAAGTTTTCCTAGTTTAGTTCCTACGTGTTTGAGAAAATCCGGATGGTAGTATTCGATGGGTAATTGTTCCAAACGGATCCATACTACCGTGGTCGAGATTTTGGCGATATACGGGTGAAAGTCCACCTCCCAGGCCTGAACATGTAAGTATTGGTCCCCCACAAACCAAGGTCCCTCCATGAGGGCATGGTGATAGTCCAAGGCTAGATTAAATCGCATTATAAAAAACCATATCCGATATCAATTAAGTGCATCATACTTGTGGGTTGCCAAATGCCTGCTAACCTGGTTTGGAGTGCTCGGTATCCAAGTGGTCGTCCTATGAGTTTGATAATGACGCTCGTTTGCCAAGGACCAGCTAGCTTGCGCTTCATCTCTGTGGTGATCCGAATCTCCCAGTCCTCTTCATTCAGTCCATCTACGTCACTGTGGACTAAGTCATCGTGTATTTGGCGGTCCTCCATAGTACTAGCAAGTATGGCGTGGTCATTTACTTCCTCGTCGCCTGTGCTGCAACTCAGGTCTGTCATGCTAATATCCTGAGTCACCTCTGCATATGTTTTTTGTCAAGAGTTATCTTTGAGAAAGTTACTTTTGGAGTCATCTGTGTCGTGAGGTAGTTTCGGGGTCGTCATTTTTCTTTCGGCTTTAATTTCTCTTTTTCATTGTTTCATACATAGTCTCATGGGTCCTTTTTGATCACGCTACTCTTCCTCACCATGTCTCTCTAGTTGGCCGTTAGCTTCCTAAAATTTTTTTTTTTTTTCCCTTTTTGCTGAATAAAGAAGGAGGTTTTCGATGTGAACTCATCTATTCCATGCCATGTAACAACAATAAGTAATATCATGCATACCACCGGGATCTTGTTGAGGCTATCGCTCATATTGCTTACTAAATGAAGCAATTCGAGAATTCTTACCATCAAGTCACACCCTGCAGTGGTTAGTTGATAGTTAGCATTGTCCTTGGCCTTGACGCCCTGTTGATCTTGTTAGACAAAAATATACTAGCCGCCTTTAAAATTTTGGCTTTTTCATTTGGGCCATTTGTTTTAACTTCATTTTTATATTGACCCTTTATATTTCAAAATTCCATTTTTATGAAGGATCAAACAGAAAAGTGAATTAAACATGAATGGCCAAAATAAAAATATTGGGCCAATATGAAAGGCACATGATAACAAAAAAATGTTAAAAGGAAAATTTTGATACATAAAAGGTCAAAATGAAAACAACCCCAAATTTTATTATAGGCTTAAGGTGTACTTTAATCATTGACGGAGTCATGGGGGTCAAGAGGGGGAAATTTCCCCCCTAACTTTGCCGAAAATTCCTCTCAGTACTGCTATAGTTGAGTTCATTGCCCCTCCTTGTCTCCCAGATTAGAAAAAGGACAAAGAAATTCCTACTCTAAAGACATGGTGCACGTGAAAGAAAAAGAAAGAGAACTAGAGAAGTAATGTAAAACAAAACACATCTCCCACTAGGAAAAAACAATAACTCACCGAATTTAATGCCACGAGACTCTCATTCTTCTTTTAAGCTAAACCTAACACATTTTTAACCATCTATTGTAAAAAAAATTTTTAGAGAAAATTAAAAAAATTGTTAAATTAATTAATTATTTTTTTATAAAAAAATTTCATAAAATGGTTTACTAATATATGCCCTTAGGTATACATTAGTAAAATCCATATATATATATATATATATGGGAGAAATATTAAAAAATACCTTAAGAGTATTGGTTTAAAAACTATTTTTAAAAATATTTTATGAGAAAATGAGAAAGCAATTAATTTTGTTGATAATTATATATACATATATATATCTTCCTTTTTATTAACCTATTCACGCCACTTTTTTATTTATTTTAATTTTCACTTATTCCGACTTTTTTTTTTCCTCACTGAAACCCAGCCCGTGTCAGTGACTCAAATTCAAAACAAAATATAATAAAATGTACATTCATGTGCGGCACCAAAACCTTACCGCAACCATTATTATTATTATTATTATTATTTTCCTCTTCTATATCTTACCTTTTCACAGTTTTGAAGTACGAATTTTGCTCCAAATCCAAAAGTTTAATAATTAAAAGAATAGAGAAAATTAAATAAATAAATAAAAAAAGAATGAAAAGGAAGCAAAGCTATAATTTTTCAAGTATATTTATACCTTTAACACTTTTAGATTAAATTATTTTCTCAAGTTATTTTGAGTAATCAAATAAGATGTCTAAACTTTTGGTCCTTTGATCAATCTCTTACTTTAATTGTTAATAACTATGGATGGGCTAATTTTGTTTATTTGTTTTAATATATGAAATATATATTTGTAGTTAATTATGAATGTGAAGAATCCTAAATGTAATAATGAGTTCCAGGAATTTTAAACAAACTTGTATTGAGATAGATTTTGCAAATCTTCCTTTGGATTCTCCTTTAAGAAGAAAATTTTTTATTACCATCCTAAAGATATAGATCATGTTTGAAGAACATATCTAAACTGTAGACCCTGTCATCTAGTTGACCATACTTTTCCACAAAGAGAATTTGAAAAAAATAAAGTGCTGATCTAATTCAACATGGTTCAATGAATATAAGGATCAAATTTTTTATCATTACCTTTTAATGTTCTCCTCCTAGGCTGAAATCCTGGTTTCGCCAATAATGTGATTAATAAGTTTTTTTATTACAAATATATATATATATATATATATATATATAAAATGAAAAATCACTCACCCATTTTCACATTCATAACAAAGTTTCAAAGATGCTTATTTATTTTTGATAAACCAGATATAAAATTTTAATTAATTATCAAAATGAAGTATATCATAATACATTTACACAGCGCCTTGAAGCAAGCCAGGGTGCTTCTCTAACAAATCTATTCTTTCTCAGTTGTGCATGCATATTTCTCTAAAAGTATTTGTTGGTGTTGAATATCGCCCACCGATCAGTGACGCAGTTCTCCCAATTCCGTTCATACTTCCAACGTTATATCAATTGCCGCACTTTGATTGGTCATCCTCCTTAGTCTCGTGAACTTCTATAATTATGATTAAATGCATCACTACGCACTGTACACAATACACCCACAGCCTTTGCAAACCCCGTCTCTTTCTTGATCCACTGAGCTCACCAACAGTTTGTAGCAGTTTGTCGGTGGTGGTGGCAATTCCCATTGCTTAGGTCTTTGTGGCAGTAAGGAGGAGAGAAAAGTGAGTTCAAACCATAAATATGTCAAATAGTGTTCAAGTAATAATGACATCATTTACCACCGCACATCTTTTGTACGATGGTCACTCCACAAGTATAAGTGTTTGTGAGATGTAGGGGGAAAGGACCGAGATTTAAGTCTACATGAGAGAGTTTCAAACACATATACACTTAGATTATGTTAGAATAGAATTTCTATCTTGTATCAAAAAAGAAAAAATAATGACATCATTTGTACATGGTGTACGTGATATAAAAAAAAAAAAAAGAGAACTACAGACGTAATCAATAAATACTATATACTAAATTATGTGAGTGTGCCACGTAAGCTTTGCAGCTCTTATAGTTACCCACGTAACCATTTTTTTAAGAAGAAAAAAAACTAATCATCATTCAGCAACTACATCTTGATCCCGATTCCGACCATTATTTATTTTCTTACTCACATTGGGACTCAAATTCTATACTATATATATATATATATAACAAAAATACATCTCTTGTACAACTAAACTTGTCTCTCTGGGTGAAGATATGGCAGCTATGTCAGTAAAGGGTCCTTACGTGAATAGTAGTGAGGAGACCAAGGTCATGGCATGCCGAAGAACTGTTGAATTCTCTAGGGAAGTTGGGTTTACTCGATTTATCATTGAAGGAGATTGCCTAAATGTTATGCGGGCTCTATCTGATCCTACAGAGAACAGCTCGCTGCTTGGCCACATTTTTGAAGACATCAAGCTCAATCTTAGAGGAATGCAAGTTCTATCCCTTAATTGGGTAAAGAGAAGTGGAAACATGGTAGCTCATACATTGGCAAAACATGTTAGGAATTTAGTTGATGATTTGTACTGGATTGAAGATACTCCACCGCTTGCGGCGGATGCTTTGTATTTTGATTCTTCACATATCAATGAATAACTGCTTTGCCTTCAAAAAAAAAAAAAAAAAAACTTGTCTTCCTTTTTCACCTATTCACCACTTTTTTTTTTCTTTTTTTTCCTTTTTTTTAATTTTTTCCTCACGGAAACTCAGCCTGTGTGACTTAAGTTCTAAGCAAAATAATAATAAAATGTACGTGCTTGTGCGGCACCATAACCTTACCGCTTCCATTATATTTTTTTTCCCCCTATATCTTACATTTAGCACAATTTCGAAGTATGAATTTTTGCTATTAATCCAAAATTTTAATACTTAAAACAATAGAGAAAAGAAAGATCGAAAAGGAAGCAAAGCTGTGATTTTCTAAGTATATTTATACCTGTTAGTGTTAGTTTTTTAGACCCCTGTAAACTAGATTATTTAACCTAATTAATTAACCAAGTGAATACCTAGGTTTATTATTCAGATCTAGGTTAAAACAATAAAGTCATATCATGTAAAGCAGCAGAAAAAAAAAGAACACAATGATATGATCACCTAGAAAAACCAAACCAGTAAAAAACCTGTGAAGGATTTAACCTAACTATCCTCAAGGTAAAACAGATCAACCATGAAAGAATTGAAGTTTGTACAATAAGACTTAGACCACTAACATCTTATTACTACCTCGAGTAGAAAACTTACTAACATGACCACGTGACAGCTCTGAGTCTACAGACTACTTCTTTCTTTGATCCACTGCAATCACAAGTTCTCATACTTGTGACTTTGAGACTCCACTCAAAGGTTTTAGATATTCTTTAAATTTTTTATGCAACAACTAAAGCAATCATCAAGTTCTTGAGATGAATCTTTATCTTGATAATCCTAAGTGAGTATGAACGTAAATACCTCTAGATCTCACAAGAGATTCAACACACAGTACATCAAAGACTTCTAAAACGTAGCTAGGGTTTTTCCTTTTATACTTAGAGTAAAACATAAAACCCTACAGGTCAAACGGGCTTAGACTGAATTGGAAATTCTGTAAAAAAATAAATCTGCACAAGGTTTGATCGATCGAGTCTAATTTTTAATCGATCGAGCCTTGCAGATTTAGTCCAATAAATTCTACAATCACTCGATTCCAATTTTACAAATAAACATACTTTGAGCAAGCCTAAACCTAGACTAAATGTTTTGATCATGGTTTGCTAACATGTACAAAGTGAAGTTCTAATATATTTAGTTCCTAAAGTCTTAGAACCTAATAATCTCTCCCTTTGGCAATCCGTGACAAAACACATTACAAGAGATAAAATGCTCAAAGTAAAAAACAGCCCAATTACACATTGTTGCCCAAATTACTATTCAAACTAACTCCTATTTATCAGTTGCAAGAATAGACAGTAGCTTCGAATGAATTAACCTGTAAATTCCTGAAACACTAAACAAACCATAAATGCATGTGTGCATACCCAAATTCTACTATATGGGGCAGGGCTTAGAATTGTGCTCACAATCTACTTGTATAGTGGGCCTAGTATTTCCTACTAAGGGCAGTTCCACCTCGAGTCACTCTATTGCTTCCCTTAATCCCAGTGAACACCCCTACTTTCCTGTCTGTGTTACTCTTAGGTATTGTTTATTTGCTCTCTCTCTCTCTCTCTCTCTCTCTTGCTTTTCTTACTTTTTTTCTCTAGAAAAACGCCAGCCACTCCTTCTTGTTCTATTCTCCTATTTATAGCTTGAGATGGGTGGAGGTGTTTTGATTACTTCCTGATCTCACTTGTATGGATGGGGACCAATCTCATCATTTTGATAAGAAGATGCTCTGTTAAGAACAGTGGTAATGGCATTGGAATTGGTTCTAGCCTCCAAAAGAATGTTCGGCAACGATACCCCCCAAGGCAATACCGGGATGCTGAGAACATTGGATGTTCTCAGTAACTACATTCCTAATCAGGTTATACTTGATCGGCACGGGCTTGTTTCTAATATGTTCAGGAAAAGATGGGCCGATTACATCATTTGGGCCCAAATTGGGCTTTAAACCGTGCCCAAACCGAGGTCAAAGGTCCAATGGGTAAGGGATCACGTACTACACCATAAGGTCAGGGCCCAAAGTTCACTAGGCCCAATATCATTCCCGTACAGCATGTGTGGAAAATACAAGTAAACCAAAATAAACAAATTAAAGCAAATAACAAATATGCAAACTAATTCTCCCCCTAAGTTAGATATATAAAAAAAAATTTATTTTCTCCCCCTTTCAAAAACAATTTCAACTCCCCCTAAACAAAACAAACAGGATTTCTACATATTCCCACATTTCATCTAAATCTCCCCCCTTTTGTCACGTATTGACAAAGACAACTCAAACAAAGAGTAAATAGAAAACATACGCAACAAAATTCAAGAGAATATACAGAATCAAGGAAACAAATGAAGAACAACAACTCCCCTTATGAACACTTGTTAGGTTTTAAAAACATATTTCTCCCCTATATAAATAGGAAAAACAAAACAAGTTTTGGGAAAAACAATTTTGGGGAAACTTTAGGAGGTGGGGATAAATAAAAAAAAAAAACACAAACCAAACTTAAAAGCTAAGTTGAGGATACACATGAAGAAAAATATTCTTTCTTTCAATAAACACAAACTTGACACTATGTGACCCATAAACAGATGCATGAGAAGAGAAAATATTTGCACATTATTATCCATCATATCTCTTAAGAAAAATATTTTCTACAGTTCACACATAAAAATAGCATATATTAAAATGTACAAAGGACTCAAAAATTAATCAATCAATTTTCAAATCAAGTTGAGTACCCATTTTAGCAAAGTGCATGCATGTTATGTGTGAAAACAATGAGAAATATGATTGCAAAATTGCAAGATGGATACAAAAAACAATGCAATGCATGTGAATCCTAAACATAAATGATGCATGAAAAAAAATATATTAAAAGCTTAAAAACTGAAATTTTTTTCAGTTTCGATTGGTTGAGAGAAAACAATGAGAGGAGTGTTTGTAAAAGTTTAAAAAGTATGAAGAACATGTGAGAAACTTCTTTTTAAAATACTCACTGACCGATTTTCGATCAGTTGAAAATTAAATTCGATTAATCAAGCATCAATCGAGCTAGGCAGATTGTAACCAAAATTTTTATTACAATTTCGATCAGTCGAGCAATAGATTTGATCGATCAAAAATCTGGGAAAATGAGATTTTTGAAAAACAGAGCAATTTTATGCAGAAACTCCTCAAAACACAATATTTCATGAATAAAGTGCATGAGTATGAGATTAAAAGTTTTTCAAAAACACTTGAATTCAACCCAGATCTTCCAAAAACAAGTTTTTCAACCAAATTGTCCCCAAAAAATCAAACATTAAACATATTTTGCATCAAAATCAAAGAACATATAATCTTGGATGGCCAAAACAAATTCACACACAATTTCATGTACTAAGTTTAACAAAGAATAATTTGTGAAGTGTGTGTAATTAGTAACAACATGAGATACATGTGAGGTGATATGAAGATAGTAATCAATCACAATTTCTACAAAATTCATCACATTAGTTTGAAAGTGACTATCACCTAAAGAGTTATATCAGAT
Organism: Quercus gilva; assembly: GCA_023621385.1. Classification (NCBI taxonomy): domain Eukaryota; kingdom Viridiplantae; phylum Streptophyta; class Magnoliopsida; order Fagales; family Fagaceae; genus Quercus; species Quercus gilva. Next base: position 41,182,076 of record CM042481.1, read on the forward strand.
AACTCTCACATCTCCTAGAAAACAAGCTTGCAATCATGTAATTTTTTTCATCCTCGTAATGTATACCCCATTTTTATTTCATTGTGAAAATTTTAATTTTTAGTCACATAATTACACACCAATTTTATTATTATTCCAAGGCTACACCTCATTTTCTTTTTGTGCATGTGCTACACTTTCTCGAGTACAAAATCATACGATATGCACTAAGGTGTTCATGATTGGCTAGTAAATAGTGGTGAGATGGTTATTTATGCCTTTCTCATTAAGTTCAAGTCCAAACAATCAAAAGCATGTGACTTCAAAATCAAGATCAAGTGATCAACCACTATAAACAACTCCCACACAACATGCACTACATAGCTAAGACTAGCAAAGTGCATAAAAAATAAGCTCATCCAAGCTAAACAAGGTACACAAGCATGTTATGCAAAGATAATAGACTAACCTCAATTACATATTCATTATATGTAATACAAAACACAAAAATCTTTTTGATTTAAAAAAAAATTTATGACCAAAAACAAAAAGCACACATTATGTTAAATGAACAATGCAAAGCTATGCTTGATAGTACTTAACTAAGTTATAGATGGTACACAAATAAGAAATATCAATTTCTTAATTAACCCATGAGTACATGTACAAACTAGTACATACTCATACAAAATCATAAATAGCTTAGCCCTTATATAACACATACTATTCAAGTTTCTCTGCAATCTCAAGCATGTTCTAAATTAAGAGAGATGTATTATAACTCATGTAATCCTCAAAACAAATAAAACAAGACACAAAATAAAATATTTTTGTCTTTTTGAAATTTTTTGATGTTTTTGGTTTTTTTTTTTTTTTTAATAAAAAACCAAAAAAACAAAAACAACCAAAAACAGAAACAAAACATGTCCACAAACAATTGAAAGAATTAAATTAGGGACAAATCAGTAACACTCACCTTAGAGAATCTTTTCTCACCCATATAACACGAGTCTTCGGCTTTGTAGGTGAAAATCCATGTGAAGCAGAGTGTATTTAAGGGATTACACCAATCTTCTGAGAAAAACTAAAATCTTGCAAATTCTTTTTACAAGCCAACAAGCTTAAATTTTTCAAAAGAATATGAAACAATTTATATAGACTTATGGCAGGAGAAATATCATCATATATCCTAGATTGAAATACAAAATGCTTAAATTTCAATTTATGACAATTAGGATGAATGTGACCGGAGACACCACAAAAATGACAAATGGGAACAAATTTAGGAACATTAGTATTCCTAATAGCAAATCTAGTCTCAAATTTCGGTTTTTGCCTCAACAAAGAACAATTTGGTCTAATATGACCAACAACACCACAAAGGTGACAGGTAGGCACAAAAACATATTTCTTTTGCACACTAGCAGTAGGTTTAGACATAGGTTTAGAAACTTCAGCGTCTACATCAGAACTTTTTCTTTTGTCTAACCTAGCAAAATAAGAATTTTCTTTATTATTCCTCTTGAAATGAGGGATATAAACTTTCTCAGTTTTAGGCTTAAGAGAAACAGAAACATTTCTGTTATCAACAGTAGGCTTGGTACTAGTCTTCAATTTTAGCTTTAGATTTAACTAACTCTTGTTGCAAGCTTTTTATCTTCTCATCTTGAAAGGAAATTTGATTTCTCAAACATTCATTCTTTTTATTAGATTTATCTAATCTAACAACCAATTCCTCTTTTTCAAGATTAGCGAATTTTTAACTCTTCCTTGAATTTCTTAGCAATATTCATTGATTTCAATAATTCCTTGCAAAGAGTTTCATAGGCATCAATAAGATCAATGGAAACATCAGTGTCCTTTTTATTCAAATCATCATAATAAAAAACAGTAAGACGCTTAAAATTATCCATGATAATAGGGATCAAGGATCAAGGGTCAACTCTAGGTATAATAACCTAAATCAAGAGCTAACCTACTCTAAAATCACTTGTACGTTTTTAGACCCCTATAAACTAGATTGTTTAACCTAATTAATTAACCAAGCGAATACTTAGGTTTATTATTCAGATCTAAGTTAAAACAATAAAGTCATATCATGTAAGTAGCACCAAAAAAAAAAAAAAAAAAAAAAAAAAAAAAAAAACCATAATGATATGATCACCCAGGAAAACCAATACAGTAAAAAACCTAGGGAGGATTTAACCTAGCTATCCTCAAGGTAAAACAGATTCAATATGAAAGAATTGAAGTTTGTACAATAAGACTTAGACCACTAACATCCTATTGCTACCTCGAGTAGAAAACTTACTAACACGACCATGTGACAGCTCCAAGTCCATGGACTACTTCTTTCTTTGATCCACTACAACCACAAGTTCTCCTACTTATGACTTTGAGACTCCACTCAAAGGTTTCAGATCTTCTTTAAATTCTTTATGCAGCAACTGAAGGGATCACCAAGTTCTTGACATGAATCTTGATCTTGATAACCCTAAGTGAGTATGAAAGTAAACACCGCTAAATCTCACAAGAGATTCAACACACATCACATCAAAGACTTCTAAAACGTAGCTAGAATTTTTCCTTTTATACTTGAAGTAAAACATAAAACCCTACACGTCAAACGGGCTTGGACTGAATTGGAAATTCTGCAGAAAAATAAATCTACAAGAGGTTCGATTGATTGAGTATAATTTTCGATTGATTGAGCCTTGCAGATTTAGTCCAATAAATTCTGCAATCACTCGATTCCAATTTTACAAATAAACATACTTTGAGCAAGCCTAAACTTAGACTAAATGTTTTGATCATGGTTTGCCAACATATACAAAGTGAAGTTCTAATAAATTTAGTTCCTAAAGTCTTAGAACCTAACAATGCCCTTAACACTTTTAGATTGAATTTTTTTCTCAAGTTATTTTGAGCAATTAAATTAGATGTCTAAACTTTTGATCTTTTGATTAATCTCTTACTTTGATTGTTAGTAACTATGGATGGGCTAATTTTATTTCTTTGTTTTAATATATGAAATATATATTTGTAGTTAATTGAGATTGTGGAGAAGCCTAAATGTAATAATGAGTTTGGAGAATTCTAAACGAACTTGTGTTGAGGTAGATTTTGCAGATCTTCCTTTGAATCCTTCTTTAAGAAGAATTTTTTTGATTCCTGTCCTAAAGATAAAGATCAAGTTTGAAGAACTTATCTATGATGTGGACCTTGTCAAGTAGTTGACCATACTTTTCCACAAAGAAAATTTGAAAAAAATAGTGTTGATCTAATTCAACACGGTTCAATGAATATAAGTATCAATTTTTTTATTGTTGTCTTTTAATGTTGCCTCTTTGAGTTAAAATCTTGGCTCTCCCACTGACTTTAATTATCTTTTAGGGTAAATTACAATAACCTACCCGGAGGTTTGGGGTATTACCAAGCACATCCAAAGGTTTTACAAAATGACCAATTTGGTCCTTAATCACTAACACCGTTTGTGCACCGTTTATTAAACCTTTTTTTTTTTTTTCTTTTCTTCCTTCTCTCCCTTCACGCTAGAAAATCTCTCTCTCTCTAACCTCCAGCTCTCTTTCTAATCTCTGAAACTCTCTTGGCCGACACTGATAGACCTTGCAATTTATTGACAGAAATTTCAGCCGTACTTGATTTGATCAATAGTATCATTGTTATTGCCTATTCCTATGAATCAACATCACACCCAGGGGAAAAAAAGATTTAGTTCATGTTAATTATCAAAAAGCAATGACAACAGATTTTTATGAGGCACATCTTGAAGCCTTAAAAAACAAAACGTAGAACTAGCATGCAATAAAAATGTAAAGGCTAAGACCTTTGTGGAAGGGGGCTTGGTCTGGAAATCATTCATACCTTCTAGATGGAATACATGCTTTTATGCATGCACATTCATCTATAATTGAAACCAACTATTTTTTGCCTTTTTAGTTAAATCTGAGTCATGGTTATTTTAGGTTCACCATGTGTGATTTTTCCATTTCGAAAATGGGATAACATTTTATCAACGGGGTTAGAGGATTAATGGGTACAAATTGGAGTTTCTATAGGTAAATTAGTTTAACTCATTATGAGAAGTGCTACGTCCACAATATTTTCACAACAAATCATAGATGGTAAGTTATTCGTTTTAATTTGAATCCACAACTGAAATTACTTTTTTTGTCCATCCATAACAACTAGTAATGTGAAAGTATCGTAGATGTAGCACTCTTCATTAATTAACCCTGTCAAAGATATTTCAATGCAATAATAGAATTTTCAACCTATATCTTAAAACTTTAAAAGCCAACACTTCATATTTTTGCCTCCATATTTTAAGACCAATGTTTTCCAAAAGATAACATAATAATTTAACTACATAATTTCACAATATCCACAAAGATAATAAACCAACTAAACACTCAAATAACCCAAATAAACTAAAATAAAGGATTTATTAACCAACTAAACACTCAAATAACCCAAATAAGCTAAAATAAAAGGATTTATTAACCGCAACATGTTAGAAAACCAAATTCCTACTTTATTTTGGGGGTCCATAGAAAAACCTGAATCGGCCACCCATTGTACAATGTCCTAACCCACTTATCAAATAAGATAACTCCCCCAAAACCAAAATCCATACTCATAAATCATGGTTTAAGGTCTTCACTTAATTGATGTTCAAGTTTGGTGTAGTATTTGAATTGCTAGAAGACATCCTAGAGTGAGGAATGGGCTGAATAAGTAACGATAATACACTATCTTTAGTTTTTCGGCCTGCATCACCCAACCCATCTCCATATTGGTACATGAAATGACCCATCCTTGCAAGGTTCATTGCAATTTCAATAAATATTTGACAGAATGGAGAACTCGCAACTCTCTCTTCGTTCAACTTATTCCATGCTGTACTAATCAAAGACTTCACATACTCACGAGCGTCCTTTTCACTAGCACCAGTTTCATTCATGTAACATTGGATTGATTTTGGAACGTCACCTCTTTTTAATTCATTCTAAGTTTCCAAAAAAAAAAAAAAGTAAACATTGTTAGGCTACGCTTGTGTGAAGTAGTTGATAGCATTTTTAATGAAACTATTAGGATAGTGTGATTAGCATACTGCAGATGTTCCAAGATCATCTGTAAGTCGTAGAATCATTGATGACCAATAGAATATTTTGGGGTACTCTTCCAAGCAATCCAATGCTCCCTTCGTTATTGGATTGGTGACCATAAAGTAAGCATGCATTAGTATAACTGGTGTTGTTATTGAAATCCATGCATTCTCAAGGTATTCTTCAAGGCTTGGTATATATCCACTGTAGTACCACTTTGCCTCCAACAAATCAGATCTACATAAATCTGCCCACTGAAACAATTATAAATGGACCATGAATTAGAGGAATTAAAATCATCACGTATTTAAGAGAAAATGTTAACAATAAACAATGATAGATTCAAAAGCTCTATTCATGCCAATACCGCTTTTTTCAGGTACTGAATTATGTGGAATCCTTGTTCCTTAAGGGTATCAAAGGCCATTTCGTTAACAAAGTTGTAGAGAGTGAGGAAACATATCTTCATATAATCTGGAAGCCCATCCATTGCATTGATCTCCCATCTAGAGTCACAAAAAAAATGAAAGAGTAATTTTTTAGTTTTTATGTCAAAGGGGATGAGGCATAATGCACTAATGTGATTTATACGAACCTCTCAATGGCATCTGTGAAGAGCTTGAGTTCATCCAAAGTTCCATATACGTCGTAAACATCATCTACTATTGTTAACAGTGAACCCAACTTTGTTAAATTTATCCTACAACACCCAAACTGAGGTTGATCTATCATACCCATTGACCAAAAGAAAAGCTCCATTAGCCTATCCCTTGCAAATATCAAATTTTCTCCAAGCTTAGTGTTCTTCCACCACCTTTTTATGGACAAAACAAGAAAATATCAATTTTCTAAAATTAAAATTTAGGCTATAATAAACTTGATTATTTGTTTTATGTTGCCATGAGACTTGATTTTAATTTAAGTATTCATCATGGTACACTTCAATAGTTCAATAGAGAATATATATAGTCCTTAAGGGTTGTCAATAAATAAGTAATTAACGTATTGATTATATGTCAGATGAAGCTCAACTTAATGTGAGAAATAATAAGTTTTTTTAACCTTGACACTTGTTTTAGATCTTCTTGGTGGACTGTTTGCACCATGTTGAAATCCATTTCTGCAAGCTTAAGTAAGATAGGGTTCATGTCTTCTCTACTCCTATATATATCAATAAACCACCTTGTTTCAAACTTCATTATTCTCCAATGTAGTGGAAGCTCCAAGGCATAAATCACCATAGCAGAAAGAGTTTTATCTTTATTCAGCTTGACATATTCTTGGAGGTGCTTGGTTGCAAAATTTCTCAATTCCTCTAACATATTATCACTTTCTGTCAAAAGGAATGATGCTTCATACAAGGATAGTATACCCTTGGTTTCCTGACAAAGGCATACCTTGAATTTCCCTCTCTCATCCTTGAAAATATTGAAAACTCCTGCAATGACCAACGCAATAATTATTAACTATATTATGGTAGTATGTACACTGTCTAATCCAAAAATAAACTCTTTACCTAAATGTACTCTTTCCATTTTAGGTTAATTGGAGAAAAATTTATTCCGTTTACATAGCCAAATGTTTTTTTTTTTTTTTTTTTTTTTTTTTTTTCTTCGTGTTTCTAAATTACCTTGAGAGATGTTATATCCATGCTGTCTTAGGAGTCTAAATTTAAGAGCTGTGGCATATAAATTCTCCTTCCTCCACGTATCACCACTTTGATCATTGTTGTATAGATCTTCCAATATTCTCTTCATCTCTCCCTCGAAGTGATGAGATAATACAAGTCTTTGCAAGATATCTATTAGCTCGAGTTGCTCTAAAGGATCCACCACTTTGTGAAGCATCATCCTCACATGTTCCTTCAACATATTACTTTGTCCAGTGTAAGTTTCTCCCTACATCACAATTTTATCATAGGGGCCAGTCAGTTTCCAAGTAATATATAGTCAAAAGCACTAGTAAAATGATATAGCAATTGAAAACAATAACAAAATGATACCACATATTTGTTTCTCAGTGACTGGATGTAATCATTGTCCCAAATGGAAGGTTGGTAATTTGCTGATCGCCGAATGATAATGGAATTATTTGAAGTATTGTTGTCTGCCATGCCACTACTAGGTAGCTGGATGTATAGACTGAGCTTTAGATGGGGGAGGTGCTCCTGTGAAATTGCAAATAGGGTGAGAAGCAAGTAGGTTACATATAAGTTATCCATTGAGGCAGAGTTACTGTGATTTTTGTGATTGAATGGGTTGTTATTTGAAAAGACTAAGAGAAAACCCTTAAGGGCTACAGTAAGAGAGACAAGGGTTATATGATTCAGTCTTGTCGGCCTACAATATATTAGTGTTATATATATATATGTGTGTGTGTGTGTGTGGATATAATTTCAATCTATAACATATGTTTCATAATATTGCTCTTAATCATTGTAACAAAAGAATAATTATTATTTTATATAGACAGAATTTGAATCTTGTCTATTTCGCCTCTCTTATTGGGTGATAAGTTGAGTTAAATAGAGTACTAGCATTAGGTGTGCCAAATGCTAAATTTTTAGTATTTGGCGCATCAAACACCAAAAATTATACTACATGAGTTAACATAGATCCAAACAAAATTTAGGAACACCAAGAACATGAAGGTTATGTGATTTAGCCTTGTTGCCTACGTCCACAGAGAAAACCTTTAAGGACTACATCTTTATTATATATATATATATATATATAAGAGTGCAGTATAATAACCTATGTTATAATCTGGGGCGGCGCTACAACCTATTTAAGGGGTTCAAATGAACCCCTTGACTTCAAAAAAAAAAAAAAATTATGTGTAAAATATTTTTTTTGTTAGTTTAATACTTTAATTTATTCTTAAATTTTTTTTTTTTTTTTTGCACACCTGACTTAAAATCTTACACACCTTTATTACAAGTATTTTCGACTCTAAGAGTAAAGAGTAAGTGTTTGTGAATTGTAAGTGTAGTTCTTTTTTTTATAAATTTATATTATATGTGTGTAAGTGTGTCTAATATTGATTGTGTATATTACTTTTTGTTATAATGTTATTTATGTAAATTATGATGTGTGTAGATATTTGTATGTGCAATATAAATATAATATAACTTTATATAATTTAATAATTAGGAAATATAGAGGCTTTTTTTACACATGTGTGTATTGTTATAATATTATAATAATTTTTTGTTATAAAGTTAGTAAAATTCAAGAAAAAAATTGTAAAGTTAGTGATTGTTCAAGCATTTGATTGGTTAAGTAGACATGTAGTGTATAACTTTATATATGAATGAGTGTGATTGTGTGCGTCAATAATTAATACATAGCTAATAAGTTAAGATTAGTCATTTAGTCTAAAATATTTTTATAAAAACAAAGTCGCATAGATAATAATGACTGTATAAAGATAAAATTGTTAGACAAACTTAACAAAATAAAAATGGTCATAGGCTCATATCTACCCATATTGGCAATAGATACTCGTAATTAACTATCATGTAACATTCAAAATTTGAAAACTTGCAGAATAAAATTGTAAAACTTCACGTATTATTATTATTATTTTTATTATTTTTTTTTTTTTTTTGTCGATAACTCGATATATTTAAGTTCTCTTTTTATTAAAATTTTTTAATGACCCCCTAAACAAAATTCTTGGAGCTGCGCGCCAGCTTACAATAAACCAAAACATGTATATATATAGGCGACTAAACCTTAGAATACTAGTACAAATAGAAGTGAGTTTGAACCTATTACATTGAGCTAATATGTCTAATATATCTCTAACACTTCAATTACAAGTTTAGAACTAGGTAAAACACTTTTTTTCTAAATATCTATTCAGTTACTGGTTGTAGTTTAAAGTTTAAACTTTATAAAGTCAATTGATTTTTGTTTTGACAATTTTATTCACAGCATCAATTGTCCATTAGATTTAACAAAACAAACAATTTTTAATTTATTTTTTATTTATAATTTTGTATCAACACAGAATCATCACTCTAACAATCACGTCATGTGGAAATCAAACGAAAGAGTAAAGACCCATCGGCACCCCACTATGAAATCCAGCAGAAAAGAAACACCGAAACAGATCTAGCCCACAATACTCAAAAGGATTGATAGCACGCACATCCAATCAAATATGATATGAATATTTAAAACAAACTCATATAAAAATAATCGCAGTGTCTTTGAATCAGGATTTACTAAAACACAAATTAACACCAAAGTAAAAATAAAGGTCTGAACTCGACAGCAGATCATATATCTCATATATTACGACACACATATTCATGTCAGCATGATACCACCAATGGTTTGCAAAAGCAATAGCAAATAATTTTTTTTTTTTTTTTTTTTAATTTTCATTCAATGATTGTTATACCATGCAATCATGACTATAAATAAATTAAGAATTTCGTACCTTTCTTAGCAAAGCAAGTGTCTCTTTTTCTTTTAGAGTTTCTCAATCGTTTCTAATGGCTAACCCATTATTGTGATGTCTTATATAGAAAATTATTAGGTACTTCCGGAGTACTACAAATGCGTACTTCCTCCCCTCACATGAATGGTAGGTTCCATCATGAATTTAATTAATGGGACCTACCATTAATGTGAGGGTGATGATGATCTCGTAAAGAAAAAATAAAAAAATTGTGGAGGCATGTTGCCAAGGACCTGGTAAGAGAAAGAAAAAGTGGAATACAACTTTGTAGATTCCATTACATTCTCCAAAGATACCTTGTCCCATAGCCACACGCAATTAGAACTCTAGATCCACTTATTTTACTGTTTTACTTATTTTTCTGTCTTTCATTTTTTTTTTTTTTTTATCAAGATAAACTGGCGAAAATAGCCAAATACCACATTTTGACAAAATTTGTGACAAACTAGTACTGTTTTAAAAATATTTAGCAATCTACCACTTTTTTAGTACTCGAGTTCCACAAAATCGAGTTCGAAATAGTAATTGAGTTTAGTGAACTCGAGTTCCTAGTGAGTCGCCAGTGTAGCACTGTTGACCTGGAATTTGTGTAATTAAAAAAATAATGTAGTACTCGATATTACTGAAATCGAGTACTTCTTTATAGTACTCAAGCTTCATACAGTTGAGTACCTCTTTTTTTTTTTTTTTTTTTTTTTCATATTGTCGAGTTCTTTTCTATCTATCTGTCTCATGTAGAGGCACTCTTTCTTTTTTATTTTTTCTTTTTTTTTTAATCTCCCGTAGGAACTCACTCTTTCAAGTCAAAGAAACTTGTCAAGTCAAAGAAAATGGCAACATTTATGGCCAAAGAAAAGAAACATGAATTTGGTTTGCATGTTAGGTATTGTTCCTGGCCATCTTTTTTGACAATTCATGAAGAACATTTAATGCAAGCTCTTGCATTTCTTCACGCATGAAACTTCTTGAATATCATGCATCTTCCTGACATGGGCATGCAAGCCATTTAAAGGTTTGTTGGCTAATGTCAAGCCACCAAGTTTAACTATTCAAGCCATTCCAACAGGAAAAAAAAAAAAAAGGTACTCGACTACACTAAGCTCGAGTACTATAAAGAGAGACTCAATTTTAGTAATATTGAGTACCACATTATTTTTTTAATAACACAAATTCTAGGTCAGTAGTGCCACACTGGCGACTCACTTAGAACCCAACTCGACTTCACTGAACTCGAGTACTATTTAGAATTCAATTATGTGGAACTCGAGTACTAAAAAAGTAATATATTGCTAAATATTTCTGAAACAGTGCTACTTATGCACAAATTTTGCCAAAACGTGATATTTGACTATTTTCACCAATTTAAACCTTTTATCCTTACTCACTAGTGTTTACGGTTTACGTAAATAACAATAATAGTTATAATAATAATAGTATTACAGGTCTTTTTGGGATTCACTTATTTTGCTGAAACTGAAATTTTTTTGCTGAAAGTACTGTAGATAAAAGTAAAAGTTAATTGAAATAGTACAATGAAACTCATGAATAGTACCAAAAATTGCAGTGGGCCCATGAATACTAGCAAAAATAAGTTAAATAGTAAAATAAGCTGGTTTTTTAATTTTTTCCAAACACACCCTACATATTATTATTATTATTATTATTATTATTATTATTAAAAGAAAGAAAACTATTGAATTATAAAAAAATATTTACTTAAATAGCAAACAATCAAGATATTAAAGGTCTGTTTAGATACCGTTTATTTTGCTGAAATTGAAAACTAATTGCAGAAAGTACTGTAGATAAAAGTATAAATTAGTTGAAATAGTACAGTGAGACCCATGAATAGAACTAAAAAATGCAATGGAGCTCATAAATAGTAACAAAAATAAGCTAAATAATAAAATAATTTTATTTTTTCATCACTGTCCAGATGGAGGCTAAATAGTTATTAAGCCTCGCTATTAAACCCCGCCATACCGACATGTGCTTTCCATAAGTACCATGCAACTCTTTGTCCGGGAAGCACTAGTATGACTTACAAGTCGCTAGTTTCCCATAGGTGGCGCCAACTGATAATGCCAAAAATCGTCAGTAAGCCACACGATACTCACGTGCTTGAAACTAGACCTGTGAAACAAAAACAAAGAAAACCCTAGGAGAGTACCAGTGTGTTACTGGCCGAAGACCCTTCGAAGGTTAATTTAGAGAACTTTCACAACTTTAGAGTGCTAAAGCTGAGGGGAATTATGCATTCCTTAATTAGTGAGGGTCTCGGGGTTTTTTATTGTAGTGTAGGGTTGACATCTGTGCCTTGGTTAAGAAGATGTTTCCTTGTAGGAGAGATCCTCTTCAATTTGAGTATTTTGCGAAGTTCTTTCCTTATAGGACTCTCTTGACTAGGGTTAAGCGTGGTGCACAAGATATTTCCTTATATGCTCATGCGTGTAGGCCAAGTATGGTCATGTCAAACTCGTTAAAGGTTCAATTATTCCCTTCAACTTCCTCATGTTGGCTTCTTGGCCCTATCTACATATTCCAACCGTCACCTTTAGGTTTTTGAAGCCTTCAAGGTGCAGTCGTCAGCTTTAAGGTGGGGCTATCGACCTTACCTTGCCATCGCTCGGGCTATGGACGTGTGGGTGAGGCTGATAGATTCATTAGGGCCGTCGCCTTCACCTAATATGAACGATTTTATCAATGCTACAAAACTTCCCTTATCAATATTCAAAGAAGGTGAATGTCAAACAAGAAGCTGGGAATTAAATGAAAAAAAAAAAAAAAAAGTAATCTCGTAAACCTCAAGAAAGTTTTAAAAAAAATAAAAAATAAAAAATTGTGGAGACATGTTGCCAAGGACCCGGGAAGAGAAAGAAAAAGTGGAATATAACTTTGTGGATTCCATTACGTTCTCCAAAGATACCTTGTCCCACAGCCACACACAATTAGAACTCTAAATCCACTTATTTTACTGTTTTACTTATTTTTCTCTGTCTCTTAATTTTTTTTAATTAAGATAAACCGGCGAAAATAGCTAAATACCATGTTTCCACAAAATTTGTGGCAAACTAGTGCTGTTTTGGAAATATTTAGCAATCTACTACTTTTTATTACTTGAGTTCCACAAAATCGAGTTCTAAATAGTACTCGAGTTCAGTGAGCTCGAGTTCCTAGTGAGTTGCCAATGTGGCATTGCTAACCTGGAATTTGTGTAATTAAAAAAATAATATGGTACTTGATATTACTGAAATCGAGTACTTTTTTATAGTGCTCAAGCTTCATATAGTCGAGTACCATATTTTTCTTTCTTTTTTTTTTTTCTTTTTTTTTCTTTTATCTCCCGTAGGAACTCGCTCTTGCAAGTCAAAGAAACTTGCCAAGTCAAAGAAAATGGATATATTTATGGCCAAAGAAAAGAAGCATGAATTTGGTTTGCATGTCTGGTGTTGTTTCTGGCCATCTTTTTTGACAATTCATGAAGAACATTTAATGCAAGCTCTTGCGTTTCTTCACGCGTGAAACTTCTTGAATATCAGGCATCTTCCTGACATGGGCATGCAAGCCATTTAATGGTTTGTTGGTTAATGTCAAGCCACTAAGTTTGACTATTCAAGCCATTCCAAAATAATAAAAAAAAAGGTACTCGGCCACGCTAAGCTCGAGTACTATAAAGAGAGACTCAATTTCAGTAATATCAAGTACCACACTATTTTTTTTAATTACACAAATTCCAGGTCAGCAGTGCCACACTAACGACTCACTAGGAACTCAACTTAAGTTTACTGAACTTGAGTACTATTTAGAATTCGATTTTGTGGAACTTGGGTACACAAATTTTGCCAAAACGTGGTATTTGGCTATTTTCACCAAGATAAACCTTTTATCCTTACTCACTGGTGTTTATGATTTAAGTAAATAACAATAATAGTTGTAATAATAATAGTATTACAGGTCTGTTTGAGATCCACTTATTTTGCTAAAACTGAAAATTGTTTGCTGAAAGTACTGTAGATAAAATAGTATAGTGAGACTCATAAATACTACCAAAAAGTGTAATGGGCCCATGACTATTAACAAAAATAAGTTAAATAGTAAAATAAGCTAGTTTTTTAATTTTTGCCAAACACACTCTACATATTATTATTATTATTATTATTATTATTATTATTATTATTAAAAGAAAGAAAACTATTGAATTATAATAAAAATATTTACTTAAATAGCAAACAATCAAGAAATTAAGGGTTTGTTTAGATACTGTTTATTTTGTTGAAATTGAAAACTTATTGCTGAAAGTACTATAGATAAAAGTAAAAATTAGTTGAAATAGTACAATAGAACCTATAAATAGTACCAAAAAATACAATAAAGCTCATAAATAGTAACAAAAATAAGCTAAATAATAAATTTTTTTTTCCATCACTGTCCAAACGGAGGCTAAATAGTTATTAAGCATCGTTATCTCCCCCCGCCATACCAACATGTGCTTTCCATAAAAATCCATGTGAAAGGCACATTTTGTGAGGCCTACTTCAAGAAAATTTTAATGAAAGAATTTTTTTTTCACAAAAGAAGCCAATAAAATAATAACTGAAAAAAATATAAGGGACACGTTAAAGATACTAAAAATAAATATCACTGTGACCATCATTGTGACTTCATAGGCTGAGTAAGTCTAGCTAGGTTGGTGGGCCAATCTAGCTAGCCCAAATACAAGGGAAGAATATAACATTAAACCTAAAATGAACAATAACTGGATTGGTCATCTAGTTCAGATGAGAAAATTTATTATCACAAATTTTTTTTTTATCACAACTTTGTCACAGCTATGATGTGGCCAATTGTGAGTGGTGAAAAAAAAATACTGTGTTTATGTGAAAGTGATAAATAATCATTCACAATCTATCATGTTATAGTTATGACAAAGTTACGGTTCTAGAACTACTCAGTTCAAATATAACATCTTCTAAAAAAAAAGGTTCAAATATAACAAGATAGGGCAACTAGATAGGCAACTCTAACAAAAAAAAATATAATAAAAATTCTTTGTCTTAATTTTTGCATTCTATTTTATATTCCATCAATCACAATTTGCCACATATACTTTTTTCTTTCTTTATAAAAATTTCATTAATGCTTAAAATAGAAAATAAATCAAATATATGGAAAGCTGTTAGGTTCTAAAAGTTTAGAACAATTGGCAAATCGTGAACACAAACTTGTCTAAATATAGATTCTAGAGTCTATGGGTATTATTAGACAATGCTCAAGTTGATATAAGTCAAGATTCAAGAATATACAAGCTACAGAAAGAAGAGTTCTAAAACTGCCTAATTCAACCGATCGAAATACGGTTCTGTAGAATTCTATTTCAGCCCAAACTCTACTTAAACGTATTGGGTTTCAAGTAAAATACTTCTAGTATATAAAGGAAACCCTAAGCAAGTTTTTATAAGGCATTTCAGAGAGAGAAGAGTGTGCCTCTTCTACCGTTGTTATTCCCTGAAGAATCTCAAGATTCAGTGTTGTAGAAGTTGCTGCCTTCTCTAGTCATCGAAGAATCTCAAGATCCGGTGTTGTAGAAGTTGCTGTCTTCTCTAGTCATCAAAGGTCCTAATGATCTAAACCTTCAAGGGAGGTCTTGGAGTCACAAACATGAGAGTTTGTGTTTTTTTATCACAAGTGTGGGTGCTTGTGTTGCAAAGGCCAAAGAAAGAAGTAATACGTGGATTCGGAGCTATCATAGGGTCGTGGTAGTAAATTTTCTACTCGAGGTAGCAAAAGAATGTTAGTGTTCTAAGTTCTATTATACAAACTTCAATTCTTTATAGTGAATTTGTTTTTTACCTTAAGAATAGTTAGGTTAAATCATCTCCAAGTTTTTTACCGGTTTGGTTTCCTGGATCATCATAACATTGTGTTCTTTATTTTCCGCTACTTTACATGATATGATTGTTTTGTTTTAACCTATATCTGAATAATAAACTTAAGTATTCACTTGGTTGATTAATTAGATTAAACAACTTGTGTTTTACAGGGATTTAAAAACGCACAAAAGCTATGATTGGTGGATATAAAGTAAAATACAGAAAGTGTAACAAAATTTTTTTATTTAACAAAATACATGACTAAAGGAGCAAAATTAGACACGTGTCAAGCAAGTTCAAAATTTAATTTTTGAAGCATGTTTTCCATTGACACATGAATTGTGACGACATGATTTGAAAGAGTGTAGAAGGAAAAAAAGGGAAGGAGAAGTGATCTCTTTTCATTTCTTAAAGTTTTGCTCACAACCTGAGGAAATCATGATCGAAATCTCAAGAGAGAGAGAAACATTGCACCTCTCCCTTCCTTGACATAGTAGATTGTTTTCTTTTTATTTATTCTTTATTAGTTTTTCATTTAGCCATCAAATTTGTATGTCTATATTAGTTTAGCACTTTATTTAAAGAGTTTATACTTGCTGTGGTTGTGATTTAGATGGGTGCCAAAATTGGTCCTTTCGGCTTTCAATATATATTATTTTAATATCATAATGAATTTTATGTTTATTTCTTTCGCAAGAAAAGATAAAATAACACGGGAAAAAAAGAGACAGTTATAGCTTTTTTTTTTTTTTTAAGAATATTAAATATTTTTAACACACATATGGAGAGATGAGAGAAGATTTTAAGAAACTTACAGTGGTGTATATTCAAAAATACCTAAATCTTATCAATTAACAAAAGGAGATGACCAACAAATCACAATCCCTCCTCATCATTTGTTATATTTGCAACTATTTTGCAGATCCATTTACATCAAATTTTACACAATCAAAGCTTTAAAGGTTCTACCCAAAACCAAAGTCTTTTATTTTTTTCTATTAACAAGTCTACTCAAATTTGGAATTTTAGAATTGATGGCAGAAGTAATCCAAAGAACTTCAAAGCATAACAGGCAGCCTTTTACAGTCTGCACTACCTTGGTAACAATCAGTTCTCTTCTCTCAAATTCATTTTGATCTTTGATGGCCCATAGAAACCATGCTGTTGTGCAAAATTATATCTTTTTGGTTGAAAATTTGTAGCACTCCCAATGCCCAATCATAGAATGAAATTGGATATAATAGGATTTCACTGAGATTTAAAAGTGCATGTTGCCATGCTGGTGCTTTGTTTTTTCATTTATATCTTGAATAGTTTCATAGGAGGTTTGTTTGTTTGTTCTCTCTCTCTCTAAAGGTTACAGTGATTGAAAGAAAGCATAGAAAGTGGGAGAAAGTAGTGTCACAACCTTGGTAGCTGGTCAGCATTTCAACTGTTTCATAGCTCACCTAAACCATTCAACTTTTGGTTCTTTCTAACGACAACTTATTTATTAGGGTTTGTCTTTTTCCCTCCTTTCAAATATGAGCTTAAGAATTTAGATCTAGGGTATTTTTCCTTGTGCAATAGCTTTAGATGGTTGAGATTAAGAATTAAAAAAACAAGTTTCAATCTCAATTATTAAATAAAATAAAGAAAAAACAATTGATAAGTGGATGTGGTAAAAAAATTTATGAGAAAAAAAGTGAGTAAATGGATCCAAATCCTGCTTTTAAGAGCCCAGTTCTGCAAAGTGCAAACTTCATCATGGATTGTACTATTTATTAATTATTGGTACAATTTGCTCTTAACGACTGACATTGACATTTAATTAGAATATGAAAAACAAAAAAGACAAAAAAATAAATATCCAAGGACTTGGATTTATAAAGTCAAGATACAAGGTACAATTTAAATCAAAGACTAGAGCACATCACAAGTCATTCCGTTGCAGGTGGCTCAAGCTGTCACCATCTACAATACATATATTAGAGGTACCGGTCTAAGTTTTGCCCTTGTTTATTTTGTCCACACAAGTGGACAAATATTAGTGCATTCAATTCGACTCTATCAATTGGTAAAGCAAGATACAAGGTACAAGGTACAATTTAAATCAAAGACTAGAGCACATCACAAGTCATTCCGTTGCTGTGGCTAAAGCTGTCACCATCTACAATACATATATTAGAGGTACCGGTCTAAGTTTTGCTCGTTTATTTTGTTGACACAAGTCGACAAATATTAGTGCATTCAATTCGACTTTGTTAATTGGTTAAGTTTTTATTGGTAGAATTTAAAATATAAGGTTCAATTTTTGCATACACTAAAAATTTATTGGTATCTTAATCTGGTGATAAAAAGTACGATAATTAGAAATAGACATCATAAGTCGAAAATCTATATATAAAAAATAAAAAAATAAAACCTCTATTAAACATGCTTAATATTATTTTATACTCACTAAAACACACATACATATAAAAGAGATGATTTTCAAAATATAATATATTTTTTATTCTCTTTGTTATATCAACACCCAAACATACAAAAATATTTAGTTTACAATTTCTTCATTGCCTTTAAAAAAGAAACAAATTGCATTCCTATAACTTATATTAGTAAATCATCATAGGGTGTTAATGTATTTTGTAGTCAAGAAAACAAATTCCCTAATAGGAATGAACCATTTTTTTTTCCTTTTTTCCAAAAATAATGAGAGAGAGAGAGAGAGAGAGAGAGAATACTTGTTATAATTGAGCTGAGTTATTAAATTGAGAAAAATTGCTACGATTGCAAATCTAGAGATAGCATAGTTGTTGGCTTTGTCAAGGAGAACTCATGACCACAATATTTCTCTTGTTATAATTTTATTTTAGGAAAAATGAAATTAGTGGTTATTTTTATATAATGGATTGAACGAGTTACAAATTTGAATGCTTATGTATTTTTATTTTTATTTTGTTTTTTAATAGGATTTTTGTTGAATTAATTTGTTTACTTGTTGTTTGGCCTACTCGTCCTCACCACGTCTCTCTAGTTGGCCATTAGCTTCTTCAATTTTTTTTTTTTCCTTTTTGCTGAATAAAGAAGGAGGTTTTCAGTGTGGACTCATCTATCCCATGCCATGTGATGACAATAAGTAATACCATGCATACCACGGGGATCTTGTTGAGGCTATCGCTTATACTGCTTACTAAGTGAAGCAATTCGAGGATTCTTACCATCAAGTTACACCTTGCAGTGGTTAGTTGATAGTTAGCATTGTCCTTGGCCTTGACGCCCTATTGATCTTATTAGACTAAAATATACTAGTCGCCTTTAAAATTTTGGCTTTTTCATTTTGGCCATTTGTTTTAATTTCATTTTTATATTGACCCTTTATGTTTCAAAATTCCATTTTTATGAAGGATCAAACAGAAAAGTGAATTAGACATGAATTGCCAAAATAAAAATATTGGGCCAATATGAAAGGTACATAATAACAAAAAAAAATGTCAAAAGGAAAATTTTGAATACTAGATTGTTTAACCTAATTAATTAATCAAGTGAATACTTAGGTTTATTATTCAGATCTAGGTTAAAACAATAAAGTCATATCATGTAAAGCAACAGAAAAAAAAAATACAATGATACGAACACCCAGGAAAACCAAACCGGTAAAAAACCTGGGGAGGATTTAACCTAGCTATCCTCAAGGTAAAACAGATCCACTATGAAAGAATTGAAGTTTATACAATAAGATTTAGACCACTAACATCCTATTGCTACCTCAAGTAGAAAACTTACTAACACGACCACATGATAGCTCCAAGTCCATGGACTACTTCTTTCTTTGATCCACTGCAACCACAAGTTCTCCTACTTGTGAATTTGAGACTCCACTCAAAGGTTTCAGATCTTCTTTAAATTCTTTACGCAGCAACTGAAGCGATCACCAAGTTCTTGACATGAATCTTGATCTTGATAACCCTAAGTAAGTATGAAGGTAAACACCTCTAGATCTCACAAGAGATTCAACACATAGTACATCAAAAACTTCTAAAATGTAGCTAGGGTTTTTACATTTATAATTGGAGTAAAACATAAAACCCTACACGCCAAACGAGCTTAGGCTGAATTGAAAATTCTGCAGAAAAATAAATTTGCACGAGGTTCAATCGATCGAGTCTAATTTTCGATTGATCAAGCCTTGCAGATTTAGTCCAATAAATTCTGCAATCACTCGATTCTAATTTTACAAATAAACAATCTTTGAGCAAGCCTAAACCTAGACTAAATGTTTTGATCATGGTCTTAAGATTTTTTGGTTAGAAGTAGGAGATTTACTTTAGGGGCTGCCTTGCCTCTTTAGGTAATGATGGGATTTTAGAGTGCTTTGCATTAAATGCTAGGATTTTTGGGACTGAGCCTAATCAATGGGATTAAGGCATATATCAGGAACGAATCCTAATGTTGTAACTAAGATTTGGTCTCCCAAGAAGTAAGATTCAACGCCCCAAGCCAGGTGTTAAACTCTAAGTCCACTTTAGGGGGTTCCGCTAGAAATCCCTTTATGCCCTCCAAACCACATGTTCCCAAATTTTCCTCTTTAGGATTCATGGGCTTGGCACATGAATCATGTCTTGAACGTTTTTAACATTTATAGCATCAATTTGTTGAGGTTTGGGCAACTTGGTTTTAGCTTTCCTTCTGCTAGAGGTACAATCTTGAGGAAGATGATGAAGTTCCATCATCCTTCAGACTTAAGATTATGTGACAGCCCTCGAGCACTGTTTACGTCAGGTAAAGGGTGGTAGAAAACTAATGGAACAGCCCCTAGTTCATCCTCAAAGGCTTGGTTCTCTTGTAGGGGTCTCTAGTTGTTTTTTGGTTAGGGATGAATAAGGGCTGGTTGCCTACTTTCAAGCCTCTTGCTGGGGACCTTTTTGGGCTGGAACTTTGCTCCATTTCAGCACTTTTAGTTGGGCCACATGGCCCTTTCTTTGCTTAGGCTTGTTCCCTAGTTCATGAGATTCTTGGACCTACAAAATGGGCGTTAAAGACATCCTTTGCCATGGGTTTCTTACTCCTCATGGGCTTTAGTTGTTAAAAGAAATAAAATGAATCCTTGAGCTTTAATATATATTTATGATAGATTTTGGGTATCAATTCCCATGGGCTTTAAATAACAACTTGTATAGTTTCTCATAATTTTTACTATGGATTACTTTGTAAATGATATTTTCTTTGGGACTTTTTTAAATAATGACCTCCAATATTGTTCTTGAAAATAATATTTACCATGGGTTTTAAATAAATATGGTAACAACCACTATAATGGAATAATGTAATGTTTCTCATGAGTTTCTCTATAGATAAACATAATAGACACGTAGGATGAATAATTACCACGAGTTTTGGTAATAAATATTATGAATGTTGTGATGTAAGATAGATAGTGAACATGAGTTTATAATATGAAATAAATAAATGTCATGGGTCTAATAATCATAACTTTCCATAGGCTTTTATAAGATAATTGCCATGGATTTTGAGAATAAATAATTCATAAATTTCATGAGCTTGTAATATTACAGTAATATGTTTAAGAATCTAAAATATTGTTCATTATCGAACCTTTAAGTGAAATAATTATGATATAGTATTTTGCCAAGTATTAATAATTTTGGGCTTTTGATAGAATAGTGCCAAGTAGTTAGCTTCGGCTTTTAATAGTGCCAACATAAGTTGGCCTTTTGATAGTGCCAACAAGAATTGGGTTTTGATATTACCAATGAGAATTAGGTTTTGATGTTGCCAATGAGAATTGGGTTTTGATGTTGTCAATGAAAATTAGGCTTTAAATATTGCCAGTGAGAACTGGGCATTGATATTGCCAATGAGAATTGGGCTTTGATATTGTTAATGTGAATTGGGTTTTGGAAATATAAATTACCATGGGTTTAAACCATGAGCTTTGATTATGGAGTTAAATTCCATTGATAAAATTATTTTGCCATAGATTCGAATCATAGGCTTTTCAAATATTGCCAAGCATAAGTATTCTTGGGCTTTAAATAGAACAGGATGTGTTTATTGGGTTCATAGGGCCAGTTTTGGGCTTAACTAAATAATGATAATAAAATTGGATAAAATATGAGTTTTTGGGATTTTTGTGATAGTTTATATCATGACTCAATTTAGATAATGAGATATGAAATATTTGTGATTAACATAATAATAGAGCAAAAAATATTTGGGAAAACCCAATAACTTATTAGTGGTATAAATAGGTGGTACTCAAATAAAATTAGGTGTAAAAAAAAAAAAAAAAAAAAAAAAAAGAGTACCCTAACACTCATTAATTCAACACTCTCACAAAATTACAAGCAACAAATGAAGCTCTATTCATTGGAGTACTATTATAGCAAGTCGTAGCAATCCCATGCACCCTCTTCAAAGCCATGGAAGTCCCACGCACCCTCTTCAAAGCCGTGGTAGTCCCACGCACTACACTATTGGAATCATAGCGGTCTTATGCGTCACACTACTGGGATCTTTGCAACGTCATCATCAAAGTTGCAGTGATGTTACACTTGGGGGCTTGGTCTCTCACTATCTATTTGAGAAGACTACATATAGATCTACATGAAGACCAGTCACTCCACCAATTTATAAATCAAAGCTACTACTCCAGCTATGGAACTTTCTACTACACCGAATCTTTATATGTCCGGCAACAGCTATTCTATTACTCCAGCAGTGCTATCAGATCTAGCAATATGATCATCACTTACGACTCTATCAATCCCATCATAATCATGTAGTCAATCCTACAAGTGGCCATGCAATCACTATGCCTCCTAAAGCAACTCTTCCAACAAGGACAGAATCTCAATGGAAAGCTCATATTATCTTGGCCATCTCTATCAAATTTCTTCAAGAATTAACTACAATCAGCAATATCAGTAAAATATTCATCTGCTATGATGTCAAAATACATTCTAGATTGCCCCAACCGTAAGCTCAGTATTCAGACTTTCAGCAGCAACAACTTCAAACTGCTGAATCAAGAGTGGTATCCTTTCCAACCGTAGCATATTTCTAAATGGACCAACCACAGTCACAACTACAAGAATGAAGTCAGCTCTAAATGCATCGACTTCAACAAACTCACTCCAGCAGCACTGCACCCAGTTGCAATCTTGATCAACTTCAACATTACCTTGCTGCCCTCACTCCAGCAACACCGCAACCAGCTGCAATTCTGACCAACTGCAACATCACCTTGTTGCCCTTAACCCAACAGGACCAAATATAGCTGCAACATTACTTTGCTGCCTTCAATCCAACAGTATCATCTCTAGCAGTCAACAATCTCAGACTAGCTCATCTAAAAAATTCTTCAAGTAAACCCTCTACTCGTGAATGCCCATGCAGTACAAGCCCATGCACTCCGGGGGCAAAATGTTGAGGACTCTTTTTTCGCCCCATGTGGCACTACTTCATTGGCAAACCATGCCACATCAACATATTATTTATTTTTTTAATAAAACTATTTAAATCCCAAAATAAGCTCATATTTCATTCAACAATATGGATTGGGCTCACATGGCCCATGAGATCCTTACCTCAAAAGGTGAATTCGTGGTCCACATTTTCTTTTCATCAATTGGGATTATAACCCATGATATCATCAACATCAACATATGGATCGGGCTCACACAATGAATCAAAGCTCACGGCCCATATTACCACTCCATTGCTTTTTTCCTAAAGTTTAATATGCATCATGTGACAAATACTCAATATCTCCAGCCATCTAACTGCTGAGAAAATAACTGTTCATTCAATCTCCAGCTGTTGCTATACAAATTTAGAAACTTCATTATATTATTCTACATAAATCTTATTACTACTTTCAGCTAAAATCCAACTCAAACACATGACCTAATTTGATTGGCTATCTTTAATCTCTAACTATATACAAAATATTCATGATATCTCTAATACCCAACTATTGTCTACCACAATCAGACCATATATTTCTCTACCAGCTGCCAGAGTAGAGCATTAAATACTCTTCTTACTCACCAAGATCAAGTCATAACACAATGAGGCCTTGACTAAATCTCTAAAACTTCATTAACTTTCAACCAATCCTTCTATTACTTGCTAAAAATGTGTTGTAATAGAACCTTGGACCAAAAACACAAACACCCAAAAAAGGAAACATTTTCAGCTGAACCCCAGCAATGTATTCAGCACTTGACACCTAGCTGGAAGTGATATCATCAGTCATTTAATGCTGAAATCCCAACAACCAACTGCTATACCAAAAATAGCAAGATACCCTTGAAAGAGATCTTACCATTTTTTAGCTAAATCTATGAAATGACCTTTCTAGCAGTCTGAAATCATCCAGCTAACCTCATCTACTTCTGCTCAAAGCAAACAGCTGTCTTATGACAGCTGTGACAGCTGTCTCATGATAGTTGTCACAGCTTTTCCTGACAACTGGGACAGCTTTTTCAAAACAGCTATGACAACTGACCCAACAGCTTGAGCATTATTAATTTTTCCACATTTGGATAAAACCGGCTAAAACCGGCTAAAACCAAAACCAACTAAAGTAATTATCTCTCTTGCTAAAATACTTTCCTTTTCTGCTGCTCTTTCCCTAGCAGCTCTTACCCAAAATAGCAGGAACACCTTAAAGCTAAACATACCATTTTTAGCCAAATCTCAAGATGGATTCTCTGAAGATTCATTACTGTTTGGGATAGATTTTGGCTGATATTATTTTGCTAAATACCCCCTTAAACTCAACTAAATAGGACTCTTCATCAACACCTCAAAGGGGACACTAATAGAGAAGAACTCTCTCATAAACATCTCTCCCCCTCTAATTATCTTCTTAAGCTCTTAATGAAGTACTTAGCTTTTGAGTTTTTTAGTTTTTAAATTAGGAACTAAACTCTTCAGCCCTTACCTCATAAATGCCCTTCATAAGCCTTCATACATCCTCCAGTAGAAAATCCCAGCAGTAAATCCCAACAACATTGCTAAATACACTACAACACTATTACCCATTTTATACTCATTCTCTCACTCTCCAGATTCAGAAAATACACCTATCTTACTGCTCCTATCTTCAAATACTTAAACACATCTTCATACTCTTCTCTTACAAAATCTTTCATCTTGGAAAGCAATCTCTACAACTTCTCCAGCGGTTATAATCTCATATTTTTACTATATTTAACCTTCATATCTCTCATACTTCCATATATCATACTTATTACAAATACTACATCCCACAAAACATCAATATCTTTTACCATCTTCGCACTTCTCAAGAGTATCAAACACTCATACTAAAAGCCCTTCTTATGGAAGGCATAAACTTCTAATGCTAAAACCCTTCTCCTAGAAAGCACCAAGATCTCATTTCAAAGCCCTTCTCATGGAAGGCACAAATCCATCTTACATAAAACCCTTCTCTTAGAAGGCACAAATACTCCATACAAAATCCCTTCTCATAGAAGGCAACACTATTCATAACTTCACAACAACTAAAAGAGCATAGTCAAGGGGAAAACACATTTAAGTGCATGATAAGAAGGACAAGCTTAACCAGCCCCTACACACAGTTGGACATACTCTCTCTCCCTCTAGTTACACCCATTTTCCCCCCTCAATCTTGAAGTTATCATGGCAAACTGCCTCTCTACCACTGGGATCACTCTGCTGGGATATTATCAGCTCACTGATGTTATACAGCTAGGGCTACAAACCATACAAAGATAAATGACTCTGCTTTCATATCTTTAAATATACATCATTGAATACATGATTACTTCACATTTAAATACATATTACTTTATTCCAACTACTATTACAACAATTATCAAGGCTTAAACTCATTTAAATGCATGATAAGAGGGGGCAAGCTTAACTAACCTCTACTACTAACATCTTGTTGGAATCCTATCAACTCACTAATGCTACATAGCTGGAGTTATAAACCATACAAAGATAAGTGACTTTGCTTCCATATCTTTAAATTTACATTATTACTTTACCTCTAAATAAATACTACTTTATTTCAACTGTTATTACAACTACTAATCAAAGTTATTATATCAAACGCATATTGTATATTTATTCAACCATTATTGTGATTCTTAGACTTTGACTTTAATGATTTTGTAGGCTTAAAAATACGCCAGTAACCATTGGACCACGTGGCCCAATGTTGAGTTCCAAATGCAACTCCCCAAACAGAACCCGGGCCTAGCAAGGTCATCTCTCCAACAGACCACACGTGGCTGGGCAACTGAAAAAGGCCCCTAAACATTTGGCGACTCCGCTAGGGATTAAATGAACAGTTATTTGTTCAGCATTCAAATGGATGGGGACATTGAGCATTTGTTACATGATGAATATCAAGTTTTAGGAGGCCTAGTAAGGTCATCCTTCCAACGGACCACACGTGGCTAGGCAACTGAAAAAGGCCCATAAACATTTGGCGACTCCGCTGGGGATTAAATGAACAGTTATTTGTTCAGCATTCAGATGGCTGAGGATATTGAGCATTTGTTACATGATGAATATCAAGTTTTAGAAAAAGAGTAATGGGGAATTTTATCATCTAAAGTGCTATGTGATAAGAGATGCTTACCATATGTTACCCGCTACACACGGACTCGTCAGAGTTTAGGAAGTTGGAGAAGACACACCAAACAACATGTCTCTTTTATCAACTTTAAACTGTTGGAGCTTTACTGAACATACCTCTTGTCCCTCCAAACCACGACTCCCAAAGTTTCCCCAAAGAGACTTATGAGCTTGGATCATAAGCCTAAGATCAGATGACGTACCTCGGGTTTTGTTGTCATTTTGTGTAAATATGGGCTCTTGTTGAAAAAGTCACTTGCCATGAGTGTAAGAGAGATAATATGGGTCGTGAGTTTTGATTTATTGCTTAAGCCCAATCCATTTGTTGATGTTGATGATGACGTGGGGTTATGATCCCAATTAATGAAGAGGAAATGTAGACCATGAATCTGCCTCTTGAAGTAAGGATTTTGCAGTCCATGTAAGCCCAATCCATGTAGTTGAATGAAATATGAGCTTATTTTGGGTTTTAAAGAGATTTGCCCAAAAAACAATAATATGTTGATGTAGCATGGGTTGCCAATGAAGTAATGCCACACGGGCCGAAAAAAGAGTCCTCAACATTTAGCCGCCCGAGTGCATGGGCTTTTACTGTAAGGGCATGCACGAGTAATGGGTTTGCTTGAAGACCTTTTTAGATGAGGCAGTCCAAGATTGTTGACTGTTGGGGATGATACTGCTAGATTGAAGGCAACAAGGCAATGTTGCAATTAGTCAGGATTGCAACTGGTTGCGGTGCTGTTGGAGTTAGGGCAGCAAGGTAATGTTGAAGTTGATCAGGATTGCAGCTGGGTGCGATGAATTTAGAGCTGACTTCATTCTTGTAGTTGTGACCGTGGTTGGTCTATTTAGAAATAATATGAGCGCAACTTTCAGTGCTACTGTTGGAGAGGATATCACTCCTCCTTCAGCGGTTTGAAGTTGTTGCTGCTGAAAGTCTGAATACTGAGCTTACGGCTTAGGTAGTCTAGAATGTATTTTGTCATCATAGCAGATGAATATTTTACTGATATTGCTGATTATAGTTAATTCTTGGAGAAATTTGATAGAGATGGCCAAGATAATATGAGTTTTCCATTAAGATTTCATCCTTATTGGAAGAGTTGGTTTAGGAGGCATAGAGATTGCATGGCCATTTGTAGGATTGGCTACATGATTATGATTGTATTGATAGAGTCATAAATGATGATCATATTGCTGGATCTGATAGTACTGCTAGAGTAAGAAAATAGGTGTTGCTGGACATATAGAGATTTAGTGTAGTAGAAAGTTCCATAGCTGGAGCAGTAGCTTTGATTTAATTGGTAGAGTGACTAGTCTTCATGTAGATCTATGTGTACTCCTCTCAAATAGATAGTGAGAGACCAAGCCCCCAAGTGTAAGATGATGTTTGCAAAGATCCCAGTGGTGTGATGCATAAGACTACTATGATTCGAATAGTGTAGTAAGTGAGACTACCACGGCTTTAAAGAGGGTGCATGGGATTGCCACGACTTGATATAATAGTACTTCAATGGATAAAGCTTCATTTGTTGCTTGTAATTTTGTGAGAGTGCCGAATTGATGAGTAATGTATTCTTGAAAAAAGTTGGCCGCTGCTAGACCAATAGACATGTATAGTGGAAATGCCTCCATTGATATTGTTGTGATAGATATCCAATTGCAGCCCCCAGAGGTGGAACCTTTGGATTGATAAGACCAAGCCCCCAAGTGTAGAGAGGCCTTGGATATGCATATATTAGCAAGTGAGGAGTACCTTGACAAATTTAGTAGTGAAATTGGCACTTTGTTGTTTGAAATAGTGTAGGTACTTATGGTAATGATCTTGTATGATGATTGCTTGGTTGAGCATGTTAGATTAGTAAGTCTACCTACTGGGGGCAGCTATATAGACTGATGGATCTGCTGGAGTTCTGAATATAAGCAGCTGGAGTTTGTTATGTCTGCCCAAGCAAGCTACTAGGTGTGTGTCAATTTACTGCTGGGGTGATCTTTTCTTGATTTGAATGAGTTTTTTGGATAACTTTGTGATTTGCTGAATGTAATGATTGTTGAGTAGATGATAATGATTGAAAATATTTGATCTTTGTGTCATTGTTTATGAAGGAAATAGCATTGGCAGCTTCCAGGAAAGTATGGCTGGCATGAGTTCTAGCGGTAAGATAGGAAATACTAGATTAATGGCGATGGTCTGGATCTAGCAATAGAATAGTGTGGTGGTAGCCTTCCCCTTGTGTTTAGGAAGTAAGTTCAGCTGAACCTCTTGTTGCTCTTAATTAAGAATCAAGGGTGTCACTAGACAATGTTGGTAGATGATTCTTTATTGGACTTAGATAGTTTGGAGACTACTTCATCTTTTCCAGCAGTAGGTGGATTCTTGTCAAGTTGTTGGCCATTGGTTTCTTGCATTTGTCACCATTCGCTAGGTTATGATCAAAAGTAACAAGGACTGTGGAGTACTCATCTTGCTTTCCAGTGATGCAAGGCTTTTACTGATGCAGTAACTTTTCAAACCTTTGCAGCAATTGGGGAGGTTGTGTGATGCAAAGATACAGTAGTGGGTAGTTTGGAATAGTGCCATGAGATTGCTAGGTGGATTCAATTAAGACTTGGATATGATTTTTGCTCATGGACAGCAGCAAGAGTGATCCTTAATTCTTCATGAGAACATTTTTCAGCAAAGATTCCCATGTAGCAATGGAAATAGGTTGAATAGTAATGTAGCAAAATATTGGCATGATTTGAGATGGATTAAGAAAGTTCTCTTGCAAAGTTCTCCACTTCTTGAATGTAGGCCTCAAATGATAACCTATATGTTAGTGAAATAGAGATAATTTCCATGAGATTTTAGTGAAATTGAGATAATAGCCATGAGATTTACCATGGGCTTTGATAAGTAATTGCCATGGGCTTGAACCATGGGCTTTTAATATGGGATTGAATTCCATTGATAAAATAGTTTTGCCATGGACTTGAATAATGGGCTTTTGAAATATATTGTTGCCAAAGTATTAACTTTGGACTTTGAGCATAATATAATATTAGTTACCAAAAAATATTTGGACTTTTATGAAATAATTATTTGTCAAAAAAGTAGTAGTTTTGGGTTGTTGATAAGATGTTGCCAAAATAGTATTGGACTTTTGTAAAATATTGTCAATGATAGTATTTGGGCTTTTGATAAAATATTGCCAATTATAGTATTTGGGCTTTTGAGTATTTGTAAAATTTTGCCAAACTAGTGTTTGAGCTTTTGATAAAATATTGCCAAGGATAGTACTTGGGATTTTAGTATTTGTAAAATTTTGCCAAACTAGTATTTAGGCTTTTAGAAATAGTTGCAAAAATAGTATTTGGACTTTTAGAAATAGTTGCCAATATAGATTTGGGCTTTGTAAAGTAGTGCCAACATAGTACTTGGGTTTTATAAAATAGGTGTCAAATTAGTATTTGGGCTTTGTAAAATAGGTGCCAAAATAGTATTTGGGCTTTGTAGGATTTTGTAAAAATATTGCCGTGTAGCAACGGACTTGGTTAGAATGCCGTATAGCAACGGGCTTTAAAAGTGCCGTATCTTAACTGGTTTTTAAAGTGCCGTATCGTAATAAGTTTTAGAGGTGCCATATCGTAATGGGCTTTAGAGGTGTTGAATCATAACGGGCTTTTAGAGTGCCGTGTTGTAACGGGCTTTAGAGGTATCGTATCGTAATGGGCTTTAGAGGTGCCTTATCGTAACAGGCTTTTAAAGTGTCATGTCGTAACGGGCTTTAGAGGTGCCATATCGTAACAGGCTTTAGAGGTACCGTATCGTAACGAGCTTTTAGAGTGCCATATCATAACGGGTTTTAGAGATGCCGTATGGTAACGGACTTTAGAAGTGCCGTGTAGCAACCAGCTTTAGAAGGTTTTGTTAGGATTTTTGGGTTTTGCCCACAAGGTAAATGAGTTTGGGCTTTTTATAGAGATGGTATAATTTTGTGACTCAATATGGTAGTGGTATGGTGAGTATTTGTGTGGGTTATTTGAGTATTTTGTATTTGGTGAGTGGGTAAATAGGGATTTAAGATATAATAATTCATCCAGTTGAAGAAGCGTTTTTTGCTGGGAGCTTTTTTGATTGAACTGGTGGGGAAGAAAATAGATTGTTTCGCAAAATGAGGGCTTTCTTCTTGATGAGGCCTGCTACTGCATAAGTGATGGATAACAATGAATATGTCTAGCAGCATGAGGGTTTGCTGCATGAGGGTTTGCTACTGATCAAGCCCGTTGTTGTTGGACTGCTAGATAATAATAGATCTACCCAGCTGTATGAGGGTTTGCTGATAAAGCCCTATGATGTTGAATTGCTGGGTAATAGTGCAGCCAAAGAAGGGTAATCTGTTGTTGAGGCCCTTTACTGCTGGAGAGATGAACATGTCCAGCAATAAAAAGGCTTGCTGTCGATAAGACCCTTTCTTATTGGACTGCTGGATAATAATAGAACTGCCCAACTGTATGAGGGTTTGCTGATAAAGCCCTCTGATGTTGAATAGCTTAGTAATAGTGCAATCAGAGAAGGGTAATCTATTGCTGAGGTCCTTTGCTGCAGGAGAGATGAACATGTCCAGCAGTAAAAAGGGTTGCTGTTGATTAGACCCTCTCTTGCTTGAAATATTGGTACACATTTCCAGCAAAATGAGAGTTTTTTTTTTTTAAGAGAATGGTATGGAGATAGGAGCAGTAAGATAGGCGTATTTTATGAATATGGAGAGTAAGAGAATGAGTATAAGAGAGGTAATAGTGTTGTAGTGTATTTAGCAATGTTGTTGGGATTTTCTGCTGGAGGATGTATGAAGGTTTATGAAGGGCATTTATGGGTTAAGGGCTGGAGAGTTTAGTTTCTAATTTGAGAACTAAAAACCTCAAAAGTTCAGAATTTCATTAAGAGCTTAAGAAGATTATTAAAGGAAGAGAGAATAGAGAAGTTTTATGAGAGATTTGTTCTTCTCCATTGGTGTCCCCTCCCCCCCCCCCCCCCCCTTCTCCCCTTTAAGGTGTTCTTGGGGGTTTCTATTTAGCTGAGTTTAAAAGGGTAAAAAGCAAATAATATCAGCCAAAATTTGTCCCAAACAGCAATGAATCTTCAGAGAATCCATCTTAAGATTTGGTCAAAAATGGTATGTTTAGTTTTAAGGTATTCTTGCTGTTTCGGGTAAGAGCTGATGGGGAAAGAGAAGCAAAAAAGAAAAGTATTTTGACAAGAAAAAGATAGTTACTTTAGTTAGTTTTGGTTTTAGCCAAATGTGAAAAAATCAGTAATGCTCAGGCTGTTGGGTCAACTGTCACAGCTGTTCTGAAAAAACTGTCCCAGCCGTCAAGAAAAGCTGTGACAGCCAGGGATGAAACCAAGATTCATACTTAGAGGGGCCAAAGCTTAAAACAAACAAAAAAAATTATGAAAATAAAAACTAACATTTATTTCATATTCAACAAAATACTACATACAAAATAAGTATTTTTTAAACATTTCATATTATAAAACACATCAATAAAGTATAACATACAAAATAAGTGTTTCTTATTTTGTGTACGATTTTTATTTAGTCCATATTTATATTTATATTTTGTTTTTGTAGTTAAAGGAGCATGAATTTTATTTATTTATTTATTTTCTTGTAGGTCAATATCTAAATATTTTAAAGGAGGAAAGACATATATATATATATATATATATATATTTAAGAGCAAATCTTAATTTTTTTATACTATTTTTTTTTTTAATGTGTGTGTGTGTGTGTGTGTGTGTGTGTGTGTGTGTGTGTGTGAGGGGGGGGGGGGGGAGGGGCAGTGGCCCCCCTCTGCCCCAGTGTAGGTCTGTCCCTAGTGACAGCTATCATGAGACAGTTGTCACAGCTATCATAAGACAATTGTTTGCTTTGGGCAGAAACAGATGAGGTCAGATGAGTGATTTTAGACTGCCAGAGAGGACATTCAGCATTTATTTCATAGATTTGGATGAAAATTGTAAGATCTCTTTCAATGGTATCTTGCTATTTTGGGTATAGCAGCTGGTTACTAGGATTTCAGCATTAAATGGCTGATGATATCACTTCCAACCAAGTGTCAAGTGCTGAACACACTGCTAAGGTTCTGCTAAAAATGCTTCCTTTTTCAGGTGTTTGTGTTTTTGGTGCAAGGTTTCATTACAAAATATTTTTAGCAAGTAAATAGAAGGGTTGATTGAAAGTTAATGAAGTTTTAGAGATTTAGTCAATGTCTCATTGTGTTGTGACATAATCTTGGTGAGCAAGAAGAGTATTTAATGCTCTGCTCTGGCAGCTGGCAGAGAAATATATGGTTTGATTATGGCAAATAGCAGCTGAGTATTAGAGATATTATGAATATTTTATATATAGTTGGAGATTAAAGATAGCCAATCAGATTAGGCCATGTGTTTGAGTTGAATTTTAGCTGAAAGTAGTAATGTAGCTTATGTAGAATAATATAATGAAATTTCTAAATTTGTATAAGAACAGTTGGGGATTGAATGAATAGTTATTTTCTCAGCAGTTAGATAGTTGGAAATATTGAATATTTGTCACACGATGAATATTAAATTTTAGGAAAAGAGCAATGAGAAATTTTATCATCTAAAGTGCTATGTGATAAGAGATGCTTACCATATGTTACCCGCTACACATGGACTCGTCAGAGTTCAGGGAGTTGGAGAAGAAACACCAAGCAGCATGCATTTTTTATCAACTTTAAACCACTAGAACTTTACTGAACATATCTCTTAGCCCTCCAAACCATGACTCCCAAAGTTTCCCTAAAGAAACTTATGAGCTTGGATCATAAGCCGAAGAGGAGATGACGTACCTCAGGTTTTATTGTCATTTTGTGTAAATATGGACTCTTGTTGAAGAAGCCGCTTGCCATGAGTGTAAGAGAGGTAATATGGGCCGTGAGCTTTGATTCATTTCTTAAGCCTGATCCATATGTTGATATTGATGATGTTGTGAGATTATGATCCCAATTGATGAAAATGAAATATAGATCATGAATCCGCCTCTTGAGGTAAGAATCTCATGGGCCATGTGAGCTCAATCTATATAATTGAAAGAGATAAAAGCTTATTTTGGGTTTTAAAGAAATTTACCAAAAAATCAATAATATGTTAATGTGGCATGAGTTGCCAATGAAGTAATGCCATGTGAGCCAAAAAAAGAGTCCTCAACAACAGTACCGCAGCAGAATTCTGTGGCAGAATGTAGCAACATTGAAATAGAACAGTATCCTGAGCAAAATGCTATGGTAGAATAGCAAAATGCTGTGGTAGAATACCGCAATACCATAGTAGAGTTCAGTGGCATTACATCAAAATGCTATGGCAAAATATCACTACAACACCATCGAGTTCTACAACAAAAATATCCTGAGAACTCTATAATAGAAGGCCCTTACAATAGTTGTAATATTTCCTATACACAAAGACTAATAAGGTCAAGACACTTGGGGTATTCATTAACTTTTCCCTTATTATTTTCTACATTGATAAACTAATCTAGTAATTCTTTCACCAAAAAAAAAAAAAAGTTTAGAACTGATATACAATTGCAATAGAATGAAATAATTAGGTAGTAAATTTTGTGAGGAAATAGTGCAAACCCTAATTTTTAGCCCAATTTCAAATCCTATTAACACTTAAGAATCATTAAACATTAATAATATAAGCAATTTGGTTGAAATTTCCTATTCTCAATATTTTATCAAGAAAAAAAAAGGTTATATGAGACTTCAATTCTCATATTATGATTTTGACTTGTCAAACATGGATGAAGTTTTGCAAACAATTCATATAATAAAAAGGAAATTATGAATAATTTAGCTATAAAAATAATAATTGATGAATTTTATTATGTGAAGTATTATTGTTGAGCATGCCTTTAATGTAAGATACTACATTTGTTTTGTTTTGTTTTTTCTACATATTTGTATAATTTATAGCCAATTATATAGTTTTTGTATACTCATCAGAGTTTAAGAAGATTGTAAGTTTCTCTTTTAAAAAAGATATTATGTTTGGGTGTGCAATATATGCATATTAAAAATTATATGTATATATATATATATATATATATAACTTAATTTAAGATAAGAAAATTAACATTTATATTTTCATATACACACATATATTATGTGGATTTTTTAGGTGGTGTATACTTAGAAATACTACAAGTTTTACTGCATAATATTTACGTTTTCACAAAAAAAAAAAAAAAAAAAAAAAAAAAAAAAAACTACATAACATTTGCAAATTAATGTCCCCAATCACAAAAAATATTGTCACATAGTTTGTAGAAGTTACATGGTATCTTTAACATTTTTCAAGTTTTATATGACAAAAGATACTCGTTTAAAAATAGAGTACTATAGAAAGTCTGAAAATAAATGAATTCACAAAATAATTATTATAAACATGTTCAATATTCAACCTGAAAAATCATAGTTTTGGAAGAAAATAATAATCCATCATAAAGTACCAAACAACATTAATTCTAACACAATTAACCGAACAAAACCTCAGCAGAAAACCACAACCCAGCAGCTTAACTCGGGCTCTATTAGATTATTACACATATACTCTAATCTTAGAGTGCATAACAAATACGACAATAGTCTTGATCTCAAAACGTCAAATTTTTGAAGACGATGCTTGTTAAATCTAATTTTTGCCACAAGACCTTGAATGGCTTGGCTCATTCTCTTGCCCGTTGGGCCTCTTTTTATTTAACTTAGGGACCTCAACTTGTCTCATCCATGCACTCCTTGTGCCTTTTGTAAGAATATTGAGGGGTAGGTTTCTCATTGCCTTTGCCCAAGTTTGAACCTTCATGAATTTTTCAAATTGTTCGAGCAAGCAAGTTGCAACAGAAGGTGTTATTCCTACTCTCTCATAACAAATGTCTAACCAATTATCAACTTCATAAATCATTGGGTCGTATTTCTCTTTATGAAAGCACTTGATAAAACCGGATTCAATACAAAGAATGAATCAAAAGCTTGGATTTTTTTTTTTTTTTTGACAATATTTAATTTTTCTTTTAAGGCAACTAATTAATGGGTTATTCCCATTGAATTTATCAAGTTGAGAGGGATGAGAATGGTGGATGGGAAGTGTGGAGAAAGGCATGAAAAAAGTCATTAGCTTGCATTTTAGAGAGAATAATAATAAACTTCATCGTCACAAAGTAAGTTTTCTCATACAGTTCTTTGCTACTAGCTTGCTTCCCCCGCTATAAATCTTCTTTTTGGATGTTAAATACAAAACAACAATTTATAGGACTAAATTAATCCCTTTACACTTCAATCGAGCGTTTAGATATCTTTGGAATAAATAAGAGAGAGAGGGGAGTTGATTCAATCTAAAAAAAAAAATTCCTTATAGTAAACCAGAAAATATTATAATTTCAAATCCTAGAATTCTATCATGGTTATGCAGCAACTCTATCTTTCATGGTTCAAAACTAACTAAGCAACAAAGTAATTGAGAGAACCAACAAGAAGATGCATGATCAAAATCCCAAGTCACCCAGTGAATAGGAATTCAAAAATACCGCAATCTAATACTTAAACCTCCACCACTCAAATGAAGAAGAAAATTTAGATCTATCTGCTCCTTCCAGAAACCAACACCAAGAAATGCATTGCAAGCTAAAAATAAATAAATAAATAAATAAATAAAAACACACACACACACACACAAGCAAAAACAATATCCTTCAATTTTAAGGATTCGAATAATGAATCAAAAGAGAATAGAGGTTGCAATCCAGAACGACTAGATTGATGATTTCAAGTCCTAATAAGTTGCGATAAGTGCAAGCAAAAAGCAGATAACGAGGGAAAGAAAAGTTTGCATATTTGGGCTCAAGAGAATGATGCAAAATTCAAAGACATAAGTTAAAAGCATTTAATTCACAGAAAGCCCAACTAATGCCAGTTATAGCTTATAGGACAAACCAATAACCTGAATAATTCTCCCTTGGCAACAACAGTATCAGCATCAATCTACCTGCCCCACACAAATAAGAGATATAATCGCATTCAAATAAGCGAGGAGCTCGCAAACACTAAACAAAGAGTTGTGGGAACCACGAATGTACTCGTCACAAAACCACAAAACAAACATCACCAGCTTATGAAGAAGTCTAGCCTGGACATGGATGGCATCTGCTCAATCCCATTCAATGACTACTAAATAAATAAACAGCATGCTAATCTTACAAATTATGATGCAAATCCAAAGACAAGTTAAAATCTTTTAATTCCTAAAAAGCCCAACAGGCCAAAACATTAACTGATATCTTTCTACCCAGCAACCATAGCTGGGTCACAATTGCCTTCAGTCTACCTGTCCCATACCAATAAAAGGCATTACTGCATTTGAACGAGACAGAATAACCAAAAATTAAACAAGATTGCGTACAAAGGGAAAAGAATTCAATGAAAGTTCAAACCATCACCGAATGATACTAGGATTCTAGGAGAGAATGATAAAAGTGGGAAGAAAAGAAATCTTATTGCCAAATCAAACTCCGCCACTTACTCAACCAAGCACACAAAAAAATTTGCTTCTTGTGCACATGTTAGTGTTGAAATTTTAACACACTCCAAATTGCAGAAGTTGCCAAAAAATACAAATAGAAGAACTCCTCTCTACAAGATAAATACTTTCCTTTCCTGACATTTATAGAAATAATGTATAAAAAATGCAACTCATAACATATGAGACTGCACAATGATGAACTCCAAAAAGCATAGTGCAAAAAGACCAAATTGATGATCTTAAGCTCTAAGGATATGATAAATGCAAGTACATGGCAATCAAAAGAGGAACCAGAAACAGTCTACCAGCCCACTAACTTTCTATGACTAGGAAATCAAATCTACAACAGTCTTAAGGGGCACTGCTCCAAGCACCCCGGGTAAGAACTTGCAAAACCTGCTCCAAGCACACTGCTTGAAACACCTACAAAAGTAGCTGATGCAGATCCAAAGAACAAATCCAAACAGATGAGATATAACACTTAATACTATTTTAAGCCCAAAAGAGCAACAGGATGTCAAAAAATTTATACAAGGTAGAGTAAGGTGTTTAATATGGACAAGCTCCCAATAAAACTTCTGAGTTGTATCTGTACAAAATAAAAGATGATTATTTTGTTTAATGAAAGAAAAAACACAACAAAATAAAATCAAAAACTTTATAGAACATCGCACATAATGGTGCCACAGAAAGCATAACGACATATGAGGTTAAAGACAATAGAAAGAACACTAACAAAAGATACTGTACTACATGAATGGGCAAGGAAAAAAATCTCTTGCTAAGTACCAAAACTAACCAAAGCACCATTGTGCAAGACCTGATCCCACTTCACCAAAACCATCTTTCAAAAGACTAACCAGAAAATTGTACCTTTAGTAGACCTGGAGATCAATGAAAGATAAGTGCTATTTTCGAAAAAAAACAATTTTTTTTTTTTTTTGATAAGGTACTTTCATAAAAACATATTGCAAGAATCATAAATAACCAATGAAGTACATGACACCAAGAATCAGAACATAACTACTATCACATCATGCTTAGCCAAAGAAACAAGCATCAAATTAAGAATTTTAAAAAAATTAACAAAAACCAGGATGTTCATTCCGGAGCCAAAATTTCAGGAGTAGCCATTTTTCTTGACTACAAACTTAAGAATTTTAAAAAAATTAACAAAAACCAGGATGTTCATTCCGGGGCCAAAATTTCAGGAGTAGCCATTTTTCTTGACTACAAACAGTTTTGAAATGTAGACAAATACTTCTTAATTTTTCAAACCAAATGTCCATGATCCACTCATTTGCAAAGAGAATGATGAAAGCAGGAGGAAAAGAGAACTTATCAACCTAATCAAACTAGGCTGCTTATGATGCAATTCATTTCTAAACCAAGTTGTTTACTAGTGCTTATGTTGTATGATAAGTAATTCCTTTCACTTGTAACACAACATTAGTTAATTGATAGATTGTAAGTGATAAGTGCAATAGCCTATCAGTTAGTTATAGGTGTTTGTTAGGCTTTGGCCAATCACATGGCAGCCACATGGAAGGTTCTTGTAACTAACTTTCTAGCCAATCAGCAGCTTGCTTATGTATCTATAAATAAGCAAGGCTACCCTCATTGTAACTAGTTGAATTTGAATCCAACCTATGAGGTATTATTCTAAGATTGTCTCTTGAAGAGCTAATTCATTCTTTCTTTTCTCTAAGCAACTTAGTTTTATATAGTAGCTTTCCTTTTCACCAATTTTTCTCCATCAGCTTAAACTACCAAGTACAGAAGAAAAAAAAAAAAAAAAAAACACCCAGTTCTATAGACATATAAGCGATAGTATTTTAACATGCACAAAGAATCATAGGAGTTTTGAAACAACAAACGAAAAAACTACTGTATTTCAAAGAATACAACAAATATAGAGATAAATCCTTCTAACACAGAAAGCCTCTGTTGTCAGATATTGGGGGACAAGGAAATCAATTAGCAACAATCCAAGTTAACAAATTACAATGAATACCAGTGTAACTCCCAGAAAGCCCACTAATGCCAGGAAAAGAGAAAGCAAAAGCATTCCCTCATAAACCATATTCAAGTCAAACTATGATTATAATTGTGGACTATAGAAATAATAAGCATTGTCAGTTTAAGCTATGAATTTGTTAAGATTCAGAATAAGGGATTGATTTTAGTAGATCACTTCGAGGGGATCTGGTCCTCCAAGAATAGAGCATAGAAGAAATGTAAAGAATTTAGAGAAAAGAAAAGAGAGGGAGATAACCAATTCTGGACATATTATTCAATGAATCCCTCAGTAGCTAATTATACACATTTTATACATCCAATCCATAACTAACTAACCAACTATTCCGACTGGCATTAACTAACTAACTACCTCCAGGTAAGCAGTGCACTTCCCTACACACAGTCCAGCAGCCACACATGCACACTTCATCATCAGTACACGCACCCCCCTCTGCATCAGTACATGCATACCCCCCTGCACTAGCACACACATACACTTGCACCCAAATACACATACACAATAGAGATGCCTAACAGAATTCATTATTTAGGTTACCAACACATAGTGACCAAAAACAAAATAAGACAGCAAGACAGAAGAAGAAGAATTGCAAAAGAAATTTCAAACCCTCACTTCGCAAGACTCGGAATTATAATCCTCGTCGTAAATGAAACCTAGGAAATTCATTCACAAACCCACGTATTAGACAGAACTAAAACAACAAAAATGTATCCTTAAAATTCTTATGATTGAAGGAGAGAAAAACAAAATGGAAGAAAAAGAGAGTTTATCGCCAAACCCAGCTGCTTAAGCTGTGAAGGACCCAAAAAACAGTTCTTGCTTCTTGCATATAGACAATGTGACAATCCAAACAAGAAATAGAGCTGCTAACACAATATAACCAGGTTGTACTAGAAGCAACAAAACATCAATAGAAACAAGACAAGAAGACAAATGTACAAGTGCTACATGAAAGCTGACCTACATGAGAAAACTGAAAACAGAATTCCAGCTACATAGTTTAGGATAACTTTAAATTATAAGATTTTATATTAGAGGAAAAATTAAAAATACTATATAGAACAAGACTACTCAAAAGCACGTTTCATTGAGAAGCAACAGAACAAAACCAACCTAGCTAAAGTACCGCAAATGCATCACCACATAAATGATACAAAAATATGAAAACTGACAACGCAGACAAGCAAGGGTTTTTTTTTTTTTTTTTTTTTTTGGCATTTTAGCACCAATTTTCTAATAATTTTGTTAGTTGTCAAGTTTTTGAAACTACTTTGTAAACTAGCATTTCGAGTCTCTAAGACTTGAATTCGGTGACAAAACTTGAGTTCCAGTCCTAGCACACAACTGACATGGAACAATTTATCCACATGGAACATGAGTCTCTCAAACTCGAGCTCTATAGAACGAACAAGGAAATCTGAAGAAGAAGAATAAGATTCGAAGCAAAAGAACAAGATCTGAAGAAGAAGAAGATGATTGGAGAATGGAAGAAGAATTAGGATCTGGGAAGAAGAAGGAGAAGGATCTAGAGAACGGCAAGAACTCAAGTCTCAGAGACTCGAGTTCCACATGGATTTTTCTTCTACATCAGATTTCCAGCACTTGCAACTCAAGTATTAGAGACTTAAGTTCCATCGTTGATCTCGAGTTTCAGAGCCTCAAAATGCTAGTTTGCTAAATAGTTTTGCAAACTTGACAACTAACTAAAATGTTCTAAAAATAATGTTAAATGCCAAAAAAAACCCAACAAGCAAGACATTCAATCTCCAATAATAAAAAGTAGATTAAAACAATTAGCGCCATTATTAATATATTTTAAAAATATATATTACAAAGAAAGAAAAGAAAATAGATAACAAAAAACCAAAAACCTTTGAAGGGTCAAGAAAAGAAAGTAGTTAAGGGAGTATTAGGATCAAAAGCAAAAACTAGAACACAGCAGCAATAGAAGCATGTTCTCAACCCAAAGTCAGTCCAACAAATTGTTTTTCTAACTCGTACATATCTTACTCCAATACTTAAAACTTCGAAATACAGAAAAAATAAATAAATAAATAAATAAAAAAGAAGAAGCATATTACCTGATGCCCACCATCAAACTTTGCCACCCAAGTTGATATACAGCATGAAATTTTTTTAAACACAAGAATTTGGGCAACAGAGCCATAAGCCCCCAAATATCACCCCCACACAGTCCAACTATCAAACCACATCCATAGAAGTTATAACTTTGAAACTTATACAGAACACACAAAGAAGCATAAACCTGTACTCTTCCAGAATTTAAAGGGCAGTCAGGTTTAAAGAATGCAAATGTTTAACCTATATGATTGCCCAATAATGAATCACAATTTATTATTTATTTTTCACAATATAGACCAAAGCTCCAACAGGCATAATACATTCAACAAAGATGATCTTAAATTCTAAAGTTGTCATATCTTACTCCAATACTTAAAACTTCGAAATACAGAAAAAATAAATAAATAAATAAATAAAAAAGAAGAAGCATATTACCTGATGCCCACCATCAAACTTTGCCACCCAAGTTGATATACAGCATGAAATTTTTTTAAACACAAGAATTTGGGCAACAGAGCCATAAGCCCCCAAATATCACCCCCACACAGTCCAACTATCAAACCACATCCATAGAAGTTATAACTTTGAAACTTATACAGAACACACAAAGAAGCATAAACCTGTACTCTTCCAGAATTTAAAGGGCAGTCAGGTTTAAAGAATGCAAATGTTTAACCTATATGATTGCCCAATAATGAATCACAATTTATTATTTATTTTTCACAATATAGACCAAAGCTCCAACAGGCATAATACATTCAACAAAGATGATCTTAAATTCTAAAGTTGTCATATCTTACTCCAATACTTAAAACTTCGAAATACAGAAAAAATAAATAAATAAATAAATAAAAAAGAAGAAGCATATTACCTGATGCCCACCATCAAACTTTGCCACCCAAGTTGATATACAGCATGAAATTTTTTTAAACACAAGAATTTGGGCAACAGAGCCATAAGCCCCCAAATATCACCCCCACACAGTCCAACTATCAAACCACATCCATAGAAGTTATAACTTTGAAACTTATACAGAACACACAAAGAAGCATAAACCTGTACTCTTCCAGAATTTAAAGGGCAGTCAGGTTTAAAGAATGCAAATGTTTAACCTATATGATTGCCCAATAATGAATCACAATTTATTATTTATTTTTCACAATATAGACCAAAGCTCCAACAGGCATAATACATTCAACAAAGATGATCTTAAATTCTAAAGTTGTCATATGAGTGCAAGTTGATGGCAATAGAAAAACGAACCAGGACAATCATGCTGAGCAGTGCCAGAATTTATTAAAGCCAAACAAATGCAATCTAAAATACACAGAATGCAAGCAGCAATTTGTGCTCCATAAAAACCATAATAACCAGCCAGATAACAGTAAGGGAAGAGAAAATATACATATTTGTGCTCCAAATACAGAGGATCAAATTGATCTAGAAAAAAAAGACATTGATCCAACGTACACTCCTTAAAAAATCTGCAAAGAAACAAAGTCCACAAAATAAATTGAACAAGGGACAAGATCATGTTCAAGGGTGAAATCAAAAGAGATCTACACACTCTTGTTGCAAAAGTAAATCAAAATTTTTCCTACTGTGGACACATCATGATCAAAGTCTTTGAACTAGCAATAAATAGCAGGACATAATGAAACTCTAGTGTTTAGCACAAACTAAAGGAACATTCAAGCAGAAACATTAATCTTCACAGGTTGGGGAGAGAATGATGAGATAAATTGATAAAAAAAGATTATTGCCTTAGGTCCTCATATAAAAATTCAAGACTTCTATGCACTTTGCGGTAAACAAAATCACCATTTCCCCTACTGTACAAACATCAAGATTGTAAATCACAATTTCCCCATCTGTAGACACATCAAGATTCAATCATTTTGACTACCAACAAATAGCATGATATAATAATCCTCCAGTTGCAGGCTGACAAAAATACATCAATGATGAAAAAGAAAACAAATAACAAGACTTCAATTAACAAAATGAAAATGCAGGTCGAAGAACTTAAAAAACACACAAGCAGAAACATTATCATTCAGCTACTATGAAGAGAATAGTGAAATCAGTTGATAAAGAGAGTTTATTGCCTTAGATCCTCATCAAACTCCATCCAAAATAGACATGCCACAGCTACACATGTTAAACAGATTAATTTAGGGGTGACAAAAATCATAAAAACCCTCCCATCCAAAAGCATGATCCAACAATACAAAAGAAAGCTACATAACTTAGACACCCAACCAACTAACCCATAAAGTAGGTAAAAGGAAGCATAGAGCTAAACTTCTCTTGTATTTAGAAAACAGTTATTTTTGAG
Organism: Quercus gilva; assembly: GCA_023621385.1. Lineage (NCBI taxonomy): Eukaryota > Viridiplantae > Streptophyta > Magnoliopsida > Fagales > Fagaceae > Quercus > Quercus gilva. Next base: position 41,225,211 of record CM042481.1, read on the forward strand.
GCATGTAGATCTTATCTTATATTGGCTTCCAATGACACTATGATGCAAATTCAAAGCCCAACTTATGTAAATCACCACAAGAACTACCCACAGTAATAAAAGGCATTACCACATACAAATTAGATATAAGCTTGCCAAAATAAAATGACTAAAGTCAAACAAGAAAGCAGGACAAATGGACAAGAATTTCAATGGAACTTTCAAACCCTCGTTGAGTGAGACTAAAATTTATAACCCTCAAAGAAACCAAATCCTAAAAAAAGCATACATTGCCCAATATTATAAAACAATAGGGGAAAATAACCTTATAATTCATAGATTGAATGAGAGAATAAAGAAAACAAGAGGGAAAGAAAAGATTGTTTATCGCCAAAATAAACTCCATCACCTACAATTGCAAAATTTGCATAACGAATAGAACTCTACCATACAAGGTAAATCTTATATTTTTCTGGCATTCAAACAACCATTTTTAAAGCTGGCTGCTCTTATCTGACTGCCCAATGACAAAATTGACAATCTTAGGTTCTTAAAAGTTGAAATTAGTGCATGTCGACAGCAGTTAGAAAAAGGAACAGGGACAAAAATGCCAAGTCATGCTGAGATTAGTTAAAACCAAACAAATGGAGCCTAAAATACACATAATGCAAGCACCATTTTTTTTTTTTTTCCTTTTTACAATGATAATTTAACTTTTAAAACTAATAATTACCTGCCAGCCAACAATATGGAATTGTGCTCCTATAGACAAGGACCAAATCGATAGAGGAAAGCCAACTTCACCAAAACAAATGCCTTAAAAGAGCTATCGAGGACCAAAACCTACAAATAAATTGAAAAATGAATAGTATAGCATAACAGTTAGTGGGAGCACTATATTAAAGGACTCATAAGCAAAATGAAAAATCAAGATAGTGTAAGTTTTCTTATTGTTGTAGTCTACACAGTTTAAGTTCGTGAAAGATTTAAAACTTCTACACAAACTCGCCAGCTCAAGTACAAGAAAGTCCAAATCAATTTCCAATCCTGCAGGCAGATCAAGATAAAAATAATCAAACATTGTCCACATAAAACAACAAAATAGCCATCACCAGCTTATACAGAAGCATGGCAAAAACTTCAGAGCTCAAATATGAGTCCAGAATGGCAAAAACTTCAGCCTGGATATGGACTTGGTTCAGCAATGACAATATCTACACACTCACATTCTACAACTAGGAAATTAATTAGCAACAATCAAAGGATATGAACTATGATGCAAACCTTTCTGAACGAATTAGCTCCTTGGTAATCATAACCTATGACGCAAACCTTTCACACTTCTATCAAAAGAACTATGATGCAAACATAGAGAAATAAGTTAGATCCACATCATTCCTAGGAATCCCAAATCATGCAAATGAAGACAAGATAAAGCAAAAATCGGTATTATTTACCCTCGGCATCCATCTTAGGGTCACAAACTTTGTCATTTACCCGTCCCACAACAATAAGAGGCATTACCATATTCAAATTGAACAAGACAAGACAGAGGAACAAGAATTGCAAGGGAAATTTCAAACCCTCACTAGGTGAGACAGAATTTATAGTGATCCAAAAAACCAAAGCCTAAGAAAAGCAGTTAAACGTCCATGAATTAGAAAATTAAGACAAGCCAAAAATTGTATAATTCTTATGATTGCAAGAGACTAAGTACAAAAAAAAAAATCCTATAGACATATGAGGAATACATTTTAATCATGCACTAAGAAAGCAAAACAACTAATAAAAAAACTACAATATTTCAGTAGAAACCAACAATTGTAAAGATAAATTATTTTAACTCTGAAAGCCACAGTCTTCTCTATTGCCAAATATTTGATGACAGCGATATCAATCAGCAACAATCCAAGTTCACAATATATGACACAAATTATGAAATATAATGTCAATTCCACGTAATTCCCAAAACGTCCAACTAATCTAGGAGAAGAGAAAGCAGAACCTGTATTGTTTTCCCTCTACAACCATATTTAGGTCACACAATGTTATATTCTTGCCCCAATCCAACAAGAGGCATTGCTGGATTAGCCTGTGAATTCATTATTGAGGTTGCAAAAATGTAGAATGCCCAAAAATTTAAATAACCCAACAAGAAAAAGGAAAAAGAATTGCAATAGAAGTTGAAAACCCCACTCAATAAGACTAGAATTATAATCCTCCTACGAAAGCCAGTCACAGACCCCAAGTATTAGAAAGAATTAAAACAATAAAAAACTATCCTTCAAACTCTTATCATTTGTAATATATATATATATATATATATATATATAACCTGCTTCCTGCATAAACACAATAAGTTGCAAACCAAATTGGCTATGGTGGATGATCAGTTCCCCTTGAACCCAAAAAAATCAACATGAACAAGACAAGAAGACAGATGTAGGAACCTCACACCCTCGGTGGCATTGGCATTGACTTCCCACATGAGCAAACTGGAAAATACGGAGTCCTAACCACACAGTTCAGGGCGTCATGAAATTACATAATCATATTCAAAAGCATGTTTCATTCAGAAGCAAAAAAAAAAAAAAAAAAAAGAACATTATTATTTTAGAAAAAATGATTTGAAGAAAGAAAAAGTCAGGCAAGTAGGTACAAGAGAATAAAGATCAAAAGTATAATCTATAACACACTGGCAAAAAGTTTAAGATAAACAACAATAATCAATATAAAAAACTTTTAAGTCACAATAATGAGAAAGTTAGCAATATGAATTAATTGCGAAAACCAAAGAGAAGTGTGATGTCACTCCAACAATTTGTTTTCCTCACTCATAAATATCATAATCCAATACTTATATCTTCTAATTTTAGGATAAGAATAATGAAATACAGAGATAAAGAGAGCACAATGCCTTAGGTCCCCAACAAACTTTGTTTCCCAAGTAGGATACCAGATTGATTTAGCGAAGTCAATTTTGCCGCAACAAACTGCCAAGCACCAAAATCTATAAAATAAATTGAACAAAAATACTGAATAGTATCAAGTTTGGGCAAACAGTGTTTTAAAAGACTCATAAGCAAAAGGAGAAATCAAGAGAAGGGAAGAGTTTGCTTATTGTTGCAGTCAACACAGCACAAACTCCTGCTCAAGTATATTAAAGTCCAAATCACAATTTTGACCTCCTGTAGACATATTGTTATCGATAACACCAAACATCACCCTCACAAATGTACAAAACAAACATTGGCAGCTTATAAAGAAGAATATTCTTGTTTAGTGAATTTGAGTCGAAAATAGCAAAACCTTTGGACTAACAATGGACTAGGCAGGATGTTGACAGTATCTTCTCATTTTCAATGACTACAAAATCAAATTAGCAACAATTCAAGATTACAAATTATGATGCAAATCTAGAGAGATAAGTTAATTCCAGAAAGCACTCCTCATGCCCATCACTACAGGATAAAAAAAAATCAGAATTACTTTCCCATGACAGCCATACGTAGGACACAATCTCTGCTAATCTACCTGCCTGACACCATTACAATGCATTACCACACTGAAATGCAATGGAAGTTTCAAAAACTCTATAAAACCAACATCTAAGAAAAGCAATCACCTGCCCAAGTATTAGAAAGAAATTAAACAAGAAAAAAATTATCCCTATAATTCTTATGAATGTAGCAGAGATTAACAACGGACTAGGTTCAACAGTATCTGCTCACTTTTAATGGCTACAAAATAATCAGCAAAAATTCAAGATTATAGTTATGATTACAATCCATGGACACAAGTTAATTATAAGCACATCGATCCAACGTACATGCCTTAAAAAATCTGCAAAGAAACAAAGTCCATAAAATAAATTGAACAAGGGACAAGATCATGTTCAAGGATAAAAAACGTGAAATCAAAAGAGAATGATAATCAAATGACTTCTACACACTCCTGCTGCAAAATTAAATCATAATTTTTCCTCTTATACACACATCATGATCAAAGTCTTTGAACTAGCAATAAATAGCAGGACATAATGAAACTCCAGTGTTTAGCACAAACTAAAGAAACATTCAAGCAGAAACATTAATCTTCACATGTTGGGGAGAGTGATGAGATAAATTGATAAAAAGAGATTATTTCCTTAGGTCCTCATATAAAAATTCAAGACTTCTATGCACTCTATTGTAAAATAAATCACCATTTCCACCATTAAGATTGTAAATCACAATTTCCCCATTTGTAGACACACCAAGATTCAATCATTCTGACTACAAACAAATAGCAAGATATAATAAACCTCTAGTTGCAGGATGACAAAAATGACATCAGTGATGAAATAGACAAAAAATCGCAAGACTTCAATTAACAAAATGAAGCTGCAGGCTGACGAACTAAAAAAAACACACAAGCAGAAACATTATCATTCAGCTATTATGAAGAGAATAGTGAGAAATCAGTTGATAAAGAGAGATTATTGCCTTAGGTCCTCATCAAACTCCATCCAAAGTAGACATACCATACCTACAGATATTAAACAGATCAAGTTAGGGGTAACAAAATCATAAAAACCCTCCCATCCCAGAGCATGATCCAACAATACAAATAAATAAACAAAATAAAAAAACTACGCAACTTTGAAACCCAACCAACCTATAAAGTAGATATAAGGAAGCATAGACCTAAACTTCTCTTGTATTTAGAAAACAGTTATTTTTAAGGCATGCAGATCTTATCTTATATTGGCTACCAATGACACTATGATGCAAATTCAAAGCACAACTCATGCAAATCACCACAGAAACTACCCACACTAATAAAAGGCATTACCACGTACGAATTAGATATAAGCTTGCCAAAATAGAATGACTAAAGAAAAACAAGAAAGTGGGACAAATGGACAAGAATTTCAATGGAACCTTCAATCCCTCGTTAAGTGAGACTGAAATATATAATCCTCAAGGAAACCAACATCTATGAAAAGCAATCACATGCCCAGGTATTAGAAAGAAATTAAACAAGAAAAAAATTATCCCCATAATTCTTATGATTGTAGCAGAGATTAACAATGAACTAGGTTCGACAGTATCTGCTCACTTTTGATGGCTACAAAATAATCAGCAACAATTTAAGATTATAGTCATGATTAAAATCCATGGACACAAGTTAATCCCAAGCACATCGATCCAAAGTACATGCCTTAAAAAATCCGCAAAGAAACAAAGTCCATATTGTGATAAAATCTGCTATTGGATTAATCATTCATGGTTCTACTCCAAAATGTGACCTTTATCCAAGATGGCATGTCAGACTTGTGTATGAATGCAAACCAAGATGACCCATTACAGTGAAATTGAAGATACGTGGAAATTTTCAAATGGGTAAATTAAAAAAAATAAATAAAAGGTTTTCAAAGAAAGTACCTTTAATCCCAAGAGAGGTTTGGCTGGATCTAACAGCAGTGAAGGCATGTTCAATTTGCACTAGCTTCCCTAAAGGACTACTCAATAATAACAACAATAATAAGAAGAGGTATAAGAAAACATGAATAGTAAAAACAAAACACGTTGAAAGTATGGTATAGTAACTTGAAAGTGGTGAGAGAGAATGAGTACTGACTGTCACCCATGCCATCTTTTTAAGAGAGAGAGAGAGAGTTCAGTTTAATGTTTCACAGACATCAAGAAGAGAGAATGCTAGTGAGAGATATCCTTTTTGTTCTGTGACCATTCTTTCTTGTCGGACAAGAAGCTTTTTTTCTTTTAAATAATAAAATTAAAATTGCAAATAAAACCCCCCAATTTTTTTCATTTAATTTAAGCTAATTATAACACTGTCATACACATTCTACCTGAAATCATGTTTTTAAAACAATATTTCAAATGTGTTCTATACACAGTGTATAACTATCACCGCTCTCTAATTAAACCCCATTAAAGAGAATTGTATTCAATGTGTCCCAGGGCTAAATTAGGTGTTAAACGAGATGATTCCCCCAAAATAAATGTGTTAAATGAGATGAAGGGTGGCCAAGTGGTTCCTACTTCCAAGTCTCTCCTCAATGTTAACCATTCATTATAAAAGGTTGGTTAAAAATTGTGTTTCCTTTTTTTTTTTTTTTTTTTTTTTTAAAAGCTTGTTTGAGCAAATGTTGAGTAAGCTCGATTGAGAGGAGAAACCTACTCCAATGAAATAATAAAGGTCCAAGAATTTCTTTCTGTCCCCTCTTAGACACAAGCAAAGTTGAAGAAATTTGTTTTCCTATTTCATTCACAACTTGGTTTTGTGCCATCTCTTATAACCCTATTTGTGCGTCTAAATTAACCATGCTTTGGTTTGGACATTTTTCAGTAAAAAAAAGAATGCCACACAATGTGATATTCATTGAGAAAGCCGTGTATTTCTTTCCTTTTGATTGATAGAAAAAACATGTTTCTATACTCACTCTACTTGTGATCATTGAACAAAAAGAAAAAACAATAATCCTAGTATGGTGCTAACTACCTTAATATTAGCTAACATCTGCTGCCTAACTATTACAGTACATTAACGAGTACTGTTGGAAAGGCACTCAATACGCTTGAATAACATAATATTCATTTCAGTGACACATTCACCAATCTTAAGAGAAGTAAAAGTCCCAATATTCTAAATATTTTCAACAGAGGATTACCAAAATAGGAATGTCACAAAAGTTTTGAAACAGAGACATAAAAACCTTTGCCTAAGAATGAACAATAATTTCATATCAAAAAATGCAATAGATGCACACAATAATCAATGCAAAAAAAATTTGTTTTCCTTACTCATAAATATCTTAATCCAATACTTATATCTTCAAATTTTAAGATAAGAATAATGAAATACAGAGATAAAAAGAGCTTAATGCCTTAGGTCCCCAACAAACTTTGTTTCCCAAGTAGGATACAAGATTGATTTAGAGAAGTCAATTTTTCTGCAACAAACGCCTTAGCAAGCAGCCAAGCACCAAAATCTACAAAAATGAAAACTAAATAAATAAATAAATAAATAATTTGAAAAAAATAATACTGAATAGTATCATCTTGGACAAACAGTGTTTTAGAAGACTCATAAGCAAAAAGAGAAATCAAGAGAAGGGAAGAGTTTGTTTATTGTTGCAGTCAACACAGCACAAACTCTCCTGCTCAAGAAACATGTTAGGGTTTAGCACACCCACAATATCAAATCTATGAACCAAAAGTTTCATTAGCAAGACTTGACAATCGGTAAGAAACATGAGACCAATATAAAAGGTTTTGAATCTCAATTTGACAGAAATAGTTTTTGCTTTTCCATATCAGTAAGAAAGTGTAATGATAAATCACCTGTTCAAGAATAAATTTTACCAATGCCTCAGAGGATAGTGAAGATAGGTTCTAGGTTCTGGGGCAAACTGCAAAATGAAAACATACCACCTATGGCGAAGAAGACTACAATGCAATTATAACAACAAAAGAAACAAAAGAGAGAGATGCAATTATACATTTTTTTTTAATCGCTATCTTATGATGAGATGTTCACATCAAAATCCATAACATATTTTGGCGGTTGACATTATCATTATTTTTTGTTCTTTATAAATCACACTCAAGATGTATCTAACATTCTAATCTATGTAAGTCCAATCAAACAAAAGTATAAGTCTCCAAAAAGAAAAGCAGACCAAGAATTCAGCCCCAACTGGTTTGTGCTTTATTTATTTGACATTCTTCACATTAATTGCATGTCAATGTCAAAAGCTTTAGTTGTCAGCCTCACAGAAGGGAAAACAAGGTCTAGGAAAATCCCAACTTAATTGATCACAAATGCGGTGAACAAATGTGATCATGGAAGCCTTTGGGGAATTTTCAACATCCCACATCAAAGCACTTTAGGCTTTAGTGGCCACAAAAGAACAAGAGCAAGAAATTAAAGGAGTGTTAATTAATGTATATATGTTCTCAATGTGTTAATGTGTTTGGGAGTTTTTTTTTTTTTTTTTAAATCTCTTTAATTTTAAAAAACGTATACTGATAGATGACTCACAAAAACTTAAGCATGTACCACACATCAACATCATCCACAATTGGGAATTTATTCAGCTCTTCATATCCAAGCAGGGCCATAAAATCCTACAGAAATAACAAAATTCACTTCATTCTAATGAAAAACCAGATACATGTTGTAGAAATGCCTTAAAAAAATTTCTTAGGAAGAAACATACCAGAAGGAGTCAACTTGGTCTGAGCAAACTACGAAGCTTCTATGCCAGCAAGGAAACAATAATTATAGATTCACTCTCTTGGAAAAATGGTTGCTACTCTGCATACCATTTTCAACATTACTCCTAATAGGGTGTTCCTCTTCCCAGATTCATGAAATCTGTTTAAGTCCCGTAGATCAGTGATAATGTAGTCCAGCAACTATCCAAAAATAAAACTTCCGTTTTCCTTCCTATGTTACTCCTAACAGTGTGTTACTCTCCCTGGGTTCATGGAATTTGTCAAAGACCCATAGATCAATGACATTGTGGTCCAGAAATTATCCAAAAAAGGATAAAATTTCATGTTTAAAGCTCATAGCAAGAAAAATTAGATGGCCAATCTAAATGGAACAAGCCTGTATTTAAAGCACAAGCACAATCTCAGATACAATCATTTAGAACAAACACTAATAGCGTGAGATGATATCAAATAACGCTTTTCCTTTTTTATATTTTAATTTACGAACTCCATTAGCAACCAAACAGAGTATAAAATTGAATAAGAATTTGGGTGAATACCTAATCATGGCAGATGGAATGATGGGGAATTCGCCCTTTCCGACCACTAAAGCCACTACAAAAAGAAAAGAAGCAGAAATTTTGTTAGGAGGACAATCAAAACATAAATGGCAATGGAAATTTAGAGAGACGGAGAGAGAAGGAGAGAGAGAGGGAGAGAGATTACCTGGCTTGTGGGTGAGCCAAACAGAGTATAAAGATTGCCTGCTTTCCCTTTTTTATATTTTAATTTACAAACTCCATTAGCAACCCAACAGAGTATAAAATTGAAGAAGAATTTGGGTGAATACCTAATCATGGCAAATGGAATGATGGGGAATTCACCCTTGCCGACCACTAAAGCCACTACAAAAGGAAAAGAAGCAGAAATTTTGGTAGGAGGACAATCAAAACATAAATGGCAATGGAAATTTAGAGAGAGAGAGAGAGAAATTACCTGGTTTGTGGGTGAGCCAAAAAATCAAACCAAAAATATTATAATTTGCCTCTCTCTCTCTCTCTCTCTCTACGGCAAACCGACACACAACCCCTATCCCAAAAAAAAAGAGACCGAGCAGGAGAAATGGAAAACCACCTGCTCTCTGTTACCATCTCTTTCATTCACCAATTATGTGTCCTCTCTCTCTCTCTCTCTATGCTTCTCACAGTGTCTCTGAACTCTGGAGTTAACGGTGAATTTTGTTTTGACTTGTATTCTATTTTGACTAAAATGGTAACTCTTGCTATTCTCTCCAAAAGAACCGTTTCGCTCAACACAAACCAAAACTTGACTAAAAGAAGACAACTGAAGATAAGCGTCTTTGTGCATTTTATGAAGTTACTAGAAAAGAAAAGAAATAAAAACTCAAACTGCACCTCCTTCCCCAGTAAGAGCAAGGTGTAAGGGGAATGTGCAGAATAACGGTGGAAATGATTTGTATATAGTTAGTCAGGGAATGCTTTTAAAATTATAAGGGGAAGTAGACATCTCGAGTTTTAGAAAATCGAGATCCATTTACATAAGTCTCGAGTTTCATAAACTCAAGTTCCATGCAAAAAAAATTTTAGTTTTATCGCCCTTATAGTGGCGTTTTTAAGTCTTATAATGACGTTTTAAAGCCCTATAGCGGTGTTTTTCTGTAAAAATTTTTCATAAGTATTCAATACCAGGTTCAGGGAGCCTTATAGTGGCATTTTTATGCCCTATACTGACGTTTTAAAGTCCTATAGTGACGTTTTTCTGCTAAATTTTTTTATAACTCCATTTTTAAGCCCTATAGTGACGTTTTTTAAGCCCTATAGCGGCGTTTTCCGAACTCGAGTTTTTAAAACTCGATTTTCACTTGAATTTTTTTTACAAATCAAGCCTCAAAAACTTGATTTTTATCTTGGAACTCGAGTTTTAGACACTCGAGATGCTAGTTTTCAAAATTCTTTTGCAACGTGACAACTAACTAAATTTTTTAATATTTATTGTTATTTAGAAAAAAAATTCGCAAGGTGCAAGGTGAGGAAACAAGTTCACAATCCACTTGGTGTATATGTAACCTACCAATTTAAAAATCCCTAATTTTCCAAATCCATTCACTTCAATCCAAAATGGTGTTAAATTATGCAACAAATGAAGATCCCAACCTAGCTTAAATCCAATATCTGATGTCATTGGCTGATTGTGCACCACAATACCCTAAGGAATTCAAAACACAGTTCATAAGAACTCACAAACATGAAAATCAAACCAAAAAGGGAAGAAGAATAGGTGACATAAAAACATTTTCACAATAAAAGCATGTACAATTTTGTAAATGGACTATTATAGAAGGCATCGCCAAGTTGCCTAGAAAAAATGATAATGCAAATAAAGTGTGAGATCACAGTCTAAGAGGATACACGTTCTGGCACTCACATATGAAATTATGTTTCCAAAGAGCACCAAAGCAGCATCTACTTGCATGGAAGTTAAAATGAACATCAAAGTGGCAGCTTAAACAAACAATTAGAAAAAACTTGCAGCCTATGTTTATTTCATACTATCAACAATTATAACTTTTAGGCTGTCTTTATTTCATACTATCAACAAACTATAGAAAGGTTGTCTATCACCATAACTGTGATTCAGTAAGGCACTTATAAAAAAAAAAAAAAAAAACAATAATTCAGAAAGGCATTACTTACTTAAAAAAATAAAAGTACACAAACAAAAAGGAAGAGTCAAGCTGGATGAAAATTTAAGGTGCTCAAAGAAAAATAAGTTGAAGAAATATGCAAGAACTCGAACCCTCAATATACTGAGACTATCAAAGAAGACTGAAACTACCAAAGAAGATTGTACAAACAGAACTTACAATAGCTATATTGACAATACAAAAGAAGATTCCATAAACAAAACTTACAACTGCAATTACTGAGCTGAACATTAGTAACCCATGCCTCCAACATTCGTGATTTCAGACCTATTAGTTTGGTGGGGAGTCTGTATAAAATCTTGGCCAAGGTTTTGGCAAATAGATTGAAAATGGTGTTAGATCAACTGATATCTGAATCTCAGAATAGTTTTGTGGGAGGTAAGCAAATCCTTGATTCAGTTCTCATTACCAATGAGTGTGTTGATAGCAGAATGAAAAGTAAGATTCTGGGAGTAATTTGTAAGTTAGATATTGAGAAAGCCTATGACAATGTGAATTGGGAGGCTCTTCTGAAGTTGTTGAAGAAAATGGGTTTTGAGGAGAAATGGTGTTGCTGGATTCGAACCTGTATCTCTACAGTGCAGTTTTCTGTGTTGGTTAATGGGACCCCAACAGACTTCTTTAGTAGCTTTAGAGGTTTGAGACAAGGGGATCCGTTGTCTCCCTTATTATTTTTAGTTTTGATGGAGGTGTTTAGTAAGATGGTGAAGAGAATGGAGGGGGCAAGTTTACTTAGTGGTTTTAGGGCGGACAGTAGGAGGGGCAGAGGGGAAAGTGTTTCTCATTTTCTGTTTGCGGATGTGTGAAATGTACTCCCCCCTAGATCGAGGGTTTTACATGGAGTCGCCACTTACTTAATTTAAAAGGGAAAATAAGAAAACCTTTAATAAAAAATACTTCTGTTGTATTAATGTATATTGCAATTTACATCAAATTTTGTAACAAAGATTTACAATGCTTTTTGTCCTAGATACAATCTAAGAAAAGTAAATTACATTGCTTTATTTCCTAGTTACATTCTAAAAAAATGTAAAATTACATGTGCAAAAGCATAATCTATAACCCTTGATCTTGGTTCAGAGGCTAATTTACGAGATGGGAAGGGATTAAGCACCCATCTCGCCCGGTAAAACCGGTCTCCTAGGTTAAGGTAGCCAATGTCATGTCATGTCAAACAAATACAAACAATATGTCATATAAACATGGTAATTTGTAAGAATTGAAAACAAATATGTGTTAAGAGAATCAAATATAAAAAAGACACAAAAAAAAATGAAACTTGTTAGATAACAATTTTAATGTAAAGAAAACATTAAAGCAATGGCATGTTCATCCAAGAAATCAAAGTAAGCAAAGAATCCCTAGCCTAGACATGTTTATCTAAGCATGTGAGAAAAAGAAAACAATGTTGTCATGTTATTTGTAATCAACATAATTGCAGAGAGAACCAAATAAAAATAAGACCTTTGAGCATATTTGATCATCCAAACAATTATGAAAAGAAGTAAAGGAAAATCCCTAAACATGTTTATCTAGAGAAACTCAAAATACTTAGACATGTTTGTTCAAGCATTTTTTTTATTAAAAAAAGTAAAACAATTACCTAGACATGTTCATCTAAGTATTGAAGAGAAAGTTGTGTTTTAGCCTAGAAGTGCTCATCTAAGCATTCAAGAGAAAAATTGTGTATTAGCCTAGAAGTGTTCATCTAAGCATGTAAAAGAAATAATAATAAGAAATATAGGCATGTTCATCCAAAAAAACAAATAATGACATGTTAAACATTTATTCAAGCATGTGTAGAAAGATAAGAACATGATTAATTACTTACCAGCATAGAACATAAATTAAAAAAAGGGAAGTGATCACTTAAAGGGTTAGAGAGAAAGTAAGGAAGTACTAAACTACAACCAAAGTAGGAACAATGGTTGCACAACAGCGTTTCTTTTCTGCTTTCTCACTAGCTCTCTAAAGGGAATTCGGGGTCCAGAAAATAGAAGAGGTCTTCTCCATTTATAGGAGGAGGGATGGCTTAGCTTTAAAGCTAAGTTGTTAGCTTTCTTTTGAAGCTAAGGGGAGAAATGAGCTGAAACGGATTGGGTTTTGGATCTCCATTTGAATTTTGAAATGATGCTGCACCTGCTTCGTATTTTGGCTCTAACTTTCCGCTAAAAATTTTAATTGATTCAAGATGGGTGTTTTTTGAAAGGAAATTCAATTATCTACAACTTTGTCAGAAATAGAGAAAGCCAAATTCCAACGTTATCTAGGCCAAAAATGTGTTTCAAATTGCTGCTGAAACTAGTAACGTTTTTTGAGCATTTTTTGAAAATTTTCCCAGGATGTATTTGTTTCTTATCCTATTTATTTTTCAAAAAAAAACCTTTCTTCTGAAGCTAAAGGAAGGGATCAGTCTATTAGACAAGCTTGAACAAATTTGAGTTTGATCCCTATTTGAAATTTTGAAAGATGAGTGAAGATAATGCTGAATTTGTGTTATCTTCTGCACCCGTTTCGTATTTTGGCCATAACTTTCCGCTCAAAATTCCAATTGATTCGAGATAAGTATTTTCTGAAAGGAAATTCAATTATCTACAACTTTATCATAAATAGAGAAAGCCAAATTCCAACGTTATCTAGGCCAAAAATGTGTTTCAATTTGCTGCTGAAGATAATGACGTTCCTGAGCTTTTTTTTTTTGAATTTTTCCTATCTCCAATTTTTTTCAAAAGAGCAAATAAGATGCCCTAAAGGAAAACATTTTTTTTTTTAAATGAAATAAAAATGAAACCCAATCAAAAATTACACTTAATTAATTTTAAATTAATTCTTGTGAGAACCAATCAAAATTAAGTGTTTAAGATAAGACGTGACCGGACCCATCGTGTAGGTAAGCCATGATCATTGAAAATTGTTTGTATGATAACTTTTGATCAGGTGGTCCGATCAAAACCCATGACATACCATTATGATCGTTAGAGTATCAAGATTTGTTTTGTATCACAAATTTGAAGATCTACCGGTTGGTTAAATGCAAGTTGTAAAATAGGGTGTTTACAGGATGATACTATTTTGTTTTGTGATGCAGAAATGGAGCAAGTCCTACATGTTCGATTGCTGTTACTTTGTTTTCAGGCTGTGATTAGCTTAAAGGTTAATGTAGCTAAAAGTGAAATGGTTCCTATAGGAGAGGTAAATAATGTGCATGCTTTGGCAGAGATTTTGGGTTGTAAGGTTGGGGTCTTGCCAATGACTTATCTTTGTATGCCACTGGGGGCGTCCCATAAGTCCCCCCTCTCTTTGGAACCCTATTTTTGGAAAAAATTGAACGAAAGCTAGCTAGGTGGAAGAAGTTGTATTTGTCAAAAGGAGGTAGGATGACATTGCTTAAAAGCATGCTATCTAGCCTTCCCACATATTTTTTATCTCTTTTCACCATCCCTACTCATGTGGAAAACAAAATTGAGAAGCGCCAAAGGGATTTCCTATGGGAAGACCCTAAGAATCATTTATTGGGATGGGATAAGATGTGTATGCCTATTGCTAATGGTGGCTTGGGTATTAGGAAATTGACTACTTTCAATAAAGCCTTGCTAGGAAAGTGGCTTTGGCATTTTGGGATTGAGGAGAATAGGCTTTGGAAGCGGGTGATAGTTTTGAAATTTGGGGAAGAATGGGGGGGGGGGGGGGTGGACCTCTAAGTTGGGTAGAGGAGCTCATGGTTGTGGTTTGTGGAGAAATATCCGAAAGGGTTGGGAAGTTTTTAACAAACATGTCCAGTATAAGGTTGGGGTGGGGGATAGAGTGAAATTTTGGACATACAGGTGGTGTGGAGATATTTCTCTCTAATTGGCTTTTCCAGTCTTATACAATTTTGTTGCAAACAGAGAGGCTTCCGTAGAATCATCTTTGATAAGACAAGGAGCAGGGGATGGGAGAACTTGGGATGTTCGTTTTAATCGAGGTCCTAATGATTGGGAGGCAACTGTGGTGATTGATTTCTTTTGATTCTTGGAAGCCAATTTACCTTCAGGGACTGATGGTGATCGGTTGAGATGGAAGTTGACCAAAAACGGAGATTTTACTATCCGCTCATATTATCATAAGTTACATGGCCCTTCTTCTGTTGTTTTTCCTTGGAAAGGTATTTGGAAAGTAAAGGCACCCCAGCGTGTTTCTTTCTTTGTTTGGACAGCCGCATGGAATAGGATCCTCACGGGTGATAACTTACGGCTTAGAGGCTTTGATTTTGTTGATTGGTGTATTATGTGTTGTTGCTGTGGTGAAACAGTGGATCATCTTTTGTTACATTGTGGAAAGGCTTATCGGCTGTGGTGCTGTGTCTTTAGGATTTTTGGGATTTCATGGGTTTCCTCATATACGGTGTCAGATTATCTATTTAGCTGGTGGAATTGGTTGGGGAAGCATTCATCTTACATTTGGAACTTAATTCCATTGTGTTTGATGTGGTGTATTTGGAAGGAGCGCAACCAGCAGACATTTAAGGATTTGGATAGATCTGAAGACCAAATGCTTGCTTTCTTTTCTGGTTCTCTGTTTGATTGGGCTAGGGCTTGGGGACTCACATCTAGTGACTCTTTTCCTCTTTTCCTTAGCCCTCTTTCTTTGTAATTAAAGTTTTTTTATGTCTTTGCTTTCACCTCTATTTTGTACTTTTGCTTTGCTGATGCTTTTTTGCATCTAGTAGTATTTGAATATATTTTTATTACCTATCAAAAAAAAAAAAAAAAAACTGCAGAATTTTCCACAAAAAAAAAAAAAGTTAGTTTTTAAGTTTTCAGTATGAGGATAACAATATTGATTAGAGAAATACATAAGACATGCATGATCATTAATAGGATTTATAGTTTTGTGATACATAAAAGGTTTTCTTGCAAATTTTAAAAAAAAAAAAAAAAAAAAAAAAAAAAGAGTGCAAATATATGAACAAAAAGTTTCTTTAGCAAGAATTGATACATTGGTAAGAAACATAAGACAATATAAAAGGTTTTGAATCTGAATTTGACAGAAATAGTTTTTGTTTTTCCATATCAGTAAGAAAGTGTAATGATAAATCACCTTTTCAAGAATAAATTTTATCAATGCTTCCACCCTCAATCCTCTAGGAATGATTCCTTGGAGGGTCGTGAAGATAGGTGCTAGGTTCTGGTGCAAACTGCAAAATGCAAACATACCACCTATGGTGAAGAAGCCTACAATGCCACACCCATACCCAGCCACACCCCAATCAAAACAGCCACAGCCAAACCGAAGCCCAAACCCCAATCAAAACACCCATCACCCAGAAATTTGAATCTAAAACCTCCACAAACGTTTAAACAAGCATATAATTAGTAATTTAAATCTAAAAGCTCCCTACTTTCAAAGACAAAAGCACCAAACAAAGATATATAAAACAAATAGAAACAGTAATGAAAATAAACCAAGAAACAACTATACCGATAAAGTTCCGTTTGGTTGCCGAGAAAATGCAAGAAAATACAATAAACACAAGAATCACAAATTCAAAATACTCCTAACCTAATAGTAGGGGAAAAGAATCCTCAAATTTATTTTCTCTATATTAATATTGAATTTTCCAGAGCTTTCTCAGGAACCAAACAGAGAAGAGAAAGTTAGGGTTTAGCACACCCACAATATCAACCCACCCATCACCATAACAATAGCCAAACCAACCCCCAAACCCACTATCACACCAATAAGAGGCATTGCTAGATTAGCCTCTGAATTCATTATTAAGGTTGCAACCACAGAATGACCAAAAATAAAATAATACATCAAGAAGAAAGGACAAGAATTGCAATAAAAGTTTTAAACCCTCACTCAATGAGACTGGAATTTATAATCCTCCTAGGGAAGGCAGTCAAGTATAAGAAATAAGTAAAACAAGAAAAATTATAATCCTTCTCGAAAATAAAACCTAGGAAATTCAGTCACAAACCCATGTATTAGATAGAATTAAAACAACAAAAATGTGTCCTTAAAATTCCTATGCTCGAACGAACGAGAGAGAGAGAGAGAGAGAGAAAAAAAAAAGGGAAAAAAAAGAAAAAAAAAAAAGAAAAGAAAAAAGAGTTTGTCGCCAAACTCAGAAGCTTAGAGCCAGTTTGGATGACTTTTTTTGCTCACTCAATTTCCGTCACTCAATTTCCATCACTCATCACTCATCACCCATCACCCATCACTCATCACTCATCACTCATCACTCTAAATACCACACCCGTTTGGCACCATCACTCAATTTTCATCACTCAATATTTTTCACACTATTTATGGGTCCCATACTTGTCATTTGGTCAGAAAAAAACTGTTTTGTGGGCCCACCATTTTTTCTATTCTCATTTCCCCTCCTTCACCCCTGTTACTCTCCCAAAACACAAACCGAACCCAGCAACAACAACAACAGCAAAATGCGGCCAATCAGACGGCTAATTCCACCTCCACCTCAGCCGGCGGCGATGGGACAATGACAACGACAAGCCAATACAGAATTGATACGGTGACGATCGAGGTCGCCATCTTGGAGTCACGGATTGGGTTCGTTGGTTGAGAACCTTGATTGGGTTCGCCGATTGGATTTGTGGATTGGATTCCTCAGTTTTTTTGAAACCCATTCATGTGGGTATTTTGAAACCCAAATCCAAATTTCAGTTTCTATCCTTACCCAGTCGTGGAGTGCAGCTTCAGACCAAAAAATTTTGGGATGAAGAACCAAAAAAAAAAAAAAAAGAAAGAAACCCAAAAACCCGAACCCAGTGAAAGAAGAAGGAAAAAAAAAAAAAAAAAAAAAAAAAGGAAGAACTGAAGACCGAACCTAGTGAAAGAAGAAGAAAAAAAAAAAAAAAAGAATGGAAACCCAGTGAAAAGGAAAGAAAAGAAGAAAAAAAAAAAAAAAAGAAGAAGAACCCAAGCCCAAAAACCAAACCCAAAAACTAACGTGAAAAGAAAAGAAAAGAAAAAAGAAAAGAAAGGAGAATAGAAAAGAAAAGAAGAAAAAAAAAAAAAAAAGAACCAAACCAGAAAGTGAAAAGAGAAGAAAAGAAGAAAAAAAGAAAAGGAGAATAGAAAAGAAAAGAAGAAAAAAAAAAAAAGAACTAAACTCAGAAAGTGAAAAGAAAAGAAAAGAAGAAAAAGAAGAAGAGGAGCAGTGTCCCAGACCTGTGAAAGAGAAAAGGAAAAGAAAATAAAAAAAGAGAAAAAAAAAATAAAAGGGAGCAAAAGTCAAACGGTGGGACCGGGTTTTGCATTATATTTACAAGATTGCCATTGAGAATAGAGAATTGGAAACTGAAAACAGCCAAAAGTTGTTTTTAGTTTCCACAACTCATAACTCAAAAAGTAGAGAATTGAGAAATGAAAACAGAGTTATGGAAACAAAAAATAATGCAGCCAAACAAGTATTTGCTATGGGTCCCACAAGTTTTGAGAATTGAGTTATGGAAACAGAGAATTGAGTCATGGAAATAGGCTAACCAAACGGGCTACAGCCAAAAGTTGTTTTCAGTTTCCACAACTCATAACTCAAAAAGTTGAGAATTGAGAAATGAAAACAGAGTTATGGAAACAAAAAATAATGCAGCCAAACAAGTATTTGCTATGGGTCCCACCAGTTTTGAGAATTGAGTTATGGAAACAGAGAATTGAGTCATGGAAACAGGCTAACCAAACGGGCGCTCGTTTGGTTAGCCTGTTTCCATGACTCAATTCTCTGTTTCCATAACTCAATTCTCAAAACTGGTGGGACCCATAGCAAATACTTGTTTGGCTGCATTATTTTTTGTTTCCATAACTCTGTTTTCATTTCTCAATTCTCAACTTTTTGAGTTATGAGTTGTGGAAACTGAAAACAACTTTTGGCTGTTTTCAGTTTCTAATTCTCATAACTCAATGGCATTTTTGTAAATAACACTATATGAGGGACCCACTGCCATACTTTTAACCACAACTTTTGACCATATTTTTTTTCCTTCTTTCTTTACTGGGGTTCACCGTCTCCCCCCCCCCCCCTTTTTTTTTCTTCTTCTTCTTCACCTGGGTTCACGTCTCCCCTGTTCTTCCTCCTTTTTTTTTTTTTTTTTTCTTTTTCACCTGGGTTCACATCTCTTTCCTTTTCTTTCTTTTTTTTTTTTTTCCTTCTTCACCTGGGTTCACGTCTCCCCTGTTCTTCCTTTTTTTTTTTTTTTTTTTTTTGGGTTCGGGTTTCTGGGTACTCTGAAAAAAAAAAAAAAAAAAAAAAGCTGCAGTGGTGACAGAAATGGGGCCCACAAATAGTGTGAAAAATATTGAGTGATGAGAAATAAGTGATGTGCCAAATGGGTTTTAATTTAGAGTGATGGGTGATGAGTGATGAGTGATGAGTGATGAAAATTGAGTGACGGAAATTAAGTGAGCAAAAAAATGTGGCCAAACAGGCTCTTAGCTGTGAAGCACCCAAAACTACATAACTTTGAAACCCAACCTACTAACCTATAGAGTAGGTATAAGGACGCACATACCTAAACTTCTCTTGTATTAAGAAAACAATTATTTTAAAGGCATGCAGATCTTATCTTATATTGGCTGCCAATGACAATAAATCACCATTGACTATGATGCAAATTCAAAGCACTACTCGTGCAAAAATCATTACAGGAACTACCCACACTAATAAAAGGCATTGCCACATACGAATTAGATATAAGCTTGCCAAAATAGAATGACTAAAGTCAAACAAGAAAGTGGGACAAATGGACAAGAATTTCAATGAAACTTCCAAACCCACGTTGAATGAGACTGAAATTTATAATCCTCAAGGAAACCAAATTAAAAAAAAAAAAAACCATATATTAACCAATATTAGAAAACAATAGGGAAAATATCCTTATAATTCATATGATTGAAGGAGAGAATAAAGAAAACAAGGGGTAAAGAAAAGATTGCTTATCGCCAAACTAAACTCCACCACTTAAGTAGCCAACAACAACAACAAGCCTTAAGCTGCCAAGTACCAAAACAAATTCCAGTTAGATTTTTTCACATGCACCTACAATTGCAAAAGTTGCAAATCGAATAAAAGAACTTTTCCATACAAACAAACAAGAATTGCAAAAGAGATTTCAAACCCTCACTAGGTGAGACAGAATTAATAGCAGTCCAAAAAACCAAAGCCTGATAAAAGTAGTTATAGGTCCATGAATTAGAAAATTAAAACAAGCCAAAAACTATATAGTTCTTACGATTGCAAGAGACTAAGGACCAAAAAAAAAATTCCTGTAGACATGAGGAATAGATTTTAGTAATGCACTAAGAAAGCAAAACAACTAATAAGAGCACTCACAACAGTGAAGGTATATTGCTATATTGCTAAAATTTAGCTTCACAAACATAAAAATCTTGTTGAAGCAATGGAGTTAAATCTAAAAATTTTAACTCCATTGCTACAGATGTGCACTGTTCATGAGAGCTAAAAATAATAATAATATTTTAATCCCTACCCAATTAAAATATTACCTCTCTCTCTCTCAACTCTGATTATCTCACCTCTCTCTCTCTCTCTCAACTCTCTTAGCTCTTTCTCAACTCTAATCATCTCACCTCTCTCTCTCTCTCTCAACTCTCTCATCGCTGCCAGCCCACCCCACACTACTGACCCATGCCACTGGCTCACATTGCAAACCCACGCCGTCGATCTACCGGCTCACGCTGCAAATCCATGCCGTCAATCCAGCAGCTCACGCTTTTGCTGTTTGATTTTTTTTTCTTTTATGGGTTTGATGGCTGTGGTGGTGGCAATGGTGGTTGTTATGGCTATGGTTTGGTGGTACGGTGTTTGATTTTTTTTTTTTCCTGTGGGTTTGGTGGATTGGTTTTTTATTTTGTTTGTGGATTTGGTTGTGTCTGTGTTGGTGGTGGTGATAGTGGTGGTTATGGGTGTGGTTGTGGCTGTGGCTGTGGCTGATGGTAGAGGTGGTTATGGTTGTGGTAGGTGTTGGGATGTTTTTTGGGTTATGGGATATATTATTTTATTGTATGAGATATATTATTTTATTGTAGGGGACATATTATTTTATTATGACGTTTGTAATATTTTATTGCATTGATAGCTAAAATAGATCCACTGCTGCAGTATGTGTGTAGGTATAATAGATAAAGTAACTTTTGATGGAGTTAAAAAGCTAAATTTTGAGCTCCACCTTTGTGGAAAACTACAATATTTTAGTAGAAACCAACAATTAAAAAAAAAAAAAAAACAATTATAAAGATAAATCTAATACTATCATATTCATTCATATCATATTATATCATATCATATCATATTATATATAATAAAAGTTGGGTTTAGACGCCGTGGTTGCGTCACGTGGCTTCACCAAAATTGCAAAAATTTTATTAAATTTTTAGATTTTTAAATAACTAAAAAAGAATAGTATACTACCAGGACTCTAATTTGTTCTTATCATTAAATAAAATTAGATTAACATTAATTTAATTTAGATAATATTTATTGTAGGGTCGATTTTTGTTGGGCCAAGTACGGACTTTGTAGACTCAGCCCAATGAAACCCTTAATAATAAATTTGTAGAGAGTGGGTTGAACAACTGGGCTAAAAATGTATTCAACAGCGGTTCAAACAGACAAAACAATGAACAAAATGGTGTTTAAACTAGCATTCAGTAGGGATCCTCTTGAATCCGAAGAGATTAAAAGTTTACAGACTTAAATGACTAAAAATTTCTCCTCCCCTTCTGTGAAACCTATTTCCTTTATATATGCACCTTCCACCTCATCTTCACCGTACACTTGTTCTTCATCTAAGCGTCCACTTGAGTACTAGTCACATTAAAAGTTTGCTTTAGCTTGCAATGAGTGGTAGTGGTTGAGGTTGCACTGTTCAGGTGTCTTCTCCACATAAATGCGGCCAGGAAAGTTGCTGCAGTGCATTAAATGTGGTAGTAGCAGCTTTATTTTTAAGATATTTCATGATCTTCTCACACTTAGACGTGCCCAGAGTTTACTCCCTACCGAGGAATCTTTAGTATATCTACTTGATCAAGTTCTCCGGAGATCCGATGACTAGAACCTCTTCGGACCAGCCAGGTTGTCTTCGGACGCAACATTCATCCCTTCTTGATTGCATTTTCACCAGGATGGCTAAGCGCCGATCCCTTTAACCTCTTCGGACAAGAAGTGATACTTAAATTGGGCCCCAGGCTCAACATATGGCGTTGGGCTTTCTCACCCACAATAGCCCCTCAAAATTCCAATTTTTCCCTCGTATCCGAAGAAAAAAAATGGGGTTTTAACCTTTTGCCAAATGAAAGCATTGAATTTCTGACTTCGCACGTGTGTATGCGCATAAATCTAGGCACTTTTTTTGTTGCCGCTGTTGTTGCATCGTTTCCGAGGCGTCATTAATTGCTCCAGGCGGCGTCTTGTCTATGAAATCTAACGGCACGTTGCAAATCCAACGGACGAGATTTCCCTCAAAATTTCGAGCGGGATAAATCCCACCACTTTGCCTACCTCTATATAAAGTCCCAGAGGGGGTTATTTTCTCACTTTGCAAATTTCAAACTCCCTAGCGAACTCAAAGATTCACGCTCCCAAAGCCTCTCCTGTCATCTACTTCAACTCGTTCCAGAATCTGCTACGATCTTCCTGCAAAGCTAAAGGACATCCTCCAATTCAATTCTGCGTAAGTTCTTCATTTGAGATTTTCGTATTCTTTTCAGTTTGCCTCTTCGGCGTTTGGACATTCATTTCCCCACCACCGTTCTATATCGTTCCCCACTATCTTAACTGAAAATGGGTAGGTTCGAACATCTGGTGAATAGTCCATCCCAGATAGAGAAGTTCAGGGCGATATATCGCATTCCCCAGGACGTGGACTTAAGATATTGCTCTACGAAAGGGTTACTATTAGACCGACAAGAGGGCGAAGTTGCGATCCCCATTATCGCCTTCTTGGAAGGAGGGATGACCATCCCCATGGGTCGGGTCACCAAAGATTATCTCCGAAACCATAGGCTCTGCCCCGAGCAGTGTGCGGCTAACGTGTTTAGAATTTTAGGAGTAGTCGATGATCTGAACCAACATATGGGGTTGGGGCTCACCTGGCTCGACGTGGTACACATGTACGAATGTCGTTCCAAGCAAGGGTCGGGATACTATCTTAGATCCCGATTCGATGAAGTCAGGCTCCTCTCTTGCCTCCCCAAGTCTAACAAAGGGATGAAAGACGACTATCTGATCGTCTCGGGCGCGTGGCATGACGGGCTTCATTGCCTTACTCAGCCAGGAGAGCCAGGTGGGACATCCCCTACTTAGGTTTCCCCCACAATAGACTTAGGGTTTTTGTTCTCAATAATCTGGCCTTCTCTATCATGTATTAAGTTCTTCTAACAATTCCATTTTGATGTCACAGATAGGGATCACGTTGCTCCTCGGCTGAGTCTCGCCAACACAACAACACTTAACTTTCTTCTTCGGTCGAAGATCTTTGCAAGCGAAGACGGGCAGCTTAGGGCCGTGCATCTCATCCTTGGCTATACTCCGAAGAAAAAGGACTTCCAGCCAGTAGGCAACGCGATAACACTTGGAAACCCTCGCCTTAATCGTATCGACGTTGCTCGAAAGGGCTTTCGAGCCCCATTTGACCTTGCGCCTGTGCCACATCCGAACCCACAAGGCGTTCCATTGCTCGTCCAGCATGTCCGACAGGCCCCTCTTCGGCCGGCAGCAGAGGGAGAAAAAGTAGCTTCATCGACCCTTTCCCTTGACGAGCAAATCGACTAGTTCAAGTTTGAAGGGGAAACCTCGGAGGAATTCAAATTTTGGCTGCCGAAGAGGTGTTTGATAGGCAATCAGTTGCTCCCTTAAATATAGCAGTGCCCGACGACTCTGAAGAAGAAGACATGCAGAGTAACAGATTTGATGAAGAACAGGAGGCCGAAGGCCGTGACCAAGGGTACTGGTACATCCCAGCCCATGGTCAATCTTCCACCACCACCTCCTCCTCCCTAAGCCCTAACAGATCCAGGCCTAAAGCCACTGCCAGATCTGAAAAAGAAAAGGGTGGTGACGGACATTGAAGATGGGGAGGTGGCACCTCCGAAGGGGACCAAGCAGTAAAAAACGACCCACGACACGAGAAGCAAAAGGGCTTCTTCTACTGAGAGCAGGGAAGAACCCTTGGCCGCAGACGTGCGGCGAAGAACACGGGTATGGTCCCCGAAGCTGACACTGGATGGTGTAGCTATCCCATATGATGCCTCCCTTAGAAACTATGCTGGAGGGAAGGCTGGATACATTGCGGAGGCACTAGAGTAGCCTCTGCTCCTTCCGAATGACATGGAGTCCTATCGGCGCTTTAACTAACAGGAACTCTTTCCATCCCTCAAAAGGGATATAGTCATGGTAAGATAAATGACACTCTCATAGCTCTTATGTGCGTTCACAACTGACATAAAATTCTCTGTTTGCCATGCAGATTACTCAACAAATTTTCGTGGCTGAAGAGTGGAATAAGAAGAAACATGTTGAAGTGCAAGCCGAGGCCTATTCTAGGGAGGAGGCCGAGAAGGCATTGGGCAGTCTAAAAAACGAGTGCGCCCGCATCTCCAAGCAACTGAAAGAGGAGACAAAGGCAAAGAGGAGTCTGGAGGCAGGCCTGAAGACTGCTGCAAAG
Organism: Quercus gilva; assembly: GCA_023621385.1. NCBI lineage: Eukaryota > Viridiplantae > Streptophyta > Magnoliopsida > Fagales > Fagaceae > Quercus > Quercus gilva. The sequence continues at coordinate 41,249,828 of CM042481.1, forward strand.
CAAGCCGAAGACCAACGCTAGAAGCTGCACGTTACTGAGATCAATTTGGAGACAGAGAAGGCGTTGGTGAAAGAACTTCGGGCCGAGCTTGAGAAAGCTAGGGATTTTGCTAAATTGGCCATGGAGAACGCCCAATTGGCCAAGGAATCAGTTGAGGCTGAAAAGCAGGCTGCCTATACGCTGGGGGTGCAAGAGACCCAAACGAGGCTGACCGAGGAGTTTGCAAAGGTCTGTAGGGACTACTGCGACATCATGTGGGGCAAAAGCCTTGATGCGGCTAGAGTCCCCCCGGAGTCTGCCTTGAGGCAACTTGGGAGTGTTTACTACCACCCTGACATCCGCGACCTGCCAGATACCTTGGAAGCTTCATCGGCCGGCCAGAACCTTCTAGTCCCAGCTGAAATAAGCCAGGCACCTCTTCAGACTGGTGATGCAGGTGATCTGCCAAAGACTGACCCAGTGCCTCAGAAAAAGGCTTAGGATGCACTTTTTGAGCTTGTAATAGTTAGGGACCATTACCATTTATTTTGTAACAAAATTCTCTTTGATGAATGAAATGGTTTACTTTTTGTCTATGTTGCTTTTATGGTATATGTTAAATCGTGTCATCACAGTTGATAACAACAGTTTGATAACGGAGACTCAACCAAAACCCTGGTAATTTTTAAACATGGCTAAACGGGGCCTCATGATAATAACAGTTGACGTAATTGAGCTCAAATTTGCATATTCTGCCAAGCACCTGACTAGACTAATAGCGTAGACTAACACTTGAGAAAAGCTGTTCGTAGAATCATGTTTAAACACTTGGGAAGGTCATAAATGAGTGTTAACTAACCCAAATCATCTGGTCCGAGGACTACAGGCATGATTGAATTTAAATTTAAACACTTAAGGGGAACGTAAATGAGTGTTAACTAACCCAAATCATCTGGTCCGAGGACTACAGGCATGATTGAATTTAAGTTTAAACACTTAAGGGGAACGTAAATGAGTGCTAACTAACCCAAATTATCTGATTCGAGGACTACAGGCATGATTGAATTTAAGTTTAAACACTTAAGGGGAACGTAAATGAGTGTTAACTAATCTAAATCATCTGGTCCGAAGACTACAGGCATGATTGAATTTAAGTTTAAACACTTAAGAGGAACGTAAATGAGTGGTAACTAACCCAAATCATCTGGTCCGAGGACTACAGGCATGATTGAATTTAAGTTTAAACACTTAAGGGGAACGTAAATGAGTGCTAACTAACCCAAATCATCTGGTCCGAGGACTACAGGCATAATTGAATTTAAGTTTAAACACTTAAGGGGAACGTAAATGAGTGCTAACTAACCCAAATAATCTAGTCCGAGGACTACAGGCATGATTGAATTTAAGTTTAAACACTTAAGAGAATTATTAGCACAATAAAATGGCAGCATCACAGAAAGAGAAAGTACGCTTAGTAATAATACCTTTTCAGGTTATTTACATTCCACGGCCGGGGTACTACATGATTATCCAGATCTTCCAAGAAATATGCTCCAATGCCAGCTTTTGAAGTGATGCGGTATGGTCCTTCCCAATTTGGTCCAAGTTTTCCCCAAGCTGGATTCTTTGCAGTACCTACCACTTTCCTCAACACCAAATCTCCAGGCTCTAAAGATCTCAACCTTACGTTGGCATCGTAGCCCTACTTGAGTTTTTGCTGGTAATGCGCCAGTTGGACCATTGCCTTTTCCCTCCGTTCTTCAATCAAATCCAAACTCTTTTCCAGCTGCCCATCGTTGTCGATCGGATTAAAAGAGCTAGTCCTATACGTTGGAAACCCCGTCTCCAGAGGTATAACGGCTTCAGCGCCATAGGTCATTGAGAAGGGGGTCTCTCCTGTAGACCTGCGAGGCGTAGTTCTATACGCCCACAACACGTGAGGCAATTCTTCCACCCATCTACCCTTAGCTTCATCTATTCTTTTCTTCAACCCGTTAACTATTACCTTATTAACAGCTTCTGCTTGCCCATTTCCCTAGGAATAAGCCGGGGTAGAATATCTGTTTGTGATTCCCAGCTCACTACAATAATTCCTGAAAGTTTTGCTGTCAAATTGAAGTCCATTGTCCGATATGAGGGTATGGGGGACCCCAAACCATGTGACGATGTTTTTCCAAATAAATTTCTTCACATCTACATCCCTGATATTTGCTAGAGGTTCATCTTCGACCCATTTGGTGAAATAGTCCGTGCCGACCAGGAGGTACTTCTTGTTTCCCGCTACCTTAGGGAATGGGCCCACAATATCCAAGCCCCATTGAGCGAAAAGCCATGGGCTGGACAGCGAATTAAGAATGCCTCCGGGCTGATGTATGTTTGGCGCAAACCGCTGGCATTGATCACACTTTTTGATGTACTCATGAGCCTCTTTCTGCATATTCGGCCACCAATAACCGTGAGTAATGGCTCGGTGAGCCAAAGATCTCCCACCAGTATGGCTTCCACAGATCCCTTCATGCAACTCCTCTAGTAGTGATTCAGCTACTTCAGGGTGCATGCACAATAAATATGGACCTGAATATGAGCGCTTATAAAGCTTATGGTCCTCGGATAGCCAGAAACGAGTAGCTTTCCTCCGTACTTTATCTGCTTCCCCTTTTTCTTCGGGCAACACATCATCCTTCAGGAATTTGATGATAGGGTCTATCCAGCTTAGGGCGGCCCTGATGTGATGAACCTGGACTGCCTCTCTTCTTAATTCCGTTGGTCTTTGCATGTCATCAATGAGGATAACCTTAGGCAACTCTTGCGCCGAAGAGGTAGCGAGCGTGGCCAAAGAATCAGCATGCGTGTTGCTGTTTCTGGGGACGTGCTGCAGGTTAAAAGTTTCAAACTCTGTCCATAGTGATTTCGCTTGACTTAGGTACCCCTGCATTCTTTCGTCCTTTGCCTCGAACTCCCCTTGTACTTGACCGATGATTAATCTTGAGTCCGAGAACATCTGGATTGACTTTCCTCCCATCCTTCGTACCATCGTCATTCCCATTAAGAGAGCCTCATACTCTGCCTCATTATTCGTCGCAGAGAAATCCAGCCTTAACGCTTTTTCAATAACAATTTTCTCTGGGGATATCAGCACTAGCCCCACCCTTGAACCTCTCTGATTCGATGCGTCGTCTACGTACACTTCCCAGGGCAACGGGCTCTCTAGAGAAATCATGCCAACGGACCTTCCATCCAAGCCCGGTGTTGGTGTTACCTCCTCTAAATGGGGCTCCGTGAACTCGACGACCAAGTCAACAAGGACTTGGCCCTTTATTGATGTGCGAGGCATGTACTTGATATCGAAAGCTCCTAGGATCGTACCCCATTTGGCAATCCTTCCAGTGTAGTCGGTGCTTCGGAGTATAGCCCTGAGCAGTAGCTAGGTAAGGACTATAACGGTGTGGGCTTGGAAATAGTGAGGCAGCTTCTTCGTCCCTAGCACTACTGCCAGGATGGCCTTTTCTAGGGGCAAATAATGAATTTCAGCTTCATGCAATGACTTACTTACGTAGTATACTGGTTTTTGTATACTAGAGTCTGTCCGGATCAACACTAAGCTTACTGCATTAGGGGCTACTGCGATGTATGCAAATAAGACCTCATCTGACTCTGGACTAGACATAATTGGAGGTCGAGCTAGGTAGTCTTTAAGTTGCTGGAAAGCAATAGCGCATTCCTCAGTCCATTCGAAACCCTTCCACTTGTTGATGAGCGAGAAGAAAGGTCTACACCTGTCAGCTGATCTAGAAATGAACCTATTGAGGGCAGCAGTCATTCCTGTCAGCTTCTGAATTTCCTTGGGATTTCGAGGAGCTCGTAAGTTGTTGACGGCTTTTATCTGATCGGGGTTAACTTCAATCCCCCTATGAGTCACCATATATCCCAAGAACTTGCCTGATCCCACACCAAACGAACACTTGGACACGTTCAAGCGTAATCTGTGTTCTCTCAGAATTTCAAAAATGTCCCTGAGGTCCCCAATGTGTTTTGCAATAACCTTGCTTTGTACCACCATATCATCAATATAAACCTCCATGCTTTTACCCAACTGTGCTTCAAACATTCTGGTCATCATCCTCTGATAGGTAGCCCCTACGTTTTTCAGGCCGAACGGCATTACCTTGTAGTGGTAATTCCCCACAGGGGTCACGAAAGCCGTTTTCTCCTGATCACCGCGAGCTAGTGGTATTTGATGGTAACCTTGAAATTCGTCTAGGAAACTCATCCGAGGGTGCCCAACGGTTGCATTAACTAGTTGGTCTATCTTCGGCATTGGAAACGGGTCCTTCGGACAAGCCCTGTTAAGGTTTGTGAAATCTACGCACACCCGCCATTTTCCATTTTTCTTCTTTACTACCACTGTGTTAGCCAGCCATTCAGGATAAAAAATTTCTTTAATAGCCCCTGCCTGTTTGAGTTTCATCACCTCTTCCCTGACTGCGTCTGCATGTTCCCTTGATGGACGCCGGAGCGGTTGTTTCTTGGGGATGACAGTGGGATTAACGTTTAGATGGTGGCAAATGAACTCTGGACTTACTCCTAGGGCTTCTGCTGAGTCCCATGCAAACACATCAACGTTGGTTCTGAGGAACTCTATCAACTCTTCCTTCTCTTGAGGAGGCAACATGGATCCAACTTGAAAGAACTTCTTGGGGTCGTCATCAACAACTACCCTCACTAGGCTTTCACATTCTGCCTCTTTGGCAGGGGTTTCGGTGTCCAACACCGAAGGTTTTAACTGCTATAAACCCTCATCGCTATGATTTGAGGACTCAGCTTGAGGTTTGTGCTGGATAGCTGCCATTAGACATTGTCTAGATGTAGATTGATCTCCTCGGATCTCCTCAATTCGCCCTTCGGATGGATATTTAACCTTCTGATGAAGCGTGGAGGATACGGCCCCAAGGGTATGAAGCCAAGGTCTGGCCACTATTGCGGTGTAGGGTGAATAGGCATCCACTACTATAAAGTCTACCTCTACCGTCTCAGACCCAGTTTGCACGGGTAGTCTGATCTGGCCTTTCGGGATGACCACTTTACCATCAAACTCACCAGAGGGGAACTGTAATGTGTCAAGTCTTCAAGGGTCAAGTTCAAACCCTTATAAAGGTCCGGATACATTATTTCTGCAGCGCTGCCCTGATCCACCATTACTCTCCTCACGTTGTATCCCCCTATTCTGAGAGTAACCACTAGAGCATCATCATGCGGCTGTATAGTTCCGATTTTATCATCCTCTGAAAAGCCCAAAACGGGTATAGCCCCTGTCCTAAGCCTCTTCGGCTCTCTGTTAACAATCTCTGAGGGCAGCCGAGCAACTGACAATACTCTGGATGGGCAAGACCCTATCCGCCCTGGTGCGGCAATGATAACATTTATTGTGCCCAAAGGGGGTTTCACAGGGTCCTCTCTCCGAGACCCTGCATTTCCCTGGCTTCCCTGACCATATGAGTGGTGCAAAAGTTGTTTTAGCTTGCCCTCGCTGACAAGTTGATCCAAATGGTTCCACAAACTCCTACAGTCTTCAGTAATATGCCCATGGTCAAGATGATATTGGCAGTAGAGATTGTGGTTGCACCTTTCAGGGTTTCCGGCCATCTTGTTTGGCCTCTTGAAAAAAGGCTCGTTCTTGATTCTCTCCAGAACTTGGTGCACGGGCTCACGAAATACAGCATTGACTGCCTGAAAATTCGTTGAACCCTGTCCGACCCAATCCTTTCTCTGCCGGTTATGGCTCTGTCGGTCCGACCTGAAATCCCTCCTCTCCTAGGGGATAACCTTATCCTTGCCTTTACTCTGCTGTTGGTCTTCTTCAACTCTTTTGTACTTGTCAATTCTATCCATCAACTGGCGTACACTAGTAGCAGGTTTGGCCGTTAGGGACGTCCTTAAGAGATGTTTAATGGGAAGGCCTAGCTTAAAAGAGCTGATGGCCACCAAGTCACAGTCTTCTTCCATTTCGTTATACCTTTCCCAGAACCTATATGAATATGACTTCAAAGTTTCACCTTCCTTCATGCTGACGGACAATAGGGAGGCCATGGACTGCGGAACCCTTCGGCATGTGACAAAACGTGACCCAAATGCCTGAGTTAACTCTTGGAAAGAGCTAATAGTATTTGCTTTCAGACTATCAAACCATCTCATGGCTATTGGTCCCAAACTGGATGGGAAAACCTTGCACATTAGGGCCTCGTCCCTGGAGTGAATGGCCATTCGCTGGTTGAAATGACTCACATGTTCCACTGGGTCAGTCCAGCCATTGTAGATGGTGAATGTAGGCTGGTGGAAATGCCGAGGAAGTCTGGCATTCTCGATGTTACGTGTAAAAAGAGATCTGGAGATCTAATCCAGAGCTTTACTCATAGCATCGTTCCTTGCGCCTCTAGGGAAGGGGCTCTGAGGGTTTCTCTCACGGTGGTGCATTTCCTCATAGGGGAAGGGCTCACTGACTGGCGTTCGAGGCTTTCGCCTGTAGTCGACGTCTCGCTCGTCCTCAGAATCTTCATCAGAGTATGAGGAAATGCGCTTCCTCTTTGCATGGCGCAACTCTCTCCTTAGCCTTTGAATCTCCAACTGCATGCTTTGGTTTTTCTCTACATGGGACATGTGGCTCTCTCCATGTGACCAATTTTGATCGTCATATGTGGTGTGTACGCTGCCTTCACGATCCTATCTCTGTTCCAGATTAACAAAAGGATCGGTGTGCTGAGATGATCTGGACTCCATTGGTCGTTTCCTCAGTTCAGCCGTTTCTGAGGTGTTGCTCCCACCTTTGCTCAAGCTGTTCCCACAGACGGCGCCAATTGTAGGGTCGATTTTTGTTGGGCCAAGTATGGACTTTGTAGACTCAGCCCAATGAAACTCTTAACAATAAATTTGTAGAGAGTGGGTTGAACAACTGGGCTAAAAATGGATTCAACAGCGGTTCAAACAGACAAAACAAGGAACAAAATGGTGTTCAGACTAGCATTTAGTAGGGATCCTCTTGAATCCGAAGAGATTAAAAGTTTACAGACATAAATGACTAAAAATTTCTCCTCCCCTTCTGTGAGACCTATTTCCTTTATATATGCACCTTCCACCTCATCTTTACCGTACACTTGTTCTTCATCTAAGCGTCCACTTGAGTACTAGTCACATTAGAAGTTTGCTTTAGCCTACAGTGAGTGGTAGTGGTTGAGGTTGCACTGTTCAGGTGTCTTCTCCACATAAATGCGGCCAGGAAAGTTGCTGCAGTGCATTAAATGCGGTGGTAGCAGCTTTATTTTTAAGATATTTCATGATCTTCTCACACTTAGACGTGCTCAGAGTTTACTCCCTACCGAGGAATCTTTAGTATATCTACTTGATCAAGTTTTTCGAAGATCCGATGAGTAGAACCTCTTCGGACCAGCCAGGTTGTCTTCGGACGCAACATTCATCCCTTTTTTATTGCATTTTCACCAGGATGGCTAAGCGCCGATCCCTTTAACCTCTTCAGACAGGAAGTGATACTTAAATTGGGCCCCAGGCCCAACATATGGTGTTGGGCTTTCTCACCCACATTTATCATCTAATTAACATTATTTTTTTATTTGTTAGGATATATTTCTTAAATTAGGGGATAATATTTACCATATAAAAATTGAATTTAGATAATATCTATCATCTAAATTTTCAAAATTTTAATATTATTAAATTAATATTAAAATTGAAGAAAAATCAAAGAATTTTTTAAAATAAAAATAAAAATAAAAATTAAATATTATGTATATCACTATATCCTATTATAATTAGGATTTCTAATTAATGTGTTTGTTGTTATCCCATGAAAAAAATGGAATAAAAAATGTCATATTTTTATGGATAGAATGAAAAAAAAAATGTTGATATCAACATAATGTAAAAAAAAAAAAATATATATATATATATATATATAATAAAATAAAAACACGTGAATGAGGCAATAAGGATATAAGATAAGTTTTTTTTTTTTTTTTTTTTTTTTTTTTTTTTTTTTTTTTAAGAATATATATTGTTATGGTCCCATTTGATGTGAAATTTAAATCCTATTGAAAATAGAATTGTTAATCAATGTGTTATATTACCAAACTAAAAAAAAATAGAAAAAAAAAAAAGGTCATATGAAATTATGAATAGAATGAAAGCAAAAACAAAAAAAAAATGTGATTGATCTATAAGGAAATAGGATATTATTTTTTTTATTAAAACCTAATTATCAAACGTAGAAATTTAAAAACAAAATAAAATAAATACACAAAGAACAAAACTAATTTATCCTAAGAAGTGATAAAACAATAGAAGAAAGGTTGATAAGAACAAATAATATGTTATATTTATCTAAAAAATCATTGTAATTAAAATAAAACAAAAACCCACAAAGAAGAAGTTGTTATCAACATAACTTTATCCAAAGAAGTTATAAAGAAACTAAAGAAAAGTACAACTAATTTGTAATAATCTTTTCCAAAAAAATTGTACGGTTTCACTATCTTAAAATTCTATATTAATCATCACGAAAGGTAGGTATAATCTAGATGCAATTGTAACGTTAAGATGGAAAGGTAAGGAAATTTGTGTTATTAATATGTTCGATCTATCACCCTATCATAATCTCAGTCCAACAACAAGCAACTAATGTTAGTGATTCTCATACTTATTTTTTTTTAATTGGAATTAAAGCTAATTCTTAGTACTTTTGAAATAGTGTTGTTTTTCATTATGGAGTCAAATATTGTTGTTTTTCATTAGAGAATCGGATCTCTTAAAGGATCGATGAAATTCATGTTCCATTCGCTTTCTTTTATATAGTTTTAGATCTATTATTTTATTTTTATTTTAGTTTTGTCATAGGAAACTCTTAAATTGACATTAAATTCAAATGTTGTATAATATACAATTCTATTTTTAATTTATTTTAATTTTCTTTCTGATTTATATTTTCAATTTTAGCTATTGGTATATGTTTCATTCCATTTGTTATATGTTATAATAGTTTTTTCTTAAAATTTATTTTCGATTTTTTCATAGGTGATTCCAAGCAAGCATCCTATAAAATTGTTGAAGACTCCTAAATTGACATACAATTCAAAGGTTGTAATCTATGTTATTCTATTTTTTTAACCTAGATTTTAATTTCTTTCTGATTTTTATTTTCAATTTTAGTTATTGCTATATAAATGTTATTTTATATTTTCTTTTCTTTTCTTTTTCAATGTTGTCGTAGAAGATTCCATGGGTTTTAAGATTGTGAAGACTCTTGACACTCAATCCCAAGGATGTAAAGAAAAGGTTGTATAGGCTTTTAAGGTAGATTCCCATTTTATCTCAATTTCGTTTTTTAACTCAATTTTAATATTCGTCCTTTTACTTATTATTAATATTGGATTTTCAGGTAGATTCCCATTTTATTTCATTGGTTTTTATTTTTTATAATTCGATAACTACACCAAGGCTATTTTTTCGGGTTTCATAGATTAATGCATTGATTAACTTTTTTTTTTTCATTGTGACAAGTGTTTAAAATGTGTGGTTAATGAAAATTAGAAAAATATTACCAATAATTTACTCTACATAAAACACTATCATCTAAAATATAAATTCTTTTCAACTATAATTCTATTACTAAATGTTTGTGGCAGTTTAAATAAATTTAATTCAATATATATAATAAAATTTATATACTATATACCATACTCGCACAATGCAGGTATGCATTCTTTCTTCTTTTATTATTATTATTTTCATTTTGTTTATTGTCTTTAGTATTATTATTGGTTTTTTGTCTTCATGTGATTTTAATTAATGAATTCAAAACATTCGAAAACATTGTCAAGTTTCTAAAGGCTCTTTCTTTGTTTTTGAATTTTGTTTTTATTAAATTGATTAGGTTTTGTGTATTGGTTGTCTTTTGTTTAAACTAATTTTCTTAGCTTTGATCTAATTTATATGCTTAGGGTTAGGGTCTTAGAATTAATGATTAAATATGGTTAGAATTAATAGATTAATTTTAACAATTTTCTTATTTGATTTTTATGTTACATCAAATTATCAAGATATTTTACTTGTGTATTCTTAAATTATCTACTTTAGTTTTAATTTATAATATTATCAAGATTATATTAATTTTAGATTTATCAATTGTTTAGTACATTTTTAAAAATAATTATCAATTTAAAATTCAATTTGGAATTGTCAATTTAATTTAGTTTTAGGAAGAAATCTTACCCCTTATTTTAGTGAGATAATTATTTACATTTGATATATTTTTTTTTCTTTTATCTTTATTGAATCTATTAAAATATATAATTATTTATACATTTATTTTATAAGCTTTTTCATAAAACCGTGCAACGCACGGGCCTATAACTAGTACTATATATAATAGCAGAAGTGAGAAAATTGATTCCTACAATTAAGGAGATGTTGACAAGTAGATAACTGCCTATCTAAAATTCAGTCACGCTAAAGTTAAGAAGCGATAAATTACATTTTTTGATATCACCGTAACACCGTTTAAAAGCGATAAACTATAATTTTTCAGAAAATTATTAGGTACTCCTGAAGTACCATAAATGCGTACTCCCCTCTTTCACATAAATGGTGGGTCCCACCATGAATTTAATTAGTGGGACCCACCATTCATGTGAGAGAAAGGAGTACGCATTTATGGTACTCTGGGAGTCCACAATAATTTCTCTAATTTTTCAGTAGATTAAAACACTGTTTGCAGCCCTCTTGGTATAAAAGGAAACTAACCACCCAAAAAGAAAAACAAAAAACAAAGATTTCAACACAGAGAAGGAGAGAGAGATCGAGAGAAAAGAAAGAGAAATAGAGAGACAGAGATAGAGAGAAGGGCGCCACCCAGATCTTCTGCCATCACCGTAAGCCTCCACTCACTACCCGACTATCGGAATCGCTACTGGTAAAGTTCTGTTTTAAATTTAAAATTTTAGGGTTTTTGGTTTTTATTTGGAGAATCAATTGGGTGTTAATTATGATTTAGATTGGTGTTTTGGGTCAGAAATAAAGAGAGGCGATGAAACAAAGAAATGCGATGAGTATGCGGAGAAAGAAGCAGAGAAAGAGAGAGGCGACAAAATCAAAAAGTTTCATAAAACAATTTTGCAGACCCAAAACTTTGGCAGAATGGTAAATAGAGAAGGCACGGAGTGGGGACTGGGTAGAGAAAAATCTGCCACCATCAGAGAGATAGGCCGTGTACACATAACTGGTAAAGTTAATGTTTTTGTTTTTTTTCCTTTTCCTTTTCGTTTTCAAATCTGGGAATTGAATATAATTTAGGTTTGAATTTCTTGGTTGGATTGGTATAGATTTAGATTTTTTAATAATTTACTCAGGAATTTGGATTAGAATAGGTTTTGTTTTGCCTGTTTGGTTTGCATTCGTTTTGGGTATTTGCCTATAGGCATGTCATTTCATTTATGTTTTTTTTTTATTTAATTTTTTTTTATCATTGATATATATTTCATTACCTCTTCGATATATTTTGGTTTCCTATTCTTAATTTATACTTCTATTAACAAGTGGTTGATTTTGTATTTTCATTTAAAAACACCGAAACATTGTCACTTTTCGTTTGGTGCATTAAGGAAACGTTTCAATGATATTTTTCACATTTTAATGATGTTCAGTCACTAAGATAGGCACCTCTTCTTTCTCCCACCATTTTCCCCCCTAATTTAAATGGTTAATTTGACATGTTTACTATTTTTTTTTTTAATCTCTGTTTTTTGTTATTAATTGTTGTGTTTGGTTTTGGGGACACAACTTCAAAGCATAAAAACCTAGAAGCATCTGAAAACCAAAACTGCAAGTTGTTTTTTATTTTCGTTTTACTTTCTGCTTCCAATTTGTGTTCTGTGTTTTCTTTATTTCATATATTTCTTTCTTTTTTGGCTTTCACTTTTCAGGAAACAGAGGTCTCTTCTCATGAAACCTTGCAGCAAGTTGTTCTTCCAGATCCATCACAGATTCTGATGTGTACCTCTCATTTCTTTCAAGAATTTGTTTGCTCAAGTAATCAATTTTATTGCTCTCCTAACTCATTATTATTCTCAACTTTATTCCCATCATCTATTAGAATTTCAATTTTCATTTGATTTGGAATTTTTTTTTCTCAGATTGAAATTGCTGATTTATGCTCAATATGTTTAGAATGGGAATTTAATCTAAAGTTAATTAATATGCACTTGAATATTGTCTAGGCAACTTTGGTTAGATATGGGCTCAAATTGCAAATTTAGAAGTACTAATACATACGTGTTTAGGAATTTTTTTTGTTACATTTGAATTTTACAATGATTCATTAAGTGTTGTTTTTTTTACATGTACACAAGCTGTTTAATAAAATTCTTAAGTGATGTTTGTTGGCCTTTTTTATTCTCTTCCTCAGTGATGCTATTAGCCCAAAGCACTGAATCCTTCAAGGTCACTCTTTTCCTCCCTTTTCGACAAAATTGCATAATATAATTGTGAATCGTTTTAACTTTTATTTAGTTTTACTAATTCTTTTATTTTCAAATTGCTTTTAGTTCAAGTATTGTTGATTTCAAAAGTCAATTTGGATTATAAGACTAAAATCTGCACCTAAGAATCAGTTAAATTGTTTGTTCAATTTTTAGGTTTCAATTTGCTTCCAATAAGGTTCGATTTCTTTATTTCAGCATGTTTTCTTTCCTTATTTTTCCCCCTTTTTTATTGTTGTGTTTGGTTGCAGAGAAAGTCTCTGATATTTTCAGAAGTATAATATGAGATTTTTTGATTGGTAGGTGGTTGACAACTTTCATTGTGATTTGATGGTTGGGTTGTGTACATGAGAACTTCTTAGAGAGCAACTTGGCTATTGTTGGTGGCAGTGTACAGTTAATGAGGAAGGATTGTCAAGGTAATAAAAAGTTTCCACCTGTTCTTGAGTGTGAAAGGATTGTGGGCTGTTTGTTATTTTTTGGTTTTTATGGGTTTTCTTAATTCTTTCGGTTTTGGTCTTTTTTTATTTTTTAATATTGTAAGAGCCTATTGCATTATCAATAGAGAATTTGTTGTGTCAAGGATATTTAAAAAAGAATTTCTGACCCATTAGATTGAGAAGTCTTTTTTACTCATAAGCCTAACTTTTAATTACCTCTTGAAGTATTTTTCTGTAATGCTTGGTTTTTATTTATGCAGTAAGTTTTGGATTTCTATTGCTTTAGTTTTTGTAGGTCACATTTTTATGTGCAATTTATCTTTTTAATAAAAGCTTATAGAAATTGCAATTGGTAAATCAATTTCGCAAACACGTTTACATCTTTGATTAGTTTTGGTGATAATATGTTTTTTTCTTTCAAAGATTGCCTTTTAAAAATATTGTTTGCTAATTTGTGGGTTGAAAAAATAGAACTTGAATAGTTTTTTTTTACAGAGTTGGTCTAAAATTTCCCACAGGGGATGCAAAATTGGGTGTGGATACATAGCTTGAGGTCATTCATAGCGAAAGCTCCTACCTATGCCTTGGAAATTTTTTAAGAGCATGCTTTGTAAGTACTTTTATTCTGTTTTGAGATGATTAAAGCTTTTTCATAATTATCTTATTGGAATTTTGGTGTGGTTAAAAAAAGGGGCAGCAAGGTATATAAATGTGCACATGCATAAATATTTGTATGTATCAGTCCTGCCAATTTGTAGTAAAGAATTATTATCTTCAACTATAAGATTTAAAATATATATATATATATATATATATATTGTTTCTTTAGCCAATCTGATTATTTTGGTTTTGATGTAATAATATTATTCTTATTTTTCTTTTTGGAAGGCATAACAAATTGAAGATATACTATATGATAGTAGGTCTAAAACAAAACTAAAAAATTAAACTAAAATCAAAGTAGAAATTTTATTCATATATGTATATATATATTGTTTTGCTTTCTAAGTTGGCTAAATTAATAACGTCTATCATGTGTTGGATGGAATTCATGATAAATGTAATGGTTAGTGGAACTCATTTGCTGTTTCATATATCAATGTTTAATATTTTTAAAATAGGCAAATACTTCCATTCTTCATATTTTTATAATAGGTCTTGATGCCTACAACGTCCCATTAAAGATTATGCCACTTAGTTTAGTGTTTTGAAGTGCATTGTTTTCCCATAACGTTGTACTGTAACAAGAATAACTCAAGATGTTGGTTATTGTGTCTTTTATATCACAGAGGTGTAACAATGTATATTTTCTTTATTTGTAAGCAGTCAATTTACGTATTTGTAAGAAAATTTAGTAAGGACAAAGTGAAATGATTTGTTGGTGGTAATGTAGTTGAGAAGATTTTAGATTCATAAGTCAACCTTTTTTTATAAAAAAAAATGTGAGCTAATGCAATTTTTTTTATTCAAGGTTTTCTTATATATTGTTCAATATACATTTGGCAGTCAAATAGATTCATTTCGAATTGAATAAATTTTTTTATTTCAGTTGTTTTCAATAACTGAAATTTAGTTTGCTTTTGGACGAATTCTGTCAGTTCATCAGCAATAAAATAGTGCAGAAAACCGGGGTACAATGCATAATTAACCACCACAAGAAGATATTTTTAGTAGTTGGGAGCTGCCAGAGTGGGTGCCATTATAGGAAATTCAGTGTTTCTTCCAATCACTGCTATGCAAAAAAAAAAAAAAAAAAAAAAAAAAAAAAAAAAAAAAAAAAAAAAGAATCCTCTAGAAGTTAAACTGTTTTGCATTGCTAGAATTTTGTTCATGAAGAACAAAAAAAGGCTTATATTTTAGAAGGTTATTTAGGCATTATTGCTTTGGTATATGAATGAAAATAATTAATTATTTACTGATTTTTTATTTTTATTTTTACATATTCTGAAGTATTTAATAAAACCCAATTTTTGGATATGTAAATTCAAGTGCTATTTAAGAAGAATAGAAAGTAGTTTGTACCAACTGAGAATTTTTTTTTTTTTAATGTCATTTGTGCAGAAATGGAAGTGTTTTTCTTTCAAAGTTCTTTTTGATAAGTAATTAAAGTAGAATTAATAGTCTATCTAAAGTGAAGGAAATGTCTATACTTGGTGAAAAGAAGAAATTTTACCTCTATTCTCTAATAGTCTGATGTAAAAAGTTAAGAAAACAAAAAATATCCAAACTGCTTGATGTGTTTAAATTTTTTAAAGATGAGATTTTAGATGCAATTCCTCTAGCATGTATGTTCTTCAACTTTGGACATCAGTTTAGTATAATTTTCTAAAGAACCACTTGAATTACAACTTATTAGAAAACAAAACCATTTGAATTACAAAAACTAGGTGCTTTTAATTATTAAAAAAAAAAAAATCTCTTGACACTATAATGCTTATGACCATTACACACTTGAAACTTCCATAGTGGAAATTTGGTGGCTAGGATTGTAAGATGCATTCTTAGAATTCAGACTACAAAAGATTAAGCAAATTGTAACTTGGCAGAGACAAAATATGAATTTATTTTTCTTTTCCAATTTTTTTTTAGGTTCTTTGTTCTTTTATGGTTTTCAACTTTTCATAGTTTTAATTTAGATGTTGTTTATATTTTAAAAATTTCAATTGTTAACCATGTTTAATGCTTTATTTATTTATATCTATTTAAGACTAGAACAACAATCTTTGGCATCTACATCAATTTGTTGCGTAGTGCTAAGGCTATAAAAGATCTTATAATACTTATAAGTACATCAAAGTTCTTTTTTTTATATCAGTTATGCTTTCTCTTATCAATCACTTACTTTCTACAAATAGAAATTAAAATATTGTTTCTTTGTATTTATACATTGGAATTTTACCTTATATTATTATTGAATATGTTCTCCTTACATGGAGCTCAAAAGGTTGTATTAGTTTCTATTATTTCAAAGGTTACATTTAAATAGGTCTTCATTATGCTATTGCCTCCAGTTGGACAACAATCACCCATTTAGCACACCAAAGAATCCATTTGAGGGGGTTTTACATATGTGTTATAGTTTTTGCAGGTGGCTGATGATGACTCAATTCATCCAAGTGAAATAGAGCTGGCATTTATAGTACATCAGGCCTAGCTAGAATATGGCTTTGCTCACTAGATGTTTTTTTGGTTAATGAGTACTTAGACTTTATTTTTTGCTATGGGGAATTTTGGACTTTTGACATTGTTATTGGACCTGACTCTACATCGCACAATTGTAATTTTTGTTTTTTGAATTGATTGGCATTATTAAAACAAAGCCCTTAATAAACATATTAATTGTTATATTTTATTGTATTGTTATGTCAATTTGATGGTATTTTAAGAGTGCAAAATTTTTTCCGCGCATTGCGCGAGTTAAATGCTAGTATATATATATATATATATATAATAGCAGAAGCTTTAAGAAGGTGCTGCCAAGTTAGAAAAAAATGCCCCTTAAAATACCGCCACATATACAGTTTTTCCTTTAAAACACCGTACGGTGCTTTTGAAGACACACTTTAAAGTTACGAAACAGTGCACTTTGCACAGCTTGAGCGCTTTAAATTTTATCCATTTACCGTGCACACGGTTTAAAAACAAAAACATCATTAAATTGAAAGGAGACTGAGAGAGACTCTGATAAACAGAGAGCGAGAGAGGAGTCGATTAGGCGTAGAGAGAAAAATCTGAGCAAACTAAACAGAGCCCATAGTTTTCGATAAAAAATAAATAAATAAAACTGGTTAAAATACTATTACGCTTGAGATACAGAAATAGAGAGGGAAGAAAAAAAAAAACTTGCAACGCAGAGATGAGAAGGAGACACAGTTCGTACGGCTGGCCATCACCATCATTTTCCCACCACTGTCCGTTCCCTTGCCAAACTTATACCACTATAACCGGCATCGGTAATGCACAAAAGAATTAAGATACGAACATTGAGAGAACTACCACTGGTAAGGGTTTTTTTTTTTTTTTTTTTTCATTCTTTCTTAGATCTGGGTATGAAATATGAATTAGTTTTGAGAAATTTGGTTGGATTGATTTTTATTTAGGTATATGGTTTACATTAGGTTTTGATTTGATTTTCTAAAATTTGGGGTTATTTATGATTTAGGTTTGGAGAGGGCAAAGATAGGGAAATAAGAGAGAAAGTTTGCTATTTAGAAAGAGCATTGGTAACAAGAGAAATCTGACATCTTCTGGTCAAACCACCAGAAACCTTTATCGGTCTTTTTAAAAAAAAATATTGCTTTAAACGTTTAAGTTCTTAAAATTTTCTATTGCATGTTAACAATGTTCTATTCAATTTTTATCTATTTTAGATTAGTTCTATGACAGATTTTGTTTGATCCACTTCAATCTTTGTTTCCATAGATTCAGATCAAGAAAAAAGAAAACCGTCTCCCAGTTCCTCTCATAAAAACTTTATTTCTAGTTACGCTAAATCGACCTTTTTGATTTCTGATTTTTCCAGACAAAGAAGCAGAAGGAAGGAGTATGAAGTCGACTATAAGAGTTCCCTCTGAATTTTTATGGGTTACTATTCTTTCTCTGACTTTTTTCCCCCAAATTTAAAGTTAAATTAGTTCTGTTATATGTTTTCAACTTTTACAATTACAGTTGGATTTTGGTTCCAATAATTAGGGTTAAGAAAATCAGAATTATGATATGTGACTATTTTTTAAAAGTTATTTTGGTAATTGGTTTTTTGAATTCTTCTCTTTTGGATTTAAATCATTCAAATTCTTTTTCTGCAAAAATGAAGTGGAATATTTCTACAATCTACAGTCTCTAATCTAATCAAAGCAAAGGTTCTAATTTCTTTTCCTAATATTCTTTTCCATTATGGTTTGCTGTCAATTTAGGAATATGGATTCATAACCCTTTTTGTTTGTTAAAATCAAGGAAAACCCTTCACAATATGAAAATCTTGCCTCAGTTTTAATGGCCTCATACCTTTTTTTTTTTTTTTTGGTAAGGGTAAGTGAAATTGTGGGATTTTGAAATCTGATAGTATAACTTTATTTATACTAAGTTTATTACTTTGTAGATTTTGGTTGGTATTTTTTTAAAAAAGACTTTTTAAGTCTTGATTTTGTTGTTTTTGATGTTTGGTTTAAATTGTGAAATCTGAAAGTATAATGTTCTTTGTACAAAGTTGATTACTTTGTACGTTGTGGCAAAGATTAATTTTATAAGAGTTACCTAAGCTTTGGTTTAAGTATTTGGTCTTTTGGCCATCAATCCAGCCACTTTCCCTTATCCTTTCAGCCAATTATATATCACACTCAAGCATTTTACTCTTTCGATGCCATTCTGCTTGGAATGTTTTATCTCCTTCTCATAGCTACTTTCCCTGACTCAATTGGAGCATGTTTTGGTCACATTGATTTCACCTTCTAATTCAAGGTTGAATATATTCTATTCTATAAAGTTTAATTTGTTTGTCTCTCTACCAATCACCCCCTTTTCTCAAAAAAATTTGCTGTTGTTGGGGTGGACTTAACTAACAAACTTTTTATTATATGCACGGAAATTGTTTGATAGAATACCTGAATGTTTTCTTCTTTTTGTAGAATCTAACATTGTAAAATTTCCATTTTGCAGGTCTATTACGTGGACATGTTTATTTCTTCCTACAATATATACAAGATTTGGTAAGGCTTAACAATTTAGCTCTAGGTTTTCTTCCTTTTTTCAATTTTGTATCAACTTATTTTTATGTAATGTACTTTTATGTTAAAAAGTAGGAGCAAGCGTGGGCAAGTTAGAAAAGCTAAGGTCTTTCCCCCTTTGGTTGATTATATAGACACTCATTTGCTTGGACTCTAGCTCAATTTCTAAGAAGTAGTACACACGCCAATTCATGCTCCCTGTTTTAGAGATAACCAATATGAAAATTGATTTGCAATTTTTTGTTAACCCATTTTATGTATAGCGTTAGATGAAAGCTATTTTATTCTTGGTCTCAAGTTTTTGAATAGTTCTTTGAATTGTCTATATAAAATATTTTTGAAAAAATGCTCTCTAATTTTATAAACAACATTCTGGTTTGCTTGATCAGAGTTGGGATATATGTAGTCTGATTTTAATCTAACGAGCATAGGTTAGAGGTTTGTGATGATGCCTTCTTAGTTCTTAGTGTCCATCTATTATTTTCTTTGGAAAGTAAAGGAGACACCTAGGCTATAGGGATTAGTCTTTTGCGACAAGGACCAAATATAAGGCACCTAAATGAATTTATGTGCTTCAAGTTGAAGACACCACAAAGTTGAAGACCAAAATGAATTTGGTGAAGGTTGTGAAATAGTTGATGCCTTATAAGTTGTAACTTAACAAATTTTATCCCAGAGTGATGATGCCTTCATTGTTCTCTATGTGTGTATAATTTGATATCCTTATTGGGCACATTATTACTAGAGGTATAAGCACAAGTCTAATGATAGTTTCCTGATCACTAACATAGCTTTTGTCTAGATGAAAAGTAGTTTTCTTTTTTCTTAATATGCATGTATTTTTAATGCATTTCTACTTTTAAGTTCCTGCTTTGTATTTGCCTTTGAGAGGCACTGAGTAGAGTTCAATATTGCAGTTGCTTTGAATTTAGTGATGGTATTAACTTGACATGTGATTACTTTTGTCCAACATTTAGTTGATCTATTCTAATATTATTTATTCACCTGTCTTTGGGTATCAGAGCACATTGAAGATGCTACTCTTTACCTTGATGCTACATCTATATAAAGTTTCCAATTTGTTAGCGCATTTCATGTGTTGCTAGACCTAGGAGTTTGTGTTGTTTGCAATTTGGAGAGCATGTGTTTTGTTGATGTAGTAAGCTAATAGTGTCATGTATATCTTGAAATATCTTTTATTGCTTCTTTCAATCTTCTATGGGTAACATTAAATGACTTCACATGTGAACATTTCATAAATAGATATGTTTGTATCAATATGTGTGTGTGGCGTACATGTTTGCAGGTGTCCCAGCTTTTGTAGCTAACTTATTCAACCCATGTCAAGCATGTTGTAATTTACTAATTTGAATTTTCTTTGAATCCTAGGTGGTAGTTTGGAACTAAAAATCTGATGCTGGAAGGAAAATAGTGGTCATCATCTCAGCATATGTTTGTTAAGCAAGATTTGTAGCTAAGTACTACCTGATATCTCATCAATCATCCCTCTACCACTTGAGCCAAGGCCCAATTGCAACATTTTACCTACTGTTTTTTATTGTTATTTTTGGTGTGTGATGTGTAGTTACTTTTTTTCCCCTTTGGATAAATTAGTCAATTGCAAGTATTACATTACTATATTTCAATATATATTGTTGTCATTGTTGAACGCAATACTAGGACTTTATTCTAAATATTAACTTTGTGTTCCTAGATACTTAATTTCTGAAATGGTACAAAATTAAGGAACTATTACATGTGTTTTACATGCAAGCCTCCTACAGCTTATTATTGTTTGGTCTACAGGTGTGTTTTGAGGATGGTAGGTTGTAGTGGGCCTTTTTGTTAAAATCGGGTTGAGCTGCCTCCTGCGGTACTAGGCCCAAGTGTTTTGAGTAAGGGAGTTAAGACCGGTCCAACTGCAACTCAATTTGGTCCGGCTTATGCGCAAATGTTGAGTCCAAGTCCAAGAGAAGATGCTATAATGTGGGCTTATCCTCTGTTTCTGCCACAGTAGGAACTTTTCTCCAGTTTCTGCCGCAGGGTTGGCTTTTCTGTTTCTGCCACTGCCAATTTTTGCCGCAGGATTGACGTTTTTGCTGCAGAAGGAACTTTTCTCTAGTTTCTGCCACAGGTCTGACTTTTTTTGCTATGCAACAAAACTTTCAGCCGTGTAGTAAAACCGTCTGCTGTGCAGTCAAACTTCTTGCCATGCAGTAAAGCTTTCTGCCGTAAAGCCTTTTGCTGTGCAATGAAGCTATCTGCTGTGCTTTAAAGCTGTCTGCCATGCTTTAAAGCCGTCTGTCATGCTTTAAAGCTGTCTGTCATACTTATACGTATTCACATATACATATATGAAATATGTTTTTCCAGAACATGAGAAACAATGTATATGTATATATGTACTTATGGCAGGATAATGATTAATTTGTGTCAAAAGTAAAACACGTAATAACAAATAAAGAGGAAAGTTTCGGCATAAAAGATTTAGCTTGTATAATAGTTAACACGGTAAACATAATAAAAAGGTGCTACGATAGAATAACTAGTACAGTAAATAAAGATACCACAGTAGGACAACTGATGCAGTAGACATGATAAAAACATGTTACCACAGAATGACTAAATACAACAGATATAAGTTCTAATGAGAGAAATAAAATATATTTACAATCAAAATCAAGTATTAAATCTTCCCATAGGATAAGTAAACCAAAAAGGAAACCCAAACTCCAACTTGAACAACCTTTTCATAGGCTCCAGTCATAAAAGTTGTGCATTTTGGAGAATAGGCCTAAATGGCTATTAGCTATTAATTTTGGAAACTTCAAAGAGTGGGTTTGCTAAGAGGGAGGGAAAAGATGGCCTATTGATGCATGCCCCTATTCTTGCCGTATTTTCTCTCTTTGTTTTACCATTTTCTTTCTTTCTCTTCGTTCTTTTTACTCTTAGTTTCTAACTACAATCTTGCCATGGGTTGTTTTTTTCACTTGGGTCTTTTCTTTTCTTGGGTCTCACTCTCTGGGTGCTTACTACTCTTCCTAAGTGCCTCCCTTAGGTGCTTCCCCCTATTCGGGTCCCCCCTGGGTGTTTTTCTTCTTCCCCTGTTTTTCACTCTTTCTCCTGTTTTTTCCTCCTCCTCTTCGGTCCCCCTTTTTTCTGCCATGGTTACCTCCTTTTTATAGTGAGCTAATTCAATGTGATTTCCCCCTTTTACCCCTAGGGCTTCACCAACTATTTTGGTTTGTTATGGGCATCCCTTCAAGATTACCCACCCACCCATTGGTTGCCCCTGCCATTGCTCATAATACGTCAGCTGCACCATTACTTATTCCATGACAAAATTTCATTTTGTTTGTTCCTGCTGTATACCTCTACCTCACTACCTAGCTCTATGGCATGCATCGGATGGTCCCAACCATCTATTACTTCTTTTGGGTAAGATACCATCTCAGCAGGATATATTCCCCAAAGAAGTCATGGCAGGAAACCAAATATACACCCCCTTTTCCCCCCCACCACCAAACCACGCCCTCTGAATCCCTTTGACCGTGGGCCCACCTCCCTTGTATTGGCTGGATACAGGTTGGTAGTGCTCCGGCCCTTCTGTCTTTGTCTTCTTTCATGCCATGCCATTTCTGCCGTAGCAGATTTGTTTTGTTCTGCTGCGTGACTCTGTCTTATTTCTTCACACGTTTCTTGCTACTGACACTTCCTGCCGTTCCTTGTTTCTTTTCACCGTGCTTCTTCATATCAGTTTTTCACGCCTATCTTTTTTATACAAAAGGATTTGGGCTTTTGTGGGCCAAATAATGTTGACTGGATCAAAAGGGTCTTGGGCCCAATTTATCTTTATCTGCCGAAGCCATTCTGCCAAAGAACTGTATTCTGCGGCAGATCTGTATTCTGCGGCAGATTTGTATTCTGCTGCAAATTTGCGGGCCAAATAATGTTGACTGGATCAAAAGGGTCTTGGGCCCAATTTATCTTCATCTGCCGAAGCCGTTCTGCCAGAGAACTGTATTCTGCGGTAAAGCTGTATTCTGCGGCAGATTTGTATTCTGCAGCAGATTTGTGTTTTGTTGTAGATTGCTTTCACTTGCACTTCTTTCTTTGGAAATTTCTTGCTCTTTGGTCTTCTTGGTGGGTTTTTGGGCCTTGCTTTTCATTGGGTTTTCTTCCTCATAGGTCTTTGGGTACAGATTGCAAAAATGGGCATCAACATAGGTTATATTAAAATCTAAATAAAAAATATTAAGGATTAATATAACTAACTAGATAAGGCCTTGGGGAGAGATAGAGAGACACAAAAATGTTGTGGATTGTTAAATGAAATGCACTATTTCACTATTGCTAAAATAAAAGACTTGAGATTGACAAAGCATTTGTAAGAGAAGGAAAGAGAAAAATCTAAGAGGCCACTACCAGCATCATGTAGGTGTTTGTAATGTGAAATACACATTTTTTTATCAAATTTTATTCTATAATATTCCTCCAAAGTTTTTTTTTTTTTTTTTTTCTTCTCATTACTTCAATAGAATAATTATAATAAATATGTGTGTGCAATTTATAATTGTTACTTCTTATGATAAACTCATTATTAATAAAGTTTTATAAAAATTATATTATAAAATACATTATTTTAGAAATGTATGGTTTAAAAAAAGTGTAAACTAATACCATGTATAATTTGAACCTCTTCTAAAATTTTTAATTGTACCCGTGTATATTTAATTGTATCCGTGCATATGCACGGGGCCACATACTAGTTATTTTATAACTTTGAAAGCCCTGGTCTTCTCTGTTGCCAGATATTTGATGACAGCAATATCAATCAGCAACAATCAAACTTCACAAATTATGATGCAAATTAAGAAATATAGTGTTAATTCCATGTAATTCCCAAAAAGTCCAACTAATCTAGAAAAAAAGAGTGGAACCTGTATTGTTTTCCCTCTACAACCATATTCAGGTCACACATAGTTATATTCTTGCCCCAATCCAATAAAAGGCATTGCCGAATTAGTCTACGAATTCATTATTAAGGTTGCAATTGCAGAATGATTAAAAATTAAATAAGCCATCAAGAAATAGGAACAAGAATTGCAATATTAGTTTAAAACTCTCACTCAGTGAGAATGGAATTATAATCCTCTCACGCAATGCGCAAACTTTTCAGGACATTGAGAGACCTATTGATCTGTTGAAGACTTCGCTAGCTAGGACTTTATTTGAGTGGTCTCGTATTTGGGGTCTCACACATTGTATTTCCTTGTCTGATTTCATTATTTCTGTTAGATTTTCCTTTTGATTTGAATGTATTATTTTCATTGCTGTGAGTTTACTATCGTAAACACATTGCACTTTTGCTATCAATAAAACTTTTATTACCTATAAAAAATAAAATAAAAATCCTCCTAAGAAAGCCAGTCACAGACCTAAGTATTAGAAAGAATTAAAACAACAAAAATACTATCCTTCAAACTCTCTTATCATTGTAGAAGGAAAAAAATAAAAATAAAATAAAAAGGGACGAAAGGGAAGCCTACTGCCAAATAAGACTCCACTGCTTAACCTGCAAAGTACCAAATATATATATATATATATATATAACCTACTTCCTACATAAACACAATAAGTTGCAAACCAAATTGGATATGGTGGATGATCAGTTCCCCTAAAAGGCAAAAAAATCAACAGGAACAAGACAAGAAGACAAGTTGTAGGAACCTCACACCCTTGGTGGCATTGGCATTGACTTCCCACATGAGCAAACAGGAAAATACAGAATCATAACTACATAGTTCAGGGCAACATTAAATTACATAATACTACTTAAAAGCATGTTTCATTCAGAAGCAAAAAAACCAAATCAACCTTAGGCCCACTGCAAGCAAATGCAGCACCCCTAGAATTAAATAAACTCTAATAATGTAGCCTGGGAACCACAAAATCCAAGCTAGACAAAAAAAAAACTAGCATTATTATTATTATTATTTTTAAATGATTTGAAGAAAGATAAAAGTCAGGCAAGTAGGTACAGGAGAATAAAGATCAAAAGTATAATCTAAAACATGGTGGCAAAAAGGCTATGATAAACAACAATAATCAATATAAAAAAAATTTTAAGTCACAATAATGGGAAAAGTAACAATATGAAAGAATTGAGACAACCAAAGAAAAGAGTGATGTCACTCCAACAATTTGGTTTCCTCACTCAAATATATCTTAAGTGGGATACCAGATTGATTTAGAGAAGTCAATTTTCTACAACAAACGCCTTAAAAAGCAGCCAAGCACCAAAACCTATAAAAATAAAAAATAAAAAATAAAAATAAATTTTGAAAAAGAAATACTGAATAGTATCATGATTGGGCAAACAGTGTTTTAAAAGACTTATAAGCAAAAGGAGAAATCAAGAGAAGGGAAGAGTTTGCTTATTGTTGCAGTCACCACAGCACAAACTCTTGCTCAAGCATGTTAAAGTCCAAATCACAATTTTCCCTCCTATAGACATTGTTATTGATAACACCAAACATCACCCTCACAAATTTACAAAACAAACATTGGCAACTTACAAAGAAGAATATTGTTGTTTAGTGAATTTGAGTCCAAAATAGCAAAACCTTCAGACTAACAATGGACTAGGCAGGATGCTGACAGTATCTTCTCATTTTCAACAACTACAAAATCAAATCAGCAACAATTCAAGATTACAAATTATGATGCAAATCCAGAGAGATAAGTTTATTCTAGAAAGCACATTAAATCCAACTAGAACTAACCTTAACACATAGCATAAATTTATATTAGGGTTATAACATGATTACAAAAATAAGAGGCGTTGACAAATTAGCATGTGAATTCATTATTGAGGTTACAAACACAAAATGACCAAAAATAAAATAACACATCAAGAAGAAGGGACAAGAATTGCAATAGAAGTTTTAAACCCTCACTCCAGTGACACTAGAATTTATAATCCTCCTAAGGAAGGCAGTCGCAGACCCAAGTATAAGAAAGATGTAAAACAAGAAAAGTATACCCTCTACACTTACCAATGTAGCAGGGGAAGAAAAAGGAGGAAAGGAAAACCTATTGCCAAATCAGACTCCACTGCTTAACCTACAAAGAACCAAAAAACCTTTAAGAAATCCTGCTTCCTGCAAAAACACAAAAAGTTGCAAACCAAATTGGATATGGTGCTACTAACATAGGATGACTAGTTCCACTTATAGCCAAAAAGACATCAACAAAAACAAAGACAAGAAGACAGATGTACATCTCATACCCTTGGTGGTATATGCATTGACTTCTCATGTGAGCCAACTGAAAAACAAAGAATCGCAACTACATAGTTCAGGTTAACTTTAAATTACATTAACACTACTATAGAGCATGTTTCATTGAGAAGCAACAAAACCAAATCAACCTTAGGTAAAGAAAGTCATTATGATCTTTGTTAATCAAAGGATTACCACTCTCAAATTGCAATGGAAATTTCAAATCCTCTAGGAAACCAAAGTTAAAGCCTAGGCCCTAACTGCAGTTTTTTCCTTTGCTTTCCTTTATTAACTCGCTCATACCCAATCCTCCTGTTGTAAGAAAAAACAATCACATTCCCTAGTATTAGAAAGAAAATAAACAAGCAAAACATGATCCCCATAATTCTAAAAAACTGTAGGAGAGAGTTATAAAAACAGGAAGAAAAGTGAGCTTTTCGCCAAATCGAACTTCACCCAGCCCAAAACAAAATCTGCTTCCTACAGATATGTTAGGATTGAGACATGCACTCGGAATTGCAGAAGTAGCAAAACAACAGAATATCTCTCCTCTCTGCAAGATAAAACTTGTACTTCAAAAGCAATCAGATAAAAACAGAGAGATCACCTGAAAAAATAGAAAGAAAAAAGGGGGCCCAAAGAAACAAAAAACAAAAGTATAGGAACTCAAGAAACATAAAATCAGACCACTTAATAGCTAATATGCCCAATTTTGTGACTAGGCAAGTTACAAGAATTGTTGCATTTATTCTACACCAAAGTATTAATGAGATTTCCCCAACAAAACGAAAGAGAATCAGAGATAGATGGAAATAGCAGTCCAAGACATGCCCATATTAAGGCAATAACCTAAGATTACAAATTATGATGCAAATTCTCCTTTTAATTCCCAAAAAGCCCAACTCATACCAATCACTATGGCATGTGATCTGCCCACACCAATAAAAGTCATTACTACATACGAACAAGATATAAGCTTGCCAAAACATAATGACAAAAAATCGAAAAAGAAAGCTGGACAAGGGGACAAGAATTCCAATGGAATTTTCGCACCCTTGTTGAGTGTGACTGGAATTTATAATCCTCAAGGAAACCGAATCCTAAGAAATGCATACATGTCAAAAGTATTAGAAAGAATTAGAACAAGTGGAAAAATATCCTTATAATTCATTTTGTTAGGTTCTAAGGTCTTAGGATTTTATGTATTTAGAACCTAATTTGTAATGTTGGCAAACCATGATCAAAACAATGTAATTAGTCTTGTTTAGGCTTGCTCAAAGTTGGTTTAATTTTGTAAAGTTGGAATCGAGAGACTGCAGAAGCATTGGGGCTTCTTGGCCTGGCTTGATCGATCGAATGTAATTCTCGATCGATCGAAAGTCGGCCCAGATGCGTTTTTCTGCAGAATTCCAACTCAGCCTAAACTCTTTAAACGCTTAGGGTTTTATGTTTTTGCCCTAGGTATATAAGGCAAACCCTAGCTACGTTTTTCAGAGTTGCACAAGTTGTATTGTTGCTCATACATTGCGGTTTTGTGTAAATCTCTTGTGAGATCTAGATGAGCTTTCCTTTACACATAACTTAGGGTTTTCAAGATTGAGATTCTTCTACATCTTGATGATCAACTTGGTTGCTGCCTTTGAAGCTTAAAGATTAACAAGCGAGGAGCTTGTAGCTGATTGAAGGAATACAAAGAAAGAAGTAGTCCGTGGACTCGAAGCCTGCGCGTGGTCGTGTCAGGAAGTTTTACTGGTGGATAGCATTAGGAAGTCAAGCGGGGAGCTTGTAAGTCCTTTTGTAAGAACTTCAATTCTTTCTTAGTGGATTCCGTTTTGCCTTGAGGATCGGTGGGTAAAATCCTCCCCAGGTTTTTCCGTGTGGTTTCCTGGGTGATCATATCACTGTGTTATTTATTTTCCGCTGCTTTATATGTTTTACATGCATGATATGATTTTGTGATTGTTTTAACCTAGAATTGCTTAATTTGACTAAGTAAAAACTTGGCTAATTAATCTAGGCTACGCAATTTATTTGTGGTTTAAGGGGTCTAAACCTTTCACATTTGATTGTAGGAGACAATAAAGAAAACAAGGGGGAAAAAGAAAGCTTATCGACAAACCAAACTCCACCACTTAAGTTGCTTGGCACCAGGAAAAAAAAATTCGGTGAGAATTTTTCATATGCACCCAGAATTGCAATTGTTTCAAGAACGACAAGAAGAACTCTTCCATATAAGGCAATCTTATACTTCTTTGGCATTCAAAACAACAATATTTGAAGCTGGCTGCTTTTATCTTATATGAATGCCCAATGATGATATTGATGACCTTAGGTTCTTAAAAGTAGTAAGAAGTGCAAGTAGACAGCAGTAAAAAAAGGAACCACAACAAAATGCCAAGTAGTGTAGGGATTAATTAAAACCAAGCAAATGAAGCCTGAAAAACACACAATGTAAGCACCAATTTTTGTTTACATTGTAAACTTAATTTTTAAACCCATCATTACCAGCCAACCAACAATAAGGGATTCTGCCCCTATAGACAAGAACCAAATCGCTCTAGCAAGCCAACTTCACAGAAACAAATGACTTCATAGAATAGTATAGTATCACATTAGTGGGAACACAATATTAAAAGGCCTATAAGCAAAATGTAAAATTTAAGACCCAAAAAAAAAAAAAAAAAAAAAGAGTTTGCTTATAATTATGGCCTACACCAATAAGAGGCATTGCCAGATTCAGCTGTGAATTCACTATTGAGGTTGCCAACACATAATGACCAAAAATAAAATAAGACAGCAAGGCAAAGGGAGAAGAAATGCAATAGAAATTTCAAACCCACACTTCGCAAGACTGGGAATTATAATCCTTCTCAAAAATGAAACCTAGGAAATTCAGTCACAAACCCATGTATTAGACAGAATTAAAACAACAAAAATGTATCCTTAAAATTCTTATGATTGAAGGAAAGAAAAAGAGAGTTTATTGCCAACCATCTTAAGGTCATGAACTTTGTAATTTACCTGTCCCTCAAAAATAAGAGGCATTACCATATTCAAATTGAATCCTCACTAGGTGATTAACAGGGAATAGACTAATGATAAAGTAGCTTATAAGAGCTTGCATCAAGATGATAAACATATGTCATACCACAACTTAGCAAAAAAAACCACTCCATAGATTGAGGTAGAAGTAGTAATAATCTCTCGATACTTGTTTAGGAGCTAAACTTGATTTTGTTTTTTGTTTTTTGTTTTTTTGAATAAGTAAGACTTTATTAAAAATATGAACATCACCCTGCACACAAGAAGTACATGCAATAAGAACATATAACATGTAATGTGGTATAAATGGGGTTCGAGAATCAAGTAACCTGGAACTCACATATGAAATTATGTTTCCAAGGAGCACCAAAAGAGCATCTAACTGCATAGAAATTAAAATGAACATCAAAGTGGCGGCTCAAACAATCAATTAGAAAAAACTTGCATGCTATGTAAGTAAATTTCCCAACAATTAGATCTTTTAGGCTGTGTTTATTTCATACAATCAACAAACTAGAGAAAGGTTGCCTATCATCATAACTATAATTTAGTAAGGCACTAATAAAAAAAAAAAAAAAAACTATAATCCAGTAAGGCATAATTTACATATAAAAATAAAAGCACACAAACAAACAAAAAAGAAGAGTCAAGCTGGGTGAAAATTTATGGTGCTCAAAGAAAAATAAGTTGAAGAAATATACAAGAACTTGAACCCTCAATATACTGAGACTATCAAAGAAGATTGACACTACCGAAGAAGATCACACAAACAGAACTTCAATTCTTACGAAAAAATAATGAAAGTAAAAAAAAAAAAAGTTTTGTTTTTTAATTTATTTTCTTTTTGGTTTAAATTGTCTGACATTGCTTTTTATAAAAAAAAAAAAAATTAAAATGCTGACGTGGCATATAAAAATGTCAAATAATATTTTTTTAATAATATTTTAATTACCACGTCAGCTAATAAGATGTTCCGTCTGCCACATCAGCTAATAAGGTGTTCTGCCTGCCACCACAGCTTTTCCCGTTAGTTGGCTAACGATAATGACTTAAATATTACGCGTTAATTGGTTTAGGTACTAAAAGTGGTAAAAATAAAATGTAGGGACCAAAATGGAAAAAGTGAAAAATGTAGGGACCAAAAGTGCATTTACGCCAAAAATTTAAGATTGGAAGACTGGGTAATGAGTTGTTTTTGTGCTTTAATGCTAAAATATACCAACATATGGCATTTGGAAGACTATGTGTAAATGCTCTAATGCCCTTAAACAAAATAATAATGGGCTAATTGGCACCAAGACAAACAAAGATGGACCAAAAGTCCCTAGATCAGGGACAAAATGGACTTAATGCCCTAGACAAGGCAAATATTGGCTAAGCCTAAATAAAAGTTGAATAAAAAAGATGGGCTTGAAACCCCTAAACAAAATAAAAAAAGAAAGACTTGAATCATCAAACAAAGTAGACCACAAAATTGAGTCAACCTCTAAAAATATTTTGAGAACATCTTTAATGATTTATTTGTAGAGGGATTTTTTTTTGAAAACATTCAATTTTTTCTACTTCTTTGAAAAATCTAGAGAACTTCTTTGAGAATTTAAAAGATTTTGAAAATTTCTTTTGTCTTTTTTGAAAACTTATTCAAGAATTTATTTGAAAATAAATTTTGAAAAAAAAAATAATTGTATAATTTTTTTTTAGTGGTTAGCCTTTTCTAGTAGGCTTAATAAACAATACAAATACAATTGGGCTAATGTGACATGTCATCTCAACAAATAATGCAAACACACATACAATTGGGTTAACCCTACAAGTTTGGTTCTAAAGATTTCTATTTGTGGGTAAGGATAACAATGTTTCCTTCTCATCCTCCTTCAAAAGGTCGTCTATAACTAGGGAAACTTGTTCTCCAACCCATGTAGAGTGAACCCTTAATGGGTTGGCAGACCAACCTTTTAATGTTCTTATAATCCTTTTTTGGTAATGGCATAGGTTGTGAGCTAATATGGTGGGTTCAAAAAGCTTAGGCCCAAGTGGGAAATAACATTTTGTGTGTGGGAAATCTATATATAAAATGAAATAGAGAATTGTGAATTTATAGTAAGAGGAAGGGAATAAGAAAAGCCAAAAATAAAGCAAAATAAAGGAATAGAGGAAAAATGATATTGTTAGGTTCTAAAGACTTAGGATTTTATGTATTTAGAACTTTAATGTGTAATGTTGGCAAACCATGATCAAAACAATATGTTTAGTCTTGTTTAGGCTTGCTCAAAGTTGTTAATTCATGTAAAGTTAAATCAAGACGCTGCAGATGTATTAGTGCATTTCGGCCTGGCTCGATCGATCGAAGGATAGACTCGTTCAATTGAAAGTCGGCCAGATTGCATTTTCTGTAGAATTTCCAACTCAGCCTTACCTCATTAAACGTTTAGGGTTTTATGTTTCTGCCCTAGGTATATAAGGCAAAACCCTAGCCACATTTTGCGAGTTGCTTCTGTTGTATTGTTGCTCATACTTTTCTGTTTTGTGTAAATCTCTTGTGAGATCTAGAAGAGCTTTCCTTTACACAAAGCTTAAGGTTTTCAAGGTAGAGATAGTATCAACATCTTGATGATCAACTCAGTTGCTGCCATTGGAGCTTAAAGAATAACAAGCGTGGGTGCTTTTAGCTAATTGGACAATCTAAGAAGGAAGGAGTCCGTGGATTCGAAGCTTGCACGTGGTTGTGTCAATAAGTTCTACTGGTGGGTAGCATTAGGAAGTCAAGCGGGGAGCTTGTAAGTCCTTTTGTATGAACTTCGATTCTTTTATAGTGGATTCAGGTTTACCTTGAGGATAGCTAGGTCAAATCCTCCCTAGGTTTTTACCGTGTAGTTTCTTGGATCATCATATCATTGTGTTATTTTTTTTTCCGCTGCTTTATATCTTGATATGATTGTTTGATTGTTTTAACCTAGAATTGCATAATTTGACTAAGTTAATCACTTGGCTAATCAATTAGGTTAATCTAATTATTGTTTTAAGGGGTTTAAAAACCAACAAGTGGTATCAGAGCAGGTAGCTCTTTTTGTTGTAGATCTTTTGATCTCTGAGCTGATCCTTGACTCTTGTTGTCATGGAACACGGACACTCTCTTGTTGTTCCTCCTCACTTTAATGGGAATAACTATGCTTATTGGAAAGTAAGGATGAAAGCATTCCTGAAATCCATTGATAAGAGGGTTTGGAATTCTGTTGAGTACGGATGGGAGAAGCCCACTACTCCTGTGAGTGAGTGGCAGACTTCTCAAAAAGAAGCAACTACATTTAATAGCAAAGCTATGAATGCCATCTTTAATGTTGTTGTTATGGAGGAATTTAAGAGAATCTCAAATGTTGAGGTTGCTCACACTGCTTGGAAAATCCTCCAGACTATGCATGAAGGCACAAAGGCAGTTAAAATAAATAAGTTGCAGCAATTAACTTCTAGGTTTAAGAGCATTAGAATGTCTGATGATGAATCCTTTGATGAATTTTATGCCAAACTAAATGATATTGTTAATTTTGCTTATAACTTGGGTGAAATCTATGATCAACCTAAAATTGTTAGGAAGATTCTTAAATCTTTAACTGAAGATTTTAGACCCAAAGTGACTGTCATTACTGAGAGCAAGGATGTGGACTCCATCCCTGTAGATGAGCTTGTAAGATCTCTTCAGTCCTATGAGCTAGACCTACCCAAAACGAACAAATCCAAGTCAATGGCTCTTAAGTCTGTTGATGATGTTGAGGTTGGTGGATTTAATGATGAGCTCTATGCTACAAAGATTGCTTACCTTGCCAAGAACTTTAGAAACTTTCTTAGAAATACTAACAGAAGGGCAAGGAATACAAACACTGCTGAACCTAGAAATTTTAGGAAGAATGATCCCATTAAGGTTAACAACACTGAAAAACCTAGAAAAAGAGTAGGTCAATCTTCCAACAATTCTTTGGGTTCTCAATGTTTTGGTTGTCAAGGGTATGGTCATGTTAAATCTGAATGTCCAACATTTTTGAGGTCTAAGGGCAAGGCTATGGCTGTAACCCTTAGTGATAATGAGGATTCTGATGATGAGTCTGGATGTGACGAGGATGGAAACTTCATTGCTTTTACTGCTACTGCTGTAGTCAATGAAAGCATATCTATTGAAGAGAACCCTTCTGATGGGGAACTCTCTGAGGATGCAGATCTTCAAGAGGCCTATAATAAACTTTGCAAAGTTGCTGCAAAGGATGCTATGAATGTTGAACTTGGCCTGAAGAAAATTGAATCTCTTAAGCTTGATAAAAAATTTTTGCTTGTTAAATTGTTTGATGCTAATGATCTTTTGAACAATGTGAAAAATGAGAATATGCTGTTGATTGATAAAGTTAAGAAATTAGAACTTGATTTATCTGTTGTTAGATCTGCTAGTTCTAAACTTGATCAAATGTTGAGTGTTCAAAAGTATCCTTTTGACAAATCTGGTTTAGGTTTTGTTGAGAGCATCTCTGTGTCTGCACCCCATTCCACTATCTTTGTTCCTTCATCTTCTTCTGAACATTCAATGAGCGAGGGTGAGAGTGAAATTGTCAAACCCCCTGGGAGTGAGGTTGTTAAACCCGTAGAAGTTTCACTACCTAGGAAGATTAGGGTTGATTTGAAAGAGTCTAGATCTAAGGAGTCTACCCTATCTAAGGACAAGATGCATGGTAAACCTGCGTGGGTTTGTCATTATTGTGGAAAGTCTGGACACATTCGTCCTAACTGTTACAAGCTTCAATCTGCTAAGAGAGCGAATAAACCAAAAGTGTATGTGCCTCAAGCACAAGATCCTATGACACTTATTGGTGAATTGGTAAAGGTGTTAAACCTTTATTCCAATCCTAGAGTTGGGAATTGCTCGAACGTGAATAAGAACTCCAATGCTCGTGGTGCATCTAAAAAAATTTTGGATGCAAAAGACTCGATCTAATTGAGTTTTTTTGACATGGTCCTTGTGCTTCATTACTTTATTCTTTTGTGACCATTGTTCTTTGGTTTTTGGTGTTTTTGTTTCTAGAATTTGCATTGCATAACATTCATACATTTTATTCTAGGATTTATTTTGTTTTTCTCTTTTAATAATAATAATAATAATAATAATAATAATAATAATAAAAGGAGGAAGCAAATTGTGTTTGTCATTATTTCTCTTATTTTTTGAAAACAAGGTTGGTCAAAATATTTTCACATAACATGTCCTGTGTACCTTGTTTAGCTTTGATGAGCTTATTTATTGCACTTTACTAGTTGAAACTTTGTAGTGCATGTTGTGTGGAAAAGATGTTTATGGTGTTTATCACTTTGTCTTAATCTTGATGTCACATGCTATTTGACTGTTGGACTTAATCCTTTTGAGAAATGTATAAATAACCATCTCACCACTGCTCACTAGCCAATCATGAACACCTTAGTGCATATCGTAAGATTTTGTGCTCAAGAAAGTGTAGCACATGCACAAAAAGAACATAAGGTGTAGCCTTGGCTTTAATTGCTTAATGTTTAAAATTGGTGTGTACTATTAGGCTTAATGCCAAATCACATAATTAAAATTGGTGTGTACATTATCCTGGCTTTTAATAAGTTTCTGATTAAATTAAAATTGGTGTATATATTATGAGGCAAAATCAAGAAACTTACATGATTGCAAGCTTTTGTTCTAGGAGATGTAAGAGTTATATGATGTAACTCTTTTGGTGATAGTCTCTTTCAAATTCTATGTGATGAATTTTGTAGACTTTGTGTTTGATTTCTATTCACATATCACCTCACATGTATTTCAAGCTTTTGCTAGTTGCACACACTACACAAGTTACTCTTTGCTAAATTTCATATATGTTATTGCGTGTGTTTTTGGTTTGACCAACCAAGTTTGAAAATATCTTGAGAATTATGTACAACATATTTATTGTTTGAAGATTTCAAAGGGAGAATAATTGAAATTGGGATTAAAATTTGGGTTTTTAAAAAAGCACTTCATTTTATACTCATGCATATTGTTCATCAATTTTAATGCTTTGAGGTGTTTAGTGGCCAAAATGTGGTTGTTTTTCAAATTTGTGTTTTTTTCAAAAATTTAGTGAGCCTCTGCCTTTTTCGATCGATCCATTCTGTTTTTCGATCGATCGAAAATGAACTTAAATGTTTTTATGAGTCTTGGGGCACTTCCATCGATCGAATGTAATTTTTGATCAATCGAAGATCGCAAATTAGGTTTTTTAAAACTTAGATTTTGACTTGTTCAAAACACTTTTCAAATAGTTTCAAAACCTTTTTCTCTGTCTCTCTGACTAGGCAAGGCCAAATCATCAAGTTTTTGTCGTTTTTCTCCGAATCTTTTGCAAGGTTTTTGTCTCTAAGGCCGGTAAGACTATTTTGGCCTTCCTTTTGAGTTTATTTTCATGATTTCATACATTTTTCATGCATTATTCATTGAAATTTTCAGACCTATTTGTTTTGGGGTTTTTGATGATTCAAGCCTTATTTTATGAAATTGATCAATGGGTTTTGTGGGGACTTGATATAATCATGATCTATGTTGGTTAATTTGATCAATTTGAGGTTTTGTGAAAAGTTAAAAATTCTAGGGCTTGTATTGAATCTGAATTGGGGATTTTGTTCAATTAGAGTGAAATTAATGAAATTGACTTGTTGTTTTGATGTAATTAAGTATTATAATCTGTGAGTTATGTTATGTGATGCTCAATTCATCAATTTGTTTTTAAAATTTCAACAAGTGGTTTTTCAATTTTGGGGTTTTTGTTAGAAACCCTATGCTCAAGCCAATTTCGTTAATCTGAACTTTAATTGAACTTAATTTTTACTGCATTAGAACATGCATCATAACATTTTATTTCTTCATGCATCATATAGATTTTTATTCTATTTTTTTTGTGCTAATTTGCAGTCTGCCCTTGGATTTTGTTTTTTTGTTCTTTTGGTTCTTCTGTGTGTCTCTGTCCTTTCCTTAGCATCATGCCTAGGAAGACTAGAACTCGTAAGTCTGTTCGCTCACCTTCTCCTCCCCCACCTTCCTTTGACCGTGAGAGGTTTCCGAGTGAGAAAAAACAAGAGATCTTTGAGAAGCTAAACCTTAAGAGGAAAATTTGGGCTGAGCGTTCTGTTGTGTTAGATGAGTTAGATCCCGCTATTAGGGCAAATTTTAAGCGTCAAGGCTGGTTACCTTTGTTGGATATTTCTGATCCTCCTCCTCCAACTACCCTAATTAGAGAGTTCTTTTCGAACGTCTCCATCCACATCTATGATTCCAACACTTTAGTAAAGAGTTGGATACGGGATGTAGAGTATGTCATTACTCCTACTGTAGTGGCTGATGCTCTAGGGGTACCTTTGGTCCAGCACCCTGTTTACCCGTATGACGAGTCTCCACTCTTGGATGATGTCATGTCATACATCACTGAGTCTTCTATCCAGTGGGGTTTTGATCCTCGGATCACTTCTGCTGAGCTTCCTGAGACTATCTATCTTTTTCTTAGGATAGCATTTCATTCTATTTGGACTATCCATCTTTTTCCTGAGCGGTGTGTCTTTTTGTACGCTCTTGTTACTGATACTCCTATGAGTTTTTCTTATTTGTTTCTTCATTCTTTGAACGAAGTTTATAGGAGTTCATCTTCCTCTCATGCTCTTGTTCATCCTATTTTTGTTCATAGGATTTTGTTACATCTTGGTCTATATGATTTCCCTTCTTCTGAGCTCGTACATGTCATTGCTCCCATAGGTGCTTCTTTTCTTAGATAGAGGGCTGCTCATCTTCGAGTTGGCTCCAAACACCCTAGGTCTGAGCCTTCTAGTACCGCACCCCCTCTTTCTTCTTCTACAGGTCTTGCTGGTGAGGTTGTTCCTGATCCTACTGGTGATGCTGCTGCTGCTGCTGTTCCTCCACCTCCTTCGGATGACTTTGGTGTACGTCGTACTTTGGAGATTGTCATGACCGTTCAGGCGGCTCATGGTCAGATTTTGGTGGACTTGCTTGATGAGTTTCGTGCTTTGAGAGCTAACTTGGCGCATCTTCGTTCACCCTCACCATCTCCTTTTGATGATGGCATGTGATTGTCTTTTGGCATTCCATCACAAAAATGGGGAGTAGAGTTTTTGAGACTTGTAGAGGAGTTTTTGTAGTTAGGGGGAGTTTTCTTTTGTTTTTGCGAAGCTAGTGGAGTTATTTGATATTAGATTGTATCTAGGTGCTTCACTGTGTATACTTTCTTTTGATTTTTGGGCTATTCATGTTGGGAAATACATTGCTTTTGTTATATGATTTCTAATTCATGTGTTCACTGCTTATTGATTTATATTTATGAGTTATTCATTGATATATGTCTTTATTATGTGTTGTGTGAACATTCAAGAATGTTTTTATTTTTGGTATATCTAACTTAGGGGGAGAGTTAGTTTACATATCTGTTGATTTACTGTTTTTCTGTCACACATGCGTTTATGCGTTTGTTGAGTGTTTCAGGAATATACAGGTTGATTCGATTTTGCTGTTATCTATACTTGCAACTGATGGATAGTAGTTAGGATTGAATTTTATGTTTATGAGCATTATTTTTGTAAAGGGCTTTTATTTGTAAACTTTGAGCTTTTAATTTATGTTTTGTCACGGATTGCCAAAGGGGGAGTTTGTTAGGTTCTAAAGACTTAGGATTTTATGTATTTAGAACTCTAATGTGTAATGTTGGCAAACCATGATCAAAACAATATGTTTAGTCTTGTTTAGGCTTGCTTAAAGTTGTTAATTCATGTAAAGTTGATTCAAGAGGCTACAGATGTATTAGTGCATTTCGGCTTGACTCGATCGATCGAAGGATAGACTCAATCGATTGAAAGTCGGCCAGATTGCATTTTCTGTAGAATTTCCAACTCAGCCCTACCTCATTAAACGTTTAGGGTTTTATGTTTTTGCCCTAGGTATATAAGGCAAAACCCTAGCCACGTTTTGCGAGTTGCTTTTATTGTATTGTTGCTCATACTTTTCTATTTTGTGTAAATCTCTTGTGAGATCTAGAGAAGTTTTCCTTTACACAAAGCTTAAGGTTTTCAAGGTAGAGATAGTATCAACATCTTGATGATCAACTCAGTTGCTGCCATTGGAGCTTAAAGAATAACAAGCGTGGGTGCTTGTAGTTGATTGGAAAATCCAAGAAAGAATGAGTTCGTGGATTCGAAGCCTGCACGTGGTCGTGTCAGTAAGTTCTACTAGTGGGTAGCATTAGGAAGTCAAGTGGGGAGCTTGTAAGTCCTTTTGTATGAACTTCGATTCTTTCATAGTGGATTCAAGTTTACCTTGAGGATAGTTAGGTCAAATCCTCCCCAAGTTTTTACCGTGTGGTTTCTTGGATCATCATATCATTGCGTTATTTTTTTCCGCTGCTTTATATCTTGATATGATTGTTTGATTGTTTTAACCTAGAATTGCATAATTTGACTAAGTTAATCACTTTGCTAATCAACTAGGTTAATCCAATTATTGTTTTAAGGGGTCTAAAAACCAACAGATATTAAAATAGATAGTAGAGGGGAGATTTAAGTTAAAGAAAGAACCAAAAAAAGCCCAACATCCCTAAAGGCTCTTCACACATTTTAATTCTAGTTTAAGTTGCATTTTTATTTTTATTTTTTTTTCCGTTTTTTAATGTTGCATGTATTAAGTTTTTTTTTATAATTGTTTTGGCAGTCAAATTTCACATGAAAATAGTTAACATTATTCTGTAAAAAAATATACATAATTCCCTATAACTACTGTACCATTAATATAAAAGCTGTTATGAATTTCAATTAATAATATACACACATGATAATCACTAAGTAATGAGAATAGTAAAAATTGAGTTCATCAAATGCAAGGTACTTCATGTGCAAAGAATGACATTAAAAGAGAGTTGACCAAATGTGAGATACTTCATTTTAAAAAACTTAATGTGACAATACATTCACATCCACCATTGTAAAACACCTAAAAATCTAGAATAGATTTGAGTCATGTATACTAATTACACAAAAACACCCCTTTAGCATCACTATACAAGAATTTGCAAAAGTTGAAGTTCTCTTCTAAATATACACGATAATCTTTATCTCTTGTAAAAATTTTAAATATCTTCACTATACAAAAATTTACAAAAGCTGCAGTCCTCTTCTAAATATACATTATAATTGTAGCTTTGGTAAAAAAAATTATATTCATTTTTTATTAACTTTTTGGTACTCACTCCTCTCTTGTATCCTCTCTCCTTTGCCCTCTCATTAGATCTACAGTGGTTGATCACTCACCCTTGCTCTCGTGACAATGCCAACGATGGTGGTCTCATCAAATTGGTGGTGAATGGCAATGTGAAGGGTCCTGGATGAAGGCATTGATGCTGGTTTCAAATGATCCTCCTTTTGCAATTGCATGTTGATACATCCGTTGAAATTCACTTGCTCTTGTCCTAGTTTCTTTCGCTTCAACATTTTTCAAATTCATAAATTTTTGCACTAGCCTTGATATTTTCACTCTTGTCACCAAATTGTCTCTTCCCATATCTTGCTTTACCCTCAACCCAATTTTCCAATCTTCCACAATTAGTTTACTATTCAAGATTTGATCAAAGACTATGGGAAATGTAAGAAAATGAAGACCACATAACATTCCTTCTCGAGTGGAACTCCACCCACAGTGTGTCCAAAAGCCCCAAAAAGAAGAATAAGATAAGACCCTTAATTGATTGCACCAAGTTACTACTAATCCTATATGACCACAATGTTCTTTCAATTTGCTAGCCTCATCACATGCAAACCAAAAGAATCTAACACCACTATCATGCAAACCAACTACAATTTCATCCATTTGGGCACTAGAAACAAAAAGAAAACTTCCCATTGAAATATATAGAAAGGAACTTCTAGGTTGGCAATATAGCAAATGTAGATAGTTGTTGTTACCATGGTTTGTGTTTTTACCAAAATCAAAATTAGGTACAATTGGGACAATAGCATATAATACAGGGAATGCGAATTCTTCTTTCAAAACATCGAATACTTTGGATTCGAACTCGTAGATGGCAGTGAATAAGAGATATTGTGCTTTGGTTACCCATGAAAAAGCTTTGAGGGTCCATTGCGTCATTGTTGGTTTCTAGCATGAAAGGGAAGGCTAAATTCCAAGGGTGCAATCTACATGCTCTTCAGTTTTTGCTAACAAGAACAAAACTAATTTTTTTGTTATGGAAGAACAAAACCAATTGTATCAAACTATCAATAGAAATCTGCAATTGGGTAACATAATCTTGGTACAAGTATGACAATGAAGAAACTACGTGTATTTACTATTTAGTTCACTTATTTTTCCATACCGAAAGAAAATAGTTCACTTATTTTTGTAGTTGCTTTGAAGTTTTGTTCGAGTTACTTGAATGTCAAAAGTTATGAAAATAAAGTTGACTTATGATTGAATTGGTTATTATTGTCAAATTTCATGGGCAAAAAATTAATAAGAAAAAAAAGTAATCTGTCCTCTTATTTGCCAGGGTGTTCTCTCCATTTCTAGATTGCCTTTGTTCATCAACTACAATAGAATTATTTCATAATTTTAATACTTTCAAAGCAAAGAAAGTAAAAGGATTGTCAGGGTGTTCTCTTATATTTGTTCAATGACTACAATAGAATATTGTCAGGGTGTTCTTTTGTATTTGTAGATGAAATTTAAGATCAATTTCATTCATTTCAATTTGCATAGATTTTGTACAAAGATTTAAAAAAAAATTGAGATATCAATTTTAGAGGCCAGAAGACTACATTATCAGCATTGGCTTCTTGATTATTTGCATTTTTTTTTCTTTGTGGTTGGATTTCTCATAATATACCAATTAAAATAGTATGGCCACATTAAAAAATTTTAATTAAAAAAAAGGACAAAAAACTCAAACACATTTAGCCTTTGTGGTGGTTGTTCTCCTTAATAGCACCACTTGAGGACAACAAAATTGGTGATTGGTGGCCATTGTCCACAAAGGATGAATTAGCAGTGAATAC
This sequence comes from Quercus gilva, assembly GCA_023621385.1. Classification (NCBI taxonomy): domain Eukaryota; kingdom Viridiplantae; phylum Streptophyta; class Magnoliopsida; order Fagales; family Fagaceae; genus Quercus; species Quercus gilva. The sequence continues at coordinate 41,290,912 of CM042481.1, forward strand.
ACTGAATGACAACAAGCAGCAGCTATTGGGATTTGTGTCCTAGAATCCTATTATATGATGCTATGTATTATATTATGTATGACATGATGTATGACTTAATATTGTAATTAATAAAGTTGTTTTATTATTATCTGAAATAATGGTAACTTGAATATTAGGACATTATCATATAGTCCATGAGATGCATAGTATGTGATTTATGTGATTTAGTCACAGAAGATATAAATCACAAGTTCTTTGTAAACTCAGAATTTGGTTCGTAGTCGGTGATGAAATTGGGCATTTCATCTGCGAAGACTATAACATATTAACTAAGATGATTTGTCTTGATCATGGAAGTGGTGACTTCTAGTTGATATGTTGATATGTTTTAAGAGTTAAGACATATTGAACTGGACCGCTGTGAGATTTATTATTCTCCTAACGACTGTCAATTGAATAATAAATCTCACGACTTATATTTGCATGAACTCTTAATCTTGAGAGAATTATGGACCTGATCATGAAATGTAGGTTGCTTTGATATATTAGGAGTGAGATCTAAAGTAACGGTCAAAACCTCAATATGTTGGGCAACCACATTTAATGTTGATGGAACATATATTTTCAAGATGGAATTCATAGTCTCTTAATGGAGATACAAAATATTCCCTTGAGATAAGTGTAATGGGTTTGTTATTCAGAGAGTTAGGCCTAACCACTTTGGTAAGAAATTACTAAAGTATATATTTATGAAATTGGATTTCATAAATATATGATGAATAACTTAAAAGGATTAAACCGGGTACTCAAGGATTAAGATGTAGTAATCTTCAAAGTGACAGTCTATATTCATGACTTTGAATTACTACGAATATTTTATGAAGGGGTTACATGTACAATAAAGTTTTGGGATATAATTTATTAATAAGGCCTAGAGTGCAATTATATTTATATAGTGGTATTAAATATAATTAATGGTAACTTTGGACTTATCAAGATTTGACAGAAAAGCCCAAGGCCCATTCGAGCTAGTGTCTTATTGGTCCCTTTTGGTCCCACTCCAAGCCACACACTAAAGTCCAATTGGAAAGACCCAATAGGCCAACCCAATTAGATAATCGGTTAGTTATAAAAGGAGAAACATACAGAATTTTTTCATTAGAAAAAAGAGAGACACTATTGTGAAATGGTGTGTATGTGTGAGTGAAGCTACTCGTTATTCTCCCTTAGAAATTGATTGAGAAACCACACTTCTCGGGCGTAAAGTGGAATTGGAGTGAAGATTAAAAGTGTTCCCAAGTACTTCTAATATTTTGTTTTGAATTTCACTGCATTAAGGTACGTTATCTTGTTCTTGAATTCTAAAATTTACATAATGTAAGTTATCAATCGTGAATGAAATAGATCCATGTTTGTTGCTTCCGCTGTGTGTTTTGTATGAGATACAAAACCAGATTTTTCCAACAGCAGCTACATCGGTTTTTTTTTTTTTTTTTAATAGTTACAATATACTACAAATCTCGTGGTTCGAACATTTTTCTTCTTAAATTTTTAAGTACTTTGTGTACAAGGAGATGCCAATTCAATTTTAAGACCCTTAGAAACCAACTACACCATTTATGAATTAAAAGTGGCTGTTCATTTTGATATTATACTTGTAACGTCTTTTTTTTTTAGAAATTTTTTTGAACAAACTTTTAAGGATTTGTTAATATACCTTTTTTTTTGGGAGGGATACACAACTATGGATCAACCATCCATTTTATTTTATGGATCACTCAAACTTTTAAGGATTTGTTATAGGTAAATGGCTTTCAAAGATAACTAGCCTCATCACATGCGCTTTGCGCATGCAATAAGTCTTTTTTTTTTTTTTGGGTTTAATATCATAATTTTTAAAAGTGAGATACAGATGCTGTCCTAATTTTTAGGATTTTTCTCTATGCGAGGTTTTTACTTATTTATTTATTTGTACATGAGTTAGTGGCATGTTAATAGAAGAAACTATTTGAAACTGAAAGTGGCATGTTAATAGAAGAAACTAGTCGCTAACCCGTGCTATGCACGAGAACCTACCTATTTGTGAGGTAGACTAAATTTTATAAAAATTTTAAGAAACTACACCATTGCATGATTTGCTCTTGTATGACTTTAATTTGTGTTACAATTTAATGAAGAAGTTATTACTTGAACGTGCAATAGTATACAAAAAATTTCTGAAAGATCAAAAAATATTAAAGAATCAGATGCTTTACTACTTAGAAATTATTGAAACAAAACAAAATATATATGACTAAACAATAGACAAATATAAGAGAAAGATGGGTTACATTCAAAAGAAAATTTTCAATTATTGCAAGTTTTTTTATCTTGTAAAAAATGGCTAAAGAGAGTTTGGTGGTTCATATACAAAAATTACTTTAAAAAAAAATACATGAACCACCAATTACATAAAATCTATAAGTGCAGCAATTATAGACATTTTGCTAGTTAGCATTTTTTTTTTTTTAAAAGATCTATTATAATTAAATAAAATACAATGGGAAGAAATATTTAACTTCTATGCTTTTCTATAGTTTAGAAGTGTTGTCTAACATAGAATGTTATTGGGTTGTAAGAGAGATTTTTATAAAATTTTATACCATATATATATGCTTATATTGTCTTGCATAATTACTGAAACTTACAAAGTAATTTACAATTACTAAATTAATAAAGAAAAATTCTCAAAAGTTATATATATACACACACTCAAAACTAATATAAACTACAAAGATATAAACAAATCTTACTTAGTCATAGTAATAACAGTATAAACAATTCAAAACATGGAACATTATCAAAATTATAACACCTAATTCTATTATCTTTTAAGTTGAATCCAAACAAATAATTAATTGAAATTAATCTAAACAAATAATCAATCAACCAAAAATCATAGCTTTAATTAAGAAAACAAAAAATCACATGATCCTAGATAAAAATTCTCAATAAAGCAAAAACATATAAAGTAAAGAATTAAGATAAAAAAATTCATATATAATATACCAAATAAAAATTTACCACTCCTTGGGCTGGAAGACATAGGTTACAGCTTTGATTTTTCTCCAAAAAATAGAGATGCTTCATCTGCCATATATAATATAAAATAATTATTAGAAATTTCAACCCAAAAACTAAACCCACAAAAACACTGTTAAAATATAGAGATTAACCCAAATATTCAAAAGAAAATCAATTCTAAACATAACAAAAGAATAAGATAGAATGAAAATCTCAAGCACATATGAAAGCAAATAAAAAAGAAAGAACCTACGTTGTTTTAAGTGAATTTAAGTTTAAGGTTTTTAGATGGTAATTGCTAGGGTTTTAAGGAGAGAAGAGAGCGTCCTACCAGGAGTCTCTCTCTTTTTTTCTTAAATCCTAAAGTTTTTTTTTTTGACGTGAGTCTTTCTGTTTTTTATTTATTTATTTATTTATTTTTTTGGGAAAACCTAAAGTGAGTCATTTTTTTAATTCTAACATGAGGTATCTTAAAAAAATTATAATTAATTTTTAATTTTCAATTTTATATTATATAAAAATAATAATAATGATGTGATAAGCTATGGAGAGGTCAACAAAATATATCTAATAGAGTTTTACTTAAACTAAACTATTGTAACACTAAAAAGATAATTACACGTTGAAGAGAAAATAGTGGTGACGTAGAAAATTGTTGGAGTTTCAAAGGCTTCGGTTATATATATATATATATATATATATAGATATATAGACTATTTGAAACTGAAAACACTTCTTTTTCTTCTTTTTTTTTTCTTTTTCCAGCTCTCACGTAGAGGCATTGGAATTTAACGAGAGAAGTAATCTTTCTAATATATATATATATATATATATATATATAATGAATCTAATCGACCTATAGAAAATCAACCCTAAGAACCTCGATACAGGAATAGAACTTGGAGGCGGTGATGTAATAGTGGTAGATCCGTGGTTCTTAAAACCAAATATTAATCCACATCTCCTCCTTTGCTCTTCAATTTTAACTTCCGATTATTGCTGACAGTGAGGGTTAAGTCGAACAGTGGGGCACTTTGTATGGCTAACACCAATGCCAATGCCAATAACTTCCAATTTTGACCAACGACTCAGCTTTTGATATGAAAATGGGCCGATCTATATGTTTGCTACAGTGTGAGAGAGGAAGAGAGTGAGAGGAGAGAGAGGTTTGAAATGTTAGAGGAAAATAATAAAAAATTAAGCATAGCAATGCTAAAAGTTTTTTCACATTTAGCACATTTAATGTAGGAGTTTTTTTTAGTGTGTTTGATAAGCTATGATACTAAAATTTAGCTGTTAGCCCATCCAATACTCTCACAACTTATCACCATAGTCAAATTAGGGAATTTAGTTTTTTTTTTTTTTTTTTTTTTGAAGCAGAAGCATTTCATTCAATTAAATAGAGAAATTAGAATCTTGGTACAAGGCTTCCCTAGCTATTGGAGGAACATCTTCCATCCAAAACAAATCATGACTAATATTCCTAGCAAATTGAGCTAACTCATGAGCAACTCTATTGCCCCCTCTCTTAATACATTCAGTCCTTACCCATTGTAAATTCCCAATCAAATGATGAATAACCCCAATTACATTCCCAAGTATAGAATGATCAACCTGCATAGCTGAAATAGCTTTCATAACAGAACTATTATCTCCTTCAATGACTAATTCAGAGAAGCCTGCATCAACAGCAAATTCAATAACTTTTCTACATGCAAGTAACTCAACTTCCTCACTGCAAAATACCTCAGGTCCCTTAGCTGCCATGGCTGCCATAACCTCTCATTTCTCATTCCGGATGACTGCTAAGGCTGCATCAAAGTTAAGCTTGAAAACCGAAGGTGGAGGGGGCTGCTAGGTATCCCGAGTAGACTGCCTTCCATATGCAGGTCCCATTAGAGCTGAAGCAATTCGAAATTCCTGAAGAAGCTCCCTTGCCCGATTGTTCAACCATCCCGGGTCATGGAACTTGCCTCCTTGCACAACCCGATTCCTTTGATTCCAAATCAGCCATGCTTGGACAAGCACTACCTCCATATCCTAAGACTTAACCCGATCCAACAAATACTCCATTAATTGAACCATGTCAGCCATACCCGACCCTCCCTTTTGCAGAATTTTTAAGCTTCCCCACCACACATCTCTAGCCACATCACATTCCCAAAGAGCATGGACCACTGATTCTGGAAACCTCAAGCAAATTGGACACAACGCATTATCAGTGACTCTTCTCTTACACAGGTTCAACTTTGTTGGCAAGATTTCATTGCAAGCTCTCCACCCAAATACCTTAATTTTATTAGGTATTCGAAGCTTCCAAAGTGCAAACCAAATTCCCTTCCCAATACAACCCTTAGAACTCTCGGCTACCCTTCCACCTTTCAATACTTCCCTAGCTACCTTGTATGTAGATTTCACAGTAAACATTGCTTTCTTTTGGTGCATCCAGATCATAAGGTCCTCCACATTTCTTCGACTGAGTTGTATTCTACATATAGCTTCGGCATCTTCTTTCTCAAACATCTCCATAATAAAATCAACCCTCCATGCGTGTAATTCTTGGTCAATTAATTCAGCAACAGTCACCTTTCGAACTTCATCCTTAACTTGATGCAACGACGCATTAGTTGGATAATTTGGTATCCATTTATCACCTAGAATTCGAATTGAATAGCCATTCCCAACTCTCCAACAACACCCAGACTTCAATATAGGAAGAGCAGCCACAATACTCTTCCAAACAAATGAACAATTTAAGGACTCCTTGGCATCAAAAAGGTGAGTTCTTGGGAAACATCTAGCTTTGAGGCATTGATATAGTAAAGAATTACTATCATGCAACAACCTCCACCCTTGTTTAGCTAACATAGCTAGATTAAAAGCCCTTAAATCCCTAAAACCCATTCCTCCCTCCTTTTTAGATAGTGTCAATTTTTCTCATCTTTTCCAATGAATTTTCCTTTCATTCCCCACTTGTCCCACCAAAATTTAGCACACATTGCATCCAGTTCATCACAAAGTTTCAAAGGGAGTTGGAAAACACTCATGGTGTAAGTAGGAATAGACTGAGCCACTACTTTAATAAGAATTTCCTTACCAGCCTTAGATAACATCTTCCCCTTCCATCCTTGCAGTTTTTTCCATATCCTATCCTTCAAGTATGAGAACGTATGATACTTCGTTCTTCCTACTAAAGTAGGTAGCCCCAAATAAGACTCAAACCGATTCACTTCTTGCACTCCCAAGATCCTCAAAATGTCTTACTTCTGGGTAACTGAAGTGTTTCTGCTAAAAAAGACCAAAGACTTCTCCAAATTTATACACTGTCCCGAAGCATTGGCATAGGTCTGGAGTACATCAGAGACTACCCCAGCCTCATTTTGTGTTGCCCTACAGAACAAAAGGGAATCATCTGCAAACAATAAATTAGAAATTTTCGGCACCCCTCTACAAATGGAAACTCCATGAATTTTCCCATCAGTCTTTGCTTTTGTCAACAAAGATGTAAATCCTTCTGCACATAACATAAATAAGTATGGTGAGAGAGGATCTCCTTGATGGATTCCCTTGGATGGAGTCACATTCCCATACGACTTTCCATTGAGTAGAATAGAGAATGTTGCGGTGGTGACACATGTCATCACTCTCTCAATCCACTTATCTGGAAAACCCAACTTCTACATAACACCTTGTAAGAATAGCCATTCCACTCGATCATAAGCTTTGCTAACATCCAGCTTCAAAGCCAAAGAACCTATTTTACCCTTCTTCCTAGCATGCATAGAATGCAAAGCCTCATATGCCACAATCACATTATCTAGAATAAGTCGACCTGGCACAAAAGCACTTTGGGTGGGAGAAATAATATCACGAAGCACCTATTTCAATCTATTTGCAAGGACCTTAGAAATAGTCTTGTAAATAACATTACAAAGGCTAATTGGTCTAAATTCAGACATATTCTCTGGATTCTTCACTTTAGGAATGAGCACAATATTGGTATGATTTAAATCAGGTAACATGACCCCATCATTCAAAAAATCTAACATAGCATTGACTACATCATCACCCACAATATGCCAGAATTTTTGATAAAATAAGGCATTCATACCATTAGGTCCAGGTGCCTTTGTCGGTCCCATCTGGAATACAGCTTCCTTGATTTCAGCAGCAGTAAAATCCCTGGAAAGCATATCCTGCATGTCTGTAGTTACTTTGGCCAAAACTGTGCTTAAGCATTCTTCCATTTGATTGCATGAACCTGCACAAAACAGATTATCAAAATAATTAATTGCAATTTTGGCTATATCCTCCACCTCTTCCACCCATTGCTCCTGTGGATTCATGATGCCCTTAATATAATTCCGTCTTCGTCGTTGAGATGCTTTTGAATGGAAGAACTTAGTGTTTCTATCTCCATGTTTCAACCATGCAACCCTAGATCGTTGTGCCCAGTAAATCTCCTGTTTCAACAAAAGATCATCCAATTGTTTACTGATCTCCAAATACTCCACCTTACTCTCATCAGTAGTGTCAGCTCTATTAATTTTGTCAAGCCGGTTCTGAAGGGATTTAATCTCTCCTTCCTCAGGTCTAGTCCTTGTGTCTCGCCATGCCTTCAAATCATCACCACAAGCCCTTATTTTTGCATGCACAGCTGCCAACCCCGAGTCCCCATTGCCTGCCAAACTCCATGCTTGTTGAACCCGTGCCTCACATTCCTCCCATAGCAACCAACTTTCTTCAAACTTGAAACCTCGGTCAGCTCTATGATTTTTCTGTCTAAATTTTTTAACCTGGATAGCAATAGGAATATGGTATGAAGCATGAGGAAGAAGATGCACTACATTACTGGCCTGAAATTTTTCAATCCACCCCTTCATTGCAACAACTCTATCAAAACCAATTAATGTCTTAGTTTGGCCTTAAGGAAAATTGAGTTCAAATGTCATCTATACCAAAACCAATTAAACTATAAAACTCATAGCAATCAACATTCACTTTACCAACAGTTGATCACATCATGGTTGTGGCAAAAGTTGTGTTACACAATTGCTTTCTTTTAGTAATCAACATTCACTTTAACCATCCCACTTTTGTCCATTTATACAAGCAATCCATCACTTCTAAACCACTCATCAAGATTCGATTGCCACCTGTTTCCTTTTTATATCCTTTTTTTACATTTTTATTAAACTTTTTTATAGTAACAATTATTGATGTGACAAATTCTTACTGATTCTCTTGCAGCAGTGAGTTTAGCATTTTCCTTTTTATTTCAGTGCAGCTCGCATTCAACTTTTGAATTCAAGTGTGTTAGTGTCAATTTTGGGTTATAAATCAAGTATTATGTACTCGATTTTCCCATTGTGCCAACAGCTGAGGTGGACAATATGTCCACGTAGGATTGGCATGCAAATTGAGTCTACTGGACTCGAGTTTTTGGTCATGGAAATTGAGTCTACTGGACTCGAGTTTCTGGTATGGTCCCACCAGTACTTTTCACGCTCTTTTGGCCACGTGGATATATAACTCGAGTAAATTAGACTCAATTTCTCTTTAATGGAAATCGAGTCTACTGGACTCGATTTTCATGAATGGTTACCCCCCTTCCACATGTCGCATATGGGTCTTAGCTGGGACCTTTTTTCCCCCTTACCCGTCTTACTCAGTTTCTTCAGCTCTCACACCCTCTCTTCACTCACTCACAACTTTCCTCAGCTCTCACACAACACTCACCTTAACAACACTCTCTCACAGGTAATGTTTTTACAATATTAGGAATATTTTTTGTTAGTTAATATTGTGATTATTTGCTAGGTTTTTTTTCTTTTTTTTTTAAGAAAAAATTAGAACATATGAGGAATTTTTTTTTTGTTAGTGTAAATATTGTTGTAAGGTCCAAATTTGGTAGGCCAAGCCCAAACTTTGTAGATTGTGAGCCCAATGAACCCAGAACAATAAATTTGTAGAAAGTGGGTGAAAAAACTAGGCTGGTTATGGATTTAGCAACGATTCACTTATGCCAGTAAGGATAAAATGATGTAAAGGCAATTGTAGAGTGGATCATACTCAAATCCGAAGAGGCTTAATATTTATGGAAAAGTGAATACAATTCTCTCTCTCTCTCACCTTCTCTTTTTTCTCTTAATTTTTCCATCCCCCCTCATCTAGAGGCATATTTCCCTTATATATCCTTCTTCTTCCTCATCTTCACCGTACACTTGTTCTTCATCCAAGCATTTACTTGAGTACATGTCACATCAAACGTCTGCTTTAGTCTGTCATGAGTGGTAGTAGCTGAGGTTGCACTGTTCAGGGGTCTTCTCCATATAAATGCAGCCAGAAAAGTTGCTGCAGTGCATTAAATGCAGTGGTAGTAGCTTTTCCTTTTAGATATTTCTCTGTTCTCATCATCTCTAGGCATGCCCAGAGCTTGCTCTTATCGTGGAGTCAGTTAGAAAGGTCGCTCAGGCCTTCAGTATATTTGTTTGATCAAGTTCCCTTGTGATCCGATGAGAGGGACCTCTTCAGACCAATAGGGTTGTCTTCGGACATATCCTATCATTCATTTCCAGGTGCATTTCCCCCATGCGGACTCATTTCTAAACCTTTTTCCCTCTTCGGACACATAGTGATACTCAAATTGGGCCCCAGGCCCAATACGTAGCGTTGGGCTTTCACATCCACAATTGTGATTAATTTATTTGTTAGTATATTGTGATTAGTTTATTTGTTAGTATATTGTGATTATTTGCTAGTTTTTTTATAAAAAAAATTTAATATTATGATTAATTATTGGGAGTATTTAGTACTAAATATTGTGATTAATGTTATTACAACATATTGGGAATACTTTTTTTTTTTGTTAGTGTAAATATTGTGGTTAAATTATTTGCTAAGTTTTTTAAAAAAAAAATTAATATTGTGATTAATTATTGGGAATATTTAGTACCAAATATTGTGATTAATTATGTTATTACAACATATTGGGAATATTTGTTTATTTTTTGTTAGTGTAAATATTGTGATTAAATTTTTTGCTAGGTTTTAAAAAAAAATTAATATTGTGATTAATTATTGGGAATATTTAGTACTAAATATTGTGATCAATTGTTAGGAGTATTTAGTACTTTTAGGTCTTTATCGTGGGTGTAAGGACCTGATTTGAACTCCTAGCTTAAAAGGTGTATGGACTCAAGCCCAAAAAACCCAAAACAATAAATTTGTAGAGAATGGGTTGAAAAACTGGGATTTAATGAATTAAGTAACAAGCCAATAGATTTTGATGAAAAAGAAAGAAAGATAATAGACATTCACTAAAGATAAACGTCCTCTGCTAAATCCGAGGAGACTGATTCTTCTATATTGCTTTTGAAGCTTTATTACAAATCTAGTTCTAGGTTGCTATAGTATTTCTTTCTCGTTTTTCCAATCCCCCTTCCTTCAAGGGTCTCTTCCTTCAAGGGTCCTAGCTTTCACTTTTTGGTACACTTGAGGTGTACGTTCCCATCACTGGAGCTTCCTAGAAGGTCGTTTTGATCAATAGGATCCATATTTGGTCCATGTTTAGCTTGTTCGAGGAGGTATTCCTCCTTAGACACATTTCCTAGTCGTATCATGTTCATGAAGGTCTGAACTTAAACCACTAACAACTGTTTAATTGTCCTCGGATCACCCATGTTCTTGTCAAAGGCCCAATACCAGATTTGGGCCTTTACCCTTTCAATAGCCCCTTAAATCCAAAATTTCCCCTCTTACTCGAGGAGAAAATTGGGGTTTTGATTTTTTTAAAAAAATAGCACCAACTGATTCCTTGATTCACACGTGCAGGAGTGTCATTTTGCGTGCCTTATAATTGTTTCTGATGCTTCGGAGCCCCCAAGGCGTCATTAATTGCTCCATGCGATGCTTTATTCCCCAGATCTAATGGTGAGATGTAGATCTAACGGTTGATCTTTCTCTTGGAATTTTGAGCGGGATAACTCCCATTCATTTTCACCTTTTATATAAAGCCTTGAGGGAGATCATTCTCCCTTTACTTTACGAATTTTCAAGTTCTTCAGAGATCCCAAACACTCCATCTCACTAAACTCCTGAGTTTCCCGAACTCTTTTCCTTAAGAAATTTTCAAAAGATTTTCCTAAAGGTTCAGGATTTAATACACTCACTTGCTTTTGTAAGTATCTATCTCTTCAAAAAAAAAATTTCTCCTCGGCCATCCTCCTCAGCCTTCTTTCTTTTTTAGAAAATTTCTTTTTCATTATCTACGTTTGCTTAAATGGGTAGATTCAAGCACTTAGTAGACTCTCCGACTGGTATGGAGGGTTTTAGGGCCAAATATCATATCCCATAGGAAGTAGGCCTACAATATTGCGCCCCGGACCAAGTATACACGAATAGAGGGGAGGTTAAAGTTGTCATTCCAATGATCGCCTTTATAGAGGGAGGAATGACTTTTATAGAGGGAGGAATGAAACTTCCGATGGGTAGGATAACCAGAGACCACCTGCTCAATCATAGGCTGTGTCCACATCAATGTGCTCCCAACCTGTTTAGAATCCTAGGGAGTGTAAATGCTCTGAACGATCAGATGAACTTAGGGCTCACATGACGTCACTCATATGTACGAGTGTCATTCCCTTGCCAGTGTGGGATATTACCTCAAGTCTCGGTCTGATATTGTTAGGTTTGTTAGGACATATGTGTTTACATGTTAGGAACATATGTCATATTTTATGTAAATTGGCTAATCCTTTGACAAAACGCACTCTACTTGTAATTGGGTAGTTCTAGGTGTATTTAATACTTCAAGAAACTATGTTTCAAGATCAAGTGTTGAAGTCATCAAGTCTGTCCAAGAAAAAGCAAGTTGAAGTGCAGGATTTTTAAATCTCGACACCTTCTCGACACCTACCTCGACACCTGCTAGCTGTCGAGAATTACAAAAGTCAGAATTCTAATCTGATTTTCTTGGGATCCGTGAATGTGTTTTTGGGCCTTCTTTTCTTCTAACCCTAAACATATTTAAGGAGTGTTTTAAGAGCCGTCAACATAGACACAAGTTGCATAAGCATTGAGCAATCCTTGTTCAAGCAAATTGTGCTCTAAAGACAAAGTTCTTAACCTAGGATCATCTTCTTCAAGAAGTTGCTGTGTATTGTGCACCTTAGGGTTTTGTGACCAAGCATCTTCCTGATCTTCATGCATAGGATGATCTGAAGAACTCTGCAGCCAACCTCTCATTCTAAAGTTGGTGATTGAAGTCGCGTACTGGGATCCACGCATCTGGTTAGTCACGTACTTGGGAGCCGTGCATCAAAAGGGGGAACTGTCGCTACAGATCAAGTCCAATTGGGTATTGGGGTAAGGGTTCAACTGTAGGTTGGTAAGGTACTTGGGATTCCTTATTTGTAACCGCTTGATTTGATAATAGTGGAGTTTCGGGAGTGGTGACCTGAAAATCACCCGGTGGGGTTTTTGCCGTTAGGGTTTTTCCCCATTCGTGAACAAATCACCGTGTCTTTTATTTTCCGCTGCATATTTTGTTATTCGGTGATTTGTTTGTGCTTCCACGTATTTGCATGTTAAATTGATTAATTAATAACTTGACTTAATTAATTAATTAGTTTAAATCACAAGGGGTCATTCAGTTTGTGGCCTATCAAGGTTGATATCCTGCCTTCCTAAGTCCAACAAGGGCTTAAAAGATGACTATCTGGTTGTCTCCGGGGAGTGGCACGACGGTCTTCACTGCCCAACTTGGGCAGGAGAGCCAGGTGGGTACTGTAGGATCAGTTCTTTTAGAAAAGGGATTTAGCCCTTTTAGTTTTATTCTTCTTCATTTTTAACATTTCATCTTCTTCTGATGATAATTTTCATTGGTCTGACCATGACTTCCTTCTCGGATGTTTTTGCAAATAAGGTCCATGTTGCTCCGAAGATCAGTCTGACCAACGTTCTAGCTCTTAACTACCTACTGAGGTTAGAGATATTTGTAAGCGAAGACGGACAACTACGGGCCACTAACTTAATTTTGGATTATGTGCCCCTGTCTCGCATATTTCAGGATGCAGGCCAGGCAATAAGGGCTGGTAGCCCTAGACTAGCACGCATAGACGTATCTAAGCCAGAGTTTTTGGCTCAGAGAGACCTTCTAACTGTTGAGATGCCCATTCAACGCGTCCCACAAGAGGTAGCTGCTTCGAGAGAGGAGATAGCTTTTACACACTCATCCCTCGAAGCTGAGATTGACCAATTCCGCTTTAACGAGGAAAGTGAAGTGCCAGAAAGGTCGGTAGAACTCTCGGACTCTGAGGCTGATTTTGACAGACTTTCTACTGCACATTATTCAAGGTTTATAGTTGCCCAAGTTGATACCAGTTCCGAAATCGAAGAAAAAGGCATGAACTTGAAGCCAAGGACCGGCTTAAAGGGTCTAATGGCGAACATGAACAAGGGGTCAACTTCAAAAGAAGTCCCTAAGACCCAAGTTCCTCCCTTCTCCTCCCCCGCCCCTTACTGACCTTAGATTGCATGCTAACCCGAATCTGAGGAAGAAAAGGCCAGTTAAGGACCTTGCGGAAGGCGAGGTTACCCCTCAAAAGGGGGCTAAACAATAAAAGAAAGCTAAAGATCCCAAGGACAAAAGAGCCAAGTTTGAGGAGAGTCGGGATGAGGTTGAAGTGTGCCGAGGGCCGCGCACATAGGCCCCTCGGCTAAAGATGGAGGGTGCTTCCATTCCTTGGGATGCCACGATTTGGGAGTCTCAAAGGGGGCATGCCACCTACCTCACCGAGACTTTAGAGCAACCATTTCTCCTTCCCTGAGACATGGAGGGTCTCAAGCATACTAGGCAAACGGACCTCTTCATGTCATTGAAGAAGGACCTTGCGATGGTATGTCAATCGACATCCTTTTTCGTTAAATACTAAGCTGCATATTTATTCATATATGTATATATTTTTATAACCCCTTTGCCACTTTCATGCAGATTACCCAACAAATCTATGTAGCTAAGGAGTGGGTCAGGAACGCCCGTAACAAGGCTAAGGTTGGGGCCCACTCTTGTCTTAAAGCTGAGAAGGCTGTTAAAGCCCTCAAATAAGAACAGGTGGAGTTGTTCGAGAAGCTTAAAGAAGCTAACCAGGCTCACCAGAGTGCCAAGGCGGGTCTAAGACCACGGAAAGGCAGGCCGAGGATATGCGCTAGAAACTGCACATAACAAAGATAAACCTAGTCACCGAGAAACAAACTGTTTTGGATCTTAAGGGGAAACTGCATAAAGCCAAGGATGCAACTCGGGTGGCTAGGGAAGCAATTGAGGCCACAGTGAAGGCATCCTATGAATGTGGGGGTGCAGGACACAGAGACCCAGCTGGCAGAGGAGGTTGCCATAGTGTGTAGGGACTACTGCACCGAATCATGGGAAGTATCAATAGACCGGGCAGGAGTCCCTGCAGACTCTGAGTTGAGAAGGGCCGAGAATATCTTCTTCTTGGAGGATATTCAAGAAATTCCAGAGTTGGATCCTCCTCCCGAGCAGCTACCTACCACCCAAACTCCCCTTCTTGATGCTGAAATTTCTAAAGGAGCTGGAGTGGGTAAAGAGGCTTAATCACCGATGAAGGCCAAGCCCTCCAAGGATGCCCTCACAATCAGGGATGTGGTCTCCTAGGCCAAGGATGTAAAGGCTAAGTCTAAAGCCAGTGATGTCCACTCCGAGGCTGTTGATCCTAAGAAAGACCCTCCTCAAGCCAAAGCCTAGAATCCTAGATATAGGATTTTCTTTTGTTGGTTTTTTTTTTTTTTTTGTATAACTTTTGTTAACGGCGTTCTGCCCTTAGACAGTGTATTCCCTTTTCTGTTTAATGAAAAATGTTCTTCTTTTTATCTCTCATACCTTTACTTTTATGTGCTTCGAAACTTATAACTGTCATAAATAGTATTGAACTGTTGCTGCTCTAACTTTAATAAAATCCGAGAACAATTAAGTATTAGTAACAAAGAGATTTACCCTATACTTGTGTTGTGAAATGACCCTTCTGCAATAAAGGCCGAATCTAATAAAGATAAGTGATAAACTTTGTAAAAAAGGAAAAAGGGGGAGATGTTCTTCATTCTGCCCAACACGTGGATAAATAATCAGGGACTTTAACTTGCTCAAGGCTACTAATTTGAGGAGCCATGCATAATTAAGATTCCTTTTAATCAATGGTAAAGAGTGTTACTTTCCCCAAAGCATCTAGTCCGAGGACACAAGCATACTAAGGTTTCCGTTTAATCACTTACAAAGATGTCATAGTGTTAATTTCCACAAAGCATCTGGTCCGAGGACACAGACATGACTAAGGTTCTATTTAAGCACTTAGAAAGATGCCATAGAGTGTCAAAGCATCTAGTTTGAGGACACAGGCATGACTAAGGTTCTGTTTAAGCACTTAGAAAGATGTCATAGAGTGTTAATTTCCCCAAAGTATCTGGTCCGAGGACACAGACATGATTAAGGTTTTGTTTAAGTACTTAGAAAGATGTCATAGAGTGTTAATTTCCCCAAAGTATTTGGTCTGAGAACACAGGCATGACTAAGGTTCTGTTTAAGCACTTAGAAAGATATCATAGAGTGTTAATTTCCCCCAAAGCATTTGGTCTGAGAACACAAGCATGACTAAGGTTTTGTTTAATCACTTACAAAGATGTCATAGTGTTAATTTTCCCAAAGAAAAATGTCATAGAGTGTTAATTTTCCCAAAGCATCTGGTCTGAGGACACAGGCATTACTAAGGTTCTGTTTAAGCACTTAGAAAGATGTCAATGGGAAGTACAAGGTATTTACACAATAAATGAACATATGACAAAGAAAACTTTCATTAATAATAATACATTTTTAAGTTGTTTACATTCTATGATAGTGGTATTACACGTTCATCTAGGTCTTCAAGGAAATAAGCTCCTATACCAACCACCAAAATGATACGATACGGCCCTTCCCAATTGAACCCTAGCTTTCCCAATGCTAGGTTCTTTGCATCACCCAGAACTTTCCTCAACACCAAATCACCAAGCACTAGTGGCCTTGGATTCACATTGGCATCATAACTTTGCTTGAGTTTGTGCTGGTAGTATGCTAGTTGAACCATCACATTCTCTCTTCTTTCCTCGATAAAGTCTAAGCTCCTTTCTAGCAATTCATTATTATTGCTTGGATTGAAAGAGCTAGTCCCCAGTGTAGGGAAGTCGGTTTCCAAAGGAATAACAGCCTCGATCCCATAATTCATCGAAAAGGGGGTATCCCCGATTAATCTGCGAGGCATGGTTCGGTATGCCCAGAGGACATGTGGTAGCTTTTCCACCCATTTTCCCTTCGCATCCAACCTCTATTAAGTCCATTCACTATGGCCTTGTTAACAGTCTCAGCTTGTCCATTTCCTTAGGGATAAGCTGGGATAGAATATCTATTCGTGATTCCCAAGTCGTAGTAGTATCTCTTGAAAGATTTGCTATCGAACTAAAGGCCATTGTTCGAAATGAAGGTACGAGGGACTCCGAATCATGTGACAATATTTTTTCAAAAAAACTTATTGCCATCCGCATCTCTAATGTTTGCCAAGGGCTCAGTTTCAACCCACTTAATGAAGTAGTTCGTGCTGACCAATAGATACTTCTTGTTCCCTGCTGCCTTGGGGAAAGGGCCTATAATGTCTAAGCCCCATTGAGCGAATGGCCAAGGGCTAGATAGAGGATTAAGGACTCCTCCTAGTTGATGTATGTTCGACGCGAATCTTTGACACTGGTCACACTTCTTTACATATTCTTGCGTTTCCCTTTGCATGTTCGGCCACTAATAGCCTTAAATGATGGCTCTATGTGCCAAAGATCTGCCTCCAATGTGGCTCCCATAAATCCCTATATGTAACTCCTTAATGAGTAATTCTGTTGCCTCGGGGTGTATGCATAGCAGGTATGGTCTAGAAAATGAGCGTTTGTACAATTTCCAATCCTCAGACAGCTAGAAAGAAGGAGCCTTTCTTCACACTTTGTCAGCTTCTGACTTCTGCTCGGGCAGGGTGTCCTCCTTTAAGAACAGTACTATGGGGTCCATCCAACTAGGCCCTACCCTAACTTGGTGAACATGAACCACTCCCCCGTTCACCTCTGTGGGCTTGCATAAGTCTTTTACGAGGATGACCCGAGGTAAGCTTTAGGCCAAGAAGGTTATAAGTGTGGCTAAGGAATTAGCATGTGTGTTTCCACTTCTGGGAATATGCAATAGGTTGAAAGATTCAAAGCCTGATTGCAAACGTCTAACTTGACTCAAGTACCTTCGCATTATTTCATCTTTGGCTTCAAACTCTTCGCTCACTTGGCCAATGACCAACCTTGAGTTTGAGAACATCTTTACTACCTTTCTGCCCATTCTTTGAACCATGGCTATTCCCATCAGTAAGGCCTTATACTCAGCTTCGTTATTTGTGGCTGAGAATCCCAATCTGAATGATTTCTCAATGGTGATTTTCTCAGGTAAGACCAGAACTAATCCAACTCCGGAACTTTTGTAATCTACTACACCATAAACGTATACTTTCTAGGGTAAGGGACCTTATCCATGTGTTGTATTTCTGCCTTTTCTTCCAACGGGGATTTAGCAAACTCAGCTACCAGATCTGCGAGAACTTGACTTTTGATAGAGGTACGAGGCATGTATTTGATGTTGAAAGCCCCCAGCATTATCCCCTATTTAGCAATCCTTCCCGTATAATCAGCAGTTCGGAGAAAAGCTCGGAGTAGGAGCTGAGTTAAGACGACTACCGTATGTACCTGGAAGTAATGGGGGAGTTTTTGTGTCGTATGTACCACTGCTAGAATGACTTTTTCCAGTGGCAGATAACGGACCTTGGGCTCATGTAGTGACTTGCTTATATAATAAACTGGCCTTTGTATGCCGCTATCAATTCGTATCAAGACTAAGCTCAAGGAATAGAGGGCCACAGCAATATAAGCGAACATGACCTCATTCGCCTCGGGACTAGATATGATAGGTGGCCGTGAGAGATAATCTTTAAGTTGTTGGAAGGCTAAAGCACACTCCTCGGTCCACTCAAATCCTTTCCACTTATTCATCAATAGGAAGAAGGGTTTGCATCTATCCAGTGATTGAGAGATAAATCGATTTAAGGTAGCAGTCATTCTGGTCAGTTCCTAAACTTCCTTAGGATTCCGAGGTGGTTGTAAACTATTAATTGCTTTGATTTGGTCAGGGTTAACCTCGATTCCCTGATGAGTTACCATGTAGTCCAGAAATTTGTCTGATCTCACACCGAAAGAGCATTTAGAAGTGTTAAGACACAACTTATGCTTCCTTAGAATTTCAAAAATGTTCCCCAAGTCTCCCACATGCTTAGACACTACCTTAATTTTCACTACCATGTCTTTTATATAGACCTCAATACTCCTACCCAACTGTGAGTCAAATATCCTAGTCATCATTTTTTAATAGGTAGACTCTTCATTTTTCAAACCGAAGGGCATCAGTTTGTAGTAGTAGTTTCCAGTGGGAGTGACAATTGATGTCTTCTCCTGATCATCTAAGGCTAGTGGTATCTGTGGTACCCTTGGAAGGCATCTAAGAAGCTCATCCAAGGATGGCCTACGGTTGCGACTACTAGTTGGTCTATCCTAGGCATAGGGAAGGGATCCTTCGAGCAAGCTTTATTCAAATTTGTGAAGTCCACACATACTCGCCATTTCTCACTCTTCTTCTTCACTACCACAGTATTAGCCAGCTACTCAGGGTAGAAAACCTCTTTAATAGCCCCTGCCTGTTTGAGCTTTTTCACCTCATCTCTGACAGCATCAAAGTGATCCTTGGACGATCGTTGATGTGGTTGCTTCTTAGGAGTGACAGATGGATTGACATTTAAGTGATGGCAGATGAAGCTCGGATCCATCCTCGGGGCTTCATAGGTGTTCCACGCGAGCACGTCGATGTTTCTCTTAAGAAACCCTATCAGCTCTTCCTTCTCTAAAGGAGGCAGCCTGGCTCCGATCAGAAAGAACTTCTTCGGATCATCACCGATCACAATTGATTCTAGGTCCTCGCATTCTGCCTCCTTAATTGATCCATTGATGGGCAAGTCCGGTGCTCTTAATTGCTATAAGCCCCTTTCGGCAAGAATCGAGGACTCAACTTCGGGTTGATGTAAGATTACATTTACCAGGCACTCTTGAGTTGTGGATTGGCTCCCAACAATTTCTTTAACTCGATCATCCGACGGATATTTCACCTTTTGATGCAGTATAGAAGAGACGGCTCCCAGCACATGCAGCTAGGGCCTAGCCACAATGGACATGTAGGAGGAATAAGCGTCCACCACGATGAAGTCCACCTCCACCACTTCTGAACCAGTTTGCACGGGCAGTTTAATTTGGCCCTTGGGAATGACAACCTTCCCATCGAATTTACCAAGAGCAAATCGTAGGCGGTTAGGTCTTTGCGTCTTAAGTTATGTCCCTTGTATAGGTCAGGGTACATTATCTCAGCACCACTACCTTGGTCCACCATCACCCTTTTCACATCATACCCCCCAATCCTAAATATGACCACCAAAGCGTCATCATAGGGCTGTATGGTTCCAATCTTATCATCTTCCGAAAAACCTAGTGTAGGTTGGGTATTCACCGTAGTCCTCTTCGGCTTCGGATTGGTGTCCTTGGTGGTCAGCCGAGCCACAAACATCACTATGGAAGGACAAGAACCGGTTATCCCTGGAGCGACAAAAATGACATTTATCGTGCCCAAATGAGGCCTTGAGGAAGTATCCCTTCAGGGTTCTGGATTGGTCTGTCCTTGCAGACTACTAGAGTGGTCAAAAACTGCTTCAGCCTTCCCTCTCAGACTAGCTGGTCCAGATGGTCCATAAATTTCTACAGTCTTCTATAGTATGTCCCTGGTCCTTATGATATTGAAAATAAAGGTTTTGATTGCGCCTCATCAGGTTTCATGCCATCTTATTTGGCTATTTGAAGAATGACTCCTTTTTAATCTTCTCCAGGATTTGATGCACTGATTCCCGGAACACCACGTTAACCGCCTGAGTATTGGCAGACCCTGACTGTTCAGCAAAGTCCCTCCAAGGCCGGTTGTTGTTATATCGATCTGACTTGAAATCCCTTCTCTCTTAAAGGATAACCTTAGCCTTACCTTTCCCTACTGCTGACCTTCCTCAACCCTTTTATACTTATTAATCCGGTTCATAAGCTGGGGCACACTGGTGACAGGTTTGCCAGTCAAAGACTTCCTCAAACCATGCTTGATTGGGAGGCCGACCTTAAAAGTACTGATGGCGACGTCATCAAAGTCACCATCTATCTCATTGTACATCCCCCAATATTTATCTGAATACGTTTTCAAGGTCTCCCCCTCTCATATGGACAAGGGCAGTAGGGAGCCTATAGGTCGAGGAACTCTGCTACAAGTGACAAAGCGAGAGCCAAATGCCTAGGTGAGCTCTTTGAAAGAACCTATGGAACCCGCCCTTAAGCCATCAAACCATCTCATTGCCATGGGTCCCAAACTGGAGGGGAACACTTTGCACATCAAAGCTTCGTCCTTGGAATGGACAACCATTCTTTGATTGAAATCAATGTTATGAATACCGTTTTGGTGCTCATTTCGGTTTGTCTATTGGAATGGAATATTTTGGTACCGGATTGTTTCGGCATACTGTTTTGGAGTTACATTTTTTATACTTTTTTTTATTTATAATTTCATATATTTATATTTCCTTATATATTATTGGTCAAAATCCATATAATTTATTCAATCTTAAAACTATAAGTCCATATTCCAGCTAATATATCAAATTCAAGTCTAAAAATCTACCCAATAATTATAATAATACTATTATTCTCAAAAAAAAAAAAAAAACTATTAAAACAATTTTACTATTAAAATATTCTTAAAAAAAAAACTACTATTAAAAAACCGAAATATAAAAGTAAAGTTAAATATTAAAATAGTTTTATTATTTATATATTACATGTGAACCCACATAAACAAAACAACTTTTTGTCAAGTCTCTTTGTCATTTCCAACAACTAGTCACGTGCTAGGTTCACAAAACAAGAAAGAAAAACACAAAACTAGGCAATGAAAATTCAAAATAGAATTAAAGAAGGACCAACGGATGAAAAGAAAGAAGAAGAAAAATAAAAAGAAGATGAAGCAGCAGTAGCAGCTGCCTCTGCCATGGCCTGGGTTCATTCCGACAATCGTCAATGTGGTGGAAACTTGCTATAAAGGCATGAGTACTTAAGCCATTCAACTTGTAAGGACCGAAAGTAAGATGAACTGTGATGGGTGGCTCTATTCAGGAAATAGCCATTAAAACTTGAAAAGGCAAAATTTTTCTGCATTTATCAGTAGATTTAGTACTGGCCAAAATATGTCTACCAATCAAAATTCACCGAAACAAGCCGAAATGGCCGGAACAGGCCAGAACGAATCGAAATTTGGTCTAAGGTGGAATAAGAGGGTGATTCGTACCGATTTAAGGACTAGTACGAAATTTTCAGGCTGGAACGAAACGGTATTAATAACAATGGTTGAAATGGCTCACATGCTCCACTGGGTCTATTCGACCATTGTAGATAGTGAACGTTGGCTAATTGAATCACCGAGGAAGTTTTGCCCTTTCAATCTTGCGCGTGAAGGGTGATTGGGAAATCTAATTCAACGCCTTGTTCATAGCATCCCCTCCCAAGCCTTTGCAAGGCGGGCTCTAATACCTACGCTTATGATGGTACTCCTCCTCGTAGGAGAAAGACGAACTGGGTGGGATCCTTAACCTTCGTCTATAACTGGCATCCTTTCCATCATCAGAGGAAGCGTCGGAGCTGGAGGGGGTTTATTTTCGCTGTGCATGGCACAGCTTTCTCTTCAGGTGGTCAACCTCTAGTTGCAGGGCTTTGGTATCTTCCTTGCGAAAGAGATGGCTCTTACCCCAAGACTGACTTTTACCAGACTGGACAGTGTGCACACTCCCCTCATGATCCCTTCTACATTCGAGGTTGACAAAAGGATTTTTACGCTGGGATCCTATGGATTCTTCCTAGTGTGGACTTGAACCTACCATGGTTAAATGTTGCACTCACTAGCACCCAAGTAATTTTCCCATAAATGATGCCAATTGTAAGGACCTGATTTAAACTCCTAGCCCCAAAATAATAAATTTGTAGAGAATGAGTTGGAAAACTGGGCTTTAGTGAATTAAGTAATAAGCCAATAGATTTTGATGACAAAGAAAGAAAGATAATAAACGTTTACTAAAGAAAAACATCCTCGGCCAAATCCGAGGAGACTGATTATTCTATACTGCTTTTGAAGCTTTATTACAAATTTGGTTCTAGATTGTTACAGTATTTCTTTCTTGTTTTTCTGATGCCTTTTCCTTCAGGGGTCTCTTACATTATATATCTCCCTTCTGGTGATCTTGGCATTTCATTTGTTGATCATCCAAGTCACCACTTGAGTGCTCGTCCCATCAAACACCCCTTCTGGCTTTTTGTGAGTTATGGTAGCCAAGGCAGCACTGTTCAGGGGTCTTCTCCACATAAATGCGGCCAAAAAAGTAGTTACAGTGCATTAAATGTGGTGGTAACAGCTTTTCCTTAGGTACCTCCTAGCTTCTACTTTTTGGTACACTCGAGGTGTACGTTCCCATCACTGGAGCTTCCTAGAAGGTCGTTTTGATCAATGGGATCCATATCTAGTCCATGTTTAGCTTGTCCAAGAAGGTATTCCTCCTCAGACTACTTTCCCAGTCGTCTCATGTTCATGAAGGTTTGAGCTTAAACCACTAACTACTATTTAATCGTCCTCGGATCACCCATGTTCTCGGCCAAGGCCTAAGGCCCAATACCGGATTTGGGCCTTTACCCCTACAATGGGTATGAAATGGATTATGAGTTTGATAGCTAAGATAGTATTTGTAGTCTTTTTAGCATAAATTATTTCAAGATATATTTGTTTAAGATTTGTAACAGAGATTTCAATGAATAACTGGTTGGTATAATATTTTTGTTCATCATAACTTATTTGAATGGGTATTAAAAGTCATGCCCTTAGAATGATTTGGAATTTTAAAAGAATATGAAATTGGTAATGACTATTTTTGTATGTGACCTGAGGTGAGTATATGCAAATTTGGTTGAGGTTAGTATTGTTGGCATTTCATACGCAAAGTTTTGTGATTGATGTTGATTGAGAGTTATAAATTTGTCACTAACACAATTGCACTTGATGATCTATAGGTTGACAATGATCCATATAAATATATACTATGATGGACCCCTTAACAATGCCAACCCTTATGACAGATTCCTATTTCAAGGTCTGGGTATCTAGTGCTATTATATGATGATACAACGTAAGCTAAAGACCCCGAATGATTTGAAAATAAATATTATGGAAGAGCTGCAACTGAATCCTACTTTGCATGACATACATATTACTTTTCGTTCTCCACATGAAGTCCTCAATCAATGCATTTGATGGTGTATAAAAACACACAAACTCCAAACTTGTCCGCAGAGCTCGTCCAAAGGAAGTAGTAAGAGAGGATAAGGTAGAATTGCATGACAACGAGCTCGTCCAGGCCTAGAAAACTCGTCCAACAGCTTGGACGCGTTACCTACCTTATAAATTCTCAATGCAAGTTTTGGACAGACTTTTTGCCCGTAACACAAAGGGGTGCAATTTGTCACTATAGCCAGTCACTAGTGGCAGTTATGGAAAACACCCATATAATATAACTTCCATATCAGTTATGGAAGTTACCTCTGAATCTTCCGAAATTCCTCAACAATAGGAGCAGTTACCAAACACATAACTACCCCAAAAGGAATACTATATAAGCATTCACCAATGATAAGGTAACGCATTCAGACATTTTTCCAAAAAAACACTTTTTTACTTGGAATTATAAATCCACTAACTTTATCATTGGAGGGTTCTTAGCCGGCCTCCACTGGTCTCCTCTGATTTTGTATTTGCTTTTTCAGGATTCAACCTTAAGATCACCAACGCTAGAAACTTTCAGCCTACTGATTTCCAAGGATTCATCAGTTGGCGCCGTCTGTGGGGAAGAAGATTTGTCGCACTCAAACTTCATTTGCTAAGTTCTGCGATTTCTTTCTCCGACAAAGGGCTGAAATGGTTCGAACAAGATCAAGGGCTACTAGTCCAAGCCCTCAAGAGAGTAGAGATGCTTCCAGTAACCCCCATCGTGGCCAACAATCGGCACCTGCCATGCAACCATCTTTTGTTTAACACGTGCAGTCAATGGCCGCTACCATGGCGGAGTTAACTCGCCATAATCAAGAATTGAGAAGGGAGATTAATCTTAGAAGGCAAAGGCATGAGGCCTATGAAGAAGAGCATGGACAGAGCCAGGGAGATAGAAGAAATGCAAAGCTGGAAAGCCAATCAAGGGGTACTATACCAAGAAGGGTGCCACACTTGGAGAGGGAGATGGACCAGATAAGGAAAGTTATGGATGAAATGAGGGAGAACATGAGAAGGAAAAATTCCATAGAAGACCTAGTTCACCGAACAGACTCTCCCTTCACGGCTTCCATCAACGGCCACCCCTTGCCAACAAAATTCAAGATGCTTTCCTTAGATTCGCATGATGGAATGCGTGACCCGTTTGATCACATTGCTACTTTTAAAACTACAATGCACCTTCAAGGGATTCCTGATGAAATTATGTGTAGAGCTTTCCCTACCACCCTTAAAGGTCCAGCACGAGTCTGGTTCAGTAAAATACCCCTGAATTCGATAAGTTCTTTTGAAGAGTTGAGCAAGTTGTTTGTTAATAACTTCATTGGGGGACAAAGACACAAGCGTTCCTCGTCTAGCCTATCAACCATAGAGCAAGGAGAGAATGAAAGCTTGCGGTCCTTCATCACTCGCTTCAACAGGGAAGCCCTGAGCGTGGACGAGGTGGATGATAAGCTATTACTGGCGACCTTCCATAACGGGGTTAATTCTGACTTATTCATACATAAACTTTATGAAAAAACGCCTCAATCCATGGCTTAACTCGTCCATTCGGCCCAAAATTTTATGAATGCGGAAGACGCGAACATAGCTAAGAAGAGGAAGAGAGCTGAAAGAGTAGAAGCAAACCCCCCTCGCTAGTCCGAGCAAGGTCTTTGTCCAAAAAAGGGACAAACGGAAGAAATGAGAGATCGAGATAATAAAAAGACTGGCTCTTCAGCGCAGAATCAACAATATACTCCTTTGAACGTGCCACTCGAACAAGTCCTTATGCAAATCAAGGATGATCCTTCCTTGAAATGGCCGAAAAAAATGAAGGGGGATCCCAATAAGCGCAATAGAAATAAGTATTGTCGCTTTCATAGAGATTATTGGCATGATACAGACAAGTGTTTCGATTTAAAGCAGCAGATTGAGAATCTCATAAGGCAAGGGAAGTTGAGAAACTTCCTTGGACGAAACCACAAGGATGAGAAATTGAAAGGGAAGGTGGAAGAATCATCATGACCACCACTCAGAGAAATAAGAGTTATCATAGGGGGAAGCTCCACAAGACAGTCATCCAAGTCAAAGAAGGCATACCTGAAGGTAGTGCAGAGCGTCCAACTTTCTGGACGATCACCAAAAGCAAGGACTACGGACGAGCCAGCAATCACTTTTACAAACGAGGATGCCGAGAGAATTCACCACCCTCATGATGATGCTATCGTCATCACCTTGCTTATTGCTGATTACACGACTAGAAGGGTGCTGGTGGACAATGGAAGCTCGGTGGACATTTTATATTATTCAGCTTTTTAGCAGATAAGGTTAGGACGAGACCAGGTTCGTCCAATGAGCTCCCCCCTGTTAGGTTTTGGTGGGATGAAGGTACAGCCCTTGGGCACTATTTCATTACTAGTAGTAGTGGGGGCATACTCGCAACAAATCACTAAGGATGTGAACTTCCTTGTGGTAGATTGTTCATGCTCCTACAACGCCATAATTGGAAGGCCAACTTTAAATAGTTGGAAGGCTGTCACATCTACTTATCACCTCTCGGTTAAGTTTCCAACAGAGCATGGGGTAGGATAAGTACTAGGAGACCAACTAGCAGCAAGAGAATGTTAGCTGGCCATGTTGGCCATGGACGAGCAAGTTCAGGCCATGAATATTGAAGAAAAGAAAGTTGTGGCAGAACTTACTGAAATGTTGGAAGATATTTCCTTAGATGAGAATAACCCTTGAAGGTATACCAGGGTTGGAGTAGATCTAGATGTGAAGATTAAAAAGAATCTCATCTGTTTTTTGAAGAAAAAACATTAATGTATTTGCTTGGAGTGATGAGGACATACCGAGCATAAATCCTAGTGTCATTACACACCGTCTGAATGTATGTCCTTCCTCTAAGCCAGTACGACAAAAGAAGAGGGTGTTTGCCCATGAGAGAGATAACGCTATCAAAGACAAAGTTCAAAAATTGATTGTAGCAAAATTTATTTGAGAAGTGTACTATCCCGATTGGTTGGCCAATGTAGTGATGGTCAAGAAGGCAAACGGCAAATGGAGAATGTGTGTAGATTTTACCGATCTAAATAAAGCTTGCCCCAAGGATAGCTATCCATTGCCACGTATAGATCAGCTGGTAGATTCTCCTGCAGGCCATAAGTTGCTTAGTTTCATGGACGTTTTCTCAGGATACAACCAAATAAGGATGGACAAGACAGACCAGGAGAAAACATCATTTGTCACTAGTTAAGGCTTGTTCTGTTATAAGGTGATACCATTCGGTTTAAAAAACGCAGGGGCAACATATCAGAGGTTGGTTAACCACATGTTTCGTCCACAGATTGGGCGAAATGTAGAAGTCTACGTGGATGGCATGCTAGTAAAAAGTTAGGACGAAGGAAAGTATCTAGACGACCTGCAGAAGACTTTTGACACATTCAGGAAGTACAACATGAAGTTGAACCCCAACAAATGTGCTTTCGGAGTATCATCAGGGAAATTCATGGGGTTTATGGTCTCCCATAGTGGGATTGAAGCGAATCCTGACAAAATTCAAGCAATACTGAACATGAAACCCCCGCGAAATGTTAAAGAAGTCCAGTCCCTCACCGGACGAGTTGCTGCCCTTAATAGGTTTATCTCTAAAGCTACTGACAAATGTTTGCCATTTTTTAAGGTTCTTAAAAAAGCATTTGAATGGACCGACGAGTGTCAGATGGCTTTCGAAGATTTGAAGACGTATCTCACCATGGCTCCTTTATTAAGCCCATCCGTGCTGGGAGAAGGGTTGTATTTATACTTGACAGTCACCCCACATGTCGTAAGTTCAGCATTGGTAAGGGAAGAAGACAAAGTGCAAAAGCCTGTGTACTATACTAGTAAAGCACTGAGGGGAGCGAAAGGACGATATCCACTAATAGAAAAGCTGGCTTTCGCATTAATAACAGCCTCTAGGAAAGTAAGGCATTACTTCCAAGCTCATGTTATCAATGTCATGACGAATCATCTGCTCAAGAAAACAATGAACAAGTTGGAAGCTGCAGGACGATTGATTCAATGGGCTGTTGAGCTTGGTGAGTTTGACATAAAATACCAACCAGGGCATGCCATAAAAGCTCAAGCTCTGGCAGACTTCATTGCGGAGTTTACCCCAAATTATGACAATGTAGATGAGATGGAAGATAGCAAGAGGTGGATTGTCCATTTGGATGGTTCGTCTACACAGCATGCAGGAGGAATAGGTGTGGTTTTACAATCTCCAGAAGGGGATAGACTAAAACACAAGGTTCGTTTGTAGTACCAAGTGACTAATAATGAAGTTGAGTATGAAGCTTTTCTCAAAGGACTGAAGTTGGCTAAGTCTGTGGAAGCGAGGTCAATACTTGTCTTGGGAGATTTTGAGTTAATCATGGGCCAAGTGAATGGGACGTATGAGGCTAAGGAAGAACGAATGAAGAAGTACCTTAATAGAATGATGCACCTTATGAAAAAATTTGAGGAATCTAACTTCATTCAAATCCCAAGGGAGGAGAATATAAAAGCTGATACCTTAGCAAAAGGAGCCTTAGTAAGCGAAGCCACTGACGTGTTTGATGAGATTCAGTATATACCAAGTATAGATATCCCAGAAGTATAACAGGTAGAAAGTAGAGGAAATTGGATGACCTCAATTGTATCATACCTGAAGGATAGACAACTTCCAGAACAGAGGAATGAAGCTAGAAAGCTGAGAGTAAGATCAGCCAGGTACGTTCTTATGGACGAGGTATTATACAAAAGAGGCTTTTTCCAGCCTTATCTTAGGTGTTTAGCTCCAGATGAGGCGAACTATGTACTAAAAGAGGTTCACGAAGGACCATGTGGCAATCACTCAGGCGCCAGATCACTCGTCCATAAGGTCGTCCGTGCAGGATACTATTGGCCAAATATGCAAGCTAATGCCAAGGCTTACGTCAAGGCTTATGATCAATGCCAACGGTTTAGTAACGTCCCTAGACAACCATCAAAGTACCTCAACCCGATGATGGCTCAATAGCCCTTTGCATAATGGGGACTAGACATCTTGGGTCCCTTTTCGTTGGGCATAAGGCAGATGAAGTTTCAAGTTGTCAGCATTGATTACTTCACCAAGTGGGTGGAAACGGAACCCTTAGCAAATATCACACAACAAAATGTCAAGAACTTCGTCTAGAAAAATATTGTCTGCAGGTTTGGGGTGCCTAGAGTGTTAGTATTTGACAATGGACGACAGTTTGACAATGCACTTTTCAAAGATTTCTGCGAGCACTTTGGAATTCAAAATCATTACTCTTCGCCCACCCACCCACAAGCAAACGGTCAGGCTAAAGTTGCAAACCGATCCTTGTTGAAGATCATCAAGACTCGGCTTAAGGGGGTAAAGGGAGTATGGCCTGACGAATTACCAGTTGTTCTGTGGGCATACCAGATGACGGTAAGAACCCCTACAGGGGAAACTCTTTTTAAGCTAGCCTATGGAAGCGAAGTAGTCATACCTGCAGAAGTGCATATGGGCAACCACAGGGTGATGGCGTACCAAGATGAGGATAATAAAGAGTAATTCCGTTTGAGCCTTGATCAAGTAGACAAGGTAAGGATGGATGCAAAGCAAAGGACAACAAAATACAAAAACCTCATGGCTAGGCAATATGATGCAATGATAAAACCGAGGCGGTTCAACATAGGAGATCTCATCCTGAAGAGGGTTTCCTTGGTAACCAAGAACCCAGCTCATGGGAAATTGGGATCTAATTGGGAAGGCCCATACAGAGTTGTCAATTGTAAAAGACAGGGATTGTATTACTTGGAGGCCCTAGATGGGAGGAAACTAGAGCATCTTTGGAATGTTGAGCACCTGAGGAGATACTACCAGTAAAATGCCAACCTGGACGAGCTCTACGGACCAGTCTGGAGACCATTTATCTACTTGTCTATCTACACAAGAAGCTTGTTTATCTACGTATTTTTATCATTATATTGTCAGTTATTATTATATTGAAGTTATGGACGAAGTTATGGTTTGGCTTGTATTTATTTTCCTAGAAGGCATTAGCTTCTAGAGCGTATGCCTCGTCTATGAACAATATTTATGCTATGTACATAATGTTGTGCTTGAATTTTTGTTTTCCACTATTTTTGTTAAAATTAACCCATGAGAAGGTTAAAAGCCTAAGACAAATAAATTTTCTAGACACAGAGATATACGGTCTAAATTCTCATAAGGGTATAGCGAAGGCATATTTGTCCAAATCACGAACAAGCTTAAGCCTTAGATGAATGAAGCCATAAACCAACCAAACAGTGGACGAGTTAAAGCCCTTGTTGCATTAAAGTTCAAACAATGGACGAGGAAATGCACAAACAAAGGTTTAGTCTATTGATTAGGATACAAACCAAACAATCCAACTTATGGACGAGTGAAAGGTTGGGCCTTGTCTTTATAAAGCGTGACAATCAGCTAAGTCTAGGGACGAGTAAAGGTGATAATTGCTACTTCACGTAGACGAATCATACTTAATGAAATTTAAGGAATGGAAAAAGTATACATTCATATTAAAAAGGGAGAAATTCCTTCTATGGACAAGTTAAAGTTCAAAATCTATCACAGAAATAGAAACTCTCGTCCATATCATAATAAAAAGAACTAGCATTCATTTAGTTGTTTAAGGGCGGACGACCAACGTTCAGACACCCTTGTAAAATAAAACTAATAAAAATATTTTCTAAGCCTGGGGAGCATCCACACTGGGGGCATCCTGAGGAGGCAGAGTTGTAGCGTTGTCCTCAATATTGACGTCTTCGGAGCCGGTTTGAAGGAGAAAGCTAGTAGCAGCATTCAGGTTAAGCTTAATAGAGCTAAAGTCCACTTCAGGGAAGTTTTCCATAGCATCCATTCTAAAATCCTCAAAGCCTGCTGCATAATTGGTGTTCAAAAGATCAGTGTACTACTTGGATGCCTTGAATTCAGCCACTGCATCTTCTTTCACCTTGGAGAGAAGAGTACTCAACTCGTCATTCTTTTTTTGTATATGATCAAGACGAGTATCTTTCTCCACCACATCAGCTCTCAACTCCTCAACTAGGTTTTGTAACTCCTTCGTCTTTTCCTTAGCTTTGGCAGCTACCTCAGCCCATTTCTTAGATTCGTTGTTCACCTCTTGAATTCTCGTCTCTAATAAGACCCTCGTCTTGTCCAATCCTGTAGCTTGCCTAGACGCTGCTATAAACTTTGACATAGCCTATAAAAAGGAAAAGAACAAATAAAAAAATAAAAAATAAAAACTTTGAAATAGCAAAGACATAATTACACACCTTATTGTTCATTTGTTTTGGAGTTAATACCTACTGCCCAGCTATAAACAGTCTCCTCTTCGACCAAAGGACTAGACGAAAGGATATTGGACGAGGTACTAGCTTGGGAACCAGAGGCTTTCCTAAGTTGTTCTTGGAAAACCTCTAAAGGAAACCCAGGAACACCAGATGTATATCCCTCGTCCGTAGAACTCCCTTCACTACTATGGCTACTGCCACTAGAACCACTGTAGCTGGTTGTATCTCGATATTCGTCTATAGCTTTTTCCATACTATTGCTAGACGAAGAAATAACAGTTTCAGACATTCTGAGGAAAACTTAAAGAAAAACCTAAAGACGAAAAGGAAAGGAATACCTGGCTCTAGACGGAAGAGGGCTATGGACGCAAAGAAAACTCTAGACGAAGCTCTAGACAAGGAATGTCAAGAATGAAAATCTCAGAAATGTAAGGGGTAACTGAGGAATTCCACTATTTATAGGGAGAAGACCTCGGCATCCGAAACAACATGACCAACCAAAAGCTGCCACGTGGCTTACGTCTTGAGAAAATTAATTGACGTGACCAGTCACCAATGAGACTGTGACACGTGGTATCTCAAATCATGAACATAAGCACATTTCCTTGGATGACTCACGGACAAGGGGGCAACTAATGGTGTATAAAAACACACCAACTCCAAACTCGTCCACAGAGCTTGTCTAAAGGAAGTAGCAAGAGAGGATAAGGTAGAACTACATGACAACGAGCTCGTCTAGGCCTAGAAAACTCGTCCAACGACTTGGACGAGTTACCTGCCTTATAAATTCTCGATGCAAGTTTGTAACACAAAGGGGTGCAATTTGTCACTATAGCCAGTCAGTAGTGGCAATTATGGAAAACACCCAAATAATAAAACTTCCATATCAGTTATGGAAGTTACCTCCGAATCTTTCGAAATTCCTTAATAATAGCAGTTACCAAACACATAACTGCCCCAAAATGAATACTATATAAGCATTCACTAATGATAAGGTAAGGCATTCAGACATCTTTCCAAAAAAACACTTTTTTACTTGAAATTATAAATCCACTGACTTTACCATCGGAGGGTTCTTGGTCGGCCTCCACCGGTCTCCTCTGATTTTGTATTTGCTTTTTTAGGACTCAGCCTTAAGATCACCAACGCTTGAAACTTTCAGCCTACTGATTTCCAAGGATTCATCAGCATTAATTACAGATATATGGTGATAACAAAAGACAAACATGTGAAGATCATGTTTAGCAAGATGCAAAAATGGGAACAAGTAGCAAATTGAGTTGTACGTCACTTTGGAACCACGTGTAGAAGTTGGCATAAAGGAAATTGTACAAACAACTACATCTCTATAGTTTGCAGTCCTAGATGATCGATGCACCACATTGGGAAGCTATACACACCCCTTTTCAAGAAACACCAACAACAATTGAGAGTGAACCTGGCAATAGATATGAAGATCAATTTTGTACACATCGAGGTGAATCCTCTACACTTCCAGTAGTTGAAGATGAAGATTGTGTTAATCATGCTGCCATTAATGGTGAAGAACTTGATGATAGAGATGAGTACGAAGAGAGGATTGAGCAAGACGACTTTGATAGGGGTGTTGATGACCATGAAATTACTCTTAATCCTCATGTTAATGATATGGCTGAATGTGATGAAGATGACATGAACGCTACTATTAGAGTTCAACATGTTACAAATACGACCCCTGTTTATGAACCTTCTGCCTCATCATTTTATGCAAATAGTTGGGAAAATATGGTTGATCCTGAAGTTGTTCAGCAAGTATTTGCTTCTTCTTGGAAAGAGGACATGAATTTTAGTACAAGGTTGATTTTTGCGAATAAAGAGGCAGTGAAACGTGCATTAACAATTTACGCCGCAAAGCATAATAGAAACTTTATGACTAGT
The DNA here is from genome assembly GCA_023621385.1 of Quercus gilva. Taxonomy (NCBI): domain Eukaryota; kingdom Viridiplantae; phylum Streptophyta; class Magnoliopsida; order Fagales; family Fagaceae; genus Quercus; species Quercus gilva. The sequence goes on from CM042481.1 coordinate 41,323,769, forward strand.
AGGCCGACCAAAAGTAGACTGTCTGTGAAATGCATGGATTGGTCATGCAAGTGGTACGTTAGGACAGTCGTGAAGCCTAAACATGGACTATGGATGGTCACATCTTATGGAGGTCCTCACAGTTGTATGCCCCTTGGCATAGCCCTTAATGGTAGAATGATGGATTGTAATTTTCTTGCAGTAGAGTTTGTTTCAACGTTGCAAGAAAATCACACGGCAACAATTGATCACCTCAGAGACTTCATTAAAGCGAAGTATTATAATCATAAGCTTTCTTTCTATAAGATATGAGATGCGAAATAAAAGGCTATTGTAAAGATATTCAGGGATTGGAAGAGTCTTACCAAAGGTTGAGAAAGTTGTTGTTGGCATACTTGGATCAACAAATTGGCACCCGGTACTATATCACACCATACCCAAGGACGAGTTCGGTGATTCAATATTGCGCTATGTATTTTGGGCTTTCGCTCCATGCATTGAAGGATTCAGACATTTTAAGTCAGTGATCAGTATTAATGGGACCCATTTGTATGATAAATATCGAGGGTGTTATTGATTGCAATGGCCATCGATGCCAACAATAAGGTTTTGCCTCTCGCTTTGTCGTTGTGGACAAAGAGTCAGGGCCTAGTTAGGAGTGGTTTTTAGAATGCTTCAGGATTTCACGGGGGGATGTGATAGCAAATAAGAACATATGCATAATTTCTGATTGACATAAGTGTATTCAAAGCGCAATTGCAAACTGGCCTAGAGATAATAATGGATGAGTACAAGTATTTCACAGATATTGCCTTTGACATGTTGCTAGCAACTTCAACACGCATTTTCAGGGTGCCACTTTAAAGTCATTGGCCTTGAAAGTAGGGTATGCTACTCAGGAAGCTAATTTTGAGTTGTACATGCAAGCTATCAAAGAAGCTGAGATTAAGGCCTTCAAGAAGAAATTGAGAACCGAGCGGTAGGAAAGTGAACCCGACTCATCTATCATGCTATACACGTATCTAATGAAAGAGGATCCAGACATGTGGACCCAACTACATGATGGAGGATACTGTTATGGGGCTATGACAACTAATGTCTCAGAGTGCTTCAATGGAGTACTCAAAGGTGCCTGTGGCTTACCCATTGCTGCAATGGTTGAATTCACTTAGAGCAAACTTGTCGCATATTTCTATGATCGACACAAAGAAATTACTCATGATCTCTTGAAGGGCAAGGTGTGGAGTAAATATGCCTTAAAAATCTATGACGCAAACCTACAAAAAGCTGCAACACACCAAGTAAAGGCATTTAATAATCTGAATGGTATATATCAAGTAATTACCGCATACAACATCTATAGCTTTGGAGGGGGACACCATAGTCATGAAATAAACCTAGTGGCCAGAACATGTGGTTATGGAAAGTGGCAAAATCGAAAGATCCCTTATTCACATGCAATTACAACTCTTCAGTACTTGGGGCAAGATGCGACTAGATATATTAACCCATGTTATAGTTTGGAGAATGCGATTCGCACCTACTCACATGCATTTGTGGTGCTAAAGTCAAAGTCATTGTGGAGAGATATGGACGGTCCAAAGTAGGTGCCTAACCCAGAGCTGTTGCGGGCTAAAGGTCGACCTATGAAGTCTAGGATATGGAATGAGATGGATGGGGTTCGACAATAACTGGGAAGCCGGAGGCCAGATTTTGACTTGAGAGAGATTCAGCCAAAGCAGAGCCGAGGACTATGTCATCAACATGGGCATAACTGTAGAAGATGTCCACTTTCCCGTGGAGCTTCGACAAGTAGTAATGATCCAAACTAGGTAAGTGATGCTTTTATATAAAATGCCATGATTGTATTGATTAGCCAAGTTGCGTAGAATAGTACCTTTGTTTTGGCTTTTGGTATCTAACGACAATATTTCAATTTTTGTCAATAATGCAAATACTCAACTTTGGAATGACATTGTAGATGTAAATTGTGATACTCTTTATGGTGTATTCGAACTTACTACTGCATTTTATCGGCACAATTATTATTTTGTTTATCACTGAATGCACTTGTAATCGAAGTATTCTATATCCAATGTACCTGTTTCTAGATTGTGATATTATGAATGTTTAATTTTGTCTTTCAATTAGTTGTTAATTATTTCCATTCATTTCCCCCTCTAAAACATGGTATTGGGTTGTGATTTATCATCAAAATAAAAGCTTAATTTTTTACTTAATCATAATATTTTAACCTATTGGAAACTAAATGAGAAGTTTATATTATGAATGATTGACATTAGTTGGATATTGCTTGTATGTTCTTCATTGTTTAATATTCTTTCCTACATTATTTTCAAACATTATTAAGTTGAGGCAAAGTACTTTGTGCCAAGTACTCTAGGTGACTGCATTTCATATGTTGTGAAGTCTGAGATCCTAGAGCTTTGATACTAAAAGAACTTGCCTAATGAAGAGACATCTTACTATAAAAGGGTGGAGCAAGCTATATAACATCAGTTAACTTAAAGTGACGAACTTAAAGGGAATGTGTAATCAAGAAGCGAGATTGCTAGACTATGGAAAGAATGTGTAGTCATGAAGCAAGATCCAACAGAAGTCTTGTCGTTATGGCCATGTAATCAAAATGTGTTTCTATAGGATTGAAAAAAAAAATTGTTATTAAAAAAAAAACCCAGTAAAACTTGAGTTTCTAGTCTTCGAGTACTATGTAGAACTCGAGGTTCTAGTCCTCAAATACAACTTTGTTTTTTTTTTTTTTTTTTCTAAGCTCTCTGCTTAAAAACTCGAATTGCGGCAACTTGGGTACTAAATGTAGAACTCGAGTTTGTACGACTCGAGTTCTAACTAAACAGAAATTGAGTTCAAAGGGCTAGAGTTATGTTTTTTTTTTTCGTAAAGCCATCAGGCCCTTCTGTGATACACCTGCCAATATTCTCTTAAGTAACAGGAAAACTGAATCTAACTATGGAGTGAATTCTACCCACTTAAAGACAAATGAAGAGAATTTTTGGATACCATTAGATTCAAGAAAATTAATTCTGAACTTCACTTGGATAGTCTCCACTAGACAAATTGAAAAAAAAAATCCTAATCTAGATTAAGCATAATAAACAAGCTTACTTGAAACAGAAAGACACCACTAACTTTTCAAATTCCTAGCTTACAATGACAGCAAAAGAATAGTCACTGAATAATGTTATAGCAAAGCATAGTTTTCAAATAATTGGTAGGTGCATTGAAATAATTTCAAATAATAAGGGTCAGAATAAAGCTGTAGATTCCTGTTTAGTACATAACAATTATTGAGATCAAATTATAAAAGGAAAATTAAAATACAACACAATAAAAAACAAAATAAAGAGATCTCACCCCCAGTTTAAGCAAAGCTTTCACGTTCTCAACCTATTGAAACAAACCCAGATTTCAAAAAAGCCAAAAAGAAGAGAAAAAACATTAGTATCAATCAAATTATTTACAATGACATATACAAATACACACACACATGTATGCATGCATGTATGTGAATAAATGTTCCCTTCACTAATACCATGATTTACAAATTCAAATAGGGTGCTGACCCTAATGCATTTTACGCTTATGTTGTCTCATTTAGTGTCGGTATGTAGGGGAGGGGGTATTGCATCTCCTTAGTTAGGTTCCTCGCGATGCTGTAAAGATGAAGTTAGAATTGAAGAATGAATTAAATGGATTCTAATACCAACCATAACAATAGTCGCAAAATTATTCATTACATTAAATTACTTGTCATATTGTGGGGCCAGCGTTATGTCTTACTTTGTGACCACCTGTCCCACAAGGAGGTGGTTTTCTTATGCGTTTAGGTCGACCTTGTGGGGGCAAGGGTAACCTAACTACCTGCTCATTCTCGACGTGCACATCTGGCTGTTTTGCTTGACTCCCAACAATTAAAGATCCTACAACTCCGGGGGAGGATGGTGTAGCAGATGATATGTGAGTGAGGCCTGTAATCATGGGATCTATATGCAGTCCAAGAGTGGGCATGAATGACATGGAGTCACTATGGGGTGGTACATGGTCTAGATGACCAAGGTTGTACGAAGGGGACTGAGTGTGCATGACAAGAGGGGTCTCATTGAAATCAAAGCTGAGATTAAAGGATGGAGGAGTAAGTGAAAGATGTGCGGGGTCAGAAAGTGTATGTGGGGCGGGTGAAGGGATCTCGGGGTGAGAAGATGCATGAGCAGTAGGTACAGGGATCTCTAGGTCAGGAAATGTAGGAGTAGTACGTGGAGAGATCTTTGGGGAAGGATATGCATGTGGAGGTGGAAGGAACTTTGGTGCAGGAGATGCATGTGGGGGTGGAGGGGGATCTGGCCTACTAATAACCTGAGGGATGCAGCACATTGACCATGGCTATGGCTAGCAGAAGTTAAGCTCATGCTTGGTCGTCCAGTATCTTTTAGCGCTTATGGATTTGCCCCATCGATATCTTCCACAAGAAGATGGGCAGCTAGACGGTGAAGGCGATCTATTGCCTTCAGCACAACTGTAATCTGCTTGCATTTAGGACTGCCTACTACATAACACGTCAACATCTGCTTATGATGGGCAATCGCAAGTAAATAAATACAATTAGTACATCTAACACAAAAATGGTAATACGCAACCAAATTTGGAAAGAAAGGTCGAAGTGATTACCGTAATAAGATGTGCGGCACTAGTGTGGTCGACGAACCTCCAAGTGGCCCTATCGTACTAGCGGAAGTATGGATGAACACTCGACATAGCACCCTTTGGTCGTGCTCCATGACATAGTAATTGTGCTCTCCTATTCCATACTTGGATATGGGCAAGATGTTTGGCCCTCCAATCCACTTTGGTCTTCCCCCTCAGGTCTATGGAATAAAGGGCATCGTCAGTATCAACATCTCAGGGAATTTCTTGTACCATCCCAAACTGATGAAGAACACGATCCGATGTATGTTTCTCTACTAGCTAGAAACATACAAGCGGCACTCTCGCCATCCATATGTCCCGTCCTGTGATACAGAACGTAGGCAAGTGGCTAAATTTGGCTTCATATGGTTGCGCCACCACTTGATATAGCCAAAAAAAGGGCAACACATTATGCAATGTTCCATTATTTTCAACTATGAGATATTTTACAGTTATAATAGTATACACTATTCATAAACATTACAAAAAACACAATTTGGGTACATGGTTGGGATGCATAGAATCTAGAAGCTGACGGTATCGGACCAAGCATATTTTGGCGGGGCTATTCTTCATGCTCACGATCGACACCCACCTACAATTAAGAAAAAGGGAGTCAATATCTACCAATTATGCAATCTAATAAAAAAGAAAAAGGAATTGTATGCTGATGGAAGCTTAAAAGAGTCCATACTGTTTATTTTTCTTTCAAATACTACTACTATACCACCTAACCTTCCTTAGTTGTAGAATAATACTTGAATAATGCTAAGTTCAATCATTTTTTTATCAACTTAAGTCATTTGGGAAAAGTAGGTCTAGACCTCTTTATCCAAATACATAAATTTAATTGGTGAGAGAAAGGGAGAGAGAGAGAGAGACTATAATAAAATGTTTTTTTTTGTTCATCATTCAATGATTATAGATCTTTTGGCACACTAGCTCACAAAACAACAATTACTTCTTATAGACTAGCAAGAGTGAAAAAAAAAAAAAAAAAAAAAAAAAAAAAAAAAAAAAAAAAAACTTTATTTTAATTCTTTTCCTTATCAATAGTTGTGGAATTCAATTAATGTTTGTCCTATGCTATTTATCCACAAAACTCAGCAAAATTATTCCAGCAAAGGATGAGTTACGAAAGAAATAAAAAAGAAGAAGAAATTGAAAGAAAAAAATCTAATTAGCAAAAAATAAAACTGAGAGAGAATACAAGCATATATATATGGCCCATTCTTCCTACAATATTGTAATTAAGAACTTCCCATTTATTTTTTGGCCATAACCCCACTACCTTATTTAAAAACAACAACAATAACAGAAACAACAACAAGAAGAAAGCCTTAGTCCAAAAAGTATGGGGCACCTACCTTATTTTAATCTAAAAAATACATTCAATGGATACTATATCCAAGAAATGGCCCATAAATTTAACAACTCAATAACATTGACCATTGCTCAAAGCGTACTAAGGAAAAAGGCTGGCTTGTAAGTAAGTAGTAGACACCTACATATTTTGATTATTAAGACAACAAAAACATAGCAAACTACCATCACACACCTGCCATATAAAACATGAAATGGGTTGCCTTTTTATCGCATTAACATCATTGCAAACCCATGATCATGAACAAAATGAGCCAAATATTCAGCTCTGAGATACTCAAAGCCGATAAAGATATTGAACCCACTCGCTTAATAGAAACAACAACAAAAATAGATAATCACGAGACATCCCTCACACAAGCAACATGTCCGTAATTCAAAATGTAGCTTTTGGGTAAGTTATCAATACACTCACAAGTCATAGCCCATTTCTAACTGCCATCCATCTCTGAGAGACAACCCAAGTTCGGAACCATTTCACTTAGTTAGTATAAAAAACTGATGTATGACAATCCACACCATTTGAAAGAAGGAACTCCTAGGTTCATCAAGACATGAAAAAACCAAACTCTAGGAAATTACAATGTGATTCATTCCATTCAAATTTAACATTACATACCACTAAGTTTATACCAATAAATGATTATCTAAACATATGATTAGTGGTGGAGCTAGAAATTAATAACACTTCTATTTTACATCAATCATAACATATGACCTCAGTGGTTGTAAAACAATATATAAAAATAAATAAAAATCCTATTAATTTCCAAAATTTGAGAAATATCAAGGTTTTTATTTTCTATGTCTCACAATATGTCATATCATTTAAAATTATGGATCCATTTCCAATAGAGAGAATCGGTCAAGGAAAAGACTTACTTAATGAACAATGGAAAAGGTGCTAATGGTGGGTCATATGCATCATCTAGTGGGAGATCCATCCTTGGGCACAAAAAAGGGAATCTGAACCATGCCCAATATTGAACCAGTATCAAGGCCCCACTAGTCTGACTGATGCCTCTATCAGTTGCCCTACACAACTCTCTATACAATCATGCCAGGCAAGTGCTCCCCCAACTGTACTGAGGTGGATTCCAAAGGTCCCTCAACATCTGCAACCACATCGTATGCACCCTATTGCTAGATTTGTCGACAAAAATTGTGTCCACTAGGAGTGCTAGAATATAACACTGTGCATACTAATGCACAACATCCTCTGTTGCACCATTGGGCAACCCTTGGTCAACTTTTTCAAGCAGCTTGTTAATTTGGATCCTTTGTCCTTGAAGCACCACAAGATTAGTAACAACTCCAATCATATTCTGACATTCAAGAGCCCACCCTAAGTCATAAGTTCCAACAATTGCCTCACCATCGATTGGAATCTCAAAAAGAACCTCCACATCCTATAATGTGATCGTCATCTCACCATGTGGCAGGTGGAAGGTGTGGGTTTCAAGCCACCATTGCTCAACAAAGGCCGTTATCAAGTTATGATCAATCTCTCTAGACGGGGTCCTATGCAGCCCCTCTAATCCAACTCTCTTGACAATGTCGAGGACGCGATCATCCACTATCGGGCGACATTTTCGAAACTCATCATTACAACCACAACATTTCAGTGCCCTCGGATCCTGCACATGATAGAACCATGGTGATGAGATGCAATATGCCATAACCTTTGTATATATGATTATAGCTATTGTTCCAAAAAAAAACAATAATAAAGCTGTTATCAAGGGAAATTAAAATATCATCCAAAAAAAAAAAAAGCAACAAAGGGAGAAAATAAAAGGATGCAATTCACTTGATACATTTGTTTTTAGCCGTTTATCATGCTACTTATGTCGTGCATGCTATTGTGTAAACAAAAGGAAGCAGCAATATAACCCTATCTAATTTACCACTAGTTTTGATGGGCTATAGAGGCCCAATTAGTGATGGCATGAATATGTGTAACCTTTATGTAAGGGTGTGCAACAGTCAACCAATCTAACTCAACCCAACAAATGGGCATGACTATGCATTCAAAGCTAGTAATACCATTAACAAACTTAGAATTTTAGAAATGGGAAAAAAAAAAAAAAAAAAAACCAACATAATGTAAAAGGATAAGAAGAGAATATAGAAATTCAGCAGGTGGTTAGTTTTAATTTTACCTTACCTTCCCAAACAGTGCATGATTAATGTTCTTTTAGAAACCTTAACACCAAACGCTCCATGGGATTAGGATCAAACTCATCAGGGATCTCAACAGCAACGACAACCATACTGCACGAAGTTTAGGGAATCAAGAGTAATAGTACATGTTGAAGATAAATTGGCAAGGATCTCAATGTATAGCCTAATTTCTTTCACAAACGATAAGTATGACAATAAACCACAGGGAATAAAAATACATATAAAAAACTCAATATGTTGCCAACAATTGTAAAAGCAAAGATTTATGTTAAGATTAAACAAAGAAAGCTTAATTTGCACAATTCTGACACCGAACTCTTTTATGTTTATTATGACAATCACATCTCCAATAATAGATAGGAATCTAAAATGTTTAAACTAGACGCTTTGCTTTGTTTAAGTGACTAGGGAATAATGTATAATATAAAATTTGCAGTTCATCTGACTGCCATACATTGTCACTGTAACTAGAACTATTAAAGAGGGCCATGTAAAACACAAGACTCATCTAGGTTCCATTAAAGCATGTTTGATAAACCCCAAGAGAAAACCAAACTTTCAGTACATTCTATCATGTACTGAAAAGTTGCTCATAAAAAGCCAAAAGCCAACACATTAAAACATATGTTCAGTAGTAATTAAAGTTAGAGGGCATTGCAATCTACACCCACTATCTTCAAGCCAGTGTAGAAGCCGAAAGTGTCAACAAAGGTTATTTTTTTCCTTTGGACTACGGCATTAGGGAAAATTTTGACTACTAATAATTTGCAAAGGAGTCAAGTGGCTGTGATTGATTAATTTTGTATGTGCAAAAGAGATGGGGAGACTATAGATCATTTACTTTGGCATTGCCCTGTAGCCAAAGGGATGTGGAATATGGTGTTTTCATTATATGAGATTTATTGGGTTATGCATAAGGGTGTTGTGGAGCTTTTAGTTAGCTGGTTGGGCAAGTTCAACAAGCATAAAATTGCGGTTATTTGGAGAATGATATCCCATTGCCTTATGTGGGGTATTTGGTGGGAAAGAAATGTGCACACATTTAAGGGAAATGAAAGTTTAACTCATGAATTGATGTTGTTCTTCCAAACTTTGTTTGAATGGACAAATGCTTCAGGTGTTATTCTTTGATCCTATGCTTGATTTTTGTACTATATCATAATTATTTTCAATCAACTCCAGTACTTATAAAATTATAGGATTAACACTCTAATTTAACCTTTAATTAGGATGTTGTAAGCTTGCACTAAACACTACCATAAAAGCACTATCAACAGACCTTCAAACAAAGAGTATTTTGATAAAAACCAACACTTTAGCTAAAAGTATAATATATTATTAGTAGATATAGACAATGCCACGACTTCGATTGTCATGTTTCGATGGTGATAACAAATCAATATGAGTAATATAATCAACAATGGAGATAAGGCAGAAGAATGAAACTTTATACATAACTGATTAATAATCAAAACTGAGAATACTACTATCAACTGTTTCTGAAGGTCAACAATCGCTTGAAAGAAAGGAAAAACTCATGAAACCAAATTTTAAGTCACACCATGAAGAAACCATACTCAATGAGATACTCTATGTCCAAAAACAAGAGAAGATAATAAGGCCAGTGTTACACATTTAAAGCAAGAAGAATGAGAAGAAACAACCTAAAGGCTAAAGTAAAAGCATCATAGGTACCTCATTGTTTTATTGTGCTTGGAATGGACCACAACTATTATAAACTAACAATCATCCAACGGAAAGCTCCAACATATAACACTACATAAATTCAAAAAAGGCAACAGATGTTCTTTCCTTTTTTTATCTTTTTATTTAATGAGTAAAAACACAAAAGAAATTCTAATAATAAATTATATAATATATTTAAATTGACATTCAAAATGTAGGGAATCATTACTGAAAATTTAGTCAAAGTGACTTTGTATAAGATACCATCTATTTCTAGCCATATTGATGCTACAATCACAAATCAACACAAAGATTCAGCCATTACTCTAAGTTAGTACTGCATTGCCAAGCAAAGAATTAGGGAAGTTCAAAACCAGCACATAAATACATGATGCAATTGAAACATGTGATAGGTAAGAACCAAAAATAGTACTTCAAATAGTGGGATGGGGATTCATAATAAAGATACAATTTTGATAGCATATATTGGGTTTTATGCTATCAGTTGCAAGGAATAGAGAGAGAGAGTCCTTACTTTTGTGATAGACTACCAGCGGAGCCACCCAAAATCAATGTTTAAGGGAGAAAGGTTAAGCGAGGCGGAGATGGAGCGACGGAGCGAGAGGGAGTGACAGAGACAAAGCGAGAGGGAATGAGAGTGAGACTGAGAGGGAATGAGACTGAGAGGGAAGGGAATGAGACTGAGATTGAGAGACTATGAGACTCGGTTTGAGTGTGCTTGAGTTTTGAGTGAGTGATCTGTGTTTTTAATGATGGACACGTGGAGGGCCTAAAGGAAATCAAATTCAAAAGACTCGGTTTCTATTTAAACTAAGGGTGCGTTTGGATATCGCTTAATTTGCTAAAAACAGAAAACTAAAAACAATAAAAAAGTTACTGTTCATGCGTGGGTTACTGTTCATTTGCCTTAATGCACTGTTCTATTTCCTGTAAACCAAACTGAGTCTAATGAACTCGATTTTTGGGCCTACGTGGACAGTTTGTCCACCTCAGCTGTTGGCGCAAAGGGAAAATTGAGTATAATATACTCAATTTATAACCCCAAAATTGAGTCCTTTGGTCTCAATTTGTTAGATACCAAAATAGTTTCAAACCTTGACTAACTAATAAAATAGTTTGGCTTTTATAGATATTTTCAAAAAAAAATCTTTTATGCCCACCGATCTCCATGTCAGCTAAGTGAACATAATATCTCATTTAATCCCAAATTATTTACACCTCTGTTACTAGTGAGCTGCTAACAATATGTCTCTCTTTTCTTTTTCTTTTTCCTTTTCCCTGGATCTAAATCTAACGTTTGAATCTCTCTCTTCTTTCAGTATTTTTCTTTATCCTTTTACAATCGCAATTAGGTTGATTGGATTTTGGGTTTGGTTGAAGTGTTCACTTGGAATTTGATGTGGTGGTTGATGGCAATTAGGTCCTTGGCCGTTATGGTTGAATCAAGACAATGGGGTGTTTTTGGGGTTTCTTTGTGAAGAACATGAGAATTTTTCTTTTGGTTTTCTTGTCTACCAAACATTGAATGAAGATGAAATTTTTTTTAGCTTTCCCTTTTAATTTTCTAGGCTACCAAATACAGAGTGGAGAAAATTTATGTGGCTTTTTCCTCATGATTTACTCAACTACCAAACACAATCATTAATAATTTGTATTTTAAGAAAAAAAAAATCAAAGAAAATCACAAACTATAGGAATCACCATGGATCGGAATTCGTGGTGGAGCTTTATTACTCCGCCATCACCTGAGCCACAAACATTGACTCTCTAATCCAAAATCCTCTTATCCCTCTCATTCAATGTGATCAAACCCATAACCTCAAACTCTCACTCATCAGAGACCGAGTGAGGGTCTATAGGGTGGCTTGAAAAAAAACACTACATCCATCGAATGTTTAACAAAGGACCCAGCACCAGCCATGACCATCTTCCTCATCATTTTTGTTTTTAACTTATGTATTTTCTCATTTGGGTTTTGTCTAGTTTTTGAAACAAGCTGATGGGTTTTTGTTCTGTTATTGATATTGGTGTTTCTATAGATTTTGGGTTTGATTACTTCTTTGAGAAGAGCATTAGAAATGAGATGGGTCTTAATTTTTGTTTGTAAATTAGACTCATTGGAGTGACGGTGCTTGGATTTCTCAGCCATGTTTCATTTTCTTGAATTTTTCCCTTCATAGTGGTGTGGTGGCTTCAGTGTTTTTTTTTTTTTTTTTACTCTGAAAGTGACTCCATTGGCTTTCGTGGTGGCATGTGTGGTGGGGTGTGGGTGGAGCCATGGAGGTTTGGTTTGAATGTGAGGATGAGGGTTTTTTTTTTTTAAATAAACAAACACACACAAGGGAGAGAAAATGAGGTTTTAACATAACGGCACACCATTACTTTACTCAAAAGCCATGATAATTTTTAAAGAATAGTGAAACAAGTTATACTACATATAACACATTTTCTTAAGTAATGTGAGCCAATTATCTTTTTTTTTAGAAACAAACACACACATGCAAGGAAGAGGAGGGTTGTGTTTTGAATTTTGATTTTGTTTTGAATTTGATATTATAGGCTGTTGTTGTGAGTGGGTGCTTAATATTCATATTTTGGTAAAGTGGTGACATGACACTATCTCATTGGAGGGCATAAATACTGGGGTTTACGCCAAGCCCTGACTGAATTAAAACTCTTTTTGACTTTGAGGTGCCCAAAACTCTTTTTGCACCTCAAAGTAAAAAAAAAATATACGGATAAAGAAGCGCACACCTCTCCCACCCTTTACCAAATTCCCTTCTCTCTCTTTCTCAAACCAATTTCCAATTCGATTCCTTCTCTTTCGTTGAGATCCTCGCAATTCATAGCCTTTCTAGTTTCAATTCAGTCTGGGCCTCACCGAAGCTCGACATTTGTTACGGGACTTTGGACTCCGTGAAAAAAGGTAAGATCAATTTCGCTCACACTAACTCATCTCTTACTATAATTCCCATTTTATCACATCTTTGATCTTTCTCAAATCTCAATCTTCTTCTCATAGATTCCGATGAACAATGATGTCTTCTTCCTAAGTTTCAGAGGTGCACACACTCGCTATGGTTTTACAGGCCATGTATATGAGGTTCTATGTAACCTCTATGGAGAATGTTCACAAGGATGGGTATATATATCTAATGACTACTCTTATTGAATGCTTATTTATTTATTTAGAAAAATGCTAACTTTACAATAGAAAATATTTTTACGAGGAAAGAAAAGGGCAATTAATATTTTGACGGTTTTTTTTATTTTTCATAAAAATTGTGTCAAAATTTTTCTAAAATAAATGATTATTTATTGTCTTAAGTTTACTTGTTAACATGACCTATTTATTTATTTTTTTGTTTTAACATTTCAATTGCTCACCACTAAATGCCAAATTTTGAAAGCATTATTATTATTATTATTATTACTATTATTATTATTTTGATCATATCTTCTAATAGTAAGGTAGTTGGGTAAAAAGGTTAATGGTAGAAATAGAAGAATTTAAGATCAGATAATCTTACCAATTAAGAGTTTCTCCTATGTAATTTGTAGAAAGTTCAAGTATCCATACTAAAACTAATTTCCTAGCAAAAAGAGGGGGGGGGGGGGGGGGGATGTGCTAAAGTTAATGATAATTCTCAGATATTTGACTTTAATTAACATTAAAGTCAGTTGTAGTGTACAGAACTGATCATCTTGAATTTAAGATATCTTCATCTTTATATTTCTAGTGTCCAAATTATAATATGTTTCTTATGTTTTGTGATTGGCAGTGCACTGAATCTAAATTGGAATTTATCCAAAGAATTTTTAAAGAGATATCAAGTATTAAATTGAATTGCACGAAGTTATTTGTTGCTAAATATCTAGTGGGAATTGATTCTCAAGTGGAGGCCATAGATATGAAGTCAAATGATGTTCGCATGGTAGCAATTCATGGCATGGGGGGAGTAGGTAAGAATACAATCACAAAAGCTGTTTATAATAGAATTGCTGATCATTTTGAAGGAAGTTGCTTTCTTGAAAATATAAAAGAAAAGTCAAGAACAAATGATGGCTTAATCCAACTACAAGAAAAACTTCTTTCTAAGATCTTTGGGGATAGATATTTCAAGGTAAACAGCGTACCTGAAGGAATCAATAGAATAATAGAAAGACTTTTCCGCACAAGGGTTCTTTTAATTCTTGATGATGTTGATAAATCGAGAAATAGAAAATTTGTTTGGAGAATGTGATTGGTTTACTTCAGGAAGTAGAATCATTATAACAACAAGAGACAAACAAGCACTTTTGGAAAAGATCATCCAATTTATGAGGATAAGGAATTGAATAAATGTGAAGCTTGTGAACTCTTTGAACTACATGTCTTCCAGATAGACAAATGAACTTAAGGAAGAGTATTCAAAACTTGCAAAGCAGATTATACATTACGCCAATGGTCTTCCATTAGATGTGAATGGGAAAGTGCATTAGAAAAGTATAAACAGATTCCTCATGAAAAAAATCCAAGAAGAACTCAAAATAAGTTTTGATGGAAAAATATATTTTTCTTGATATTGCATGTTTCTTCAAGGGATTCTACAAGGATTATGTTGTAAATATATTATAAATGCTTGCAATTTATGTCTGGATTATGGTACTAGAAGCTGTATGGATAAGTGTCTCATAACTATTGTGGTCAATTATCAATGCATGACTTGCTACCCAACAAATGGGTAGGGAAAATTTTCAACAAGAATCAAAAGAGCTTGGAAATCATAGCAAAGGATATGGTGTTATAAAGATGCTCATGAAGTACTAACTAGAAAAATGGTACTTTGGTTTCACTTTTCCACCCCCATTTTTAATGATGGAGAAAAATAAATTTATTTGTATACTATTTTATTCTCAAATTTCAAATCTGCTATGTTGTGCGGTTTCCTTAATGGTTTGTGCAATTAAGGATCATGTAAAATTCTAGGCATAGTTTAGTGCTTGGCTAAACCAATAATGGTGAATTTGCATGCTAATGCTTTCGAAAGGTTGGAAAATCTCAAATTGCTTGTGGTTCATACTGTCATCATTTGTGAAGAACTTAAATATATCCCAACAAATTAGGGTGGTTTGATTGGCCCGATTATTATTTTTCCTTGCCATCCGCTTTTTGTCTACAGCAACTTGTCATAACATGCCATGTAGTCACATTCGAGTGGAGTTGCTATTCAAACAGGTACGATTATTAATATTTTTGAATTACAATTTTGTTAAATTTTATTTTAAAGTTTGTTGAAGATAAACTTTGAATTTTTCCTTCTACAGGAGTTCCAATTCGAAAATTTGAAATGTATCAATCTCGAGTCCTGTGAATTTATTACGAAAGTACTTGACTTGTGCACCCCAAACTTAGAGGAATTGGACCTTTCTTCTTGTAAAAATTTAGTTGAGGTTCAAGAGTCCATTGGACTTCTGGATAAGATTCAAAGCCTTGAAGATTGTGATAATCTCAATTCTTCCATGCAGCCTTAGGTTGAAATCTCTTAAATGTTTTTATCTTAAGGGCTGCTCAAGGTTTGAGTTCCCCAATATTGGACCAGGAATGAAATGTTTAGTGGTTTTAGAATTACAAAGGAGTGGTATTAGAGAGTTACCTTCATCAATCAGGTATCTTACTGGGCCTCTGAGATTAAACCTATATGATTTCCAAAGCCTTAGGATTTTCCAAATAGCATTAATAAATTGCTACAGCCTGAGGTGTTACATATTTCTACTACTAAATTGAGATTGACATGCAATTCATTTGATGACTTCTCCGGGTATGGGTTTCGTAGTTTGGCAAACACTAAATCTCCCCAACTATGGAAATCTAATTGAGTTAGATTTTTTTTAATGAAGTCTGATTGCTTCCTTGCATTGACATATTTAGATCTATATGGAACCAATGTCGTTACCATCCCTGAAATCATTAGTAGGTTTACTTGACTTGAGGCACTTCAAATAAACAAGTGCAAGTAGCTTCAAGAAATTCCAAGGCTTCCACAATCTATAAGAAGAGTGCATGCAATGAATTGCTTGTCGTTGGACCACAATCATTAAGAAGATGGTTGAGTCAGGTATCTCTCTCTCTCTCTCTCAAAGTTATTGAGAAAAAAAATTGTTATCTTTTGCAAATACGTTATTGGATTTACTAAACTACGTTTTTTGGAATTTTAATTGCAAGAGCTTGAGAGAAATTTTGGGGCTTTTACCAGATGGAGTATGTGAATGTGCAAGAAGTGACATACTAATGGATCCACAAATCGTCAACCTTATTATCGCATCAGGTTATTCTCTCTCCCTCACTCTTTGATGACTTCAAATGTAAAATTAAGGGATCTGTATCTGAAGATTAGGACAATAATTGTGAAATTAGACTACTAAGAAATGAGTCCAAAATGGTTCAACCATCAAAGTGTTGGAAATTTCACTTCATTTTGGGTTGGTCCGAAATTTCTAAAATTTTTTATATGCATTGCTTTAAAACCAAAGGCATGTATAGGTGGATTTGGTTGTGAGGTTTACCTTTCCATCAATGGTTGTGAAAAAATTTGCATTAATGCAATTTCTATGCATGAAAATTTTGATCATCTGTGGTTAGCTTCTAGTTCTCATTGGCCATTGCTGAACAAATTCAATGACTCAAATCCATTTGAACAAAATCACGAAGTTTTATGTAGAATCGAGGATAGGAGTAATACCTCTTCTTCTCCTCCCATAAATGTTAGTGCCATCATAAAAGGATTTGTGGTCCATGTAGAGTGCATACGTTGTCCTCACAAGTCTGGTACTCCTTAATTGCCCTTTCCGAGAGCTAGTCATGGTGGTGGTCTTCCTCGGTCCCTCATAACAGTGAGCCCCCCACCTTTACTACCTCTTTTTCCCACTTCTTGACCCTCATTGATGGGTCACAGGGTTTTCAAAAATGAAGGAGTTCTGTGACTTTCAATGGAAACAACTGGTAACGGGTTTGACTCTGGTTTGAAGGGCTTGCATAGTGATGAGTATGATCTGAGTTTGTCATCAAATGCTTATCCCTTTGGAAGCCTTGGATACAAGACTTGAATGCAGAATGATGTCAGCCTCCTTGGGTCTCTCACAACTTTTTTCCATCTGAATTAAGGATTCCATGGGATACAACAAATGAATTTGAATTAGGTTTGGACTGATTGGTAGTTGAATAAACCATTAGCAATGGGTTTGGTTTAGGTTCGTCTTTAATGGCCCATACCTTTGTAAACAACCATTCCGACTTCAATCTGTATCCACTATCGAAGAAAATGGGAACATCTTGATTGAACTTGAAAGAAATATGCCTCCATCTGAAAACAACCTTGAAACTGTTTTCTTCTCCGTTGTTTCCATTCAATTCCTTTGCATTTGATGCCAAAGTATATCTCCTCCTTTAGTTGCATTGTTTCATTTGCATCTTCGGGTGCCCGTCACTTTCTTCACTCTCTCTCTCTCTCTCTCTCTCTCTCTCTCTCATTTAAGAGGCTCTTCTCCTAGAATTGGTTACAAACCCAATTTGGAAGGACATTAATTTTTTTTATATTATTGAATTCTTACACCAATTGGGGGAGGAAAATTTGAACCTTGGTTCTACTCATAAAGAAGACCAAGCAATGCCACTGAGCTAGAAGGCTCTTGGCAGCTTGGAAGGACATTAATGTACTAAAAAACAAAATTAATGAAGAGAAATTAGTCATTTGATTTGCTGCTAAGTTCGATTTCTTTTGATGGTGGTTCTCTGTTGAGTGTTTAGTTACAAGTCAATGGACAAGTAAAATATTGGCAAATAATAATTTTCTTCTCTTGGCTCACTGGATGTGTTACACATAATGTCAAGTCTTTTTCCCCCCTCAAAATGGCATATGCTATTATAGATTGATTAAGGTCAACATGATGGATGATTTCAGCCTACGTTGTGTGGTCATTGTGAGATAAGTTGCTCACAATTCTTGGACTTAAATTACTCAGTGATGGAAGTATCATTTGATTTTGGTCTAGCAGTCTATTAGCAGTTAGCACCAATTTTGTAAATCCATTGCATGCTAAGGTCCAAAGATACTCATTTCACATGTCTACACCTTTTTTGGCCACAAGATATATTGCTGCTCCTTTTAAAGGTACTCATGTTTGAATAGAGTTAAATGACTCTAAGTTCACACTATTTTGACGCCTATTAGAATTAGCTGTTTCAAGTTTTGATGAATGCTACTCTAGGAATATGGATACAAAATCATCATCACACTTGGCTATAGGAATTGTTATTAGACTAAACTTCAAGATGAATTTCCCATGGACTTCAATTATATTTCTTGTGCAGAAGCCTGCAATTAAAATGAAGTTCTGAAAAATGAAAGGAAAAATTGATGTGGAAATCTTAGGTGTAATTGTGAAATTTCAATGCTTTAACCTAATATTTAGTCTACAAGAGTTGTAAATTTTTGCTAATTGGGAGGAATCTCTCACATGCACATACTTAGTGAAAGGAAATTCAAACTCCAGCAGGTCCACTCCTACGCCATCCTTACTTTCAAAAGGTGGGGGTTCGAAAGGATTGGGCTTTGCCAATAGTCATAGGTTCAAGGTCCTTTGAGCACCATTCTATATTAAATGCTTTCGGGTCTAAACCGTTGTTGGTAGTATAGACATTCTTGAGTTGCATAATTTGGTAAAAATGTTGGTAATGATATACGTGTTCTGGTTATTACTTATTAGTTTGTTCCCTAGACATGTAGGAGCTGATTATTATTGATGGTTCGCTCTCTGCTATAGTTGGAATTGAAGGATGATATATCTTAATTAAAAGAGTTCAAGGAAAAAAGGATGACGTTACCTTCCTGGTTGATCCATCTATGGATTTTGCACTTCAAGTATGAATTAGTGAGGTCTCTAATCTAGTGGCAACAACAATTTATTTAATTATACTTCTTTGTTATAATGCTCTAGTTGAACCTTTTTTTTTCCTTGTGCATGCTATTTAATAGCTTTTAGTCTTTTACCCTGAAATGATTTTTGTCTTTATTATTGATGGTTGGATTGGAGTAGTTCGAATAATTTAATGAGCTGAACTAGGCCGAGTTGCTGTTTGAAATCCTTTAACCAACAAGAGCTTATCGTATTACTTTGAGTAAGACTTTGGTCTCTGTAATAGTGGAATATTTTGCAGCTTGCAGAAGTATACCAAATTCTTTCCATAGACTAATGCAACTCTCATTTTGTTTCAAAATTGAATTGGATTATGCTTCGTGTCTCAGGAAGTAGATTTGATTTTAAAAAAAAAAAAAATTGTAAAATTGATTAATTGCTAAGAAAGGAAATGGCTCAGTTGATAAAGTATTGAAACTTAAAAGAGGGCATTGGAGCCTATGACTTTAATTGTTTTCTGACTAGTGGCTTTTTTTTATATAAATGTTTTCTGCTCCAGTTATAACTTACTACGTCAGTGATTGTGAATAAAATTTTGGAAAAAAAAAAAATTATGCCTATTATACTGCTCAAATAAAAGATGACAATGCCGCTGCTATCTCTCCATTGTCCAATAGACTATGCCACATCTTTGAGTAATGTATCTCAAATTTTCTTAGTTTTTTCTTCCCAATCACGAACAAAATGAGATTGATAGGCACCCCTCAACCATCTTTGCCCATTATTGTCTCTAATTGAAGTAGGCCCAGGTTCTTAATCACTATTTTACCTTGTTCTCCAATCTCCCAAGATGTAGCTCTTTTGTATAATTTCTCTCTTAGCTTTATAATTCAAATGTTCATCTTGTTTCCTTTTCAAAAAGAACCTCTAAGAAATCTTATGGTGTTTATGTTAACAATTACTTTGATTTATTAGTGCTTTGCTTCTTGTCTTTGTGTTTTAAATATCATTTCTGTGTTGGGTTTCTTGAATGTCTAGGAGCTTTGTTTATGTGTCCTCTGTTTCTGTGATGGGGTTTCCTGCAACATGTTAGGAACCCGTGGGTAGAACTCACTTTTGAAAACCGACTTGCAAGGTGAGGGTGCCCAAGAGCTTATAAACATACGGTTAAGCTTATACTTAATCCATGTGACACACTAGGATCATAACACAACATTTTACTATCTGTTTTTGTTTGGTTCTTGTGAAAGTGTAGGAAACTTAACAGGTTTTTTGTTGTTGCAGGTAAAATTGCCCAATCTGATGACCTAGCCATCACTCGGCCAACTCAAATGTGATTTTGCCTGATCCCTCAGTTGGCAGCGGGTAGAGAAGACCGAGCCCAATGGACCCTTGATCACCCAATGCATGAGAAGACCGGGTCTGAGATATAGCTTATCCCGTGGAAATCATTCTCTTTAGTCTTTACCTTGACTGTTGCTAAGCCTACTCTTCTTTGAACTAGATGGAGTTATTGGAATAAATACCATGAATGATGATCTTTTAATTTTACGACAGAATCAAAAATAGTTTTTGCCTATCATACTTGAGTCATTTTACATGTACTGCACGCAATTAATTTAGATTGAATCTTTTTGTGTTAAAGAGAAATTTCAATTGCAATTACAAAATACACTTTCTTGTGCAACATAATGAATTGGAGGTCATCCCCTTTTGACCAACTTTGCCCCTGATAACTTGTTTGGAAGGGGAGAATATAATTTAATGAATGTTTAAATAACATTCCTCTCAAACAATTGTAAAGGTCAAAGTAGTCATTTTAAAATTGGCTTGGCATTATTAGACAAAAAAAAAAAAAAAAAAAACCAAAACCAAAACCAAAAGCATGGGCATTTCATCATTTAACTTGTTGGAAAGTTTAGTAAACTGCATAAAAGCTTGGGTACGGCACAGAGAAAATTACAGGGAAGTTGAGAGTGTGATTCTGATTCAGGAGCAACTCACTTCTGAATCCAGGGAATGCAACAAATGTGAGCTTGGTACAGTCAAAGACTAAGTGGCTACTTTAATTCATGGCAAGGGCCGGCGTAAGACAGGATTTTGATTTTGATTTTTTTTCTTCTTTAAATTTCCCTTCATCGGCTACTTTCAAGGATTATAAGTTACCATGCTTTGCTCATTAATGTATAGCTAAAATTTGTTACACTACTAATAAGAATAGGGTTTTTAGTAAAATGAATTTGGATTTGGAATTTAGGATAATACAATGCACCTTGAGTCCTTGACTAATATTATAATATACTTGTGAATTTTAGATAATTCAATTGGTAAAATCTTTGGTCAATTAATAAGAGATACGGAGTTCAAATCTTCCTATACTAGACTCTAAGTGGTTTCTTAGCTTAATAATAAAAAGCAATTATTGTGGAGCGAAAGTTATATTTTGAATTATAATGTGTCTTTAAATAATAATAAAAAACTTAGGATTTTGATATTTTTAACCTCAATAAGTTTGAAGCTTGACAAAAAGCTTCAATAATAATAATAATAATAATAATAGTAAAAATAGGAATATTTTTTTAAATTGCTTAAATAATCAAAATAACACTTATAAGAATTTTTTTTTCTTTCTTTTATAAAAACACTTAAATGATCAAAGAATAGGATATAAGGTTTTTTTTTTTTATAACTAACTATAGTAGAAAAAATATTTTTTAAAGGCAGTATAGCTAAATCATATAAAACCGGATATGCAAGCTCTAAGTCTAATCCACTGAAAATAACCTTAATTAGGAAAGTTAATTTTTAGTTAGAATTGAGTTAGACTAATTATATAGATAGATAGTTAATTGAAAGGTGTTCATATTGAAAACAGGAAAAAACAAAATAGTCATCAGAAAAAGATAGAGAATAAAATAAATAAATAAATAAATAAAACATCTGCCAAAAGAAAAGACGGAGTGAACAGTGTCAGTAACTGAAAAGAAAACGCAAAAAGAATCCGAAAAAATAAAAAATAAAAATAAAGGTTTTTGCCTATCACGAAGTGCCGCGTCAGATACGTGGTACAATGTTTTGCTAAGAATCGAAAAGATCTCATCTATAGTCAGTTTCGTAAACAAAAGGGCACACCCCCTGAACCCGAACTTCTTCCTGATCCAAAACCAAGAACAGATCTCCATCCAATACCCGCAACCAAACATGTCATCTTCTTCATCCGGATTCAGCGGCGACGAAACCGCACCGTTCTTCGGGTTCCTGGGAGCGGCGGCGGCTCTGGTGTTCTCGTGCATGGGGGCGGCGTACGGGACGGCGAAGAGCGGAGTTGGGGTGGCGTCGATGGGAGTGATGCGTCCGGAGCTGGTGATGAAGTCGATAGTCCCGGTTGTTATGGCTGGAGTGTTGGGTATCTATGGCCTTATCATAGCTGTCATTATTAGTACTGGGATTAACCCCAAGGCTAAGTCTTACTATCTCTTTGATGGCTATGCTCACTTGTCTTCTGGTCTCTCTTGTGGACTCGCTGGTCTCTCTGCTGGTATGGCCATTGGGATTGTCGGTGATGCCGGTGTCAGGTACTACTTCTACTACTATACTACTACTGCTGCTGCTGCTTTTATTTTAGTGCAAAACAAACAAAAACATGATGATTTATAGTTGAGAAAGTAAGTCTACTGGAAAAGTTACAACATGGGTTTTATTTTTCTTTTATATTTGGATGAATCAGGATATATATACATATATATATAGCACAACTAAGTTGGGATTGGTGCATGATAAGTTGAGTGTTAGTGAGGTGTGAATTTGGGTGTGTCTGTAGGATTGCTATTGTTTTTTTTACTGTTGGGGCCCATTGAAATGAATGTGTGAGAATTGAGAAGGTGTGTTTTTTTTGGCAGTAGCAGGGCTCTTTAAAGTTTGATTCATAAGAATTGAGTGTATATGAACAATTAGAAGTTTACCCCTTTTTTTTTATAATTTTTTTAATTTTTGCTAGGACTAAATTTTAAGCTATATTTCATTATATCTTATTGCTAGGATTCATAAGGATTGTTCTTATCTTATTGCTACCTGTGTACAACCCCACCTCTGTTATCTAGTCCACTAGATTTGATTTGCACCTATGGTTGAGCAATGGAATGGTTTCTTGTTGGCGCAAGCTTGCATGGGATGAAAATATTTTTCGACAGAAAACATTTCATAATGAAACAAATGGAGTCTTGGTTTGAAAAGTTTTATGGTGATGTCTTTTGACAACATGGAAGGTAAGAGATGCCTTGCTTATCAAGGGATCTATTTCCCTTCAGGCATTGAGTGTAAGCTTTGATTTACCATAAGCAAGACATCTCTTACTCTTCAGGTATTGGGAGAAAGCTTTGATTTACCAAAATCGGGGGCTCACATTTCTTTTTATGGGAAAATGAGAGGAGCTTGGTAACTTGCCTTCTTTTGCTCTTGCTGAAAGGACAAGTGTTACTTTCACACTTGACTTTTAAATGTGTGCTAAGCTTTGGAATTGTGTGTCTGGGAAGGGGTATGCATGCTCTGATGACCAGGGTTTGACTGTCACTGTCTTTGGATTAAATTACAGAATTATATGCTTTCTTGCCCTTCTTGGCAGCATATTTTTAAGTTTTATTCTTATAAAGTAGTGATAAGAGTTGGATTGGAGTTATAAATTTATAATAGTCATTAACTTTTTTTAAAAAATTTCAAAAGGGGGTTACATTAATTATTATTACTCCGCACTTCTAAAATGTGAGATATGCTCTACCTCATTTTAGGAAAAATTGTTTGCCGTGCAATAATCAGGAACTGTAGTATAATGTCAGCGATCTTTTAGTGGTTTTTTCCTTTTTGGTGGTATAACTAGAATTGAGCTTTTTGAAAATTGAATTGCGCCACGGCCCCCTCCCCCTCCCCCCCCAACCTTTGTCTCTCTCTTGCATGAATTGCAAAATTGGACATGATGAACTGAAGTAGGTCAAGAAGTTTCAGTTTGAAGTTCTCACATATTCTATTGGCTTGCCTAGAAGTCTCTTTTCGTATAAAGAGAAATAGACTTGTTGGACACAATGCTTTTCTTAGCAGAAGGTTCACTAACATAAAGTCTTGTGGGACTTTAGTGGCTGTGCGTCAAGCTGAAGGTTGAATTGCAATTTCAGATACTGTTTAACTGAAGTTGATTGAGGGATCTCAGCTTGGGGCATGCACATTTCTTTGCATTTCATGGATATGGATTTGTCAAAGTCAACACTTTGTGTGGCATAAGGTTGACTGTCATAAAGATCTTGTTGGACTTATGATTCCTTTTTCCCTATTAGACTTAGGTTTTTAGCTATTTGATTGCCTTCTTAATGGACGAAGTGTTTTTGTGTTTGAGTTGCATGTTTAGTTTTTGTTTTTTATTTGAATCATTATATTCTGATAAGATTGTGTAATATGTAATTTGTTGGTATTATATTATTATTACGAAGTATAGAGTCAAATTGCGTGTCACGTGATGAATTTTTGCACTAAATTTGGTTTTAGGGATTTTTTTTCAGGGCTAATGCACAGCAGCCAAAGCTGTTCGTGGGTATGATTCTAATCCTTATCTTTGCTGAAGCACTTGCTCTCTATGGTCTCATTGTGGGGATCATCCTTTCATCCCGAGCAGGCCAATCTCGTGCAGATTAAAGGAGGCCAAGTTTCAGGAAATTTTTGCTTCTGTATTATTTGCAGATTGGCAGTTGGATGCCTTAACAACAATGTCATTGTTAGGCTTACGATAATGTTAAACTGGATCATACTTGTCCAAATTGTACTCTATGAAGGCAGTTGCCATGACAACTTTTCAAATAAGCATTTATTAGTTATAACAAATGTTTTTCCTTGTGATTTGTCAAGAGGTTTTGTGTTTCTGATGTTAGTTGTGATAATTAGCGGATTGATACTTAGGGAAAAAAAAAGGCCGTTTTACGCAGTTAATTTTGGCAAGAGAAGCTTTTTGTCTTCTGGATGCTTTAAAATGCAAGGAAAGCTAGAGGTATATTCACTGGCACTTAATTTGTTTTGGCAATATGCCCTCCAACAATTATTTAGTCTCTCTCACTCTCTATTCTATTTAAATATTCTCCATTATTCTTTTTGTCATTTAATAAGTCTGAAGACAACAAATTTTCACAACATTTTATACAATTGTTGATAGACATGTTGTAATTGGTATATAATAAAATTGATAAAATTTTTTTCTATAATATTGTTGTTTCTCATTTCTCCCTCCCACACCCTTTTCCATCTTTATTGGTCTCTCACCCTCTCACACCTCTGTGGCTCTATCTTATCTAACTTTCTTGAGGTGTGCCACCATAAAATGATGGCAGCATGGTAGAAGTGAAAAGCCGCCATTGGCGATGGCGATGAATAAGCATGAGTTCCATCGTTCTTGATCAGATGAATGAAGGTTTTTAAAGTCATGTCATAGAGACCTAGACGACAGGGCGAGGGCAGAGGGCATGACCGTGGGTGCCATTGCAATAATCACCCCCTAGAGGATCATGGTCATGCAAAATATTGGAAGGGGTCTCTCTTCTTCTTCTTTAATTTTTTAATTTTAATTTTTTTTATAGTGATTTTTTTTATTATATTTATTTGGTTTACGAAAGGGCTTTGATAATAGTTGCTTAGGCATGGGGTTTCTAATGGATTTAGATTCTCTAGATTTGCTATGGTATTCTACCAATAGATTTTCTTAAATCCTAACCACTCTTTAATGATTTAATGGTCTAAATTTTGCCATGTTAACATTCTACTAACAATATTCTTAAGATAATAAAATAATGTTGCAAACAAAACAATTAAAATTATTGTGAGTGGAATACTGACATGATAGAATTTAAATCATTAAATCATTAAAAAATGACTAAGATTTAAGGAAATTTATTTGGTAAAGTACCCTAAAAAATCTAGAGGATCTGAATCCGTTTATAATTTTGGAGGTGGTGGGTGCTTAGGCCACCGTGGGGAGTGAGAAGGTTTGAGAGGGATTGGGTCAATGAATGAGGGAGAGTAATGTGTTTTGGTCAATTGGAGAGGTTGAGTCACGGGTCCACTAATTTGCTTTGATTTTGAGTTAAGTAATCAATCTCTTCCATTAATTTTGAGTTAAGTAATCAATCAGTCACGGGTCCACTAATTTGCTTCGATTTTGATTACTTAATTCTGTTTGCTTGCTTTGATTTACTTTGTTTGCTTCTTTTAATTCTGTTTGAAGATATAGAAAATCAAAATTAGAGAACGACAGTGACTTAAAAAAAAAAAAAAAAAAATACAAACTTAAAAGTATAAGGACAATTAAATTCAATGAAAATACATGTTTGAATTTAATTAAAAAAACTTAATGTAATGTAAGATACTTAAAGTAAGTTTTAACCCATAGTCTATTAAATACTTTTATCATTTTAAAATTTTTAATTAATTTTTATTTATTTATGAAAATTGCCTGTTCAACCACTAGTTTGACCTTGGTTAGACTAAGACTATGTTTGGTTAAAGGGAAAAGAAAGGAAATGAAGAGAAAAGTAGAGAAAACTCAGAAAACTAAAGGGGAAGAGAAATGAAAAATAAAGGAAAAATAAAATATGTGTTTGAATGTAGAAAAGAGAAATGAAAGAAATGAAATGTAGTTTGCACTTTTATCTTTTTGATTTATAGAGAAATAACTCAAATAAGGATGTAAATGTAGTTTTACCTAAATATTCAAAAAAATTTAAGAATATAAGAGTAATTTTATGGATTTAAATGGAAAGTTAAAATAAAAAAATTGGTGGGATGTAGAAATCTCTTCTCCTCACATTTTCATTTCTTTCCTCTATTCTTTACCAACCAAACAAAAAAAATAATGGGCCATTTCTATTCCATTTTCTCCCAATCCCTCAAACCAAACATAGCCTAAAGAACTGGAAACCACTTTTCTTTTATTATTCATGTGTGGTCAAGAGATACCATAAAATAGTGGAAAGCTAATTAAAATGCAAAGCGCAGATGCCATAAAAATAAAATGGTGGAAAGATTATCAAAAAGCAACCAAACTTGCGTTTTAGATGGACTTCTGATGTGGAAAAGACAACCAAGCTTGCGTTTTAGAAGAAAGTTTTCTTGCTTTCTTTTTTCCTTCGAGTATTAAACACTAGAACAAAAGTGACAACAGTGAAAAAAATTTGAAATAGGATTTTACCAAAAAATAAAAGTTTTACCTTAGCACCAGATATATAATTTCAGATTATTGCAGGTTTATTGATATGAATCAGAATGATTCAGCAAAAAAAAAAAAAAAAAGTTACCTTAATGTAAATATGATATAATGATGACTAAAACATTAAAAAAAAAAAAAAAACCAAAATAATCCGTCTAATATAATAGAGGATTGTTTAATTGAGTTGAATTGAAATATCTGATAAGTTTTTTTAGAAGGAAAATATCTGATAAGTTAGTGAGGGGTCACATCATATTAATATTGTTTAGCGGTGTCGGTTGTACTTTTGTGCTGTGGCAAACGCTGAGTTAAAGTTTGATCCACGATTAAAAACTCAAGAGAGATTTTAGGTTCAGTGGAACCCTAAACAGAACTTGTATAAGTGGATATTATCACAATATCTTCTTTTTCTTTCCCAAAATCTCAGTGCATGTTTGGTAAATTGTTCCAGTAACAGTAACATGGTTTAAGTATTATAAAAATATATGTGAGTAAAAAAATATTGTAAAAATATATATCGTGTTATTTAAACAACAAAAATTGTTGTTTAAACAACACAACCAAGCATTTGATCATGTTAACGTATAGTTGCAATGACCCAAGCTTATTCTCTTATTATTGCCAATATAGTATATATCTAGATTATGTTGCAGGAAGTTGTACATTGCAAGACTTCTTAAATGGTTTTTTAGGAAAAAAGAAAAAGAAAAAGTGTATAGCTAAAATATATATGGGTCCGTTTGGATATAGTTTATTTTGCTAAAAACTGAAAACACTGTAACAAATAAGTGAAAAACGCAGATGATTATTTTTTTATACGGATACTGTAGCTCAGTTGAAAGTATTTAAGGGTTGCGTTTTTTTTTTTTTTTTTTTTTTTTTTTTTTTCACTCCTCACCCACCCTAGCTAACGCCTGTGCCTTCAGAGAGTTTCACGCCCACCAAAGAAATCCACGAGGAAGACCTACATCGGTCCGATGCCGGAAAAGAGCTTAAATGAGAAATCTATGAGGAAGACAACCCCAATCTGATGTCGGCACGTACTCTTCCTTCCATAAACACATTTCACCCTCCTCCAATTTCACTCCTCTCCCAGCCTAACACCTCTCTTCCCATAAACCTGTTTCACGCCTCTTTCCAATTTCACTTGCTGACCCATTTGTTTAATTTCTGGGTAAATGGGTTTTTGAGTTTGTGAATTGTGGATCTTTCGTGTTCTAAATCACAGGTACATATTACTTTCACAATATTCTCATTACTATGATTTGTGTGTGTGTTTTCTCTTTGTTTCTTTCTATTTTGAGAATTGAATTTCAATACTTTGATTGTTGTTTGAAACGTGTGATGATCAAAGCTATAAATGGAGATGTGGATTTGCTGGGTTTGTTTTTTGTTTTGTTTTTTTTGCTTAAGATTCAGACTTAGCTTTATGATCAGCTCTGTTTTTTGTTTAGCAATGAGATTGGTTAATGTATTTACATATTTATGGACCTACATTGTGTAGATTGAGATTGGAAAATATATGATTCTCTCTATCTATAATTAATTTGTCTTGGTTGATTTGTAAGCATGAATGTACTATGTAATGTATCTCTGTCAATGAATGGCAATTACAATAACCTGTGCTTATGATTGCTATTGTTATTCGATTAACAATAGGGCTATAATTAATTTGTATCTTGTGATAATGGGAGTTCACTACTATACCAGCATTCAGAGAAAATGAAAATATGTCAAGGGCAAAGCTGGGATTATGCATTAATTTTTTATCACAGATTACTCATATAAGAAGGATATGCTTATGTTTGAAGAAATAGACTAGAATTATAAGAAGGAAGTTGAGTAAATACCTCAAGAATGATATGTGTTCATGTGCTACATTGAATGGTGTGTTCAAGCTGATTTCATCTGTGTTTTAGTTGGGAAGAGTTGCACATTTATTTTTACAGACCGTAGCGTGGGTCCTCGTAGTGAGTAACCGCAAACGCTGAAACGTAACGGAGAAAACGTAATCCAAACGCTCACATGTCATCAATTTATCATTAACCATATCATATTGTTTAAGTTCGGTAAAAAATAAAAAATAAAAAGAAGACGGAGGAGGGGAAACAACAACTAGGCTTATCTATATATTTATAATAATAATAATAATAATAATAATAATAGGTGAAACTGAGAGAAATACAAATTAAAATTCTAAATTAGAATTCTAATTTTGTGTCATGTGTCCTAAATTATTTATTCTTAAAGAATTTTATTTCTTAATTTTAGAATCAAATGTAAGATCACATCATAAATATTCATCCAAGTGACTTATTAAGTACAAAAACCAAAGAGTCTAGAATAAATGAATTGTAAAAAAAAAAGTACTTCACAATGATTTTTTTTTATAAAAAAACATGGACAATTTATATTTTATACCTAATAATATCCTTACAAAATTTTTTACAGAGTTAACAAAATATAAAAATGATTATCAATAGTATTTAAATTATATATATAGGAATTATATTATGTATCTTATTGTATATTTTTAAGTGTACCCATATATAGGCATAGGGTTACAAGCTAGTAAAGTTATAATGAGAGGAACTAATACCATGTTACGCAATAGGTTTCAAGCAAATTAATGGGTTTTATTATTAATGGGTCACAGCCACTAATCTTTTGGAGAAGCAAATGGAAAAAGAAACAGTAATTAAAGAATTAAGGAATTCAATAACAATAAAAATAAAGAGAATATATAATTAATTAATTAATTTGGGATTAAATGTACTGACACATGTTGAATGTGTTAGAGCATTCTCATTAAGTGTGTCAAATTGACACACCAAACTCTAAAAAACTGCCTCCATCAAGTGTTTTAAATCACATAATATTTGGCATTGATGAACAGTGCAATCTCATATTTGAGACCGCATTGTTCACCCATTGTAAAACTTACTTTTTTTTTTTTTTTTTAATTCAGTGGGCCCACTTTCTTTTCTTCTTATTATTTCTCTTTCTCCCTCATTTTTTTATCTCTCAATCCGGTCTTCGCCTTCTTCCTTTTTTTTTTTTTCGTTTTTTTTTTTTTTTTTTACTTCGAGTGCCTCTCTTCTCCCTCTCTAGGATCATGGTTGACATTCTTGAGTTGGCATCGGCCTTTTTGGTTGGAGTTGAGATTGGAGAGGCTGGGCCACTGGGGTGGTGGTTATTTTTGTGGCTAGGGTGGGTTTTGGCTGGGGTTTTGTGGTGGGTTTTGGGTGTAGAAAACTAATTTGAAGAATGGAAGAACAAGGGAAGGGCGGTGGGTGGTGTTGCTTGATGGGTCTTGCTGGGTTACTAATGGTGTTTTTTTATTTTTATTTTTACTTAGGTTGTTGGGTAACGGTGGTGGGTTTGTGGTTGGTGTGCCGTGGGTTGAGGCAGAGAGAGGATAAGAGTGAAAAGTGGGTTAGTGTGCCGTGTGGTTGGTGTGCCGTGGGTTGGTGTGCCGTGATTGTGCTGTGGGTAGTGTTGTGGGTTGAGGCTGGTGGGTGGTGTTGTGAGTTAAGGCTAGTAGGTTGTGCCATAGGTTGAGGCCGGTGGGTTGTGCCGTGGGTGGTGCCGTGGATGAAGCTGTGGGTTATGCTATGGTGGTGCCGTGGGTTTGTGGTTGCTTTGTGTGGGTTTATGGTGGCTTGGGTAATGAGACATGACAAAACGGGTCAGAATTTTCTGACCTGATCCGTTTGACCCGTAACCCGATTGACCCGCAACCCGATTGAAACGTTTAAAAATGACCCTTTTTTACCCGTGACCCGTTTTGACCTGCGACCCGATTAACCCGCCCCGCCCATTTTGCCACGTCTATCAACATTGAGTAGATTAAGATTGAGGTGTAATTCTTATAAAATATTTACTTATTCTTCTTTACTTAATATGTTATGTACTCCATTATAATTTCTTATTCTTTACTTGTCACCTTCATTTTCTCTTATTACTTTAAACAGATCGAAGATTATACCAAGATTAGCTTCTAGAAAGCTAGAACAAGAGTTGCAACAAATTTGGGTATCAAGTGTTTAATGATAATTGGTAAATGGTAATAGTATCACCAATGAGAATCTAACCACAGTTAAGGAACTCAGAAACAATTGACAGATAGCATCTATTTCAAAAAAAAAAACTTGTTTAAAAAATACGGGTCAACTCGACCCGTCCCGCAATCTGACTTGACCTGCGACCCGATTGACTCGTTTAAAAATGACCCGTTTTGACCCGCAACCTGATTGACCCGACCCGAACCCAACCCGATCTACTCGTTTTGCCACGTCTAGTGATGAGAATAAAAAATGATAAATAAATAATATTTTAATGAAGTGGTAAAAAAAATAGAAGTTTCGACGTTAAGTGTATTGAAAAGTAATGTGTTAAATGGTATAAAGCTGGGTTTTTAGATGCTAAATACTAAAATTTTTAAAACTCTTGATGGGAATGCTCTTATAGATGGAAAAATTGTTTTTGAATGTTCAAAATGGATATGAAATACCCTTGAACATTTTGACCCCAATTACAAAATTATAAATTCAGGCTTAATATCAAACGATTAACGTGCGGAACATGAAAATAAGCCAAACACAGAATTGATAAACAATCTAAGCCAAATATAAACACATCCACAACAATAAATATAAGGCAAAGATAAAGGAAAGGAAGATGCAAACACACAGACAACACACGATGTGTTATCGAAGAGGAAACCGAAGCCCTCGGCGTAAAACCTCTCTACCGCCCTTCAAGCGGTGAATAATCCACTAAAGAATGTAGTTGGGATACATACACAGCAGAAGACCCTCCAAGCCTAATCTACCCAAGTACCTAAGCCCTCCAAGCTTCTTGCTCCAACGAGGTTACGCCGAACCTATTTCTTCTTTAGTTTCCCGGATTCCGCTACTAGACCATAGCATCAACCAATATAGATTGGTTCCTTCCTGACTGCTTCCCAACAACACTAAATAAACATTCTCATAGACGTGGGTGTGGTGAGATAAGGATTTAGTAAAAAGGCCTCTCAAGGGTACGACAATGGAGAGGAAGAGAGAAGAGAAATTTGTAGAGTTTCTAAGGTAAAGATTAGGGATGAGGCAATCTTGTTTTTCTCTAGGGTTTCTCTCACAAAATTCTCTCTGGAATCTTTTTACATTTGGTGGGTTTAAGGGTCTATATATGGTGGGGTGAGAAAGGAATGCGAAGAATCAGTTTTTGCTAAACAGGGTTGATTGGCGGTTTGGCCTCGCGACTGTTCTGAGTCGCGAGTTCAAGCCGTGACATAACGGCCTGGCCAGCCTGGGACTTTTGTCCTATAGTGCGACAGCTGGCGCAACCCTCCAACTCCCCATGTGTGTATCTCACGTGGGTATGGTGAGATAAGGATTTAGTAAAAAGGCCTCTCAAGGGTATGACAATAGAGAGGAAGAGAGAAGAGAAATTTGTAGAGTCTCTAAGGTAAAGATTAGGGATGAGGCAATCTTGTTTTTCTCTAGGGTTTCTCTCACAAAATTCTCTCTGGAAGCTCTTTACATTTGGTGGGTTTAAGGGTCTATATATGGTGGGGTGAGAAAGGAATGCGAAGAGTCAGTTTTTGCCAAACAGGGTTGATTGGCGGCTTGGCCTCGCGACTGTTCTGAGTCGCAAGTTCAAGCCGTGACATAACGGTTTGGCCAGCCTGGGACTTTTGTCCTGTAGTGCGACAGATGGCGCAACCCTTCAGCTCCCCATGTGTGCATCTCACGTGCCTGAAGTTGGCGGCTTGCCAGTCGTGAGTCCTAGCCGCGAAACTCTGCCGTCTTGCACATACTTGAGTTTTTTTTTTCACATCTTCTCACATACTACCCTTACAATAATCCTACTTAAATACAGGGTTACTAAGTGCTTAAATTACAAGTAAATTGGCACGGAATAAAGCCAACAAGATAGTTGATTAAATTCAACCTTACAGTTTTGTCATGTGTCATTATTTGTCCACATCATTCTAAATAAATAGAAAATTGTGGCACTTGTCATCATTGTGTGAATCCACAAGATGTGGGATCCAACTTTTATAATGTAAATATTATAAATAGATGATGTAGACACAATAATATTTACAACAATTAAGTTTGACAAATTTTTTTACTAAAAAAAAAAGTTTGACAAATTTTTATTAGTTCTTATTTAGGCCGTCACTAACATTATTTTTTAATTATTTACCATTAACAACTTGACACCTTGTAAAATATTTTGTGAAATTTGTTTTACCAAAAAAAAAAAAAAAAAAAATCCATATACAGTAACATGAACTATGTCTTTTTTTTTTCTTTTTTTTTTTAAAATTTTTTTACAAACACAATTAATAATTTGAAAATTGACAAACACAATTGCACTGTATATGTTTTTAATATGGAAAATATTAAAACTTCAACAAATTTACTAGATAAAATTTACAAACTGGTGTAACAATAAATGTGATTAGCTGATCTGAAATCCCTATATATATACCAGCTTCTGAGCATGCGCTCACGCCCGTGCTCAGAGGCTTTTCTATTTTTTGAGTAAACGTTAATAATTTGAATATATTATAATTTAGAAATATATATATTTTTATTTTTAAAACAAATAAAAAAGATAAACTTTAGAGATAAGTAGTAACTGTAATTTCTTTTTTGAACGTAAAGGGAAAAAAAATCCTAAATTTTAGGAATTCTCTTTTTGAATTCAAAATGAAATTTGTTATTTGACATGTATGATCCTATTTCTAAATAAAGTTACCATTCATTAATGATGGCATTTTTGAACCATATAAAAGTCTAATTGAAAGAGAGAATCCTCTTATATATATATATATATATATATATAGGTAAAATTTAGAGAAAGTTCAATTATAATTTGAAATTAGAATCCAATTTTGCACCATGTGACTAAATTTATGTGGGGACCACACCATAATTATCCACTTAAGTTTGTGCTTAAGTTTTTTAATTTTTATGCTAAGAGAGTAAATGTGTGCAAATACTAAGAATCTAATACTAATGAACTATAAAATTTTTTTTAAAAAAAAAAACCAATCACATATATTCAATAAAAATCACCACACAACAAAGATCACAATATGCTCTATTTTATTTAAAAAAAAAAATGATCATAAGTAGTATTAAATTTAGGTAAAAATTTTAATACGTGACTAATTATGTTTACTTTAAAAAAAATAGGACTAATCATTTCTATTTTTATGATAAAAATTGTGTTTAATTTTAAATGCATCTATACGTATACATGTGTTACATGCTATTTTTTTTAATAATTTGACTAATTATCTATATTATTTTTATAATAAAAATTGTATTTAATTTTAAATGCATTTACGCATTTGCAAGGTAGCATGGATTACATGCTAATTCCTAATAAAATTTGATACTTTATATGGAAATGACGCATAGGCTTCCTACTTGAAGTTATATCTTTGAACATGGCATCTCAACTACAGGACAAAATTGCCCTTTGCCCTTTTCAGGCAAATTAAATAGCTTTATACCCCAATTCTCAAACTAATTAGGGAAATTCTCCTTTTTTAAAACTCGATTTGTGATAAATCGAGTTAAAAAAAAAAAAAAAAAAAAATTCTGAAGCCCTATAGTGGCATTTTAAGGAACCTATAGTGACGTTTTAATGACCTATAGTGGCGTTTTTTAGCTCGACTTCAATGAAATCGAGTTATAGGCAATTTTTTTTTTTTCCCTATAACTTGATTTCATTGAGGTCAAGTTAAAAAACGTTACTATAGGTCCTTAAAATGTCACTATAGACTCCTTAAAATGCCACTATAGGGCCTAACTCGATTTATCATAAATCGAGTTTTAAAAAATGGGCATTTTCCTAACTAATTTGGAAAAGGGGGTATAAAACTATTTAATTTGCCCGAAAAGGGCAAAGGGCAATTTTGTGCCTCAACTATATATGTTCGAAGTGCCATAAACCGGAAACACATTGCATATTCTTAGGGATTGCATGCAGATGGGCTTGTTTCTTCTAGATTTTACTTCTAGTCCCTCTAATCCTCTTCAAATATGACTCAAGCATAATATGTACCAAAAGGTATCGTGTAACACTCTTTTTGCTTTTGGCAACTATGGCTTTGCAGAAACAACTATACTTTTAGACAATCCATAATGTCTCTCTATGCACTATCTCACACCACCAAACTATCCACTTAGTTATAAATTACACTTTTTTTGGCTGCAGCTAGGGATGGCCATACCCATTGGGTAATGGATATCCAACCCTACTCGATCCAATTGTTTTAGGTAATACCCGGTTCTTCATAGGTAGAGCTTAACCGGGTAGGATATAGATATTACCTGAATTGTTTGGGTAGGGTATGGATATTATCCAAACCCGACCCGTATTAAAAAAAAATAAAAAATCCTAAACCTCTCTCACCGGTTCAAGTAGAGGTAAAGAAATTTGGAAGACAAATTAATGTCTTAAATTGATTATGTGAAGCTAATTGAAGAGAGTGATGCTGCATTAAAACAAATTAATGTCTCTCTTAAAAAACTCTCTCAAAATTTCTGCAGACATTTTCTTTTAGAAATTGTTCTTTTGACCATTATCCAAAATTTCTTGCTCACTTTTGGCTCACTTTGTGGAGGAGGTTTGACATGAGCTTAAATTATAGCAGTATCATGCACCTCAGACTGATGGGCAAATGAAATTGAGGTGAGGCCATGAATAGAACTTTGAGGAATTTAAATTGTAGTATTTGCCAGGATAAGACAGAGCCATAGGATAATGCACTTGCAAAAGCTGAATTTGACTACAACGTGTTGTCCATAGTTTTACTAAACAATCACCATCCTCTATTATCTATCATGGAAGGTTCTGAAACATGCATTGAACTTAGTCACATTGCCTAAAGTCCATGATTTTTGCACCTCAACAATTAATATAGCGGAACAAATTCAGTCGCTTCAAGTAGAAGTAAAGAAATTTGGAAGACATTTAATATGTTGGACTTGGTACAGATTACATAATTTGGATTAAAAAAAAAAATTAAATGGGTTTCGGATAAAATATGAATATCTATGAATAATATATTCGGATAAAATTCAGATATGAATACTAATGAGTATTGATAATCGAATATTCATGAGTAAACTTTTCGGGTAGGGTATAGGTATACCTGATCCATACCCTACTCATGGCTATCCCTAGCCGCAGCTAATCATATAGAACTCATCTGTAATCAAATGTTTGTTTGTTGGCAACAGCTGGCACCTTTTTCCACTACAGGTTCCAAATTGCCTAGAATTTAGGGTATAAGCATTTAATTTTGGAATTAGATTCTTAAGCCGTAAATCTCCTGGCTAACTTCCAGTGGCATTTGGGACCCGACTTTGTCTACCTTGGTTTTGGATTGCTAAAGACCTCCTCTCATCCAAATTGCACGGTGCATTCATGTCAATTTTTCAAGAGTAATGTTAGGGATACACTCCTTTCTACACCAAATCACATCTTATTTGTGTGTTAACTCTTAATTAAATTTTAGAATTTATTTTTAAATACATACAGTGAACTTACGTGAAAGTTGCCAAAATCCAATTAAGAATCAACACACAATTGGCATTACTCACTTATGTTTTGGCAGAGTACAGAACAAAATATCACAACGAACAAATACTCTCAAAAAATATATCCTTGATTTTCCAAAAATAATAATAATAAAAGAAAAGAACTGAAAATAGGGGAAAAAAAAAAAAAAAGGTTAAGCCGTTAAAAAAATGTAATTTTTTCATTACGAATAGCGTCAAAAACAAAAAGTTGTGGACGGAGTCTCCGTCTATGAAGTCAGGAAAATTTTTTTATACGGAAAAACAGAAAAGTCATTACCTCTCTCTCTCTCTCCCACTTTCTTTCTAAATAAAACGTAGAGCGTGAGACTTGTAAAAGCAGTCACAGAGAGCCCAGAGAGGAGGAAAAAGATGGTTGATTCAAAGGTGGAGACGATCTCAAGACTAGCTCAATGGAAAATCGAGAACTTCGGGTCTTGTTCTTACAAAAAGTCTGACCCTTTCAAGGTCGGAATC
Source organism: Quercus gilva (assembly GCA_023621385.1). Classification (NCBI taxonomy): domain Eukaryota; kingdom Viridiplantae; phylum Streptophyta; class Magnoliopsida; order Fagales; family Fagaceae; genus Quercus; species Quercus gilva. Next base: position 41,360,960 of record CM042481.1, read on the forward strand.
TGGAACTGGTAACTCTCTCTCTCTCTCACACACACACTTTGTACTGTCTCTGTATGCAATAATGGACAATGAGTTGGTGTTTGATTCACTGATTTTGATATGGGTTTGCAGGCATTTATCGATAGAGAAGAATCGGTACCTCTACATTCGTCTATTTCCAGAGCCTTCACGATTCTCCAAGGAACAGCCTCCACTTGCTCGCTTTGTCCTCCGAGTCTCTAACACTGGCCTTAATCGCAAGCCTTACATATCCCCAAGTATGATGCACCCAGTTTCTGTTTTCTGATTATGTGTTTATATATGCATCATGCTTGTTTTGTGTCTGTCTGTGTTGTGTGTTTCTGATTTTTGAGTCTTATGTGGCTGAGATGTTTATTTTTGTGCCAAAAAAAAAGAAAAAAAAATCTATAAGCAAATTACTATGAGAAGAAAAGCAAGGTGAACATTTATGCAAGCTGATGCTGTAGATGTTTTGTTCTTAATAATATTTAGTAGTTTGTATTACAATATGATGGGGGATAAGGGATAACTACTACTCAGTGTTGGTAAAAGTGTCAAGCGCACTTAAGCTCCAAAAGCGTCTTTGGAGCCTAGGCGCAAAGCGCAAAGCATAACTGTGGATGTGATTTAACTTGGATAAAAACTTGTTTGGGGATGGGATTTAGGATTTGATCGCAAATAAGTTTTTATCATTTTGATCAATGCATGATTGTTATTAAGAAATACTTACCATAACATCTGTATTTGAGCTTGGCCAATTCAGGGAAAACTTTTTGCGATACTTTTCCAAAAGGGAAGCAAAAGGCACAAGGAGTATACCTTATGAAAAGTGGGTAAAGTAGTGTCTTTTTGATTTCTCTGGCATAGATTTTTAAACTTATTCCATCTACTTAAACTCAACTCTGCTCTCAGTCTGGCTAGAATATACTGCAACAGTACATTATTGCACACAAAATCATGAAACTATGAGGATTTTTTGTGTGGCAAAAACATCTTCTGTATGTGCCTTGATATCCAAACTAAGTAGATGTATTCATCCAGAGAACAAGAAAGAAGTAACAACAAACTTAGAGGAGGTGGCTTTTGTGTGGCCCAATGGACCTGGTTTCTTGTTGAAAGGAGTGTACTAGATATGGATATGATTTCAGATATAAACATATGTCAACATGACTATTTTGTTCTTTAAAAGTGGGTTGAATGCCTTGTAATCAGAAATCATGTTCTCCTTTCTCCTAAGTAATTCCTTGATGAGGATTGCACTTGCTCCCTTCATCTATTATGCAAGAGGTTTGAATAGATGGTGAGGGTATTGTGGCCTTGTGGGTTCAATTGGAAGTGATCTATTTCTTGGGGATACTTTTAGCTTAGTGTTGCTGAACCTAGTGTGTATGACTTGAGTTACAATAAGCATTAAGCAGGCGTCACGCAGTTTTCTGTTTGAGCTTTAGTACATTGAGTCATCTTCCATTCTCCTCTACTCTCTCCTCATCTCCCTCCATCCAAACATGGGGTTATATTTCTGAATGATCAATTTACTCTTTTAGTCCATATTATGGGTCTGCAAAATTTCTGTTATGTTCTTTCATGAGTCTTCTTCTGTGTATGTTGTAAATAATGTAATTCTTGTCTCTTCGTCCGGTTTTGAGTTTCCAGCATGTAGTGTGTGTGTATATATTTCAATTGAAAAAAAAAAAAAGAAAGAAGAATAAAAAATCCAACTGTGATTGTAATATATATCCAATTTATGAATACATATTATAGAACTTGACTCTTAAAGGGAGATGAGGTCAGACTGCAATTCTTTATGCCTTGCCCATATTACAGTGGGAAAAATTAAAAACTTTTGATCTAGTTGGCACAAAGAATTAACTTCAGTTCTAACAGAGGTTCCCCCATTACAATAGAGATTATTGAAATTCATGAATGTCATTTTAAGCTCCAATACGGTGATATGTTTTTGTGTATAAATAATGCTATCTTGCATCATGGTGTAGTTCATGAGAGACTGCTTCGGAATTGCGAAGACTTTGTTTGGCCAGTTGATTCCACCTTTCATGGTCGCTTCATCATTGATGTTGAGTTTCTGGACCTGAAGATCTGCCCTGTGAATGTGAGTAACTTTCTGAATTCCTAATTTGAGGTGCTATGATGTTGGTTTATGTAAAAGTGTTTTATATGCTGGTTGCTCTCTATCTCTCTTGTGGAGCTCCATTTTAATATATATGCATTATAATGTGTCATAAAATTTTTCTAGTAGTAGAAAGTTGAATTTGGGAACCTGTAAAGGATACTCATTTCCAGTCTGGTTCCTTTGAGTCTATGACCTAGTGACTTTAGGCAAGAAACATGTTTTACATGATTTTTTTTTTTTTTTTTTTAAATTAAAAAAAAAAAAAAAAAAAAACAACAACAACAACAACAACAACAACTTAGGAAATCATGCATCAAAACAAAATGCAAGTGTCTACAACAACAACCAAGCCTAATTTCCAAAACTATTGGAAAGCCTACGTGTCTTAATTTCTTTAAAGCTTGCTGTACCTTTTCTTCATTAAGTATTGATCTTTGCATGCTGAAACTCAGGGTGGAGAAGCCAATTCTATATGGCCAAGTGATGGGCTTTTGCAGTCTGTGGCAGCCGAAAGCACACTTCGGTGTCTCTCTCGTATGCTTGAGGAGGCTATCCATTCTGATGTGACAATTAACACTGCCGATGGCACTTTAAGAGCTCACAAGGCAATTTTATCAGCAAGTTCCCCTGTGTTTCAAAGCATGTTTCGTCATAACCTGAAGGAAAAGGAATCATCTTTGATCTACATAGAAGACATGTCACTGGAATCCTGCACAACACTTCTCAGTTACTTGTATGGAACCATAAAACAAGAAGATTTCTGGAAGCACCGGCTGGCACTACTGGGGGCAGCCAACAAATATGACATTGCTGACCTTAAAGATGCTTGCGAGGAAAGCCTCCTAGAAGACATTAACTCAGCGAATGTGCTTGAGAGGCTGCAAGAGGCTTGGCTTTATCAGTTGGACAGGTTGAAGAAAGGGTGTTTGACATACTTGTTCGACTTTGGCAAGATATATGATGTTAGAGATGAGGTTAATAACTTTTTCAGGCAAGCAGACAGGGAACTAATGCTGGAGATGTTCCAAGAGGTGCTTACAGTCTGGAAGCCTATATAAACTAACATGGGAATTTGTATTTAGTCATTAGATGCTTGTATATATATTCATGCATGTATGTGCATGTTAAGGTTTTTACATCAGAAACTAATAGTTTCTGTTGTTAAGAATACTTTTATTTGTGATCAATGTGAAAGTCTCATCTGGGTGTAAGAATTCTATAAGTTTGAAGCAAATGAGGTTGTGCTTTTATCAATGTACTTCCTCGGAATGTTATCATATATGCAGTCGTTAGGCGGGGATATGAATGGCCTCTCCTTCGTTGAGTTTCTAGATCACATCCATTGGCAAGTCCAAAATCCAAATTAAGATATCAAAATACCATGAGCTCCTCTGTTTCATTTTACGAGTTCTGAGATTACCTTTTTGCCAGGAATTGCTTCACACCACATTTTAACATAACGTTTACGTGATAAATTTTTTATTAGTCTCTATCTTCCATTCCTTACAGGAATAATGAAATCACTAATTTTAATGTTCTATATATTATTTTCTTCTCTTACTATAAATACATTCATTCATATCAAAAAAAAAAAAAAAACATTCATTCATATTAGGGAAGTTCCATTCATTAAACAGTATGGCGGAGTCCAATTATTTTATACTCAAATAAAGCAAGGGTAGGTTGTGAAATATTTTATAAACAGTATTGTTGATTTTTTAGACCCTTTAAAACAACAATTGGATTAACCTAGTTATTAGCCAAGTGATTAACTTAATCAAATTATACAAATCTAGGTTATCACAATCACACAATTATATCAAGAATATATAAAGCAGCGGAAAAGTAAAGAATACAAGATATGATGACCTAGGAAACCACACGGTAAAAACCTGGGAAGAATTTAACCTAGCTATCCTCAAGGTAAACCTGAATCCACTATGAAAGAATCAAAGTTTATACAAAAGGACTTACAAGCTCTCCGCTTGACTTCCTAATGCTACCCACCAGTAGAACTTACTAACACGACCACATGCAAACTCCGAATCTACGAACTCCTTCTTTCTTGAATTCTCCAATCAGTTACAAGCACCCACACTTGTTATTCTTTAAGCTCCAATGGTAGCAACTGAGTTGATTATCAAAATGTTGAAGTAATCTCTACCTTGAAAACCCTAAACTTTGTGTGAAGGAAAGTTCCTCTAGATCTCACAAGAGATTTACACAAAACAGAAAATATGAGTAACAATACAACCAGAGCAACTCACAAAACGTGGCTAAGGTTTTGCCTTATATACCTAGGGCAAAAATATAAAACCCTAAACGTTTAATGAGATAGGGCTGAGTTGGAAATTTTGCAGAAAACGCAATCTGACCGACTTTCGATCGATCGAGTCTAACCTTCGATCGATCGAGCCAGGCCGAAATGCACTAATACATTTGCAACCTCTCGATTCCAACTTTACATGAATTACACAACTTTGAGCAAGTCTAAACAAGACTAAACATATTGTTTTGATTATGATTTGCCAACATAACATATTAGAGTTCTAAATACATAAAATCCTAAGTCTTTAGAATCTAACAAACTCCCCCTTTGGCAATTCGTGACAAAACACAAATTAAAAACTCAAAGTTTACAAATAAAAGCCCTTTACAAAAATAATGCTCATAAACATAAAATTCAATCCTAACTACTATCCATCAGTTGCAAGTGTAGACAGCAGCAAAATCGAATTAACCTGTATATTCCTAAAATACTGAACAAACGCATAAACGCTTGTGTGATAGAAAAATAGTAAATCAACAGATATGTAAACTAACTCTCCCCCTAAGTTAGATACAAAAAAAATAAAAATATTCTTGAAAGTTCACACAACACATAATAAAGACATATATCAATGAATAACTCATAAATATAAATCAATAAGCAGTGAACACATGAATCAAGAATCATATATCAAAAGCAATGTATTTCCCAACATGAATAGCCCAAAAATAAAAAGAAAGTATACACGGTGAAGCACCTAGATACAATCTAATATCTAATATCTCCACTAGCTCCGCAAAAACAAGATAAAACTCCCCCTAACTACAAAATCTCCTCTACAAGTATCAAAACTCTACTTCCTCTTTTTGTGACGGAATGCCAAAGGACAATCACATGCCATCATCAAAAGGAGGTGGTGAGGGTGAACGAAGATGTGCCAAGTCAGCTCTCAAAGCACGTAGCTCATCAAGCAAGTCCACTAAAATCTGACCATGAGCCGCCTGAACGGTCATGACAGTCTCCAAAGTACGACGTACATCGAAGTCATTTGAAGGAGGTGGAAGAACAGCAGCAACAGTAGCATCACCAGTAGGATCAGGAACATCCTCACCAGCAGGACCTGTAGAAGAAAAAGGAGGGGGTGCAGTACCAGAAAGCTCAGACCTAGGGTGTTTAGAGCCAGCTCGAAGATGAGTAGCCTTCTGTCTAAGAAAAGACGCACCTATGGGACCAATGACATATACGGGCTCAGAAGAAGGGAAATCATCTAGACCAAGATATAACAAAATCCTATGAACAAAAATAGGATAAACAAGAGCATGAGAGGAAGATGAACTCTTATAAACTTCGTTCAAAGAATGAAGAAACAAATGAGGAAAATTCATAGGAGCATCGGTAATAAGAGCGTACAAAAAGACACACCTCTCAAGAGGAATGGTGTGAAGATGAGAGATAGGCCAAATAGAATAACAAGCTATCCTAAGAAAAAGATAGATAGTCTTAGGAAGCTCAGCAGAAGTGATTCGAGGATCAGAACCTCACTGGATAGAAGACCTAGTGATGTATGACATGACATCATCCAAGAGAGGAGACTCGTCATACTGGTAAACAGGGTGCTGGACCAAAGGTACCCCTAGAGCATCAGCCACTACAGTAGGAGTAATCACATACTCTATACCTCGTATCCAACTCTTTACTAAAGTGTTGGAATCATAGATGCGGATAGAGATGTTCGAAAAGAACTCTCTAATCAGGGTAGCTGAAGGAGGAGGATCAGAAATATCCAACAGAGGTAACCAGCCTCGACGCTCAAAATTTGCCCTAATGGCAGGATCTAACTTATCTAAAACAACAAAACGCTCAGACCAAATCTTCCTCTTAAGGTTCAATTTCTCAAAAATGTCTTGGTTTTTCTCACTCGGAAACCTCTCACGGTTAAAGGAAGGTGAGGGAGGAGAAGGTGAGGGAACGGACCTACGAGCTCTAGTCTTCCTAGGCATGATGCTAAGAAAAGGACAGAGACACACAGAAGAACCAAAAGAACAAAAATAAAACAAAAAACCAAGGGTAGACTGCAAATTAGTACAAAAAATAGAATAAAAATCTATATGATGCATGAACAATTACAATTTCATGATGCACGTTCTAATGTAGTAAAACTAAGTCCAATTTGAGTTCAAGTGCACAAAATTGGCTTGAGCATGGAGTTTCTAACAAAAACTCCAAAATTAAAAAACCACTTGTTAAGTTTTGAAATAAATTTGACTAATTGATCATCACAGAAGCTAGAACACACAATATAATGATCAATTACATCAAAACAACAAGCCAATTGCATCAATTGAACCCAATTTGAACAAATCCCCAATTCGGATCAATTACAAGCCCTAGATTTTTTAATTTTTCACAAAACCCCAAATTGATCAAATTAACTATCATAGATCATGAATATATCAGTATAGCAACAAAACTCATTGATCAATTTCACAAAATAAGGCTTGAGTGAACAAAAATCCCAATTTATGCATAGTCCGAAAATTTACCCAAAAACCATGAAATAATGCATGAAATCATGAAAAACAATGCAAAAAGAAGGGTAATATGGACATATCGGCTTATGTAGAGTAAAACCTTGCAAGAAATTAGGAGGAAAATGACAAAAAATTTGTTGTGGAGCCTTGCCGAGTCGGAGAGAGAGAAAAAGGTTTGAAAAAGTGATTTGAACTATTCAAAGTCTGATTTTTTAAAAACCTGATTCGCGATATTCGATTGATCGAAAATTACATTCGATCGATCGAATCAACCTGAGACACATAAAACATTTTAAGCAAAATTTCGATCGATTGAAAAACAGAATGGATTGATCGAAATGGGCAAAGGCTCACTAATTTTTGAAAAAAAATCACAGTTTTGAAAAAACAAACACATTTTGGGCACAAACTCCTCAAAGCATTAAAATTGATGAACAAAATGCATGAGTATGAGATGAAATGCTTTTTCAAAAACCCAAGTTTTAAATCAATTTCTCAAAACAAATTTTCAACCATTCTCCCTTTAGATTCTCAAGCAACAAATATGTTGTGCATAATTATCAAGATATTTTCAAACTTGGTTGGTCAAACCAAATACACACACAATAACATGTACAAAGTTCAGCAAAGAGTAACTTGTGTAGTGTGTGCAACTAGCAAAAGCTTGAGATGCATGTGAGGTGATATGTGAATAGCAATCAATCACAAAGTTTACAAAATTCATCACATAGAATTTAAAAGAGACTATCACCTAAAGAGTTACATCATATAACTCTCACATCTCCTAGAACAAAAGCTTGCAATCATGTAAGTTTCTTGATTTTTGCCTCATAATATACACACCAATTTTAATTGTTCAGAAACTTATTAAATAGCCGGGATAATGTACACACCAATTTTAATTATGTGATTTAGCATTAAGCCTAATAGTACACACCAATTTTAAGCATTAAGCAATTAAAGCCGAGGCTACACCTTATGTTCTTTTTGTGCATGTGCTACACTTTCTCGAGCACAAAATCTTACAATATGCACTAAGGTGTTTATAATTGGCTAGTGAACAGTGGTGAGATGATTATTTATGCCTTTCTCAAAAGGATCAAGTCCGACAGTCAAATAGCATGTGACTTTAAGATTAAGACAAAGTGATAAACACCATAAACATCTTTCCCACACAACATGCACTACAAAGCTTAGACTAGTAAAGTGCAGTAAATAAGCTCATCAAAGCTAAACAAGGTACATAAAAACATGTTATGTGAATATAAATTGACTAGCCTTGTTTTCAAAAACCAAGAAAAATAATGTCCAACACAATTTGCTTCCTTTTTTTAAATTTTTATTTTTATTTTTATTTAAAGAGAAAATAAAAATAAATAATAGAATGTAATGCATGAATGTTATACAATGCAAATCCTAGAACCCAAAAAAAAAAAAAAAAAAAAAAAAAAAAAACAAAAGAACAATGGTCACAGAAGAGTAGAGCAATGAGGCACAAGGACCAAGAAAACCAAGAATGATCAAGGAACCAGAATCACACCAATTACTTGATGAAGTGTTTCAAACTTACTTCCATCAAGAGGTTTGGTGAAGATGTCAGCATTCTGATGTTCAGTAGGGATGTATTCAAGAGAGACAATCTTCCTTTCAACAAGATCCCTAATAAAGTGATATCTAATCTCTATGTGTTTAGTCTTAGACTGTTGAACAAGATTTTTAGAGATATCAATAGCACTAGAGTTATCACAATAAACAACCATGGTATCTTGTGTTATCCCATAATCATTCAAAAGTTTTTTCATCCAAAGAAACTGTGAGCAACAACTTCTAGCAACAATATATTCTGCCTCTACAGTAGACAAAGACACATAATTTTGCTTTTTGCTCATCCAAGCAAGAAGATTGGCCCCTACATAAAAACACCCACCAGTGGTGTTTTTTCTATCATTAGCATTACCAGCCCAATCAGCATCAGAAAATCCAGCAAGAGATAGATTAGAATCTTTGCTATAAAATAATCCATACTCACAAGTTCCACCTACATATTTTATGATTCTTTTAACAGCATTTAAGTGTGAAACCTTAGGATTAGATTGAAATCTAGAGTAAACACCAACACTAAAAGCAATATCAGGCCGACTAGCAGTCAAATACAAAAGACATCCAATCATGCTTCTATATAGTGTAACATCAACAAACTCACTTGATGGATCATTTGTTAACTTTGTATTCGTAGCCATTGGTGTTCTAGCATAAGTAGCCTTGTCCAGTCCAAATCTCTTGACTAGATTTCTTGCATATTTTTCTTGGTTTATGTAGATTCCAGAGTTCGTTTGCTTCACCTGCAATCCCAAAAAGTAAGTTAATTCACCAACCATACTCATTTCAAACATTGCCTTCATTTCATCTGCAAAAGAATGAGCAAGAGAGTCATTAGTAGCACCAAAGACAATATCATCAACATAATTTAAACTACAACAAAACCATTCTTATCCTTTCTTATGAAGAGAGTGGTGTCTGCAGATCCTCTTTTGAAACCATGCTCAGTGAGGTATGCAGTCAATCTATCATACCATGCCCTAGGAGCTTGTTTCAAACCATAGAGAGCTCTTTTCAACTTGTAGACATCATATGGTCTGTGCGGGTCAACAAAACCCTTTGGTTGTTCAACATATACCTCTTCTTGCAGCATTCCATTCAAGAAAGCACTCTTGACATCCATTTGATACAGCTTGAAGTTCAGATGGCTTGCTATGGCCAACAGTATTCTAATGGATTCTAGTCTTGCTACTGGTGCAAAAATCTCATCAAAGTCAACTCCTTCCACTTGTGTGTAACCTTGAGCAACAAGTCTTGATTTATTTCTAATGACAGTGCCATGTTTATCTAACTTGTTCTTAAAGATCCATTTTGTTCCAATTACATTTACTCCCTCTGGTCTAGGAACTAATTCCCACACATCATTTATAACAAATTTGTGAAGTTCTTCTGCATGGAATTTATCCAATCAGCATCTTGAAGTGCTTCATCCACTTTCTTTGGTTCAAATTGGGATAGATAGTAAGAGTGAGTAATCACATTTAAGGCTTTTGATTTCAATCTCATGTTATCATCCAGACTACCCAATATGTTAGTGGAGGGATGATTCGATCTGACTCTAGAGGATGGACCTTTTACCAGAGATATGGAGGTACCTTTTTGCTCTGAAGGAGGACTAAGTTCACTGTGTGCTTGTTGAGTTTCACGAACTGGAGTGGACAGTTCTGAACTTGATGGTACTGAGATTGCATCATTCAATAATAACAGCTCTTCCTCACTATGTTTCCTCACATAATCAGCAAGAAGTGAGTCATCAACTTTTATAGGCTTATCTTGAATAGGAACAGTGTTTTCAGAATGTGCCTTTGAGCATATTTCATCATTGATCACAACATTTGAAGATTCCATGACTGTTTTGGTTCTTAGGTTGTACACTCTATAAGCTCTTCTAGTGGAAGAATATCCTAGAAAGTATCCTTTATCACTTTTGGCATCAAACTTTTCTAGGTTCTCTTTGTCACGCAAGATATAACAATCACTGCCAAATATCCTGAAATATTTGACAACAGGCTTCTTTCCTCTCCAAAGTTCATAAGGATTTTTCTTGGAATCAGGTCTGAAATACACCTGATTGAGTATGTGGCAGGCAGTGTTTTAAGCCTCCCCCCAAAAAGATTTAGGCAACTTCTTATTGTGTAGCATGACTCATGCCATCTCCTGAATAACCCTATTCTTCCTTTCTACTATCCCATTTTGTTGAGGTGTCTTGGGCGAAGAGAACTCTTGATGTGTGCCTTGATCATTGCAGAAAGTAGCCAGCTTGGTATTTTCAAATTCTCTTCCATGATCACTTTTAATTCTGGCTATCACAGTATCTTTCTCAACCTGGAGTTTCTTGCACAAATGTATCATCTTCTCAGGAGTTTCAGCCTTATCTTTCAAAAGCACAACCCAGGTATATCTAGTAAAGTCATCCACAACAACTAGAATATACTTTTTTCTACCTAAACTCTGAACTTTGGCAGGACCCATAAGATCAATATGTAATAACTCTAGAGGTCTTGAAGTTTGAACACCAACTACAGACGAATGTTTGGATTTCACTTGTTTACCTATCTGACATGGTCCACAAATGCTTTTTCCTATCTTCTCAAACTTAGGTAAACCAATAACTGCATCACACTTGGAAATCTTCTCCAATTGCTTATGACTTGCATGCCCTAATCGTTGTTGCCACAACTCAACTTGATCAATCTTAGCACTAAAGCACTTGTTGTTTACACGTGGTGTTATACTATAACAATTGTCAGCTGTCCTTACACCGACACACATACAGTCACCTCTTCCATCAAGTATCTCACATTCATACTTAGTGAAGAGAACATTCAGCTCATTGTCACAAATCTGACTAATACGAGTAAGTTGGCCTTCAATCCATCAACATACCAGACATCTTCAAAGACTGGTAACCTTGGAATGTCCACAGTTCCAATGCCTCTGATTACAAATTTGCTTCCATCTCCAAAGGTGACTGTCCCAATCTTTCCTTCAAAGAGTGTCTTGAACAATCCTTTGTTTCCTATCATATGCATGGAACAACCACTATCCAAATACCACAGACAAGAATCACGTGCCTTTAAGGCGGTTAAGGCAGTATAACATAGATAATTATTATCACATGTGATTTGATCAAGATGCTCAAGAAAAGATTTAGTAAAATCAACAAGAGACAACAACAACAACAAGTAGGCATGTTGACATATAAGCAAAAAGATTTTCCAAGAATCCATGACAACAGGGGTCAAGGATCAGCTCAGAGATCAAAAGATCTACAACAAGAGAGCAACCTGCTCTAATAACACTTGTTGGTTTTTTAGACCCCTTAAAACAACAATTGGATTAACCTAGTTATTAGCCAAGTGATTAACTTAGTCAAATTATGCAAATCTAGGTTATCATAATCACACAATCATATCAAGAATATATAAAGCAGTGAAAAAGTAAAGAACACAAGATATGATGACTTAGGAAACCACACGGTAAAAACCTGGGGAGGATTTGACCTAGCTATCCTCAAGGTAAACCTGAATCTACTATGAAAGAATCGAAGTTCATACAAAAGGACTTACAAGCTCCCCGCTTGACTTCTTAATGCTACCCACCAGTAGAACTTACTGACATGACCACGTGCAAACTCCGAATCCATGGACTCCTTCTTTCTTGAATTCTCCAATTAGCTACAAACACCCACGCTTGTTATTCTTTAAGCTCCAATGGCAGCAATTGAGTTGATCATCAAGATGTTGAAGTAATCTCTACCTTGGAAATCTTAAGCTTTGTGTAAAGGAAAGCTCCTCTAGATCTCATAAGAGATTTACACAAAATAGAAAATATGAGCAACAATACAACCAAAGCAACTCACAAAACGTGGCTAGGGTTTTGCCTTATATACCTAGGGCAAAAACATAAAACCTTAAACGTTTAATGAGATAGGGCTGAGTTGGAAATTCTGCAGAAAATGCAATCTGGCTGACTTTCAATCGATTGAGTCTAACCTTCGAACGATACAGGTATGGCTAAGAGTCTTTTAGTTTTTTTTTTGAGAAATAATTACAACATACTGCTAATTCTGTAGCTCGAACCCTTTCCCCCCATAGACCCCCAAGCACTTTATGCATGGGGAGGTGCCAATTCAGTTACAAACCCTTTGGCCTAAGAGTCTTTTAGTTTAGTGGTATTGCTCTCTCATAATTAATCTCCATTCCCGTTATTGTAACTTTGTAACTATCCCAATTATAAAAAAACTTGCATCCCACCATATACTAATATTTATAAATATACTAATCAATATTTATATTTCTTTAATTACTATTCTATTCTCATCCCACCAAATACTTGTACTCTCTCTCTCTCTCTCTCTCTCTCTCTCTCTCTCTCTCTCTCTCTCTCTCTCTAATAATCCACTTTTACTTTCATTTGTACCTTAATTATGTTGAAGCCATTTCATTAGAGATAACAAAATATCTTCTACCTGCCCTACCCTAGACCTACCTCGTTGCCGTCTTGTGCAAGATTTTCCTATCTTGAAGAAGGGATAGAGTAGGGATGATGCACCCATAGTTCGACCTTGCCCAATCTCGGTGCCATCCCTATTTCAAATCAATGGTTTCTAATACAGATTTTAGAAAATAACTATATAAATTTCTTTTGTATAAATAATTAATGCACTGCTTATCAATAATTAATATATGAAAATAAATATATTTTTCCCATTAATGCATAACAATGAATTAATACTTTGACAAAAATACAAAATTTTGCTAAATTTGGAAGCTAAATGAAGAGTATTTCATTTTATTTCTAAAGGAGAGTTACACATGACACAAATTTAGGGTATTGAGAACCTACTTTTATATGCAAATTAAAAAAGTAGGAAGAAATGTAAATTGTTTTTGTTTTTTTATTTTATTTTATAATAAGAAATGTAAATTGTTAAGATTAATATAATTAAGAATATGAATGTAGGCTTGAGTAAATTGAAAAATATTTAATTATTTCAGTTAACTTTTGGGCACAATTATTTTTTATTAATTGAGTTATCAAATTAGTGTTTGCCTTTTGCCTTTTTGTTTTTGTTTTTGAATTCAATTAGTGGAAAAATAACTAAAATTGAGTAAGAATGTCATATTCCATTAAAATAGAAATGTAAACTCTTTTTTACATAAATAAATAAAGAGAAATGCTACATCCACAATATTTTCATAACAAATCATAGATAATAAATTGTTGTTGGTTATAATTTGAATCCACTATTGAAATTATTTTTTTACCACCTAATAACAACCTGCCATTTAAAATTTGTTGTCAAAATATTGTGGACATAACATTTCTCATAAATAAATAGTACATCATCTATAGATAGTTAATTCATGAAAGTAAATGCATTTGCCCCGTAATAATGAATTAATAGTTTAACACAAATGCAAAGTTTTATTTGAAAAACTAATTAAGTGAGTATTTCATTTCCTATCTCAGAAGGGAATAGTATAGAAAACTCTAGGAATACAATAAATGTATACTGCTTCCTTTTACATGAATGTGGAACACAAAAAATAAGACAAGGGATTTGAATTCCACATTCCTCATCTCAAGATTTACATTTTCATTTACATTTCATGAGTGTTCAATACATATTTTTTTTAATTAAAAAAAATTATGACTGCAAATATGAATAATATTAGTCCAAGCCTTCTATAATTCTGGAGACAACTGATTCCATACTTAATTTCACAACTTACTGATTTGTGCGACTGTGAGTGGTGGGCATTTCTGCCTTGCATTGCCCACCATTTTATGTAAACAACTCATAATCGCACAAACCAACAAATTGTGAAATTGAGTGTGTAATTAGTTGTGTGCGTAGATTTATGAGGTAAAAGTTAAAAACAATTTCAATAAGTCTAGATACATACCAAAATTGATAAGAAATTTCACATGTTTGAAAATATAATTTGTTTATAGTGGAGAATAAAGTAGTATTAATGATAGGCTCATATGAGAATTAGTAATAGAGAAATGATATGTCTACAACATTTTTACAACAAATCCTAAGTGGTAGGTTGTTACTGGTTATTATTGTTGGGGCAAAAAAGTAATCTTAGTGTTAGTTTCAAATTTGAACCAATAACAACTAACCACATGTGATTTGTTGTAAAAATGTTATAAAATTGTTGTAAATGTAGCAACTTAGTAATAACCTAACAACTTAGTAGGTATGAAATTTGAGAAATGATATGTCTACAACATTTTTATAACAAATTCTAAGTGGCAGGTTGTTACTGGTTGTTATTGTTGAGGCAAAAAAGTAATCTTAGTGTTAGTTTCAAATTTGAACCAATAATAACTAACCACCTGTGATTTGTTGTAAAAATGTTGTAAAATTGTTATAGACGTAGCATTTCTCATGAAATTTGCCCAAACTATTACAGGCACGCGAGGAAGATGGGCGCGCAACAAAAAGCAAATATATTAATTATCTGTTCACACCCCTATATTAGGTGATTAAGGAATCGTTAATAATGATTATCCTCTTTTTTTATTTATGGGAATTATCCTCCGATTCTTGTAAAAAAAAAAAAATACAACAGGATATAATACAATTCAATTCTCAAAAAAATAAAATAAAAAAACGCTGTTTATAACAAGCAATAATAATTAGTAATTAATAAAACCCTATCAATCTCATTTAATAAGGGAAATTACTAGAGGCAGCGGATTTTTCCTCTCAAAAATTCACATTATATTGTAGTTGGCCCCAAGTAATATCAATATTTTTAGCACTACTTCTTAATAATTAGTTTTTTATTTTTATTTTTTATATATATTTATTTTTAGAATCTTCTTAATAATTACTTGGCATGGACAATTCAATTTAAATTAAACCCTTTAATTAAATTCTATTAACTCACACTGTACAACATAATTTTTGAGTTTTCGCACCTCCTTTGGAGTTCTATCACCTCACGTATATCTCTTTTATATCTCCGTACGTATTTCCTCGCAACAAAATCGTTTATGTATTTTAAAATAATAAGAAAAATAACATCTATTTCAAAACCTTGAAACAAATCAAACTCTCTCTTCAGTCACTCTACACTCTGATCTGAAGTACTCAAATCTGTTTTCTGTTTTCTCTTTTCTCTAAGACCCATCTCCAATGGAATCCGTGTACCAATACCACTGTTGGGAAGATGACCAAAACGACATACCCAACAACACCACCCAACTCCCCTGCCACTGTTTTCTTATTCGCTTGTACTTCTACCATGTCCTCCGATTGGAATACCCACAACGCAATCTCGTTCCTTTAACTTCTTTTAACCAATCAACCCTCGTACCCTGTAACGCATTCTTTGCTGTTGGTCCAACAATCTTGGCCAACATATTTTCCAACACCGGCGTGTCCCAAGATTTCTTGGACACGGCCACACCTTCCATTCTATCTTTTGCTTCTGTCATATTTAACGATGCTCGTAACATTGGCCGTGTCTTGTTCCCTATAACGGTGTTCGTTCTTGTTGTCACGCCCTATGATGAACGTGACCAAATCGATAGGGCTATAAGGGAGTCCATGGAAGCTAGGACGGTTAAGACTGTTCCCGCCGCTAAGTCTTCTATTGATGGCTTAAAGAAAGTGAGAATTGATGATTTTTGTTCGATAAGGGAGTGTAGTATTTGTTTGGAAGAGTTTTGTGATGGGTTGGAGGTTGTGTGCTTGCCGTGCTTGCATCTTTATCACAAGGACTGTATTGTCAAGTGGTTACATACAAGTCATTTGTGTCCCTTGTGTCGCTTTCCAATGCCTACTTGATTAATATCGTGTAACATTGAGATTTGTTTTTACATAGACATACACGGAATGTTTCACATCTCACTCACATAGTATTTGAGATAGTACTCGACTGGGCTCGCCACAACACAAAAATACGGGCGATTGTGTATAAAAATTGCTGAAACTTTCGGTGTCTGACAGACTTTACTTTTTTTTTTGGACTGCCATGTCTGTTGTTGTGCATATGAATCATTGGCTAACTTGCTGTTGTGTTGAAGATTATGGTTTAATGAGAGTTTTGTTTGATGGTACAGTTTGTAATATGTTTTGAAGAGTTTCGAAATATGATTCTTGTGTTCAAATGGAGATCATGTTTGGCAAAAAGGCTTGAGAGTGGCCGAATATTTGATATCTTTATCTTTGAATGACATCTCAATTTGGTTTCATTATTAGATATCTTATAATTGGAATTCCTTTTTTTCTCTGATCCAGATTTAGGCATGATATATTTTTTAGTTATTGGGCAAGCCCGGATCCTGAGAAGGACTCAGATTCTTTTTTTTCTTTATTTGGAAGAAGATAAAGGAGCAAAACAATCGTCCTATTATTATTGGAAGAGTGGTATGTTGGTTCCTTATGCCAAATTGTACATAACTTTTTGGGAAAGAAGAATGTAACTCTAGAATTTCTTGTTACTTGCCATATATTCAGATTTGTTTACAACTCTGTGGTCCTAATGTCCTTATGTTGATTAATTCATTTACATTTGTCTATTTTAATTTGGTTTCTTCATTTACATTTGTCTATTTTAATTTGCTTGTGTGAGTAAAGCTATACTTCTACAATACTAGTGATCAATGATAAAAGAATTTTACGCAATGTTTGTGTTGGAAATAACTCAGAAGGAAAGCTCGACCAAAATGGGATTTTCCTGTCCTTTTTTCTTTTGAATGACTGAACCTTGTTGGGACTCCTACGGTCTTTGTAAGGGAGTGGAATGAAGGGGTTTTCAGCAAGGGGAGGCAACATTAAAGGTTGTCTAAAGTACCCGAGCATAACCGTTTGTTGAGTTAAGGGCAAGGAGCAAAAACCACTCAATTCTTTGTGAAACCAAGGATAGCAGCCCGCCCTTTTTTGTTATATTAACTATTAGCGGGTAGGTTAAACTTTTTCCTTAAGCATAGATGAGATTAGAGATGAAAAAGACGCTATAGCATTAGTAGAATATCAACTATCATACTTCATTGCCTTCATAGCAGAGAGTGTGATGTGATGAAATAGCTTAAATAACCGAATACTACTCCAAAATTTATGAAATATTGGAAGCTAAGTATGATGAAATAGCTTAAATAACTGAATACTACTCCAAAAATAATTGAATACTACTCCAAAATTTATGAAGCTAAGTATGATGAAATAGCTTATAGTTGGAAAAATGTTTCAACACTAAAGGTATAAGAAAAATGTTCCATTTCTTTTGGTAGAAATGGGCAACGTCAAATTGTCAAAATCTGTGAATAAAAAATTATATATAAGATTTTTTTGGAAGCCTATAAACAGTTTTAGTTCAAGCAATTTGGCAATTATTTCTGGTTTAGTGTCAAAACCAAAAACAGACCTTAATCTTAAAAAAAGGGCTTTGAGTTTGTTTTTGCTCTAACTGTGAGGGAGAATCTAACTCCTCCAATGGCTCCAATCTGTCCTGTGCAATATCCAGCGCCCACTCCTCCGATGTCTCTAATCTGTCGTGTGCAATGCCTCCAATCTATCCTGTGCAATATCCAGTACCCCACTCCTCCAATGTTGTCCTGTGCAATATCTAGAGGTACTGGTTTAGTACAAATGTTGCCCTGTGCAATATAAAAATGTTGCCCTGTGCAATATCCAGAGGTACTGGTTAGTACAAGAGTAGCTTGAAATTTTTTTTTTTTTTTTTAAGAGTGATCGTTAAGAAACTTAAATTGTATAAAATCTAATAAAAAGATAACTTTGTATGTTGACAAAAAAATAAAAATAAAATAAAAACGCGTAAAAATATAAAAGTTTTACAATTTTCCTCTACGAGTTTTCTTATTTTGAAATCGTTACATAATAGTTTCATTATTAATGTTGCAAGCTGCACCTCTTTCAAAATTTGAGTACAAACTTAGTTATAGCATAATGCTACAACTCACATTAAAAAAATTAATATGGCTAAATCTTTTGAAAATATATTGTTGAATTGCATGATCTTTATGTTCTTAAAACACATGTCAAATTTCATAACAATCGGATGATAAATCTTAGTGTATGTTTGTAGCCGCACCTAGTGTTGGTTACATGCTAGTTAAATTATGGTGAGATTTACCATGAATGTGAAAGAAATGAGTACCACATCATGATAATATGAGAATGCCTATAATTACTCGTGTTATCTTGGGGATCTTTAAATTCCGAATTCCAAAAAAAATCACCCAAAAAGGGACATAGTGACTTTTCAGAGCTGAAGGCTATGAGGACATCTCTTATTGGTTGAATGCATGGTGAGTCACCTTGGAGACATGTATACCAATCACAGTATTCCTGATGTCCCTCTTGATGACCAAGACTTGTCTCCCAAATAGTGGCAAAGCTACCTACCTCCGGATCCTAGTGCCACGTTGGTGCCATCCTTATCCCTTAGTCAGCAGATAACTTTACAACTGTAAAAAGATCTTGAGAGAGAGATCATAATAGTTTGACACCTGTCCTTGTACTCAGCCATGTTCCTTAGAGTTTAAAAGGAACATGCAGCTGAACTTCTAGGCCAAGAACCCAACTAGATATTTTGAGATGAAAGTAAAGAGTTGGTAGGAAGAAAGAGGCAACTCCATTGTAAACTAATCTCTTTTTGATACATAATAGAAGCTAAGCTGAGCTAGAATGTTGTGTTTTTGCTCAAATCATGGTTTTTTATCCCTTCTCTAGGGTTTTCCACGTACTTACTGTGTTGTCTTGATAGTTAGCTTCTTCTCTTTCTCTAAATGTGCGTCTTTTTCATGTCCTACAATCACTTTCTTTATTTTCTTGAGTGTCATGCAAAAGCTTGCATCTTATTGAGCTTTCTCATGTAAATGTACTGTTAGATAACTTATTTCACTCTCATAAATAAGCTCAAA
Source organism: Quercus gilva (assembly GCA_023621385.1). Classification (NCBI taxonomy): domain Eukaryota; kingdom Viridiplantae; phylum Streptophyta; class Magnoliopsida; order Fagales; family Fagaceae; genus Quercus; species Quercus gilva. The sequence continues at coordinate 41,380,398 of CM042481.1, forward strand.
TCTAACTTGCATGTACAGTACTAAGTTACAACTTAAATTTTGAAAACTATTTTCAATATTCTATTACCTAAATGTTTAGTTACCATCCCTAACCTTCTCCAAATCTCCCTCTAAAGTCATTTTAATTCTAATATTTTTGTTAGAAGATTTACATTTGATTATTATATTGGGTAAATTCCAGTAACATCCCTTAAGGTTTGGGGAATCGCCAAGCACATCCAAAAGTTTTTGAAAATGACCAATTTGCTACTTGAACACAAACGGCATGTATTGTCGTTTGTTCACTCTCTCCAAACGATTTAGGGCCGGTTTAGACATGACTCAGTTTTCATAACTCATAACTCTAACTCAAATCTCATCACTCATAACCCAAACCCCACTATCACTCAAAAATTCCAAAATTGTTGTTTGGTTACAAAACTCAATCACATCTCAACTTTTAAGTCCACTTTTTGCCAAAATGGTGGAACCCCCCCCCCCCCCCCCCCCACAATTGACACTACATAGGGGTTATGGTTACTACCCGCGTCAATTTTCTCTTCCCCTCTTTCATATTCTCCTAAGTCCATCACCACCATCAATGGCAAACTTAGAACCCACCACTGTCAACACCACCAACAACCACAAAACAAAAAAAAAAAAAAAAAAAAAAAATCCAATCATCAGCTACACCCATAAAAAGAAAAAATTTCCAATCATTAATACCACCATCAACCACACAAACCCATCTCCATCATAGTCCAAGCTTTAAACCACAACTACAAACAAAGAAAACTCAAACACACCAACATAAAATCTTTAGATCGGTGATCCAAAATTGCCAACCCAATCCCACAAACACAGAAAACCCAAATCCAAACCCAGGAATCCTTAGATCTAAGACCAAAATCACGAAAATGAGGAGTGGGTTTCTATTTCTGGGTATATATTTATGCATGGATGAACATGGTGAGTGGGTCTAAAGAAGAAAGAAAGAAAGAAAAAACCAAGAAAAGAAAGAAAGAAAAAACCAAGAAAAAAAAAAAAAAAACCCTTTGGTGGTGGAGTGGGTCTGAATGAAGAACGAAAGGAAAAGAAAGAATGAAGAAGAAGAAGAAAAAAAATGTTGTTGGTGGTGGAGTGGGTATGAAGAAGAAAGAAAGAAGAAGTAGAGAAAAAGCAAAAAAAAAAAAAAAAAAAGAGGAAGCCGGTGGAACTCAGTAGAAGAAGAAGAAGAAAGAAAGAAAGAAAAAGAATGAATGAAGAAGAAGAAGAAAAAAAAATTGTTGGTGGTGGAGGGGGTATGAAGAAGAAAGAAGGAAGAAGTAGAGAAAAAGCAAAAGAAAAAAAAGAAGAGGAAGCCGGTGGATCTCAGTAGAAGAAGAGAGAAAGAAAGACAAAGGAAAAGATAAAAAAGTGGTATGACACTGTTACTTGACAGTGACAAGTTAGGAGAATGGGTCCCACAAATTTTATTTTTTTACCATTTTGCCACTATCACTCATCATCCGTAATTTGAAAACACCAAAATTGTGTTTTCAATTTCCATCATCCAAACTCAAAATTTTGAGTTTTTGAGTGATGGAAACAAACATCCAAAATCAAGCTAAACACTACATCATTCATAGGACCCACAAGTTTTGGATGATGGATCATGAAAACTGAGTGATATCACTCAGTTTTTGGACTATCCAAGCAAGCTCTTATTTTTCCATGTTCTCTATTTGTACACTTTCTTCTTCGCACCATAATATAAACGCTTCTCTCTGTAGTTCAAACCAGTCCAAAAGATAAACACAAAACATGTATTTTGAGAAAGCTTACAGAAAAAAATCACCAAACTAGTACCCATTTTTCAAAACAAAACCATACATTCTCATTTGGACCAAAAAAAAAAAAAAAAAAAAAAATTTACATTACATTCCAAAAACAAAAATCCTCCCTACATCAAATCAAGATCAACCCAATTAGATCTAGTATCACACAAGGCAATCAAACATAGATCAACTCAACCAATCAACCATCCAACATCCCACCTCAAATAGATCCGTTTACATCACACCTCAAACAGATCCAAAAAATAAAATAAAATTCAAAACAAAACCCAAACCCATTGGTGAGCATTGTGTGACCCAGCAACTGCCGGCCACCACAGCACCACCCATCACTGCCCACCCATCAATTTCAAACCCAAACTGTTCCCATCATTAAACATCACATGATTCACACCTCAAACCCAAACAAACCCCATATTAAAAAAAAAAAAAAAAATAGACCCATCGTCGAGCATCGTGTGACCCAGCAACCACTGTTCACCACGGCACCACCCATCACTACCCTCCCATCTTCCTCAAACTCAAAATGTTCCAACCATCAAACATCACATGATTCACACCTCAAACCCAAACAAAACCCAAATAAAAAAAAAAAAAATTTTAAAAACCTATACCCACAATAGCAGCTCCACCAGACTGACCTTGCAACCACCGTTTGCACTTATCATGACTTAGCAATTGCCATCTACAATTTATCAAGATTCGCAACCCAACCACCAAGCTTTTAACGGAGGAGTATGGCGGGAGATTTGTGGTTAAACCGGCTTTGAAACCATTTTGGTGGAGGAGTTGTTGGTCTCGAGTTTGAAATTTTAGCTTTAAGCTTGAGAGAGAGAGAGATATGTTTTGGCGTGAAGAAGAGAGAGAGAGAGAGAGAGAGAGAGAGATTTTTTGGGCGTGAAGGAGAGATTTTTTGGTGTGATTCGTAAAGAAGAGAGAGAAGAAAATTTGGTTTGATATATAGTGCTCAAATGGAGTTACATGCCATCTGTTTTTAAGGAGCAAATTGGTCATTTTTAACAACTTTTGGACGTGTTTGGTATTTCCTCAAACCTCGGGGGAGGTTACCGTAATTTACCCTATTATAGTTAATTTTTATACATGAGGTAAAGTCAGAATTGTTGATTTTTTGACTATATATATATATATATATAGCCAACAAATAAATCATTTCCATGTTAATAAGATACATTTTTGAAATTTGGATATTTTTCAAATCATAGTTATCAAATATTTAGCTGAAGAGAAATTGAATCAATTTTTATTTTGGGTTTAAGGTTAAAAAAAATTATATACAATAGTAATATAATAAAACAAACAATAAAATTTATTCCCTATTTCTTTTTTAGCTAAGACCGCACATTCCAAATGTGAGAAATACTGCATTTTCTCTACTCTTATAGCTAAAAAGATCCTTGGTTCCCCGCAATGATCTTTGTAGGTGGCATATGAACCATACTTTTAAATACCATCATTGCTGAAAAATGGTGTTTTCTACCACTAAAAAATCACAAGACCAAGTGGGGCTAATAGCTGAGGAATTGCAAATCCAAGTGGTCATTGGTGGAGAAAAAGACGGGGATGAAAGTAACGTGTGGCTATAGTGAGGAGGGTGAGGCCAATAAATGGTCTAGGTAAAGACTGATGTGTGAAATTTGATTGCCATCTCATCCTTTTTTGAGTGAAGAAGATGCGAACGATATGAAATGTTATTTAGATGGAATAAAAGAGACAATAGAGAAATTGTTGGAACTTGCAAGGTCTATTTGTGAAAATTGTTAGTTAAAAGAAAAACAATCATGTTAAGGCCAAGATGTTTCTTCACAACTTATAGATGTCAAGTAATAAGTGATTCAACATCACTTTCACATGATCTTACCATAACATACATTTATTAATTATGAATAAATTATAACATGTTACTTGAAATATTATGAAAAAAATTTTTTTTACATCATTTGACTTCATTATTGTTTTGTTAGTGTATTGATACTTTTACGCTTCGTTTGTTTCGATGTAAAATATTTGCAAAGTTAAAATATTTTACATGCAAAATATTTTACTGAAAATATTTTACATGCAAAATATTTTACTGAAAATATTTTCATTTTATAGTATTTGGTTTGTATTCTAAAAATGCAAAAAAAAAAAAATGTATGTTTCAACAAAATGAAGGAATTTTAAGAATCTCACAAAAAAACGAACCACCACCATTCCACCAGCCACCAAAATCACCACCAGATCAGCAAAAACCCACCCACCACCCCGACACTCCATTGACCACTCAAATCCACATATTGGAGAACGAAAAAAAAAAAAAAAAAAAAAAAAAAAAAAAAAAAAAAAAAAAAAAAAAAAAAGGAGGAGGCCAAAGCCGGCCAACCACTCACAATAACCTACAAACCCAGTCCTCACTATGGCCCATAGATCATTCCAGCCACCCAAAAACTCAACCATCAATGGACCCACAAACATCCCAGCCACCCAAAAACGCAGACACCCACTGCAACTCAAAAACCCAGCCACCAACTACCACCCATAAAACTAGCCAAAAAGCCCAAATTAATAAACCCATGCAGTGGTATAAACAACTAGATCTGAAAACCAGTGGGTGAATTGATGAAGGTGGAGGTAGAGCTAGTCTGATGGAGGATAAAAAAATTTGTGGAGTTAAGAGCTGGTGTATGGTCAGATTGAAAAAAGAATTGGTGGGTTTTAATGGTCGAACCAAACTTGGTGGGTGGAGGTGTGGAGGCGAGTCAGGCAATAATGGCAAAGGTGGAGTTGGCAATGAGAGTCACCGGAGATGAGTGGCGCCCACGAAATTGAGAGTGGCTTGGTGGATCTAGTTTGTGGGGAGGGAGAACTTGAGAGCAGAGAGGGAGAACTTGAGAGTGAGAAGGGAGAAAGCATGAGAGGGACTGAAGTCTGAGGGAGTATCGAGGTAAAGGCTTCGAAACAAATGTAAAATATTTTACCAAATTTTAAGTGTAAATTATTTTACAAAAATTTTCCTAGTTGATTTGGTTGACTGAAAATATTTTACTTTTGACTAAATATTTTATTGCAAAACAAACGCAGGAAAATGGGAAAATATTTTCCTGAAAATATTTTATGTCAAAACAAACGGAGCGTAAACCTTCTTGGATTTTTATATAAATTAATTGAAGGGCTGAGCATTGCATGTTTTTGGTAGTGAAATTATAGAATATGTAATTTATTTCATTCTTAAAAAAAAAATGTAATTTATTTTAGAAATAATAACTATATGAATGATTATAACATAACTTTAGAATTCTCACTTAACATATTGACAGTCTCATAATAACATTTGTAGTTGCTTGTAACAAGATATTTGCATATGAATTGTGTATTTAATTGAGTTGCAAAATGATGATCAAAATTGAATAAACTCTTGATTGTACAATAAATATGATTATATACATATATTTAGAAGTTTTATAATTATTAAGTTTTTTTTTTATTTTTTTATTTTTTTTATAAAAGATAGAATTTCTACTCTAGTCTAATCTAAGTGTATATGTGTGTGAAACTCCCTCTTGGAGATTTGAATCCCAGTTCTTGCCCCTAACACCCTACAAGCATTTATACTTGTGAAGTTAGTTGAGACCTAATGTGGTGAATCTAGATGTTTTAATTTGGTAAACAACATAGTAAACTAATCTATACTATTAATAAGAGGATTCTCCTATTTCGTTTTTAATTTTTGGTGTACCAAAATATCCTCATACAACTTTTGAAATAATATACCCATTAGTTTAATTTTTCTCCCTACGAAAAAGCAAAAAATGTTAAAATAGTAATACTATCTCATATACAAAAGGGAAAAAAAATTGTTATTCTTATCACCCATTTGTATTTAAATGTCTTATTCCTATCTGTATTTGTTATCTATTTGAATTCAAATACTTCAATTATCTTTATAAAAAAAAATACAAAATTACTTATTAAAAAAAAAAAAAAAACTCACTACCTCACATAAAAACTACTCATTCTTATCCTGAAATTTCTATGGTTTTATTTTTAATTCTTTAAAACATTCCAAAATTTTTGTTATCTAAATTTTATACAGTTATCACAATTTCCCATCCATCCACACTAACGTATATCATCTTTCTTTGGCTTAAATTTCAAATTTTTTTTTTTTTTTTTACTTATCACAATTCTTATCCCAATTAATAAATTCAAATGCCCCATTGGGTTTCAGCTTTTTACAGTTTTCTATCTTATTTTTAAACATTATTCCACGTTACCTTACCTCTTTATTTTTTTTTTTTTTAAATACACACGGTTATTTATATATCACTTTTAAACATTATAACACTAATCCAAAAAAACAAATAAATAAAAAAGAGCATTATTGTAGCGCAAAGTGCGTGTAATCAGTTTAGTAAAGTAATAAAAGCATTTACATGGGTGGTGCGAAACAATTTAGCTTTAGCAACTCAAAAAACTATGTTATCTATCATAACACCTCACTTTACAATACACCAAACATCAAAGGCTCTCTTTTTTTCCCACTTCATTTAAATATTCTTTCTTTATTCTTTTTTATTCTTCATCTATGTCTCTTTCCCTCTCTCCTTGAAGCAATAACAACCAGCAAGAAGCCAAGAACAACCACCCACAACCACCATGCACAACACACCGCCAGCAAAACCAACCACCATAACCAATGGCCATAAATTCACTTTCCCAAAAAAATTTCATAGCAAACCCACCAAAAACCACTGCAACTATATTTAAAAAAAAAAAAAAAAAAAAAAAAATCTCAAACACCACAAACCCACCAACCATCACATCACAACCCAACAACCCAAATCAGCCAAAAACCACCACACAAACCACAACTTAGCCATACAAAGACTCGATCAAACAACCCACCATACCCATAACCCACAGTGTGGCCCACCAACCTAACCACTATAACCCGATCAATGCCTACCACACCCACAACACTTTACGACATGACCCACCACCATAAGCTGATCAACGACCCACCACCACCACAACAACCCATAACTCAATCAACAACCCACCACCACCACATGTACCCATAGCCCGATCGAAATCCCAGCCCAACCGCTATAAGCTGAAGAGAGAGAGAGATGAAATAAATTTTAAAAATATATAAAAGCAACTAGCAAGTTGTTAAATTTTTTTAGATATGACACCATCAATGTAGCACATTTTTTTTATTTGTGATGCTAAAAATAGCTTTTTAGCAATTTAAAATTGTCATTGTAAGTGCTCTAAGTATATGCATTAATGCATGATCACATCTAGCAAAATAGTAGTGCATGCTTATTTTTGAAAGGCGTATTAAGTACATGTAGGTCTAAAAAAAGACTTGCTAGGAGGTTAGCGGTGGTGGAATACTCATCCATATCGACGTAATTCTTATTAATGACAGTGTAATGCAACTAATAAGACATGCAAATTATATATATTATATTAAAGTTGAAACACAATCAAATTCAAATTGAATCTAAATTAGTTCTTAATTATTGTCTAAATTAGTAATGTAATAAACAAACAATAAAATTCATTCCCTATATCTTTTTTTTCCCAAGACCGCACATTCCAAATGTGAGAAATACTGCACTTTCTCTACTCTTATAGCTAAAAAATCCTTGATTTTTGGCAATGATCTTTGTAGGTGGCATATGAACCATACTTTTAAATACCATTGCTGCTGAAAAATGGTATTTTCTACCACTAGAAAATCACAAGACCAGGTGGGGCTACTTGTGTACTTGAGGAATTGCAAATCCAAGTGGTCATTGGTGGAGAAAAAGATGGGGATGAAAGTGATGTGTGGTTATAGCAAGGAGGGCGAGGCCAATCAAATGGTCTAGGTAAAGACTGATGTGTGAAATTTGATTGCCATCTCTTCCTTTTTTAAATGAAGAAGATGCGAACAATATGAAATGTTATTTACATGGAATAAAAGAGACAATAGAGAAATTGTTGGAATTCGTAAGGTTTGTTTGTGAAAATTGTTAGTTAAAAGAAAAAAAATCATGTTAAGGACAAGATGTTTCTTCACAACTTATAGATGCCAAGTAATAAGTGATTCAACATCACTTTCACATGATCCTACCACATACATTTTTTAATTATGCATAAATTATATCATGTTACTTGAACTATTATGGTTTTTTTTAAGTGATTTGACTTCATTATCGTTAGTGTATTGATACTTTTAGTTTGTACCTTCTTCGATTTTTATATAAATTAATTGAAGGGCTGAGCATTGCATGTTTTTAGTAGTGAAATTATAGAATATGTAATTTATTTCATTCTTAAAAAAAAAAAGAATATGTAATTTAGTTTAGAAACGATAACTATATAAATGATTATTATATATCTTTAGAATTCTCATTTAACATATTGACGGTCTCATAATAACATTTGTAGTTGCTTGTAACAAGATATTTGCATATGAATTGTGTATTTAATTGAGTTGCAAAATGATGATCAAAATTGAATAAAATCTTGATTGTACAATAAATATGATTGTATACATACATATATATAGAAGTCTTATAATTATTAAGTTAGTTGAAACCTAATGTTGTGAATTTAGATGTTTTACTTTGGTAAACAATGTAGCAAACTAATCTATACTACAGTAAAAGCATATTTAGAGGGGTCTGGGAGCTCTGTTTCGTTATTTAGAAAACAGAGCAAAACAAGGTTTCTCTGTACCATTGTTTGGGTCTTACAAGCCAAACTTTGATACTGTAGAATTGTCGTTCCCTTGGTGTAGGGTAGTGAGTACCTCCAGTAACACTGTTGCTTGAAGGTTTTGTGGGTTGGTTTTTTTGGGGGTTTTTGGGAAACACAGTGTGAGTAGAGGAATACGAAGGCTAGGAGGAGCATCATGGAGAATCTGGTGTTGAAATGGGGGAATTTTTCCTTGGACGATAGGGAAGGTGGAGAGGTTCAACTTAATGAGAACGAGAGCTCGAAGAACGTTACCATTGCAGCAAAATTTCTGACAAAATGAGCTTTAAACACATAATCTGTTGTAAGGACTTTCAATCCAATCTGGAGGCCAAAGAACAGTTTCAAGGTACGGAGGGTGGGAGATCATATCATCCTATTTATTTTCGACAATGAAAAGGAGGTGGAGAAAATTATAGAGGGGGAACCTTGGAGCTTCGACAAGCATTTGGTGATGATAAAACGATATGACTATAGCATCCCAGTATAGGACTTGGTCTTCGATCATGTCTCTTTGTGGGTGCAAGTTCATGATATTCCAACAAAGTACCTGAGCAAGGAAGTGGCTGAGAAACTCTGTGAAGCAGTGGGAGTAGTGAACAAGGAATCTAGCCTAATTGAAGTTGATCGTGGCAATGTCATGAGGGTTCGAGTCAAGGTTGATGTAACTCTTCCTCTCTGTCGAGGGCGAATATTCAAACTTGGCAATGGGGCGAAGGGATGGGTATCCTTCAAGTATGAGCGACTGCCCAATGTTTGCTATTGGTGTGGTCGTCTGAACCACGTTGACAGAGATTGTGACCATTGGATACAAAGTAGTGGCACGTTAACGAAGGAAGATCAGGAGTATGGTTCTTGGTTATGTGCATCCCCTTTACCAGCACACAACAACTCGGTGCTAGTAGTTCCGGGGTTTTATGAAACTAAGAAAAAGGAAATCGGCATGAGCAGTAAACAGAGGGGAAAAAATTCCACCAGGAACCATGGTGAAGCACGTGGACGGGCAAATACGGTGGAGGAAGAGGGAATTCCGGTGGAGGAGCCGTTGGGTGACAGAATGAATGCAGTAAATGCACAAATTATGACTGCAGCCATTATGGACGTTACTCTGAAGGAGGCTACAACGGGTGATGAGTCAGAATCAACACAGCTAGGAAAGGGAGCCGGATTTCAAGGGGATCTCTTTAATGAGAAAATAAGTGAGATTGATTCGGAATTGATGAAGTTTGACTTGGAGAAGGACTCAACGGCTGAATCAGTTCTAAATGTGGAAACAGAGAGTGCTATAAATGGGAAATCCAATTATTGTGGGATTATGACAGATAAAGCCCACCATAAGTTGGCGGTGTGGGAGAAACTGAAGAAAAAAGATGAGCACGTGACAATAAAAGAAGGGAACCCTAAGGTTTTTGAACCTCACGTGACAGATGAAGAAACAAAGGAGCAGGAAAAAAGGGCTGGGGTGGCTGTGAACGTAAACTCCATTTGGAAGAGGGTAGTGCGAAAGGAAACATGTAGCCCAGCTGTGGTTCCTCCCTTGAAATCTCTGAAACATCCAGGTACTGAATTGTTGAATCTTGAGTTACCCAAAAAGAAGAAGCAGGTTTCTCATGATGATCAAGATACTACAATTGAATTGGCGGGGTCTGATATTCAGCCCTGCCAGAGGCAATGAATATTTTATGCTGGAACTGTCATGGGCTTGGGAACCTATAGACAGATCAAGAGCTCGGTGATTTAATTCGGGCACAAGATCCCCTAGTCGTGTTCCTAGTCGAAACATGGCTTGACAAAGCTAGGTTGGAGGAAATTAAAGTTCGGTATAAATTTAAAGGGTTGATAGATGTCTCAAGAATAAGTAGAGGAGGGGGGGTGGCTATTTTTTGGAAAGAGGAGTGCAATCTCTCTCTTGACACATACTCTCCCAATCACATTGATGTGATCATGAATAAAGGGAAGGAAGATGAATGGAGATTTACTGGGTTTTATGGAGAGCCAGATACAAGAAATCGCAACGAGTCTTGGGAAAAATTGAGGAGACTAAAACACAAATTCACCGTTCCATGGTTATGCGCGGGTGACTTTAATGAAATTTTGAAGGCTGATGAAAAATTGGGAGGAAGGCCCAGGCCAAATAGACATATGGAAGCTTTTAGGGAGGATCTTGATGAATGCGAGTTTAAGGATTTGGGTTATGTGGGAGGGAAGTTCACATGGTATAGAGGTTCCAGAAGGGATAATACAATATGGGAAAGGCTTGATCATGCGGTTGCTACCACTGATTGGATTGAGATGTTTCCAGCAACAAAGGTTGTACATCTAGAATGTGGCTCGTCGGATCATAAGCCACTGATCATTCTTCCAAAAGGGGTCCAAATAAAGCAGAAAAAACCATGGAGGTTTGAGCACATGTGGTTGGAGGATGAGAGATGTGGTGAGGTTGTGGATCTTGCTTGGAGGAGAATCTGTCTAGGTAACCCGATGGCTCAAGTGGAGAGTAAAATAAAGGTGTGTCAGGCAAAGCTTAAACAGTGGAGCCAGACATCTTTTGGGAATATTACCCGTGCACTAAAAGAAAAAAAATAGCAACTTCGGCAGGCAGAGCAAAGAGCAATCAGGGAGGGTACGATGGAAATAGTGAACCGGTTGAAATGGAAGATAAATGGCTTGTTGATTAAGGAGGAAAAGATGTGGAAACAAAGGTCAAGGGCTTTGTGGTTACAAGAGGGCGATCAAAACACAAAGTTTTTTCACAATAAGGCCTCCCATAGATATAAAAGAAATAGAATTGAGGAATTGAAGAATGAAGCGGGTATGGTATGTACTGATGAAGAGGAGATATCAAAGATTCTGATTGATTACTACCAGAACCTATTCACTTCGTCCTCACCATCAAACTTGGAAGAAGTGCTGATGGCAGTTCCCACAGTTATTACAGATGAACAAAATGCAATGTTAGCTGCAGAATATGTTAAGGCTGAGGTGGAGGAAGCACTTCAACAAATGGCACCATTAAAGGCACCTGGACCCGATGGCTTACCTCCTTTGTTCTACCAAAGATTTTGGCCATCTATTGGTAAGGATGTCTCAAAGGCGGTTCTTAATTGCCTAAGCTCAGGTTCAATCCCTTCTTCCATAAATCACACTTTTATAACTTTAATCCCTAAAGTTAAAAGCCCATCTGTAGTTTCAGAGTTCCGTCCCATTTCTCTTTGTAATGTCATTTATAAAATTGTCTCTAAGGTTGTTGCTAATAGGCTCAAAAAAGTCCTACCCCTTATTATTTCTGACTCACAAAGTGCTTTCCAATCTAATAAAGCTATTTCAGATAATATTCTGATGGCGTTTGAGTTGCTCCACCATATGAAGACACAGAAGTCTAAGAAAGCAGGTTTCATGACCCTTAAGCTAGACATGAGCAAGGCGTATGACAGGGTGGAGTGGCATTTTCTAGTGGAAATTATGAGGAAGATGGGATTTTGTGATAGTTGGCTAAATCTCATTCATGAGTGTATTAGCACGGTGTCCTACTCAATTTTGGTAAATGGGGAACCTAAGGGTGAAATCTTCCCTTCTAGGGGAATTCGCCAAGGGGACCCATTGTTACCATATTTGTTCTTATTATGTTCGGAAGGGTTTAGTAGAATGATTCAGAAGGCTGCAAGGGAGGACATTATTAGAGGCTTTTCATTATGCAAAAATGGTCCAAAGATTACTCACCTATTTTTTGCAGATGACAGCTTATTATTTTGTCGTGCAAGGAGGGAAGATTTACAAGCCATCCAAAACATCCTAACTAGCTATGAGCAAGCATTGGGTAAGAAAATAATCCGTGAGAAGACAACACTTTTCTTTAGTATAGCTGTGTCCGAGGATATGAAGAGAGAAATTATTGTTTTTCTAGGGGTTGCAGAAGTAAAGGAGTATGAGAAGTACCTAGGGGCCTGTTGTTGTAGGGAAAAACAAAAAGGAGAGCCTAAATTACATCAAGGAAAGGGTGTGGGCAAAACTACAAGGTTGGAAGGAAAAACTTCTATCTCAAGCAAGAAGAGAAGTCTTACTAAAGGCGGTGGTTCAAGCAATTCCAAATTTCGCGATGAGTTTCTTTAAATTACCGGTGGGTTTGTGTAAAGAGATTGAAATGCAAATAAGAAAATTCTGGTGGGGTGAGTGTGGTGGCTAAAGAAAAATCCATTGGAAAAATTGGGAAACCTTGTGTAAAGTGAAATCCGAGGGAGGAATGGGATTCAAGAATTTGGTTAGGTTTAATGAAGCTATGTTGGCGAAACAAATTTGGAGATTACAAACTGAGAAGGAGTCCCTACTGTACAAGGTTTTCAGCACCAAGTATTTCCCTTCAGGTTCGGTTTTTGAAGCAAGAAGGTTCACGGGTTCGTTTGCTTGGCAAAGCTTGCTTAAAGCTAGGCATGTCATTGAAAAAGGCATGATGTGGAGAGTTGGAGATGGCACACAGATTCGGGTGTTCCACGATAAATGGATTCCTGGATCTTTCCCAACTGGAGCTGTATCACGCACACCAGGATTTGAGGATGATTCCACCGTTTCCTCACTCATAAATCAGACCACAATGGAATGGGATGGGCAGCTGATTGATCTCAAAACTGCACCATTTCTAGCTCAGAAAATAAAAGCCATTCCTCTATGTAAATCGGTGATGAGGGACTGTATAGTGTGGCCGCAAACAAGGGACGAAAACTACTTGGTAAAGACGGGTTATCAGATGTTGGGAGAGTTAGAGAACAGAGAGGAAGCTTCGGGGTCTAACAGCAACAACATGAGAAGTTTTTGGAAAGGAATTTGGAAGATGCGGATTCCAAATAAAATTAAAAACTTCTGTTGGCGAGCCTGTACCAAGTCCCTCCCAACTTTGGCAAATTTACATCGGCGCAATGTTGTCACCTCTCCTCTGTGTAACAGGTGTGGAGTAAGCAGAGAATCCGTTTTGCATGCTTTATGGGAATGTGACCATGCTCAGGCTTGCTGGGGTCGTGCCTTTAATAACGTCAGACAAGCTCGGTTGCAATTGGGTTCTTTCATCGATTTGGTGTCCGCTGTAAGCCATTATGAGGAAGACCTAGAATTGTTCACGGTGATTGCATGGTTCGTTTGGTGCAGACGAAATAAATGCCACTTCAAGGAGAAATGTTTGCCACCTGAGAAGATATTCGAAGCTGCAGTATCGGTTTTAAAAGAATTTCAAGCCAGACCCGAGCCCAGGACAGTGAGACCACAGGCACAGCCGCAACGCTGGTCACCACCGAAAACCGGTATGTACAAAGCAAATTACGACGGAGCATACTTTGCGGAGGAAGGAGCAACAGGAATCGGTGTTGTAGTGAGGAATGAACTAGGACAGGTGATGGCGTCCTTAGCAGAGAAGCTTGTCATGCCTCCATCAGTGGAAGTTCTTGAGGCGTTGGCAGCAAGGAGGGCTATGATCTTCATGGAGGAATTGGGATTACGTAGGGCCATTTTTTAAGGTGATTCGGAGACTGTAGTAAAGGCTTTATCAGGGAATTGCCCAGACCGGTCTAGCATTGGGCACATTGTAAAAGACTGTATGTCCTTAATGGGTTGTTTTCAAACCTGTTCTTTCTCTCATGTGAGGCGGCAGAGCAACGGAGTCGCTCATGCTTTAGCAAGGAGAGCAAGGAAGTCTTCCCCTTTGTCTGTTTGGATGGAATCTGTCCCACCAGACATTTCCTATTTAGTGTACATTGATGTAACGAATTAATTTTCCTAGTATTTCAATAAAGTGGATTGATACCTTTTTCTCCAAAAAAAAAAAAATTCTATACTACAGTATTAATAAGAGGATTCTCTTATTTCGTCTTTAATTTTTGGCGTACCAAAATGTCATCTTAAAAATTTTGAAATAACATACAATTTAGTTTAATTTTTTTTTCCTACAAAAAAGCAAAAAGGTTAAAACAGTAATACAATCTCACATACAAAAGGAAAAAAATAAAAATGCTATTCTCACCACTTCTTTGTATTCAAATGTCTAACTCCTATAATTATTTGTTATTTATTTGAATTCAAATACTTCAATTACCTTTATAAAAAAAAATACAAAATTTCTTATTCCAAAAAAAAAAAAAAAAAAAAACTTACTGTCTCACATAAAACCTACTCATTCAGTCATTCTTATCTTGAAATTTCTATGGTTTTTTTTTTTTTTTTTAATTCTTTAAAAAATTCCAAAATTTTTGTTATCCAAATTCTATACAGTTACCACAAATTTCCATTCATCCACACTAACATACATCATCTTTCTTTGGCTTAAATCTCAAATTTTTTTACTTATCACAATTCTTATCCCAATTAATAAATTCAAATGTCCCATTGGGTTTCAACTTCTTACTATTCTTTATCTCATTTTTAAACATTATTCCATGCTACCTTACCTTTTTCTTTAAAAAAAAAAAAAAAAACACATAGTTATTTATATATCACTTTTAAACATTATAACACTAAACCAAAAAATAAAAAATAAAAATAATAATAAAGTATTATTACAACACAAAGTGCATGTGATGAGTCTAGTGAAGTAATAAGAGCATTTATAGTGGTGGTGCTAAACAATTTAGCTTTTAGCAACTCAAAAAACTACTTTATCTATTTTAACACCACACTTTACAATACACCCAATATCAAAGGCTCTATTTTTTTTTACCACTTTATTTAAATATTCTTTCTTTATTCTTTTTTTTTTTTATTCTTCATTTATGTCTCGTTCTCTCTCTCCTTGAACCAATAACAACCAGCAAGAAGCCAAGAACAACCACCCACAACCGCCATGCACCACCCACTGCCAGAAAAACTAGCCACCATAACCCATTGCCATAAATTCACTATCCCAAAAAAATTTCATAGCAAACCCATAAAACCCACGACATCTATAATTTAAAAAAAAAAAAAAAAAAAAAAAAAAAAAAAAAAAACTCAAACACCACAAGCCTACCAACCACCACATCACAACCCAGTAACCTAAATTAGTCAAAAACCACCACACAAACCACAACTCAGCCATACCAAGACCCAATCAAACAACCCACCACACCCATAACCTACGGCGTGACCCACCAACCTAACCACCACATCCGATCAATGCCCACCACACCCATGACAACCCACAACATGACCCACCACCATAAGCCAATCAATAACCCACGACCACCGCAACAACCCACAACTCAATCAACAACTCACCACCACCATATGTACCCATAGCCCCATCCCAACCATTATAAGCACAGAGAGAGAGAGAGAGAGAGAGAGATGAAATTAAAATATATATATATATATATATAAAAGCAACTAGCAAGTTGTTAAATTTTTTTAGATATGACACCATCAATGTAGCACAATTTTTGTTGTTTATGGTGCTAAAAATAGCTTTTTAGCAATTTAACACTGTAATTGTAAGTGCTCTAAGTATGTGCTTTAATGCACCATCACATCTAGTAGAATAATAGTGCATGCTTATTTTTGAAAGGGGTATTAAGTACATGTATGTCTAAAAAAGACTTGCTTGGAGGTTAGTGGTGGTGGAATACTCATCCATATCAACGAAATTCTAGTTCATGGCAACTAGTTGTGTTTGTGTAATGCAACTAATAAGACATGCAAATTATATATATTATATGAAAGTTGAAACACAATCAAAATCCAAATTAGTTTTTAATTATTGTATAATTTTATGCCATTTGTCCAATTTAATTTTGGGTTAATTACACTTTATCCACTTCTGGTTTTGGCCATTGTCATGTTACTTACTTGTGGTGTAAAAAGTCATTTTACCTGCCTAATTTTGAAATTATAAAACAAATTCTTACTATGAGTTCATATGGATTAACGAGTCCAATTCAATTTTGCAAACAATTTTAAAAGCTCACTTCTCTCTCTCTCTCTCTCTCTCTCTCACAAAAACTCTACACTACACAAGTCAAAAGTGTAAGGACACCCTTTTTTTTTTTTTTTTTTTTTTTTTTTTTTTTTTTTATAAATTTGGAAACTTCATTAATCAAGTAGAAGAGTAAACAACAATATAATTAGCCTTACAAGCATCTAAGATGACTTTTGGGGCTTCCAGCTTATTACAACAAAATTTGAATTTTAAGCCTAACTACAAGTTTTGTAGCAATGTGGTTTGCAGAATTAAGACTTCTATTAACCCAACTAAACTAACACCTAGAAAAGGACTTGCTAAGTTCAAGGGAATTACAAAGAGTGGACCGGTCAACTTGTTCACCCTCTACATTGAGATTGTCAACACAAGCTTAAACATCGCACCTTTTATAATAACTAGCATTCAATAAATCTCTAGCATCAACTTGTAAGGTCCAAAGAAAGGTTGTTGCCTTAGCTCGCAAAGGAGAGCATAACTCATATAGCTTGGCCTAGACTTTCAATGTATTTCACTAAAATTGTCTCTTGCCTTTACTCTTAATGCAACTAAATCATTAGTGATAGTTGTATCCATGTTGAGTTTGACCATGCCTGTAGTAGGAGTTGCCAAGAGTCAAGTTCTTCAACTCTATTTAATATCTTAGTCTTCTCATCACCAATAACAAATGACACAATTATTTTCACAACACAATAACAACTGATAAAACGTGATTTTGTCTTGTCAGTATGTTCCTCGTCAATACGATGGACAACCTTTAGATCATGTATGAGAGAAAACACTAAGTAGATAATGACACCGATTTAGGGCCTGCCAAGGATCCTCCGATACTTAAATTAGTTTAAACTCTTTAAAAATTTGTAATTTGTGTGTGTGTTCAATATGAATCATTTACCTATCTTTCCAAGCTTTTTATGGCCTTTTGTGTGAGTAAATGCTCAATCTACTGACCTCTCTAATGTTGTACCACAGCTGGAGAATTTATGGTTTAATAATGACTATTTATCCTCAGCCTTTTAACGTATGTAATGGCCATTAAATGCGCATAATTGGAAGTCGGTAACGGCTCTGTGCTCATTTATCATTTGGACATTAAATGTTGTCTGAAAATAATGCACTTACGCTCGTCTATACTTTTACTCGTCATTAACATGGACAGTTTGCAAGTACGGAGAGCGTTTTATTCGCTATCCATCAGTTATGGTTGAGTTGGAGGGTTAAATGGCTCATTTAATAGCCATATAACTTCCCCATTCAATGTCCTTTAACGACTGTGTAATGGTCAGCTTGAGGTAGTCGTAATAGTTGTGAGCTGGTGGCTGGAAATGCTGTACATTCGTTATACATGTGTCGTTTATGTGAGGAATTTATATCTGAGCATTAATGTGTGCTACAATCATCCTTAGTAATGACAGTCACTTTACGAACGACCATTTTACATTACTCGTTAGTTGCCCCCTTTATTCCTTTGTCATCCTTTGTTTGGACGAGCATAGGAATATGAAAGGTTTTGGTGGTTCAATCTCCCCTTTGTGTCCCGAGATTCTTGTCCCATCACATTTAATGCGAGGTGAATTTCTCATCAGGTGATTGATACGTGCCTTCTTTTCATTGGTTGCGCATGCAAAGTTTTCTTGAACTTTCTGCGCACCTTGATTTTTGTTTTCCTTTTTAAAAAAACTACTCGTCGGTTTTTAACCAGGCGAATTTATATGGCATACTCTCGCTTTGAGAATTTGATCGTCATTATGATTGCACTCGTCGGTTTTTAACCTTGTGTATTTAATCATATGACCTACTCTCACTTTGAGAATTTAATCGTCATTATGATTGTGTTTGTCGGTTTTTAACCACGCAAATTTAATCATATGACTTACTCTCACTTTAAGAATTTGATCATCATTATGATTGTGTTCATTGGTTTTTATCCATGCAAATTTAATCATGACTTACTCTTGCTTTAAGAATTTGATCATTATTATAATTGTACTCGTCAGTTTTTAACCATGCAAATTTAATCATATGACTTACTTTCGCTTTGAGAATTTGATCGTCATTATGATCATGCTCATCGGTTTTTAACCATGCAAATTTAATCATATGACTTACTTTCACTTTAAGAATTTGATCGTCGTTATGATTGTACTAGTTCAAATTGAACCTTATGTGACGATTTTACTTTTATCGAGATTTTTATTGTCTACTTGGTTTTACTCGTTGGACTTTCAATGACAAGCTTTCTTCTTGAATTTCTCTTTTTTGGTATGGTAAATAATAATTTCAAATCTTTCAAGAGAACGCCATTTATTCATGTGGGGAAAAATGCTCCTTTATTCATTCCTACTTAGAAAATAGTTTGATGAGAGAAAATTGAAAACGTCATCTAACTAGCAATAATACCTCTTAAAGTGCTCTACATTCCATGGACGAGGTAATTGTTTGCCGTTGAGTGATTCGAGGTAACATGTTCCTCTTCTAGAACACTTGTCGATCTTGTATGAGCCTATGTATTTTTGTTGTCATTCTTTCGACTGGGGGAAGGATCCTTCTTCTCCTTCTTTTTGTGTTGGAGCTTGTCATTTTCTTCCATCTTTCGCTTGCCATCTATTCCATTCGTAGTTAATGCATCCTCTTCATTCATGTACTTTTGGGCTTTGAACATGGGGTCTGTTATTGTAGTAGAGAGAAGACAAATTCAGGATTGTTCAACCTTGCTTGGAAGGTCGTCATTATCACCTGATCGTTTGCCTCATCAATTTCTAACACTGCTTTGTTGAAGCGTTTTACATACTCTCTTAGGGTTTCCCGTTCCTATTGCTTCACAGTTAGCAGGCATGAGGTGGGCCTCTTATGGTATTGGCCCCTAATGAAATGGTGGATAAAAGAGTCACTCAACTGCTCAAAGTTTGCGATAGATGCCGTGGGCAGCTTGCTAAACCACAGCCTTGCTGCTCCTCTGAGGGTTGCTGGGAATGATTTGCAAATTACCTCGTCTGAGGTCTGTTGGAGGTTTAATATTGTCTTGAATGCTCCTATGTGATCTAGGGGATCCTTAGTGCCATCGTAAACCTCCAGTTGTGAGAGACGAAATTTGGGAAGTAAGGGGCATTCCAAAACACTGGCAGTGAAGGATAAGTCTGTCCTCTTGATCATGCCATTAAGATTTATCACTGTCTTTCCCTTCATGATGTTCTTGACTTCATCTAACTCCTTTCTCATGTTTTCCATCATCTGAACGTTGCCATGAGTTGACTGTGCGGTGTGCTTAGAAGTTTCTCTTCTACTATTTCTTGGACTATGGCTTCATCGTTATTGTCATTGTGATTACGCCGTGACTATGATGTATTTGTGCCTTTTGGACGCACTCTTCGCTTCAAGTCTTCATTTTGTTTCTTCAATTCTTGCACATCGACCATTAGTGCTTGGATTTGTTGAGCCATCACCATGGGGTCGGTGGCGCAGTTATGGTTGAGTCCATCTGTTCTGAGAGACTTAGGCAGTAAAGAATTCAACGGCTTATTGATTGATATGCTGTCGTTTCCCACAGATGGCGCCAAACTGATAAAATGCGATTTTGCCTCGTTAGTACGATAGACAACCTTCAGATCCTGTATAAGAGAAAACACTAAGTAGATAATGACACCAGTTTGGGGCCTACCAAGGACCCTCCAATACTTAAGTTAGTTTAAACTCTTTAGAAATCTGTAAAGTAATTTGCGTGTGTGTTCAATATGAATCATTTACCTGTCTTTCCAGGCTTTTTATAGCCTTTTGTGTGAGTAAATTCTCAATCTACTGGCCTTTCTAACGTTGTACTACAGCTGGAGGATTTATGGCCTAATAATGACCATTTATCCTCAACCCTTTAACGTCTGTAACGGCCATTAAATGTGCATAATTAGACGGCAGTAACGGCTCTGTGCTCATTTATCATTTGGATATTAAAAGCTGTCTGGAAATAATGCGCTTACGCTCGTCTATACTTTTACTCGTCATTAACATGGACCATTTGCAAGTATGGAGGAGCATTTTATTGCTATCCATTAGTTATGGTTGAACTGGAGGGTAAATGGCTCATTTAATAGCCATTTGACTACCCCATTCAATGTTTCTGTAATAGCTGTGTAATGGTCAGCTTAGGGTAGTTGTAACAGCTGTGAGTTGGTGGCTGAAAATGCTGTACGTCCGTTACACTTGTGCCATTTAAGTGAGGAATTTATATCTGAGCATTAATGTGTGTTTACGATCATCCTTAGTAATAATGGTTGTCCTTAATAACAACGATCGTCCTTAGTAATGACGGTCACTTTGTGGACGGCTATTTTACGCTAATTGTCAACAACATTGTGATTTACATGATAAAATAATGTTGCTGTAAGTGTGTTGTCCCACTTATCAATGGGGGTATTATGAGCTTGAATTTCTCGCTATAGGCGCTAGGGTTCATTTCTCACCAATAGATGAAGTGAGCAAACCTAAACTCAGGATTAAAAACACCCTTGTATCTGGGTAATCCATGTTGTACCAAATCCCAATTTCATTGGTATAGCTGAAATAACCCATTACCAAAATAAATTAACTTAAAAAAAAGAAAAAAAAAAAAACCGAAGTCTCCAGATTCCCCTCCAAATCTGGAGCACAATTATACCATGGAATAGAATAGACCCCAAACACACACACGCACGCAAAGCAAATCAAACAGTGACAGTAAAGTGAGCGAGAAACAAAAACAAAGGAAGGAAAAAAAAAAAATGTTTTTCTTCTTCGCGGGAGGGGTTGAGCAACAAGTCCGGCAAGTGCTGAGATCAGGTGCGGGAAGGTGCATAGTGTGCAAGTCTCCGGCGGATCTGGTGGAGTACGAGAAGGTTCTGAAGCTGTTCTTCGTTCCGGTGTGGCGGTGGCCGGGAAAGGAGCCTTCCATGTACTGCAGAAACTGCAACCTCTTCTTCCCTCAGTCCTACTCTCTTCCGCCGCCACGGCCGACCACCGACTCTGCTGTTACGGAGGTCGACCGCTGCCGTTTCTGCGACCGGCCGGTGGAGCCCGAGTTCAGTTTTTGCCCCTTTTGTGGCTCTGCTCTGTGAGCTTCTTCTGACTCTGATTCTGCTTTTCTTTTGTATTAGCGGTTGTGTTGCGAGTATGAGAGGGTTTAGGGGTTTGGGTATGGGTTGTAATTTTTGTAAATGGGTATCATAGAAAAGATATATATGATCCTTTTTGGATGGGTTCCCACTCCCAGTTAAATAAAATGTTGTTCCTGTTTAGGATTTGAAACTTTTTGTATAATTGTATGCATGATGAATTTGAAAATTAATAGTAAGGAGTAAAACTTTTCCTCAGTCAAATTAAATTCACCAGTGATTACATAACATTGGCCAATAATGCTAAATTTAGTTGTCTTTGGAAGATATAATACCAATTACATTGGATGATGCACGAGACATATTCGATTATTAATTTGATAGTTACAACAATGAAGGCATTGGAACCCTTCTGTTGAGTGAGTTACAAACCTCTTGCTAACATATAATTAAATTTGTATCCAAGTTTTATCAAGGACGTATAATTAGATTTGATATACGAAAACAGTATCAAAGTTTTATTCAATGATGAATAGGGTTAGATTATGGTGAATCTTTTGCTAATTTTCTCACTTACCAAGCACGGAAAACTATTGTCTCATCCATCCCTCGCTCCATTGGCTTAAGATTAAGGTGATATTGCAAGAGGAAACTGGGTTTGAGTTTTCTCTGTGAATTTGTGATATATATCACTCAAATCCCTCAAAGATGCAGTTGAAATTTTGGAAAGCTGAGTTGACGAAAGTAAAGTGACACATGCGAATTAAAACCTGTAAAATCTTTCCAAGTCTCAAATGGGAAAAAGGTTACATCAGATCTTATTGGGGATCACATTTTAAACACCAGCGTCCAAGACCAGAAATCAATCTTCACTTCATTGTGGTGAAAAATTGAAAAGAAGGTTAAAAAATAAAAATAAAAATAAAAATGGATTTAACACTGTACACGGAATCAATAAAATTAGTGTACAGTTTCTTTTTAGTTTACAAGGGTTTTGTACATAGACACTCTTTTCTCTGCCTCAGATCATTAACAATTTCCGCCAATGCCAACGTAAATCCAATTGAGAGAGCAAAGGTATGCGAAACTGCATAATATTCTCAGCCATTTCGTGCTCATTTAATAGTTCCGGACTTCCTGCACAAGTTTGTCATATGTGCAGGCTTATTCCGGAGAAGCAAGATGTTATATAATCCATCATCACATCTTATTCTATGTTGATTCGCTGTAGGGTAGTTGCTTAGCTCCTCTGTCCACGGCATCTCTCCATAGCCTGTACCTTACACCTAGCTTATCATAGGATACAGGCCAATTCCAGATATTGGCACCATTGAGCATGCGCTCTTGCTGGCCAACTACGAGCCGCAGGTCCTCATTTAACACCTGTTGTCAAATTAAACATCAACAATGGTAGGACAGAAATGAAAGATAGGAATAGCTGGGCAATAAACTATTGTAGATCCTTTTGTAACAGGCTAAGGTAACAAATGAGATAATTACTATTTATCCTTTTACCTGTTCTGCAAAATGCCGCCACAGATATTGCACGAAAGGAACGTACTTAAGCAGGGGAGCAAAATCCAGTGACATTCTGTATAATAACCTTGTCTTCTGCCTTGAAGAAGGTAAACAAACATGAAGTTGGTGAAGGTGTGTGGCACACTGCTTGGTACTCTGCCCTTCCAGTTTGCCAGGCTTTGAGATCCCGATAGTTGATAGCACCATACAAGGTGGCCGAAATTCCATGTCAATTGGATAAGGGTCCCAATATCCTTGGAGGCCCGAAGCAGGTGTCAAAAATTTCACAAAGCTGAAATTGCAGATTGCAAAAATTGTTAAGAGTATGTTTTGACTGGAGCTGTTTCATCAGTTATTGAAGTTTCTTTATTAACATCAGGCCCATGTACTATTGACACTACTTGAATTTAAATAGGGCACATAGATAACAAATAGAATATAGATGGAGGATTTTAAATATCATAGGAAGTGAAGTCATTCCTTATTATGTTCCATACCTATTGGCCAGGATAGGTATCTATGACAAAATAGAAGGAAGAACTCAACTGTCTCAAACAAAAGGGGTTGGATAAAATGAGCAAAAGAATTATCTCAATCATAACTATGCGTGGACTTGCTCCCTAAAGAGAGGTTGATGAGCTGAACTGATTAGGTATTCCGGCATCCTAGTAAGTGATCCCCATTTTTCTTCTATTGATATTTTTATTGAAAAACAAATGTTGTCCAGATGGTGCCTAGATGCGGGATGCCTTATAATACTATATAAAACAAAATGGAAATGGAATAATTTCTCCTCATAATACCATATAAAACAAAATGGAAATGGAATAATTTCTACATGGTGTCCGGATGCCTGATAAGTTCCTATTGTGTTTTGACTTTTTCTGGTAGTCTTGAGTGAAAAAGGCAATCTTGAACATGATAAAAGGAACCATTCTACTCAGATTGCTGAAATTGTTATCATCTTGAGAAAACTGATTAGATTTAACGGTAATAATAACAGGAACAAACCTGGGAACGCTCCATCCCTTGGCAAAGGTGGAAGTGTGAGTGAAAGGGGCATGTGCAAGATCCAAAAGATTATCTAGAAGTAGTCCATGTTCCACTGGAATATCCATGACAATCTGTCATATTCATAATTGAAATGAGATGACTTGCTCTTTCATAGAATCACATAAGCATAATTCACCTGTTTCTTGTATTCATGATAATATTTTGACAGATAAAAAAGAGTAAAAGGCATTCATGATAATCAAAGGATATGAATGTCATTGCATTGCATACCTCAGCATGAATTTGAAATCCTTGAGGAGGTTCTAAAGAGGGAATGGTGGCCATTGGAGGGTCATTTCCAGGCCAAATCCAGATCATTCCCTCTTGTTCAAAACATGGCAATGACTTTATCTTCAAATTAAGTAATCGCGTAGATGGCATTTTCTGACATTTTCCATCTGTTGAGTACTCCCACCCTGACATTCATCAATCACAAAATTCCAGGAATTAGTTTTTTTTTCCCCGTAATTTGTTTATCAAATTTTCATAAAGACCTGTATATTTTATCAATCTATATAAACTATAGTTATTTCTTCTGATCCTTACTAACCATGGTAGGGACATTGGATGCGACCCTCATTGACTGAACCAAGGTGAAGAGGACATGCTCTATGTGCACAGGTGTTCTGGATGCATCCAGGTTTCCCATCTTTTCCACGAAAGACAACCCATGGTTCCTCAAAAAATTCAATTGGAATCTGAAATAGAGAAACGATGAAGTATTCATATGATGAAGTCCAGAGAATCATTAGTTGCAGAAAATCGCAGATAATTTATAGGGCTGGCTTATCCATCATAACATCCCTGTTTCCCCATAACAAAACCACCACAGTTATAATGTAATCCATCAAAGCATTCCATTTTATGGTGGTGATGGCATTATTGACAGTCCCAAAAATGTAGTGCCACTCTAGTTCTTTAATTTCTTTTGTTTACCCATTTAATTGGGGGGGGGGGGTTGTTGGGGTGGGGGGAACTCCATTGTATCATAATATGGTATGCTACAACTGGTTTCTTGATGAGATTTTTATTTTTATTTTTTCTGATTAATGCTCACATAAGTAATGAATATACGAAGAATGTATCACAAACTTAAATGCTCTTAGCTTACCATGGTATCCTCCTTCAGATCATTGGAGAAAGCAACGGGATACCAGAAATTCTTCAAGCGGGGATGATAAGGTTTAACTGGACCAGATACGTTCAAACTTTTACGTGGTGACCTTCTCTGTACAACTTCAAGAGATTGTGTAGAAGTACTGGGAGAAGGGGATGTTTGGTCTGATGCTGTAGGGCTTCTGTCTTGTAACAGCCTATCATTCACCAATTCTTCCATGTAAGCTAGTTTATCTAAAGCAGTGGCAACTCTTGCTTCGGACATGTGAACCTGTTGTTATTCATTGGTCAGACCAAGTGCTTATAAGATTGTACTTGAAAAGCAATAATCTAATGAACGGTTGTATAGTCTAAGATCAAGTCATGTGAAATTTGATCATTTGTGTCTTATTGATGGTATGTATCCAGACAGACATGATAAAAGCATTACAATTATCAATACACAAGTTGCTATTTCATTAGCAAATAATTTCAACCTGTTTGTGAGCTTGTGCTAATTCTCCTTGCAACTCCGCAAGTTCCTTCTTCATTGTGCCAATGGACTTGTAGTCACGAGCTAGAGGATTTAAAACTTCTACAACCTACACCCAATTGTCTATAAAAGTGAGAATTTTATTTTAACAGAGCCAACTGGCAAAGGATCAAATTTAGCAACCCCAATATGCATGAATTTTAAGCCGGTGAGATCAAGAAATCGAAGTGTTATTGGGAAACCTTTTCATGGAGAAGCATGATTGTGAGGACATCTTGCCGGGCCCGCCAATCGCAGTACTGAAGATCATATCTAGCCACTTCTAGGGCTTGATTTACATCCAAGAACTTCCCTTTACACTGGGGAACCTTAGACCTTGGATCCTCCACATCAAAAAGCTGTCCCCAAGTGCTCTTCTTCTCTAACCCTCCTTCCTCTCTAAAAACAGCAACCACCCGAAATCCTCCTCTCACTCCCTGAAATTCAAGACCAAAAAGCAACAACATAAGCTATGAAATAGTAACTTTTTAAGTTTTAACCATATTTCCTTTCGATATGCAGTAGCCCATACAAAAAATGCAGCCTGGATTAAAGAAAAAAAGGACAATCTTCTGGGGTTGCCTAGACAAAAATTCAATCAACAACTAAATTTAACTAATTCTCCTTCAGATTTGGCAGGTACACAGATATATTTTTGGCTGAGAAAACCATGTCTTTTGGTATTTTGAACTAGAATATAAACAACTTAACTAATAAATCAACTAACCAAACTAAAAACTCTTCTACTTTGGTCTATAATACAAGAAAAATAATAAATGAACGAACAAACTTAAGGTTTTCTTACCTTTTTCAAGTTTAACAAGTACCCGGATAAACTATGTAGCAATACAAGTAAAAAAGATTGTACCTTTTTACTGTTGAGCTTAGATGATCTACAAAGAGAGATTGGCAAAGAGAGAGCTGCAGCTGTAGCCACTATGGTCATGGTGGTGTTAGAATTGAAGTTTTGAAGCTGACAGACCCTATAGATTAGAGAGAGAGAGAGAAGAGAAAACGTGGGCTATGTTAGTGAGAGAGCTTTATTGCTTTTGAGGATTTTTGTTGATAAGAGGTTGGTGTTGCGCGCGATCTCAGCTCTCCTTCCATGTTTTGACACGTGGAAGACCGTGGACTTCTTGGTCTCACACGTGGCATCCTCTTCCTCCACATGCTTGCTTTTGGTGTGAGAGAGTATCTTTGAAAAGTGGGGCCTGCTATCTTGCCAGCTCGGATTGTGAGGATATCTCCTTCTATCAGTTATGTTTAAAGTTCTTTGGCATGACCTTAGGAATTTTGGAAAACTCATGGCTGTGGTTAATTGAATTTTTTTTTTTTTGCTGAATGGCTGTGGTTAATTGAATTTGAGGTGTTACAAACTTGGAAATGAAATAAGCTTTTGAGATAGGGCAAGGCTTTCCTTTCCTGAAGTGTTCTACTGCATTGCATACAATTCAAACCCTCTGAGATGGGATATAGACTTGAGCAAAATTTTACATGTACGTCCTGTTTTATCATTCCAACTTGTAATTGTGATTGATAGCTTGATGTAGGTCACCTCAAAACATTGAATTGAAAATGAAAGATAGGTTTGGATTCAAAGATTAATGAGATGTGTAAAAATTTGAAATTGTATGAGAAAAGGAAGACAGTAATACTTACATCTGCACCATATAAGAGGTAAACGACTATATTTTGCATTTACTTTCTAGATAACATATTACAAGAAAACTCATATTTATAATAAAATTTATAGAATTTGAAATTAGGTCTTAATTTTTTGAAAGATGCTACATCCACAATTTTTTTACAACATTTTCACAACAAATCTTAGGTGGTTAGTTGTTATTGGTTTAAATTTAAACCTAACACTAAGTTTACTTTTTTGCTCCAACAATAACAACAAGTAACAATCTGTCACTTAAAATTTGTTATAAAAATATTGTAAAAATATTATTTCTCTAATTTTTTACACAATAAAATCCATTGATTCTTTGATTTCATCTATAATATGTTGTCTATTAATCTAAGAAGTAAGGATATGCTTCCAAGTACATACAGATATAAGATGCAATGATACGACAATTCCCGAAAAGTTACGATAAAAAATAGTAAATTAGCTAGTAAAAGGGGATATGCTTTCTCATAAAAATGAGAGAGCCCTTAAAAAAATAAATAAATAAAAAATGAGAGCGCCACTGTGGTATCTTTTTTAAAATAATAATAAAAATAATAATAAAATTTCAGAGTTCTTGGTTAGATGTTGTTAGGGTACTTTTTTTTTTTTTTTCCACTTAATTTTATTTAAATACCATCTATTTATTTTCAAACACCACTAATAAGATATTGGACTTTCCCAAATATTTTTTGTCCTGTTATTATGTTAACCACAAATATTTCATATCTTATTATTTAAATTAAATCATGATATAAATTATCACAAAAAACCCAAAAAACTCATATCTTATCTAATTTTAGTGTCATTATTTAGCTGAGCCCAAAATTGGCCCTATGAGCCTAATTCACACATCACATTCTTTTCTAGAGCCCAAGGCTATTTATGCTTGGCAAAATTTCAAAAGCCTAATTTTCATTGACAATATCAAATGTCCAATTTACATTGGCATTATTAAAAGCCTAAGCTAGTAAAAAGTTCAAAATTATCAATACTTGGCAAAATACTATATCATAAGTACTGCACTTAAAATCCAATGATTAACAATGTTTTAAGTTCTTAAACCTATTACTATAATACTAAAAGCACGTGAAATCTATCTTATAAAACTCATCGTAACCATTTATGTTATGTGACACTATTCATTTTTCCAAAACTCATGGCAAACATGTATCAAGCCCATGGAGAATTATGAATTTGTGTTACTAATATAAAACCCCATGGAAAGTTAGGATTTATCTTAAACTCATAATATTTATTTATTTCATACCATATTATAAACCCATGGTAACTATTTATGTTACGTAACACCAATCATTTTTCCAAAACCCATGGCAAATATATATCAAGCTCATGGAGAACTATGAATTTGCATTACTAATATAAAAGCCTATGGAAAGTTATTTTTTTTTTTTTTGAGAATCAAACCTATGGAAAGTTATGATTATTTATTTCAACTATAATATAAACCCATGGAATTTATATAAGAACCCATGATCACTATTTATTTTACATCACAACATTCATAATATCTATTTCCAAAACTCATGATAATTATTCACCTTACAAGCATATTATGATTATCTATAGAAAAAACCCATAAGGCTATCACATTATTCCATTATAGTGGTTGCTACCATATTTTATTTGAAACCCATGGATATTGCCTCTATTAAAACTCATGGTAAATATTATCACAAGAAACATGGGAGGTTACTATTTAAAAGTCCCAAAGAAAATATCATTTACAAAATAATCCATGGCAAAAATTATGAGAAACTATTCAAATTGTTGTTTAAAGTCCATGGAAATTAATACCCAAAACCTATCATAAATATTATTTAAAGCTCATGAATACATTTCATTTTTACTAAAGGTTAATACGCAATAAATACCCTTCCTCTTCAAGTCTTGGTCACAACTCAAGGAAGCCATAACCAAGACCTTCAAACTCATGAAATTCTCAACTAAATAATTTATTTTATTACTAAAAATGTATGTAATTGATTCATGAACCAAGCCCATGAATTCTAAAGGGGAAAATTTGGGAACATGTGATTTAAAGGGCATAAAGGGATCTCTAGCGGAATCCTCTGAAATGGACTCAAACTTTGACACCTGACTTGGGGTTTTGAGTCCTACTTTCTAGGGTCCAAATCTCAGTTACAACACTAGGATTCCTCCTTAATACCTGTCTTAATCCCATTGGCTAAACACAATCTCAGAATTCTTAGCATTTAATGCAAAATTATGCTGATTTTTACTCATGTGTGACATTGCCCAAAGAAGCAAAACAACCCTAAAAGCAAATCTCTCATTTTAGGCCAAATCCTAGGATAATTATATCAGCTATTCTGCCCCTGAATCAGTCCTACGTTTTGGACTTTTGCTAATTAATGCTCCCTTAAACTCCCCTATAAAAGCCTAAGCATATCAGCCTACAAGACACCAACTCCCTTTGAAGTTTCTGATTTGCTTGCCATTTTGCTTGTGGTTTAGCTCTCCCCAAGCTCACAACTCATTCTCCTTAGCCCTCACTCACTTAGCCTCAAATATTCCCTTTCTTTTTTGCATATTCACAGCCCATAAATGCTTCCTAATCAGTCACAAACAACCCTTTACTCACTAAAACCTTAACCGTAGCATAAACTCCATCACACCACCACAAGCCCAAATACCCACTCACTCAAAATAGCCCACATTACCTCATTCATGCCTTATGTATATATATTCCCCAAAATCTTAGTTCAACATTTGCTGCACTGAGCTGAAATCTCTCTCTCCCTTCATTCCATCCTTTTTTTTCCCCCTATTTTACTTGTAATTATGAAGTTTCTAATTCTTTTTTATTGTTATTATGATGAAAGCTATAATGGTTTGGATACTATGAAAGTTTTCCCTTATATATGTTGAATTAATAATAATAAGGAAAACATATAATTTTTACCATGTAAACACACTTATTAACCTGTCAGACGTCTACTATTAGAGGTCTATCATATTCACTGCTGGACCATTTTTCCTATATGTACTTGTTATAAAAGGTCCACTTTTTATATTAACCAACTATGGAGGAAATGCATAATTTTTTCTTTGCAAACACATTTATTGACTTTCCAAACATCTACTGTTGGACGTTCCTTTTGCTTACCGCTAGACTATTATTTAAGCACTTGTTATGGTGAGCCATCTTTTGTGCTAGCTTATCTTTACAGAAGGTATTTTTGGGGCCTTATTACAATCTCTGTTGGATGCAACCTAGACCTTGAGCAAAATAGGCCTTTCACACTTCACCGATAGCCTTTGGGTCATGTTCCAAGCTTAAAGTCGAGTCTCGGTCTTGACTCCCCTAACATCATGTGGGCAACGACGAAAAAACACCCCCAACAAGTGTGTATGCATAATTTTTACTTTGCAAATACATTTATTGACTTTCCAAACATCTACCATTGGACATTCCTCTTGCTTACCGCTAGACTATTATTTAAGCACTTGTTATGGTGAATCATCATTTGTGCTAACTTATCTTTGTAAGAGGTATTTTTGGGGCCTTATTACAATCTCTGTTGGATGCAACCTAGACCTTGAGCAAAATAGGCCTTTCACACTTCACCAATAGCCTTTAGGCCATGTTCCAAGCTTAAAGTCGAGTCTCGATCTTGCTCCCCTAACATCATGTGGGCAATGACAAAAAAACACCCTTAACAGGTGTGTAATCTCATTTTCAATTGATAAAAAGATTGTTCCTCAAAAAAAAAAAAAAATGATAAAAAGATGTATTTAATTTTTTTAAATGATAAAAAAAAAAAAAAAAATCTCACAAGAAAAATCAAGTAAATGAAGAATTTTTAGAGGCAAGAAATCATAGTGCTGATGCGGTGCCTACCCTATTCTAAAAAAAATATTTAAAAAAAAAAAATCTTAGTGCCAATCTAACCCCTCAAAGTGTTAATGGTCATATAGAATGGCTAAATCAGCACTTCAAGGCCTTTCAGGCAAGGTTTTCAGACCCAGACCAGACCGGGAGGTCGAACCGTGAAAATCGAGAACTAGATTGAAATCCAGTTTTTTAAGCTTAGAGAATAGGACAAATGTGGCAATTCTATCAACCCCTAAAACCGGGGTTGGACCGCACGAACCTGTGGCAAGAACCATGTGGTCCAACCCCTTAGCAATTTTTTTTTTTTTTTTTTGGTTTATAAAAACAACTTAATACAATTTTATTCTATTTAATTAAATTATTAATCTCTTACAAGGAATAAAAAAAATTATAATTAAAATCCTTCAAAGATATTCAACTTTACTTCAAAAATTAATCATAAATTTTAATGTTTTCATGGTTATTATTTTATTTTATTAACTTTCTTATTTAATTATTAAATATATGCTTGAAAATCATTAAATTTCTCTCACATATATAGATATATTAGTCAATTTTGCTAGTTTTATAAATTTAATATCTATATTTAGGTTTTAATTAATTATTAAATTAATTATGACGTAATCATGGTTCGACCTCAAAAACTTTGAACCTCTCCCTTTTATGGTTCAATGAACGGTCTGGATCTGAAAATCTGTTGACACCCCCATTTTGCAACTCGCATTTAACCTCACATGGAGGGTAAAAGGGTAATTTTGCCTTTAAAATATGCATCTTGATTCTGGTCACTAGATCATTAATCTCATTTCACTAAAATGATCTTAATGTTGTAACAATCAAATCAACTGATCATAAGCCCTAATCAAACCATCAGATTGAAAGTTATCATCAAATCAAGTTTTAATGGCCAAGATGCATTATCACAAATTGAGTTCGACTATATATGATTATGAACAATTGGTTATAATTATAATCAATTTAAGATTAATAATGTGTCATACTTTGATTGGTTAGGACTACATTTTATGATGAGGTTACATACACCTAATTAATTAAATAGATAAATATTAATTATTCAATGAGTAATTTGTGCAATTATCTTTTAATTAGGGTAAATTTAGAACTAATCAAGTCTAAAATAGGAGTGATTGGGACCATTTAATGTTAATTGGGAGCTAATTTGGGATCTATTAATGTCAATTGTGCTGAAACTATTTTCTAATAAGTGACCTCCGCTCACCATTTCATCGATATCTCTTAGAATATTTTGAATCTGTGAATAAGGATAATTTTCTCCAAAACTAGAGATCTGGGGCTTCAATTTGTGTATAAGAAAGAGTCAATTCCAATCAGAATTGAGTTAAATATGATTTTTCGAAGTTGGCTCTACAAGCTGTTACAGTAGTTATGGGAAAACCAAATTTTAGCCAGCTCCTCACTCCAACCAATCTTTCTATTTAATGTACCAGATTTTTTCAAATGCTAAAATGAGGTCTAGGTTCATGATTCTTTGTCAACCCTCATTAAATGGCATTCCATTCATATTTCCTTAACCACTACTATATAAACCCCCTCTTTCCTCCATTTCAAAGCATACAAGACCTTCCTCTCTTCCCCTCTCTTGAGTTCTAGTAAAGTTGAGTAGTCTTATCATATCTTGGTCTTCTTAAGACTCAAGGTATTGAGTGAGATTCACTCTTCCTCTCTTAACTCTTCTTTTCCTCCACCCTTAAGACCTTTACCAAAAGTCTCCTCCTCCACCATATGGATCTTGCATGAAGGTATAATGCATTTTCCTCTCTTGAGTTTTAGTGAAGTTGAGTAATCTTGTCATATCTTGGTCTTCCTGAGACTCAAGATATTGAGTCAAACTCATTTTTCCTCTCCTAACTCTTCTTTTCCTCCACCCTTAGGACCTTTACCAATAGTCTCCTCCTCCACCATATGGATCTTGCATGAAGGTATAATCCCTTCCCCTAACTTGTTTGTTGTGTTGCATGATGAGAATTTATGATTAAAGCATGATAGTGTGAAAGACCGCGCCCCCAGCCTATTTTTAGGTGTTGGGCCTATTGAGGTACAAATTTTTAGGCCTTAATTTTATTAGCCCACTCACAAAAATACCCACACAAACCCATAAATTATTTTAAGCCCACATAAATATTTCCCACATATCATTCAAATATTTTCCATGTTATTGGGCCTTCACAAATATTCCATACACAAGTCCATAAATTGTCTTGGGCCCTATCACAAATATTACCCATTATATCCCACATATTATCCAACTTGGATTTTCACACAAAATACTCACCATATCACTACTAAAATCGGGTCACAAAATTACACTATCTCCACTCAAAACCCAACATCATTTAGCTTGTGGGCAAAACCCAAAGAAAGCCCAAACTCCTTAAGGCCCACTACGATGTGGCAAATTTCAAAGTCCACTACAATGTGACGAATTCAAAGCCCACTACGATGTGGCAACCTTCAAAGTCTACTACGATGTGGCAAATTCAAAGCCCACTACGATGTGGCAACTTTAAAGCCCACTACGATGTGGCAAATTCAAAGCCCACTACGACGTGGCAAACTCAAAACCCACTACGATGTGGCAACTTCAAAGCCCGCTATGACGCGGCACCTTTACAAAGCCCACTACGACGTGGCAAACTCAAAACCCACCACGATATGGCAACTTTAAAGCCCACTACAATGTGGCACATTTACAAAGCCCACTACGACGTGGCAAACTCAAAGTCCGCTATGATGCAGCATATTTACAAAACCCGTATGATATGGCACTTCTACTAAGTCCGTTGCTACACGGTAATATTTTTACAAAATCTCAAATCATTTTCACAAAACCCAAATACTAATTTGACACTATTTTTAGAAAGCCTAAATATTTACTTGGCACTATTTTACAAAGCCCAAATATTTATTTAGCACTATCTTACAAAACCCAAATATTCATTTGTCACTATTTCACAAAACCCAAATATTATTTTGGTACAATCAAGTATTATTTCAACACTTGCTTTACATATACTAACTCCCTAACTCATGGGAAATATAAATAACTCCTCTCAAAAAATATTGTTTTCACAAAATTTATGGGAAACTATGCCTATTCTTTCTATAATCAACTAAACTACAAAGCCCATTAATATCACCCATGGCAAAACTACTCATTTTATAAGGATAACCAAGCCCAAGAAGCTTATCCACAAAGCCTAGCTGAGTCAAGCCAACCCACACACAAATCCCAGCAATTGGAAAACACGTGAACTGGTCAGCCAAATTTCAGCAACAATTGAACAGTTGGAGCCCCCTTCCCATCAGGTCCCAACTTGTCCAATCAGATCAAAAGAAGACACATGTCCACCAGGGGTTAAACCCTTCCTCCACAAGCTAAAATCTCATCATTTCTTATGTGACATAAAGCTAAAGGTGATGTGACAGAAAGCTGGGAAAACTTCAACCGGCTGTTACTTCTTTCTTCTCCAACTCATTTAGTCAAGAACCCAAAACTGCCATGACAAGGCCTTCAAAGCTCCTAAAACAACATGAAACCAGTCCATTTTCATACTCTTATTCTCTGGTTCATGGATAAATTATATGAACCCCAAATGAGGAAACTTAGGGAAATGTGGTTTAGAGGGCACCAAGGAGATCCCAGCAGAGTTTCCAGTAAGGGCTCCAAGGTTGACACCTGGCTTGGGGTGGTCCAATCTGCCTTAGGGAACTCTGATTCTAGCAACAGCATATCCAAGATCATTAGCCTTAAAGCATGCTCTAATCCAATCAGCCAAGACTAATCAACATTCAATGCTAAGCCAAAATCCCAGTTGTTACTACCCAAAACAGCAAGAACTTTCAAAAAGTTGAGCTTATTACTCTTAGCTAAAAATCCTAAGAGCGATTCTTTAATAATTTTCTGAAGATTGAGAAAGATTTAGCAAAGATTATTTGCTAATCACCCCTTAAAAACCTATGTATAAATGGAACTCTCCATTAATGCTTTAACAACACACTCAGACCAACACATTAAGCTACACACCAAGAAAGGACTTTTCCTTAACCTTTTTGTAAAAAGCCTTCTCTAAGCTCTAAAAAAATCACTGAGTTCTTAGTTTCAAGCTTAAAAAACTAAGTTCCCTCAGCTCCTAGCTCACAAAACTCATCATACTTCCACTCAAAACGTTCAGCTCTCCCCAGCAAAAAGTCTTAACAGTCTTACTATACTCTCTCACTCATTACTCATACTACTCACAAATGATTATTTCTACTCACTACATATAGTATATTTATAAACATGCTATGGCACCATAATGATCTTGCTGCACTAGCTGAGATCTTTCTCTCTCCCTTCATATCACACTAAGTTTTCTCCATTATTTGTTATTATGGAACCCATGATATTTACTTATTCATTTATTATTAATTGTTATGATATAATTGTTACTATAGAATTTTTCTCCCATATTGTTATATTAGAAGACTCTTCTCCAGAGCTAACAGATGATGAGTCCGAAAATATAGACATTTCCCTTAATCTGTGAAACACCTGACAGCTGAAGAGTTTATTCTATTTTGTAATATTTTACTGCTGGGTCACTTTCTGCAGAAGTATTTTACCGTTGGGCCGATTTCTACAAAAACATTTCACCACTGGGTTATTTCTTATAGTATGCATTTTAATCATGCTAACGTGTCTGCTATAGGGATTGTTCATGGGCCACTCTTGTCAATTCCAATCTAAGCCCAAGGCATAAAATATAGTGGATTTCTTGGATTTTCACCGATAGCCTTTGGGCCGTGCCTCAAGTCTATCGTTGAGTTTCGATTTAGACCCCTAACCCGATATAAATCGCATTTGTCGGAAGAAAAACTTTTTCGCCCCCGACAAGGCCAAACCCACGTGAATGAGTGAAGTCGTGTTATTGCCTCTCAAAATGGAGGTTTGACTAGTTATATTTTTCCCTTTAAATTAAGGGTTTTACAATGGAGTCGACACTTATTTAATTATTGGGATAACTAAGAAAACCAAAATTGAAAAAATTCCTCATTATATTAATTTGCAATTGAATTTACATTGATTATAGGAAAATTACATGACTTTGGTCTTAGATACAATATAAGATAAAGTATATAGTTTTGTTTCCTAGTTACAATTTAAAAATTGAAAATTACAAGGATAAACATTGGTCTATCAACCCTTGATCTTAATTTAGAGGCTGTGTTACAAGTTGGGAAGATGTTAGGCACCCACCTTACTCGGTGAAACCGGTCTTCTAGATTATGGTGGCCAACATTCATATCACATCATCTAACATGTTATCAAACAATTTGCATGTTGAATTTAAATTGTGTGCTCGTGATAAACCCTAATTCAATAATTCTAGTGAATGTATGTGGATGGTGATATTCTAGATTCAAGAATTTAAAAAGAATTATTAAACAAACAAAATTTTCATGTTTTTGATGTGGATTTGAGATCGAAACAAGTGTTATACATGAACATGTGATGAACAATGAAGAACATGTAAAGAACATATAAGAACAATTGAGAACATTCAAACATATTCAAAGAAATTTAAATGATTCTTATCATGCTTTAATCTTAAACTTTCATCATGGCAACACAAAAAACAATTAGGGAAATGGATTATACCTTCATGCAAGATCCATATGGTGAAAGATGAGACTCTTGAGGGAGGTCCTAAAGGTGGAGGAAAAGAAGAATTAGGAGAGGAACAGTGAGTCTCACTCAATACCTTAAGTCTCAAACAGACCAAGATATGACAAAACTACTTAACTTCCTAGAACTCAAGAGAGGAGAAGAGAGAGAGTTTTGTGTGTCTTGGAATGAACGAGAGGGAGGGTTTATATAGTAGTAGTGGAAGAAATATGAATAGAAGATCATTTAATGAGGATTGACAAAGAACCATGAACCTAGACCTCATTTTAGTCTTAGAGAAAATCTGGTGCATTAAATGGAGAGATTGGTGGGAGTGAGGAGCAAACCAAAGTTCAGTATTCCTGTAGCTACTGTAACAGCTTTAGAGCCAACTTCAAAAAATCATATCTGACTCAATTCTAATCGGAATTGTCTCGTTCTTATGCTCAAATTGAAGCCCCGGATGTATAGTTTTTGGGAAAATTAACCTCATTTATGGATTCAAAATATTTTGAGAGATATAGATGAAATTGTGAGTAGATGTCATTTATTAAAAAATGGTTTCAGCACAATTAACATTAATAGGTCTCAAATTAGCTCCCAATTAACATTAAATGGCTCCAATGGCTCCTATTTCAGACTTAATTGGTTCTAAATTTACTCTAATTAAAATATAATTGCACAAATTACTCATTGAATCATTAATGTTTAATTTTCTAATTAATTATGTGTATGCAAGCTCACCATAAAATGTATTCCTAACCAATCAAATTATGAAATATTATTAATCTCAAATTAATTATAATTATAATAAATTAAAATCAATTATTCATAATCACATATAGTCGAACTCAATTTGTGATAGTGCATCTCTTTCATTACAACTTGATTTGATGATAACTTTCAATTTAATGGTCCGATTAGGGCTTATGACCAATCGATTTAATCGTTACAATATCAAGATCATTTTGGTGAAATGAGATTAAAGATCTAGTGACCAGAATCAAGATGCATATTCTCAAGGCAAAATTACCCTTTTACCCTCCATGTGAGGTTAAATACGGATTGCAAAATAGGGTGTCAACAGACCACGCCCTCGGCCCTTTTTTTATGGAATGTTGGGCCAAACCCACGTGAATGGGTGGAGTTGTGTTATTGCTTCTCAAAATGGAAGATCGACTAGTTATATTTTCCCATTTAAATTAAGGGTTTTACAATGGAGTCGTCACTTATTTAATTATTGGGATAAATAAGAAAACCAAAATTAAAAAATTCCTCATTTTATTAATTTCAATTGAATTTACATTGATCATAAGAAAGTTACATGGCTTTGGTCCTAGATACAATCTAAGATAAAGTACATAACTTTATTTCCTAGTTACAATCTAAAAATTGAAAATTACAAGGATAAACATTTGATCTATTAACCCTTGATCTAAGTTTGGAGGCTATGTTACAAGGTGGGAAGGTGTTAGGCACCCACCTTACCCGATGAAACCAGTCTTCTAGACTATAGTGGCCAACATTCATATCATATCATCCAATATGTCAATCAATTTGCATGTTGAATTTAATGTGTGTGCATGTGATAAACCTTAATTCAATTTATTAAGCATTTCAGTTGGATTGAAAAATAAATTTTAGTGAATGTGTGTGGATGGTGATATTCTAAATTCAAGGATTTGAAAGAATTATTAAACAAATATCTTTTTCATGTCTTTGATGTAGATTTAAGATTAAAGCTAGTGTTATGTATAAACATGTGATGATCAACCAAGAACATATGAAGAATACATAAAAACATTCAAACATATTCAAGGGAATTTAAATAATTACTATCATACCTTAATCTTAAATTCTTCATCATGACAACATAAAAAGCAATTAGGGAAAGAGATTATACCTTCATGCAAGATCCATTTGGTAGAGTAGGAGACTCTTGAGAGAGGTCCTAAGAGTGGAGGAAAAGAAGAGTTAGGAGAGAAAGAGTAAATCTCATTCAATACCTTGAGTCTCAAGAAGACCAAGCTATGACAAAACTACTCAACTTCCTAGAACTCAAGAGAGGAGAAGAGAGGGGTTTTTTTGTGTGTTTTGAAATGGAAGAGAAGGGGGATTTATATAGTAGTGGTTGATGAAATATGAATGGAAGGCCATTTAATGAGGGTCGGCAAAGAATCATGATCCTAGACCTCATTTTAGCATTTGGAGAAATCTGGTTCATTAAATGGAGAGATTGGTAGGAGTGAGGAGCAAAATGAAAGAGACACCTAACTTTGCAAGCAGTATTTAACCGTGGTGAATATATGTTGTACGTAGATAAAAACGCAGATGGTCATGTTGTGGATTAAAATGTGGACCAAATCTCGAGGGAGATTGCTTACGTACCTCTTGGTGGGAAGGATCAGGTCCAAACATAGTTCATGCATGCAATTTTTTTTTTTTTTTTTTTTGAATGAGTACAAGACATGCTTACCTAAGGTCAAGAAAATATGGAGGACCAAGGATCCTAGCTCATGTTTTCAGAGGACCTAAGATTTTTGGATCTTGGCTCATGTTTTCAAAGGACCAAGGGTTCAGAGGACCAAAGGTTCTTGATCCTAGCTCATGTTTTTAGAGGACCAAGGATTTTTGGATCTTGGCTCATGTTTTCAAAGGACCAAGAGTTTTTTGGGCTTTTGCTCACGTTTTCAGATGACCAAAGGTTCTGGATCCTGACTCATGCTTTCAGAGGACCTAGGATTTTTAGATCTTGGCTTATGTTTTCAGAGGACCAAGGGTGTTTTGGGCTTTAGCTCATGTTTTCAGAGGACCTAAGGTTTTGGATCCTAGCTCATGTTTTCAGAGGACCTGGGATTTTTGGATCTTGGCTCATGTTTTTAGAGGACCAAGGGTTTTTTGGGCTTTGGCTCGTGTTTTCAGAGGACCAAAGGTTCTAAATCCTGGCTCATGTTTTTAGAGGGCCTAGGATTTTTGGATCTTGGCTCATGTTTTCACAGGACCAAGGGTTTTTTGGGCTTTGGCTCATCTTTTCAAAGGACCAAAGGTTCTGGATCCTGGCTCATGTTTTCAAATGACCTAGGATTTTTGGATCTTGGCTCATGTTTTCAGAGGACCAAGGGTTTTTTGGGCTTTGGCTCATGTTTTCAAAGGACCAAAGGTTCTGGATCCTGACTCATGTTTTTTGAGGACCTAGGATTTTTGGATCTTCGCTCATGTTTTCAGAGGACCAAAGGTTCTGGATCCTAGCTCATGTTTTCAGAAGACCTAGGATTTTTGGATCTTAGCTCATGTTTTCAGAGGACCAAGGGTTTTTTGGGCTTTGACTTATGTTTTTAGAGGACCAAAGGTTTTGGATCCTAGTCTTCTTGAGACTCAAGGTATTAAGTGAGACTCACTCTTCCTCTCCTAACTCTTCTTTTCCTCCACCCTTAGAACCTCTACCAAGAGTCTCCTCCTCCACCATATGGATCTTGCAAGAAGGTATAATCCCTTCCCCTAACTTGTTTATTGTGTTGCTATGATGAGAATTTAGGATTAAAGCATGATAGTAACTATTTAAATTCTCTTGAATATGTTTGAATGTTCTTAAATGTTCTTATGTATTCTTCATATGTTCTTAGTTGTTCATCACATGTTTCGATCTTAAATTCACATCAAAAACATGAAAAATATGTTTGTTTAATAATTCTTTTTTAATTCTGGAATCTAGGATATCACCATCCACACACATTTACTAGAATTATTGAATTACGGTTTATCACATGCACACACTTTAAATTCAACATACAAATTGTTTGATAACATATTTGATGATGTGATATGAATGTTGGCCAACATATTCTAGAAAACCGGTTTCAGCAGACAAGGTGGGTGCCTAACACCTTCCCACCTTATAACATAGCCTCCAAACTTAGATTAAGGATTGATAAACCAATGTTTATCCTTGTAATTTTCAATTTTTAGATTGTGACTAGGAAACAAAGTTATGTACTTTATCTTAGATTGTATGTAGGACCAAACCCATGTAATTTTCCTATGATCAATATAAATTCAATTGCAAATTAATAAAATGAGGAATTTTTTCAATTTTGGTTTTCTTATTTATCCCAATAATTAAATAAGTGGCGACTCTATTGTAAAACCCTTAATCTAAAGGGGAAAATATAACTAGTCAAACCTCCATTTTGAGAGGTAATAACACAACTCCACCAAGTCACGTGGGTTTGGCCCAACACCTAAAAACAGGTCGAGGGCGTGGCCTCTCACAGTGGCGAGCCATTTCATCATAATCAAGGTTCAAGCTCACCAAGTCTTAGGCATCCTCAATGGACCAATAAGAAGCAAGCGGCCCAACTTTGCCTCACTCCACATTTGGTTTGTAACATCATGGTTAAGCTTAAAGTTTGTTTGTTTATTCCATGATTCTATGTTTCTTTGAATTCTAAAAATCCATATAGCATTTGATGTACTTTGTTCATGTATATATTTTTAAATAATTCCAAAAAAAATCAAGATTCCCAAATCTTTCCAAAAAAAAAAAACTTTGAACTACGGCCATTGAACTTCCTAGTGACCTTTTCAAAATGACCCAAATTTTTTTCTCTTTCAAGATATTAAAAAAAAAAAAAAAAAAAGTCTCCTTTTCAAAATGGTACATGAGGATCCCTTGGACAAAACATTTTCTAAATCTTAATGTTTAAAGGTTTGAGCAATCAACTTGTACCGAGGAATGATTAATTTCATTTGATCCATGTAAAGACTTTTGCTACTTGACTTAGAATATAAGAAGAAATGGTCTTAAAAGGCAATAAAAAAGAATCCATCCATCGGAAAATCCCAAGAATCCATGCACTTGATCCAATTTTCAAAAGTCTTTTGTTTCACATCATTAGAGCATTCATACTTTTTCTTTTAAGATGAATTTATTAAAAGAGCTTGAATCACTATGCCTACAAGCAAGCATTACTAGGGATAGGAGGCCATCTTTGATTAAACCAAATTATTTCCTATTACCTATAATGTTCATCATCCATTGCTAGCCCATTTGAGCATTCAAACATTTAGCATTTTTTTGCATGAACCCACTAAAATCTAAACTTGAGGTGGGAAAAATTCAAAGTATGTATGCTTAAATCTCATGTTGAGGAAGAGTCGACCTTGTAGTTTTGAAGCTAATTGATAAAGCTCTCCTAGAAGACATGA
This sequence comes from Quercus gilva, assembly GCA_023621385.1. Lineage (NCBI taxonomy): Eukaryota > Viridiplantae > Streptophyta > Magnoliopsida > Fagales > Fagaceae > Quercus > Quercus gilva. The sequence continues at coordinate 41,422,614 of CM042481.1, forward strand.
AAGACAAGTAGAGAATTCATTAAGCTAAAGATAAGAGATCATCAAAGAAAAATGAGCTTTCACTCAATCAAGGAAAGAAAAATGAAATTCCATCAATGTGAGAGAAAACAAAATGTGCATCAAGTTTGAAGAACCTAAAATTCATCATGCCAAGAAGAGTAGAAGGTTCATCCAAAAGAAAGTTCATCAAAAAAGGAAAAAATTCATCAAGCATAGAAAGGTGCAAGTGCATCGAGGCAAGAAAGAGGTCTAGAGAGTGCATTAAGGCAAGAAAGGAGTCTAGAGAATGCATCAAAATGACCAAAAATCATTAATTTGAGAAAAACAAGGAGGCCAAAATGTCCCCTAAAGTTCATTCAATCAAGAGATAAAAGACAAAAAAAAAAAAAAAAGAAAAAAAAAAAAAAAAAAAAAGAAAGAAAGAAAGAAAAGGAGTCTGCTATGCTGAAAACCCAAAAAGGCAGTCTAGGCAAAAATTAGGGCCAAATAAAAGAAGAAGAAGAAAAGAAAAAATTAGAAAATACTACCAAGTTGGAAACTTGAGAATGCAACCTAAAAAGAGAAGAATTTTACAAGATGAAAATCTAGAGGTATGATTCAAGATAAATGAGCATAAAAACAAATGTTGATTCAAGTGACCAATGAAGACTAATGAGAAGATGATAACGAAGAAATGAGAAAACTCCCCCAATACTTGTTTTTTGAGTAATGCATACTTAGGGGAACATCATAGGAAATTTTGAGCCTTTTTATATCATTCATTTCATAACCTAAACCTGGCCTACATTACAGCCCATGAATAAGACCTCCTTGAAGTCTTGCTAATTGTAGGCCCATCTTAAACTCTAATAATATTTTTCTCTTGAATTAAAAAGGAAAAATGCTTAAAATTGTCAAACCACACAGGATGATATGTTTGAGGAAAAAATTTCTCAAATTCTCAAATCCTCAAAATGACTTCCAAACCTGGAGCACTCTCCTTGTTTGCACCCAACAATGTGACTCATAAATATTATCACATTTTTTTTCTTGATTGCCTTTGGAGACTTTATCTGGCGATGTTCAAAAGGATGAAGCAAATTTTATCACATGAGTTTAATGATCTTGATCCTTCCTAATCAAAGAGATTTGTTTGATTCTTAAACACTTTGATTTGTCAAAATGGTTGTTCAAAGGATCATCTCTTGTTCATTAAAAAAAAAAAATCGTTCCTTTTCAAAATACAGTTCGCTTGAACTACGTCTTGACTCGATCCTCTATGAGAGAGGTACGTAGGCAACCTTGCAGAGGCTCGGTCCCATTCACCCAAACAACTTTAGGGCTAAAAGTCAAAATAATGTGACAAAATTGTTTGGATGCATGTTAGGCTAAGCCCTTTTGCTTTGCATCAAGCATGCTTAAACTTGGGGCATTGGCCTATTTATATTGTATGCGAATATGTCCTTCTCGCATGAAAGCATGTTTTCATTTGAGGCATTAATCCATTTTTTGCAAGCATGTCTACACTAATGGCAATGGCCAAAAATGTTTTCATGATAACTGGTTTCTAACAAGCTAGAGAAAGAAAGCCATTAGGGCTAAAAGTCAAAATAATGTGACAAAATTGTTTGGATGCATGTTAGGCTAAGCCCTTTTGCTTTGCATCAAGCATGCTTAAACTTGGGGCATTGGCCTATTTATATTGTATGCGAATATGTCCTTCTCGCATGAAAGCATGTTTTCATTTGAGGCATTAATCCATTTTTTGCAAGCATGTCTACACTAATGGCAATGGCCAAAAATGTTTTCATGATAACTGGTTTCTAACAAGCTAGAGAAAGAAAGCCATTTTGATGGAACCAATGATGACGGACCATGATCTTCTTTCATGTTCCCAAATGGTCGCAACATCAAATGAACTGAGCTTCAATCTAAGCATAGAATATGCCTCAAACTAGAGGCATTGGCCAAGTACTTCCAATTCATTTCAATGAATAAATCCATTGCTAAATTGAAATTATCTTTTTGCAAGAATTAAGCAAGGACTTAGCAATCCGCATCAACTTCCAGCCAAAGTTATTCTCATTCAAAGGATAGGTTTTTCAACAACAACAACAACATCATCATGAATAAATCTTCATCACTTTTACTCCATCTTCATCTTCTTCACTTTTTGATAATGAATAAATCTTCATAATTAAAAAAAAAAAATGACAAAAGACAAAATTTTCGACCAAAAAAAATCAATTCTTTCTAAATCTTTCAAAAAAAAAAAAAAAAAAAAAAGAGAGAAGCAAACTTTCAAAAAAGGCCTTGGCACTAGGGGCATTGGGTTCGTACCTCTTAGGTTGCTTTCAAAAAAAAAAATTCATCAGTCAAAATTTTCAATTCCTTCAAAAACTTCAAGATTTCCAAAATTTTCAAAAAAAAAAAAAATTCCAAAGGTCCTTAAAGAAATTAAGAACAAAAATCTATGATCTTCTTCCATATTCCCCAGTAGTGCAACATCACATCAATTGTCCACCTGCAGCATTCATCGAAGCATGGAATATCTCTCAAACTAGAGGCAATTTCCAGGTATGCCAAATTCTTTTCAATGAATAACTCTGTCACTAATTAAAAATATTTATTTTGCAGGTACTAGGGTAAAAGGCCCACGTACATTGACATGAATAATACCTTCCAAAAACCCTTGGCCTTTAAAAACATGAGCCAAAGCCCAAAAAATCCTAGGTCCTCTAAAAACATGAGCCAAAGCCTAAAAAACCCTTGGTCCTCTGAAAACATGAGCCAAGATCCAAAAATCCTAGGTCCTCTGAAAACATGAGCCAGGATCCAGAACCTTTGGTTCTCTGAAAACATGAACCAAAGCTCAAAAAACCTTTGGTCCTCTGAAAACATGAGCCAAGATCCAAAAATTCTAGGTTCTCTAAAAACATGAGCCAAAGCCCAAAAAACCCTTGGTCCTGTGAAAACATGAGCCAAGATCCAAAAATTCTAGGTCCTCTAAAAACATGAGCCAAGATCCAAAGCCCTTGGTCCTCTGAAAACATGAGCCAAGATCCAAAAATCCTAGGTCTTCTGAAAACATGAGCTAGGATCCAAAACCTTTGGCCCTCTGAAAACATGAGCCAAAGCCCAAAAAACCCTTGGTCCTGTGAAAACATGAGCCAAGATCCAAAAATTCTAGGTCCTCTAAAAACATAAGCCAAGATCCCCTTGGTCCTCTGAAAACATGAGCCAAGATCCAAAAATCTCAGGTCCTCTGAAAACATGAGCTAGGATCCAAAACCTTTGGCCCTCTGAAAACATGAGCCAAAGCCCAAAAAACCCTTGATCCTCTGAAAACATGAGCCAAGATCCAAAAATCCTAGGTCTTTTGAAAACATGAGCTAGGATCCAGAACCTTTGGTCCTCTGAAAACATGAGCTAGGATCCAGAACTTTTAGTCCTCTGAAAACATGAGCCAAAGCCCAAAAAACCCTTGGTCCTCTGAAAACATGAGCCAAGATCCAAAAATCCTAGGTCCTCTGAAAACATGAGCCAAGATCCAGAACCTTTGGTCCTCTGAAAACATGGGCCAAAGCCTAAAAAACCCTTGCTCCTCTAAAAACATGAGCCAAGATTCAAAAATCCTAGGTCCTCTGAAAACATGAGCCAAGATCCAGAACCTTTGGTCCTCTAAAAACATGGGCCAAAGCCTTAAAAACCCTTGATCCTCTGAAAACATAAGCCAAGATCCAAAAATCCTAAGTCCTTTAAAAACATGAGCTAGGATCCAGAACCTTTGGTCCTCTGAAAACTTGAGCCAAAGCCCAAAAAACCTTTGGTTCTCTGAAAACATGAGCCAAGATCCTTGGTCCTTCATATTTTCTTGACCTCAGGTAAGCATGTCTTGTACTTATTCAAAAAAAAAAATTTGCATGCATGAACTACGTTTGGACCTAATCCTTACACCAAGAGGTACTTAGGCAATCTCCCTCGAGATTCGGTCCACATTTTGATCCACAACATAACCGTTTGCATTTTTATCTACATGCATCATACATTCACCATGGTTAAATACTGATTACAAAGTTAAGTGTCTCTTTCATACATTGACATTTACTTTTCAAGCTCTGCCAATGAGAGGCATTCTGTTGACGCCCCATTTTGCAACTCTCATTTAACCTCACATAGAAGGTAAAAGGGTAATTTCACCTTGGAAATATGCATCTCTATTCTGGTCACTAGATCATTAATCTCATTTCATCAAAATGATCTTGATGTTGTAACGATCAAATAGACTGGTTATAATCCCTTATCGAACCATCAGATTGAAAGTTATCATCAAATCAAGTTTTAATGGCCGAGATGCACTATCACAAATTGAGTCCGACTATATGTGATTATGAAAAATTGATTCCAATTAGTTAAAATTATAATCAATTTGAGATTAATAATGTGTCATAATTTGATTGGTTAGGACTACATTTTATGGTGAGGTTGCAAACACCTAATTAATTAGATAGTTAAACATTAATTATTCAATGAGTAATTTGTACAATTATCTATTAATTAGAGTAAATTTGGAACCTATTAAGTTTGAAATGGGAGTGATTGGAGTCATTTAATATTAATTAGGATTTAATTTGGGACCTATTAATGTTAATTGTGTTAAAACCATTTTCTAACAAATGACCTCTGCCCACCATTTCATTGATATCTCTCAGAATATTTTGAATCTGTGAATGACGTTAATTTTCCCAAAAACTAGACATTTGGGGCTTCAATTTGAGCATAAGGACAAGACAATTCCGATAAGAATTAAATCAGATATAATTTTTCGAAATTAGCTCTACAAGCTGTTACAGCAGCTACGGGAAAACCGAATTTTGGCTTGCTCCTCACTCCCACCAATCTCTCCATTTAATGCACCAGATTTTCCCCAATGTTAAAATGAGGTCTAAGTTCATGATTCTTTGTCAACCCTCATTAAATGGCCTTTCATTAATATTTCTTCCACCACTATTATATAAACCCTCACTTTCCTTCATTCCAAGACACACAAAAACTCCCTCTCTTCTCCTCTCTTGAGTTCTAGGAAGTTGAGTAGTCTTGTCATATCTTGGTCTTCTTGAGACTCAAGGTATTGAGTAAAACTCACTCTTCCTCTCCTAACTCTTCTTTTCCTCCACCCTTAGGACCTCCCTCAAGAGTCTCCTCCTCTACCATATGGATCCTACATGCAGGTATAATCCCTTTTCCTAATTGTTTTTTTTTTTTTTTTTACCATGATTTCTTATGTGTACTTCACATGTTTTTGGTTGTTCATCACATGTTCATGCATAACATTAGTTTTAATCTTAAATCCACATGAAAAATATGAAAAACATGTTTGTTTCAAAATTCTTTCAAATCCTTAAATCTAGAATATCACCATCCACACACATTCACTAGAATTTATTTTTCAATCTCTATGCAATGCTTAATAAATTGAATTAGGGTTTATTATATGCACACACATCAAATTCAACATGCAAATTGAATGACATATTGAATGATGTGATATGAATATTGGCCACTATAGTCTAGAAAATTGGTTTCACCAGGCAAGGTGGATGCCTAACACCTTCCTACCTTGTAACATAGCCTCCGAACTTAGATCAGGGGTTTGTAAATCAAGTGTTTATCTATGTAATTTTCAATTTCTAGATTGTAATTAGAAAACAAAGTTATGTACTTTATCTTAGATTGTATCTAGGACCAAAACCATGTAATTTTCCTATGATCAATGTAAGTTCAATTGCAAATTAATAAAATGAGGAACTTTTCAATTTTAGTTTTCTTATTTATTCCAGTAGTTAAATAAGTAGAGATTTCATTGTAAAACCCTTAATCTAAAGGGGAAAATATAACTAGTCAAACTTTCATTTTGAGATGTAATAACACAACTCTACCCATGCATATGGGTTTGGCCCAACATCCTAAAAACAGGCCCGGGGCGCAATCTCTCACAAAACCTTGCTTTCAAATTTGTTTTTTACTCTAGTTTTCAGTAATTTTTAAAAAATATATAAATCCATAGTTTTTTTTATTTACAATTGACTCTTCTTTGGTTGAGGGTGATTCCAATTGGATTGACTTTTACATATTATCAAATATTTATTTGTTTTTGAAAAAATGATTAATTAATTCCAGTTGGATGTACAAAATAACCATTTTGTACTTGTAATTTGTCAGAATGGACATCACCTAAATATTTTCTTTTCCCTCTAGTTTTACTCAACCGAACCATGAAAGGTTTCGTAACTTTGATGAGAGCACTAGCATCTAAGGATGCCAAAAAAAAAAAACCTATTTTGCATATTTAAACACTATTTTATCTATTTTACCAACTCATTTTACAACTCACCCTACATCTCAGTTTTTATTTTTACATACAACTCAATAAAATAATATAAAGTACCTAATAAAATAGTAAAAAGTATTCTTATTTCTCTCTTTCATAGGTTGCAAATTCTTTTAGGTATACAAACCTGAATGGAGTGGGTTTACACCCACCAATTGCTAGTGCTCTGAGTTTTGAAAAATGTTCTTACCAAAAGAGCATTTTATTCATGAAATAGAGTATTTTCTTTCTTGGAACAACATATCTAGCTTTTTGATGAATTTTTTTTTTGGCTAAAATGCTATATATAAAAGGTAAAAGTTAAATTAAATAAATAAATAACTCACAAATAGTAAAAAAAAAATAAGTAAAAGATAAATAAAATAAGTACGTGACTCACGTGAAACCTACAAATAGCAAGATAAATAAATAATAAATTGGCTTATAATTAAGTGCATCCCAAATGGGCACTTCATTTCATCATTCCTAAAGGGAACTTGTACAATTAATCAAATTGTTTTCTTATAAAATAAGTATGCAACTCATGTGGGACTAGCAAATAGAATGAAATAAACAATAAGTTGACTTATAAATGCATCCCAAATGGGCACTTCAGAGTTCATCGTCACTGAAGGGAGCTCGTATCACTAATCGAATTTCTTTCTTAATTTTTAAGAAATTCAATAACATTAATGCCTTGACCAATCGCGAATATCTTTGTTTCAGCAAACCCTACAGCTTTTCCTAGGGTCTCAAATTCAGCTAATGTTCGCACCTTGCCCTCATGGAAGAGCATCATGTAGAAGTCATCAATTATTGTATTCACTGAGGTGAAGTCGTTTCCCAATGCTTGAGGGATTAGAGTTTCCAATGCTATCACTTTCCCATGAATTGGCAATGCTTCCCAACAATTTTTCAACAACTTCTTGCAGTGTTCATCATCCCAGTTATGGAGTATCCACTGCTTGCATAAAAATTAGAATACACATGTACTAAAGTTTGTTATTATTCATAAAATAGGTTGCCATGCATTATTATATTTTCAAATATTGGAAGAAATGGCATGATTATATTAGTATCTAGCTAGTAGAAGCTGGCCATGTTGTTTTCTTGCTGATGAAAATTTTGATCTTTCATTTTATTTTTCATGGATGATAATTAATTTCAATCTTCCATTTTATTTATACATCTACATCCTTGTGTTCCGCTGATGTAAATTTATTGGAATTACTTTGCATGGATTTTCCTTTTTTTTTTTTTTTTTTTTCTACCATAGCAACCTTCAACTTCATGTATAAATCAACCAAATGATTTTTTTTTTTTTTTTTTTTAAATGAAAGAATAACCAACCTTCAATAAAATTGCTTCAGCTCTTGGTAAAGATTCAAACATATTTCCACTGATATGCTCCACACCTAACAAGGGATAAGATTTCAAGTAAATTATTAAAAAGGGAAAATTTTTAATTTTGGAAAATAAATTATGCATGTTATAACTTATAACGCGGCAATTTTCATCAAGAAAAACCACCTTAAGTGGCATTATTATTATTATTATTATTATTATTAAACAGTAAAAAACAAAACAAAAATAACAAAATCATGGATATCAATAATTGAAAAATAGAAAATAAAACAACCACCTTTTGTTTTCTTTTGATGACATTTATGAATGAATTTGAGTTGCATTGATACTTATATTTCAAATGAGTAGGTGTAACATATCATTTTAGAACTAATATGTATATGGTAAGTATTTTTGTTTGAGTAAAATTTTTGATGCTCATTCAATCATGCATTTGTAATTTTTAGCAAACAATTTATACAAACCATTGTTTTCCAAATCCATATTCTAAATAATCAAATCCAAATTCAATCCATATTATATTAGGTAAGTTTAATTACACATTTGGTCCTCAATTGTTACGTACCTTTTGCTTCAAAATTGTTCCAAATCTTTCAAATGTTTCAATTTAGTTATGAACATTTTTAATATGTGTCAAAAAAGAATTTGCCATTAACTAGTGGATAGAAAAATATGATGCAACAAACAAAAATACTAAAATTAAGAATAAATACCAACATTGAGCCTAGGTAGTAGCTAATGATGGCAGGCAGACATGTCTTTTTGTTTTTTGAAACTCAATACTAATGTCAAAAAGGTTCCTAACATGTTTTTCTGACAACTATCGTGTGCTTTCTTTTTTAATGCTTAAACTTATTTTGTATGTGTACATATTCACATACAAAATTTTCATAGTAAAAAAAGGAAAAAGAAAAATAACTCTTTTTTTTTTTTTTGAGAATCAAAAGAAAAATAACTCTTACACACGCGTTTGTTACATTTTTGTTTTTTAACTCATTATTTGCGTGCAAAAGTGGCGTGTGTGTAAGATGTACGTAACAAGTGTGTAATAAATATTGCCAAAAAAAAAAATTAAAATTAATATGTCAAACCTGATAGCTTGGGAGCAACACTAATTACATTGGGTAAGTCAAAATTTTTTCCATGAATGTGGGGATACATAGAAATTATGTTCCCAAGAGAAGTTCCCATGCCGCCCCCTACATCCAACAACTCCTTTACCTCTTCAAAGCCACGATACACCTTAAGTACCTCATCCAAGAATAATTTTGCACTATGTGTCATAAATTCTTGGAATAGTTTATCAAACTTTGGCTCCTTTGCCATGTGCTCATAAAAATTTGCACCATAGGTTGAGTAGAAAGGCTTGCACTCTGGTTCAAGCACCATGTTCTTAAGCATGTATAGGGGTTCAACCATCATTCTTTCACTTAAAAAGAGTACCGTCGAGGCCGAGGAAACTCCGTCCTTATTAGTTGCTAAGTGACGAGTTAACTGTGTTAGGCCATAACACATTTCTTGATGTGTGGTATCATCCCCACTTTGGCATGGCCTTTGAGACATTGACAAGAGAGAGTTTACGCTGAGCAGCCTTAGTATCCGGTCCAAAGTGATAGCCGCATTCGGATTGGTTGTTGGGATCTTCTCAACAATCTCAGCTGCAGAAAGTTGAGCTTCAGAACCCGCATTGGCAATGATATTGAAGATGTCTAGCTCAATTGCAGCTCTTAGAGACATTTGAATGACAATCGAATTTCCCAACACCCAAGATGATAGATGATCTTCACCTCTTTGGTCTTCCATGTCTTTGGAGTTTTCTTTGATATGTGTTTCCTCGCTCGGTGTAATGGAACATTTATAATACTACATATCTGTTAAGAATAACTTATTTAGCTAAAATTAAAAAATTTTGTTGGAATTTAGTATTATAAATAAAGCTAAAAATTAAAATAGCCTGAAATAGTACAATGAGACTTATAAATAGTATAAAAAATAAACTAAATAATTAAAAAAATTGATTTTTTAAGCTAATACTAAACGCACACTAGCTACTTTGTATAATTGGCCGTTCATTGTAAGATTAACAAACTCTCCGCTTATTTTAAAACAAAACAAATAAATAAACAAACAAACAAACAAATAAATAAAAACAGAAAACTACTCTCAATATGGTGTCAAGTCGATTTAAGGGTAATTAAATTAGATGTCAATTAGACACTTCCCCAAAAAATAAAAAAGGTGAGAAGTTAGAATGAGAAATGACCAAAAAAAAAAAAAACCAGAAAAGCTGTTCCTAAGATGGCACCAACTCGATTCAAGGGTAATTAAGTTAGATGTTAGAAGGAGAATGAAATGACAAAGAAACAAGAAACTGTCCTCAAGATGGCGCCAACTTGATTCAAGGGTAATTAAGTTAGATGTTAGAATGAGAATGAAATGGCAAAAAATAGAAAGCCGAGTAGTATCAAGATCTTTCTTACTAAATTAAGGTAATTTATAAGCTTTTGCTCACTAAAATATACCGTAAATTTGATTTTGACTTTAGTAATTATGTTGTTTAATATAAATAATTTTTATTTATCATGCGTCTAACTACATACAAAATGGACTACTGTTGCAGCACTTTTTTTAAACTATTATTACATTTTATAATGGATGATAAATAACAGTTATCTTGAAGTAAATATCATAAATTAAGTTCTATCTTTATCCTAAAATATATATATATATATATATATATCATAAATTAAAATACTAAGTCGTCTAATATTGATCGTTGTGGATATGTAAAATGATGATTTTACATTTGGATGTATAAAATGACTACTTTATAATATACGTACCTTTATAATTTGTAAGATTTGACATCGCTTGAAAATTAATGATGCATATATTTTTCCTCAACCGAAAGTTTTGAAATCCCTCTCTTTTTAAGTTCTTACAAACACCGAAAGAACATATTATTTATGAAAGGGAGATTCAATAATACATATAATGACTTTATTTCAACATCGATATCCCTAGAGGGGAACTCGTACTATTTATTTAATATTCAATTGATTTCTTAATATTTAAGAAATTCAATAACATTAATGCCTTGACCAATCGGGAATGTCTTTATTTCAGTAAACCCTACAGCTATTCCCAGGCCTTCAAATTCAGCTATTGTTCGCACCTTGCCCCCATGCAAGAGCATCATGTAGAAGTCATCAATTATTGCATTCACTGAGGCGAAGTCGTTTCCCAATACTTGAGGGATAAGAATTTCCAATGCTATCACCTTCCCATGAATTGGTAATGCTTCCCAGCAATTTTTCAACAACTTCTTGCAGTGTTCATCATCCCAGTTATGGAGTATCCACTGCTTGCATAAAATTACAACACTACAGTTTGTTAATTATTATTCTTAATCTTAAAAACAGGATGCCATGCATTATTATATTTTCCAATGGAAGAAGTGGCACGATTATATTATGATCTAGTAGAAGTTGGCCATGTTATTTTCTAAGGGATGATTATTTTGAATTTCCATTTTGTTTCTCACGGATGATAATTAATTTCGATCTTCCGTTTTATTTAGATATTTATATCCTTGTATTCTGCTGATGGGAATTGCTTTGCATGGATTACCCATTTTTTTAATTTACCATATGCAACCTTCGATTGCATATTCATGTATGCTTTACTATATAGGCAAGTACGGCAATTGCCTTGGGCCCCCAAATATAAAAAGGTCCCTCAAATGTTAACCAAAAATTTTTAAAAAAATAAATAGATAAAATAGAAACAAAAAATTTAGGCTAATAATGACCATTAATTAAGCTCAAAATTTAGCCGATGCATGAAAATCTCTGTGTTTAATAAGCGTGCACTTTGGGAAAAATTTGCTATATAGCATTTGACCAAAGTTATTTAGTTATGTAGCATCTTTTTAGAACTCAAGTTTGTTAAACTCAATTTCCAAGTGAAATTTGAGTTTACCAAACTTGATTTTCAAGTATTATGTTTGATCAAACTATCCTTATATTTATAAACCTAATATCAATTTTTTTTATTTAAATTTCCTCCAAATAAATAATAACAAACAAAATATAAACTATAAATTATGACAAATTCATTAAAACTATATTCTAAAATTTGAAAATGACATGTATAATACAAAAATAACTATTTAAATTCTTGTTTTTTATTATGGAAATCATGACAATTTGTTTGTTATGTTTGTTAATAAAAATAAGTATTTTATTTTATTTAACCAATCTCAAATAGGATATATAAATATTTTATTTTATTTTTGCATTTAAGTGTTGTTGTGGGAAGCGATAAAGATAAGGGAATAGATATTGATAATTTGTTTCATGTTTTATCTTCATTTGTTAAATGATAAGTGAAAAATAGTAAAATTATCAATTTATAACAAATATAATTTTTTTAAGTTTGGGAATTTGGATATCCACATGTTTTAAATGAAATCCACATTCCTAAAATAAAGGGTTGAGTGAGAATCTAGATACTTCTAGCATCTGATTCCTTTATGTGATTTATAACTAAACGTGAGAATCTTTTAATATTACTAAGAACCCTAAACTTTACTCCGCACCAAATGGCAAACGCCACCTTATTGATTTGATTTTCTCTTTGCTGTTGGGTTAAGTGTTTACCGAATGAAAATGTGGTGTGGCTAAATGAAAACAAGGCTTATTTAGCAAAACAAAGAAAACAAAGGCTTTGGGCTTATTTGGTACTACAACTTAAACAACAGTTTTCAATTTTTAAACAATATTATATGTATTTTTACACACTTTTTCACTCATACGTATTTCCAAAAAATACAAACAACATTACTAAAACAATATTACCAAACGGGTCCTGTCTTTTCAGATTTTCTATAGATGTACGGCACTATCGATATTTATCTTCATTTGTTTCTTTTTTCTTTTCTTTTTTAAATTTAATTATTATTATTTTTATAAAAAGTAAAGCAAAGTGATAGTTTATCTTCCTTTGTTTTTTTAAAAAAATTTATTTATTTTTATTTTTATAAAAAGTAAAGCAAAGCAAAGTGATAGTTGTTGACTGGTTTACGCGTATGGCTCTACAGATCAGTTTACACCATTGTGTTGTTGCATCATCACTCCACTTATTTTATTTGCAATAAAACACAAAAAATCCTATCATTTATTTTATTTAAAAAAAAAATTGTCAATTGTTGTTAATAATATACCTAATAATTTTGCACCTCAAAAAAGCAATAAAAATAGATTTTAAATAAAAATACTATATATAAAGTTGTTAATAATATTTAATAGATATTTAAATAACAAAAAAATGCCCCCTTTAAATTTTTTGTCCCCCAAGATACCTTGAGCCGGTTCTGTATAATTCACCCAAATATTTTTATTTTTTCGGGGGGGGGGGGGTGTGGGGGAAAGAAAAGCAAGAGAAACCAACCTTCAATAAAATTGCTTCTGCTCTTGGTAAAGATTCAAACATATTTCCGCTAACATGCTCCACACCTAACAAGGGATAAGAATTCAAGTTAATTATTAAAAAGGGAGAAAATTAGTATTGGTAAATAAATTAAGCATGTTATAACTTATAACATAGCCCTTTTCATGAAGAGAAACTAAAGTGGCATTATTATTGTTGTTGTTGTTATACAAAATTGTAAAACAAAACAAAAATAACAAAATCATGGAAATCAAGAATGAAAAAATAGAAAATAAAACAACCACTTTTTGTTTGCTTTTGATGACCTTTATGAATGAATTTTAGCTGTATTAATATGTATATTTCAAATGAGAAGATATAAGATATCATTTTACAACTAATATGTAAAGTCTATATTTTTAGATTGGCAACAATAAATAATTGTAACAGTTTAGAACTTAGTTTGTCTAGATAGAATTAAAATGGACTATATTTGATCAAGATAAATCAGCTTCAAAACAAAATAGTGGAAGGCTCAAGAAATAAGTAGAAAATGGACTGTTGTGCTGCATTTCGACTGGCTCGACAGGTCAAGAGTCACTTATCTCGACCAATCAAATTGCATGTCTTAACTCTTAACCAATTGAGACTCGGGCAAATTGGGCAAACAACTTAGTTTTTCAGCCATTTGATATTACTTTAAGTACATATGAATACAAACCATAGAGCACATTTCTACAAACACACAAGAGGGTAGTATTTTTGTACACAAATTTGGGTTTTTCAAGCTCTCTTGAAACATCAATCGGAGACTACGTAGAAACAACAAATCCATTGAAAAAGCGAATTGCTGCAATTAATTAACTACAGTTACTTTTTATAAAAATACCAACGTTGAGCCTAGGTAGTAGCTAATGACGGCAGACAGACATGTTTTTTTTTGTTTTTTGAAACTCAATGCTTATGTCAAAAGGGTTCCTAACATGTTTTTCTAACAACTGTCATGCCTTTTGTCACAAATTTTGTGCAAAAGTGGCATGTATGTAAGGTGTATGTAATAGGTAGACATTGCCAAAAAAAAAAAAAAAGAGGAAAATGTCAAACCTGAGAGCTTGAGAGCAACACTAATTACATTGGGTAAGTCAAAGTTTTTTCCATGAATGTGGGGATACATAGAAATTATGTTCCCAAGAGAAGTTCCCATGCCACCCCCTACATCCAACAACTCCTTTATCTCTTCAAAACCACGATACACCTTAAGTACCTCATCCAAGAATAGTTTTGAGCTATGTGTCATAAATTCTTGGAATAGTTTATTGAACTTTGGCTCCTTTGCTGCGTACTTATAAAAATTCTCACCATAGTTTGAGTAGAAAGGCTTGCACTCTGGTTCAAGCACCATGTTTTTAAGCATGTATTGGGGTTCAACCATCATTCTTTCACTGAAAAGGAGCACCATCGAAGCCGAGGAAACTCCGTCCTTATTAGTTGCTAAGTGACGAGTTAACTGTGTTAGGCCATAACACATTTCTTGATGTGTGGCATCATCCCCACTTTGGCATGGCCTTTGAGACATTGACAAGAGAGAGTTTACGCTGAGCAGCCTTAGTATCCGGTCCAAAGTGATAGCCGCATTCGGATTGGTTGTTGGGATCTTCTCAACAATCTCAGCTGCAGAAAGTTGAGCTTCAGAACCTGCATTGGCAATGATATTGAAGATGTCTAGCTCAATTGCAGCTCTTAGAGACATTTGAATGACAATCGAATTTCCCAACACCCAAGATGATAGATGATCTTCGCCTCTTTGGTCTTCCATGTCTTTGGAGTTAGTTTTGATATGTTTCCCTCACTTGGTATAATGGAACATTTATAATACCCCTGGTAAGTTGGTATATTAACTATAGTTATTTCTTATATTCTTACTGCCTGCGGTATGGGAGGTGGTATATAATGTTTTCGTAATATGCATCATCTCCCTCGTATAGAATGGAATCCACACATTAAGTATTTTTTCGTGGTATGGACATGTGACCCTCATTTTACCGTACAATGGTAACGAGGACATGCCCTACGTGCAGTGTGTCAAAATTTGTGGCTTGCATTGCACCTGGCTAATTTACATCCACTCATACTTGACGGTGCAACACATTCACAATCTTCAGTACACAATTATGACCTAGGCATGCACCTAAAGCCATGCCCCATATTTGCCTATGTTGACAATTCGTGTAAAATGTTTTACACGAATTGTCAACATAGGCAAATATGGGGCATGGCTTTAGGTGATCTGTTTTACATGAATTGACACTGTAGGCAAATATGGGGGGCATGACTTTAGGTGCATGCCAAGGTCATATTTGTGGACTGAAGGTTGTGAACAGAGGCGAACCTGGGGCCCCCGACTTTAATTTTCATTTTGATTGAAATGATAGCCAAAATTTAAAATTCAGTTCATCAAAAAAAAATTAATTTATGCTTTAAAGTTTTATAATTGGCACTTATAAATTAGTACAGAAAAATTAAAAAAATAAAAATAATGTTGGAACAACAAAGTTAACAAACCCAAAAATATAAAAAATTCATTTTCTCCAAACAAATCCCTAATTACAAATACATCTATACTATATATAACATGATTCTCCTCTTTGGACTAAACTTTTATATGGTTTAGAAATATCCTTAAACCATACATTTAATAAGGACAAAGCATATGAAAAACCCGCTAAAAATATATCTCCAATTTTGCATAAAACGCCTATAAAATAAGATACTCTCCTACTAATTTATGTCTTCACTCTTCATAACCAACTTCTTCTTTTTTACCTTATTGAGGACTCACCGGTTTCTTTTCTTTAATTTTTCTTTTCTTTTTTCAGTTTCCTTATTAATTCCTAATCTCACAAGGGACTTCCTCGGTTTGGGATCCTCAATTTAGATACTCAAAATATCCTCAAATTCATCTATTTGTAAAACTTAAATAATAGGGTTAAACATGTAAAATTACTAATTTAAAAACTCTTAAATTTTAGCTAAATTTAATAATAAAAAAACCACTTTTTCTTCCATCTCTGCATTTTTTTTCTCACGTTAGTAGTCAAACACTAATATAACTTTTTTTTTAAATAAATAAATAAAATTGGGTTTTTTTTCCCCACAAACGTACATTTCTTTTCTTTTTTTAATTCTCTCTTATTAATAGTATAGATGAATACAAAATACAAATTGATGGTGAGAATAACGGTTTTTTTTTTTTCTTTTGTACGCGAGATAGTATTACTGTTTTAACCTTTTTTGTAGGAAAATAAAACTTAAACTAAAGGGTATGTTATTTTAGAATTTGTATGAGGATATTTTGATACGCCAAAAATTAAAGATGAAATAGAAAAATCCTCTTATTAATAGTTATAGTATAAAAGATAAACATTTTACATTTCTTTTTAGTTTCTTTGCACAAAGTTTTGGATTGCCTCAACTTTTTACTCACTTGATCACCATCTCATATTTCAGGTTTGTTTCCTTTAACATTGTTGAAATTATTAATTTGTTAGTTTGTGTATTTTTGTTTTTGTAATTCTTTACAAATCTCAATTTTTTTTTTTTAATTTCTTCTTCTTTATCTCTTTTTCAAGTCTATTTCAACATCAATAATAATAAATAAAAAGTCTATTTCCACAATTCCTTTGATTCTCACAATTTTTTTCTCACTTCATCACTCTCTTTTCTTCTTTTCAAAGAGGAGTAAAGATGACATTGTGAGGATTTGGGGTACGGCAAGTTGTTATCTTCTTTTTCTTTTTCATTGTTATTATTATTATTGTTATTATTATTATTGTTATTATTCATTTTATTAGTTCATTTGGTTGAAAGTGTACATTTCTCTTGTACATCGATAGTTTTAAAGTCAAATGTTGAAGAGGAATCATTACCATTAATGTGATTGTGTTTATATTTAAGTACATATTGATTTGGTTTGGTGTATTCATCATTTTCGGATGCTAAGATGGAATAAGCTAGCTAATATGCCCAATGACCCTGCTGCAATATGATGAGAGGCTATTCCTCCCAGTGTCAAGATAATGGCTATGAATAGTCATTGACTCCCAGGAAGGGTGGAAGAATGGGACCTATTATGCGACATACAATGCATTATAGATGTATGATCATTATACTTCGACCGGGTAGTGTGGTGGGGCAGTGTGTACATGGCCCAGGAACAAATTCATTGCTGTATGGCTGACGGGCGATTACTAGCAACCGGTTTCATGCAAGTGAGTTGCAGCCTACAATCCGAACTTAGACTTCTAAATAAGAGGCTGGAATATACATTTAAACACCCCCAAAAAAAAAAAAAAAATGAAGAAGAAAAAAGGTTGTAAAAGAAAACCCAAATCTGTCTTCCTTAACAAATCCCTAATACTCAATAAAAAATAATAAAAACCCAAATCTGTCTTACGTTTACTCCATCGCGCAGTCAGCATCCTTTTGTTTGTCTCTGCACCGTCAATCTCCATACTTGCCAGAATTTAATCGCCGGCTCACTGGTATCACTCGCTCTCTCTGTTTGCTATATTGTACAGTTTTGAGTTGCTGCACAATGATCTTTGCTAGCTTGGTTAAATGAATAGAGCTGAGTGAATGGTTGGGCGTTGAGCCAGAAAGTTATTGCTGAATGAATAGCTAGAATTTTTTTTATTAAAAATATATATATATATATATATATATTTAAATAAATGGTTCGGTATTTGTGACGTGGATATATAATAATATAATATTGATTTTTTTTTTTTAATGCTAATATTGATTAGTTTTATGCTTATAAGATGTAATATAATGTCTGTTGATTTTTTAAAATATTTTAATATATAATGTTTATAAATATAATATATTATAATATACAATATAAGATTTATATTTGTTTTCTTAAGATTATAATATATAATTGGTTGATAGTGGTTCGAGATGTTTGAGTTATTTTCTTAATTTTAGAAGGTATTGCTTTTTGATAGAAATCTTTAACATTGAGAAGCTACTACTTGATCATACTGAAACTTTAGACGTTGAATCTTCTTAAGAGGCCAAAAAATGCGTTAGTTGACTCTTTTTTTTTTTCTTTTTTTTTTCAACAATTACAAAATATGCATTTTCAACTACGAAACTTGTCTATACAAAACTTAATAACAAGATGGAAAATGATTTTAAGTTATTTTCTAACCGCATATACAGAAAAAGAGACTCCTATAAAATTTAATTCATGGTCAATTTTTGTACCATAAAAGAATGTATGTCACAACTCTATTGAGCCATATTACAAAAAAAAAAAAAATGAAATAAAATATTTTTTTTATTTAAGATTTTGTTATACATAATTTGGCCATCTCGAAAAAATTACTGGCCCCACCACTAGCTGTGAATTTGTTGCAAGGAAGAGTGGATTGAAATATCAAGTTTGCATTAAATGTAAAGAATTCTACATGCACGCCCATCACAACAGCTGTGATATTTGTGTACTAAAGGTTGTGACTTTGTTGCATATAAGGTGAAGTTGGAGTGGATTGGATTCATTGTCAATATAGGCATTTATGGGCACGACTTTATGTGCATGCCCAAGATTTGTGTAGTAAAGGTTGTCAATTTGTTGCATATATGGTTAAGCTGAAGTAGATTGGAATTTCAGGTCTGCAACAAATGTGAAGAATTCTACACGTTTGCCCACCGCAATTGTGGACTTTGTTTTGGCAATGGTATTGAAGATGTCTAGCTCAATTATAGTTCTTAGAGCCATTTGAATGACAATTGAATTTCCCATTGAAATGACAATGAGAAAACAATGAGAAAACAGGAAGTGTTTGTTAGAATAGAGAAAGTTTGTTATGGGATTGAAAATCAGTGCTTATAACTGATAGGGATATTTTCATTTAAGAAAGTCTTTTGGGCACTTGGACCCGTCAAGATATGACACCTCATCTTTGACTCGTCAGGATGAATACCTTCTCCAATGGGACCCACCAACCACGGACCTGTCGGATGAATTCCCCATTCGATATCCTTAAAGTCTCGACTAGTCAGAGCTCTACTCTCCTTGAAAACCTGTCAAGTAGCTCAAGCATACACTCGATGAACGATTTACACCTCATCCTCCACTCACATGCCAACAGATGAAATATCAAGTTTGCATTAAATGTAAAGAATTCTACATGCATGCCCACCACAAAAGTTGTGATATTTGTGTTCTAAAGGTTGTGAATTTGTTGCATATAAGATCAAGTAGGAGTGGATTGGATTCATTGTCAATATAGGCAAATATGGGCACGACTTTAGGTGCATGCCCAAGATTTGTGTAATAAAGGTTGTGAATTTGTTGCACATATGGTCAAGCTGAAGTGGTTTGGAATTTCACATCTACAATAAATGTGAAGAATTCTACATGTTTGCCCACTGCAATTGTGGACTTTGTTTTGGCAATGGTATTGAAGATGTCTAGCTCAATTTCAGTTCTTAGAGCCATTTGAATGTCAATTGAATTTCCCATTGAAATGACAATGAGAAAACATGGAGCGTTTATTAGAATTGAGAGAGTTTGTTATGAGATTGAAAATCAGTGCTTATAACTGATAGAGGTATTTTTATTTAAGGAAGTCTTTTAGGAATTTTGACCCGTCAGGATATGACACCTTGTCTTTGACCCGTCAAGATGAATACCTCCTCCAATGGGACCTACCAACCACGAACCCATCAAGATGAATTCCCCATTCGATATCCTTAAAGCCCCGATGATTCAAAGCTCCACTTCACTTAAAGACTTGTCGGGTAGCTCGCGTATACTCTCGATGAACGATTTACACCTCATCCTCCACTCACATGCCAACGGATGGACGATCGTACCAACGGATAGATGACCATACCAACGAATGGATGATCATATCGACAGTTGAGTACGATGGGTCCCATAAGCCTTTATGTTTTCTCCACTCATATGTCCCTACATGGAAATCACTTGCACACCACGCTCAAAGACCCTACTACATGTTCATATCTTCTCTATATCGAAAGAGAAGCCCTAATATCTCAAAGCCTTAACTCCAAATCTTCTCTACAAGAAAAGCTCCTTCATTTAAGGGATCTTGGTCAAGTTCTACATTACTATATAAACATCAAACCGCTTTTTCTTTAAGGTACGTGAAATTTTCAAGCTCTCACACTCTTGAGTTCGTGGACATTCTTCTATCATTGACTTAACATTCAAAGGGTTTTTGGCCAGTATCCAACCGGTGCTCTTTGTTAGTTCTTTGTTCTCTTATTCTTCAGGTACCCTAATTGGCGCGTGTGTGGACGATCAGCTCGCTTACAATTTTGTGCATGATCAATAACATTAATGAATTATTAGATTCACAGTGCTTATATACATACATAATAGATAGAGAAATATTTGGTGCCTAAACTAACTAACTCCAACTTATAAGGAGTCCAATCTAGACAACACACGTGTACAAAGTAATAACACATACTGTTATTAAGAGGGCTTAGCTAAACTACATGTAGCTTTGGCCTTTTTCAATCGTGTACTGCAAGTCGTTTTGGATTGAGAATCATCTTTAGTGGATTGATCTTAACTGCATCTATATATTGCTTTACACCCATGGCCTAAGATGATAAATGATCTCCAATTCTTTGGTCTTCTATGGCTTTGGAGTTAGCTTGGAAAATGTTTCCCTCACTTGGTATATATAATGGAAAATTTATAATACTATTCATTTTGTATTTTGTTTTGTAAGCAAGAAAGGAAAATTTCAAACCAAACTCTGCTCAACTAGTCCGATAGATAAGACCTTCATTGCTTCTAATTATTTTTTTTGAAAGAAACAGCATTATTATTTTTTGAAGATTCAAAAAACAGAACACGCATAACAACCAGTCAAAGCAGCAAAAAAAACAGAACACAAAGGAAACAAACCAGTAACAAAATAGACCATAGACAAGACCCTAAAGCGACAGTTCCTCAGATCTAATCAAATCAGCAATTATGTCTGGTTTTCTTCCTAACTGGCACATGGCATTCTTCACTGTTTTTGCTTGCTGGGCTAATTCATGGGCTATTTTGTTACCCATCCTTCTAATGTGCCTCACTTTCACATCTGCAAAATTTCTCATTTCCTGCACAATTCCAGCTACTATATGACCCATTGCACCTCTGACCTCTTCTTTCTCAATTGCTTGGACAATTTGAAGAGAGTCTCCAACCAAAAGAACTCACTCCAGACCAAGCTCTTTTGCCAACACTAATCCTTGTTCCATTGCAATAACTTCAATTTCTTCAACTCCCAACCTTCCTAAGAGGGGCTTGCACATGGCAGCAATGAACCTCAATCTCTTGTCCCGAATAAGGATGCCTATACCAGAGTGGCCATAACCAATGGGAATAGCTCCATCCACATTTATGAGAAAGTAGTCATCCTGGAGCTGTTCAAGACTACTTCCTTTTGGCTCTAGGAACCTTGCTTGAGTGCCAACTGCCTCCCTATAATCTTTCACCATTCGCATGGCATTTCCCCAAATAATATTTTTTGGAGAACTAATTGAATCATGCACCATTTGGTTTCTATTATACCATATCATCCAAGCCACCCCAAAAAATATTTCTAAGTCCCTTTAAGTCCCTTGTCTCAGCATGTCTAAAGCAATATTCGAGAAGTCTCGCCTACCTTCCAAGAGACTGATGGGGCAGTCAATCCAATTTTTCTAGACTTTTTTGGCTATTTCACATTTTAGAATTGCATGCTCCACAAATTCTACCTCTTTGCTGCATAGTGGACAGAAAGGATCAACTAGGACCCACCCTTTTGTTCAGGTTAAGCATAGTAAGGATAGCATTCCTACAAAGTCTCCAGGAAAAAATTCTCGCCTTTGCTGGGATGTTTAAGTGCCACATTTTCTTCCATAAGGGAGCTCGCACGTCACCTAAAGAAGATTCCCCTTGTTCACTTCCTTCTAGCACCTTCCTAGACACATAGTAAGCACTTTTCACTGAAAAAAATTCCTTTTTTATTACCCACCAATCTTAGTTGGTCATCAGGCAGATGGTAACTGATTGGGATACCAAGGACTGTTTCAACCTCAAAAGCAAGGAAAATCCTTTCCAACCTATCTCTCCTCAAACTTCTTGTGTCTTGGTCAATAAGGGCTGAAACAATGGGATAATCACCAAAATCTATTTGAGGAGATATTACATTGTAGGTTGAGGGAATTGGCAGCCATTTGTCATCCCAAATGTGAATAGTTTTTCCATTGCCTACCCTCCATCTTGTGCCTTGTTTCAGAACTTCCAAACTTTGGTGAATGCTTCTCCAAGCAAATGATGGCCTATTTCCCAAGTTAGCACTTAATACATCATTGTTTGGGAAGTATCTTGCATTGTATACTCGAGCCATCAGTGATGAAGGGTGAGACATCATCCGTCATCCCTGCTTTGCTAGCATGGCCAAATTAAAAGCTTGAAGGTCACGGAAACTCATTCCTCCTTCAAATTTTGATTTGCATATTTTTGACCAACTCACCCAAGCGATCTTTGATTCATGATGCCTTTGCCCCCACCAAAAATTCCTCAAAAATCCCTCAAGATCCTCATATAGGCCTTTTGGGAGTAAGAAACATCCCATTGTATAAGTAGGCACAGCTTGGGCATCAGCCTTAATCAGGACTTCCCTACCTTTTATCGACAAGAGTTTCTCCTTCCACCCTGATAACTTCTTTCCAACTCTTTCCTTTATTTCTTTAAAAACTTGCTTCTTTGACCTTTCAATTAATGATGGGAGGCCCAAATATTTCTTTGGTTAGGTATCCTATATAGAGCCAAGAGAAACCAAAACTTCAGCTTTGTTTCTTCATGTGTGTTCCGGCTAAAATACACAGAAGACTTGTCTGTATTTATTTTCTAGCCCACTGCTTCCTCATATTGTTGAAGTATATTTTGGAGTTCCCTGCTCTCCTGGCCATTAGATTTGCAGTAAATGACACTATTGTCAGCAAAGAGAAGATGGGTAATTGTTGGGCAGCCCCTGCTAATAGAAATGCTAGAAAGTTTTTTATTCCTCACTGCTTCTCCTATCAAACCTGTGAGCTCTTCTGCACATATGAGAAATAAATAAGGGGATAAAAGGTCCCTTTGGCGAAGTCTCCTTGAAGGGAAGATGCAGCCTTGGGAGACCCCATTTATGAGGATAGAGTAAGAGACAGTGAAAATACAATTCATCATCAGACTAATCCATTTGTCATCAAATCCCATAATAGTCATGATATTACAAAGAAAACCCCACTTCACTCTATCATACGCCTTACTCATATCCAATTTTACTGCCATGTATTTATCTTTCCCCTCTCTTTTATTCTTCAGATAATGCATAATTTCAAAAGCAACAAGTACATTATCAGTTATAAGCCAGCCTGGGACAAAAGCACTTTGATTTTCTGAAATGATAGCATTAAGAATAGGTTTGAGCCTATTAGCAAGAACTTTTGAGATGATTTTGTAAGACACATTACAAAGGCTTATAGGCCGAAACTCACACATTTTGGTTAGGTTTTTTGTTTTGGGGATGAGGACAATATTAGTTTGATTTAGTTCTGCCAGGGAGGACTTTGAGTTGAGAATACTTAACATTGTATTTGTAACATCTTCCCTAATTATATCCCAATGTTTTTGATAAAAAAATAGCGAACATACCATCTGGGCAGGGGGCTTTTGTCAGGTGCATTTGGTGGATGGCTTGAAAGACTTCTTCCTTTTGGAATTCTTTTGTTAGCTGCTCGTTCATTTCCTCAGAGACCACTCTTGACACTATCCGGCCTACCTCCACTACTTTGGTTGGGTGGGGTGTTTGAAACAATTCAGTGAAATAGTTAATTGCTTCTAATTAGAAGACATCTTTGTTGAGGCAGTAAATTAAAGTGAGAAATATACCTAATTAACTAGGTACAATTTTAGACCCAAATTTTAATTACGGCATAGACAATTTAGGCTAATTAAAAATTAATGTGAAAAATCAATTGGTATTTTTTTTAGTGCTTTTGTTGACATAAATTAACAATAAACAATGAAAAAAAAAAAGGACAATGACCATTGTGCCTGAAAGTAGTATGTGTGTGTTAGAAATGAATGGCCTTAAGTTAAGTAAATAAGCTAGCAAAAAAGAGGATACCAAACGCATATAGGCCGGTGAATTAGCATTTAGCATATGTACCATTTTTAGATGTTGACTTGGCTTTTTTTTTTTTTTTTTTTTTTTTTTTTACAAGATATAATTTCTACTTTAGTATAATCTAAGTGTATATATATGTGAAACTCTATCATAAAGACTTAAACTTCGGCCCTTACCCCCCACACCCCACAAGTATTTATACTTGTAGAGTGACCGCCGCATTAAGGGTGCCAGTGGTGATGTTGACCTGGCTTGAATCGCCACAAATCAAGTAAAAAAAAAAAAAAAAGAGTTGGTTCACGTTGTGCCAACATTGTTAAAAAAAAAAAAAAAAAAGTTTGGCACAACAATTTTACATTAAATTATAGGGAGTAAGTCCGGTAACACAACTAATTTTATAACTTTGTTATATGGCGATCTGTGAATGGTGGTGAAATCATAAACCTACCATTTTATTTCAATCACTTACAACTCGCCATATAGGTAAGTCATGACAAAAGTAGTGGAAAATGTTTTGGCACTAGACTTACTCAGTTATAAGTGGTAAATTGTTATTTGTTATAACTTATAATTTGTCATCTATGAGTTATTGTGAAGATATTGTAAATATAACATTATTCATTAGACCAAATATATATAAGGTTTGTGTGTGTTGTACTTAGAAGTACTATGTCCAGCCATTAAAAAAATAAATAAAATAAAATAAAGTACTCTCTACAATATTTTTATAACATAATTTGAAACCACCACTAAAATTATATTTTTTTTTTCCAAACAATAACAACCAAATAACAACCTTCCACTTAAAATTTGTTATGAAAATACTATGAATCTAACATTACTCATTAGACCAAATATATATAAGGTTTGTGTGTGTTGTATTTAGAAGTGCTATGTCAGCATAATTTTTATAACATAATTTGAAACCACTACTAAAATTACATTTTTCCCTAACAACAACAACTAATAACAACCTTTTACTTAAAATTTGTTGTGAAAATATTATGAACTTAACATTTCTAGTGTAACACTAGGTTGGAGAAGGTTTAGAAAAGAGAAGTGCTACATTCACAACAAATCATAAATAATAAGTTGTTATTGGTTATAATTTAAACCTACAACTGAAATAACTTTTTTATTCATTAATAAAAGCATCCACATTGGTGGAGGCAAAAATCACTTTATCTATTTTGCTTCTTCACTTCACAATACACCCAACAACAATGAATCTATATTTTTTACTATTTGATTAAAATAATATTAAAAACTCATTAAAATAAAATAAAACATATCCACCGCAAAAACCTTTCAACCTGCCACAATCACCTCCACCAGCCACAACACAACCAAAAACAGCCACAACCACTCCACCACCACTTCATTGCCAAGACAACCACAACACAGCCAAAACCAAACCCAACAGAGCCACAACATAGCCCACGGCAACCACAACCATAACCCACTTCTACAACCAAACCCACAGCCAAAATCAAACACATAGACAAAATCAAACATGAAACCACCACTAACACAGCCACCAAACCACCATTTCAACCACAACTTAGTCACAAACAAACTCTCAAAAAAAATAAAAAATTAAACCACCACCATAGCCATTGCAGGAAAAAAAAAAAAAAAAAAAAACAAGCACCGTGCTTCATTAAAATAGATTGGTAGCTATTGGAGATCAAGATCAGAAAGAGTAAATACGAAGAGAGAAAAACAAAAGAGAAAAAAAAAAGATGAAGAATGAAATGGCAGGTCCCTAGAGAAGATGAAGAAAAATAGGAAATTATTTAAATACCGACGTAAATGGACTTTTAGTCCTTATATTTTGCATATTTTTTATTTTAATCCCTACATTTTCATTTTACCACATTTAGTCCTTAAATCAATTAACGCGTTCCATTCTAGTCCTTACTGTTACTCATTTAACAGAAATTGCTGATGTGGCAAACAGAGTGCATTGTTGGCACATTAAATGCTGACATGGCCAATAAAATAATATTAAAAAAATGTCTTGTCAGCATCCACGTGTCCATTAAAAATAATATTAAAATAAATTTATCAATTTTAAAAATTAAAAAATTACAAAAATTACAAAAAAGAAAAAAATAATAATTAAATTTATCAAGTTCATTTATCAAAGGCGTAAATGCACTTTTAGTCCTTACATTTTGCATATTTTCCATTTTAGTCTCTACATTTTCATTTCACCACTTTTAGTCCTTAAATCAATTAACACGTTCCATTTTGGTCTTTATCGTTACTCATTTAACAAAAATTGCTAATGTGGCAAACAAAGTGTATTGTTGGCACATTAAATGCTGACGTGACCAATAAAATAATATTTTAAAAATGCCACGTCTTCATCCACGTGTCCATTAAAAATAATATTAAAATAAATTTATCATTTTTAAAAATTACAAAATTACAAAAATTACAAAAAAGAAAAAAACATAATTAAAAATATCAATATTAATTTATCAAATTCTATTAAACTTTCTGGGCAATCAAACACAATAAAAGTTATTAAATCTTAAAATCTCAAACAAAATCTCCAAACTCTCTATGTGAAAATCTCAACTCTCTCTCCAAGCTATCTCTTTCTACAAAAGTCTCCAAGCTCAAGGTAAAGGTAGAGGTGATTGAAGGTGGGTTTTGGGTGAAGGCGGAGGTGATTGAAGGTGGTTTCGGTTGAAGGGGCTAACTGAAGGTAAGCTCTCTCTCTTTAAATCCATGGCTAAAATCCCAACTCTCTCTCTTTAAATTCTCTAAATTCATGGCCGAAAACCTAGCTTTCTCTCTCTCTAAATTTTGGCCAAAAACCCAACTCTCTCTGGCCAAAAACTCAACCCTCTCTCTCTAAACCCATGGCTAAAAACCTAGCTCTCTCTCTCTCTCTTAATCTGTGGTTATTTGTGATTTCAGATCTTGGGTTTTGTTCATTGATTTGGGATTTGAGTTTTGAGTTTTATGTTTGGTTTCTCAAAAAGCCTAAGATAATTTAGGTTGAGTTTTGTGTTTGGGGCGGAAAATTTTGGGTTTGAGTTTTGTCTTTGTGTAATTGTTGAATGTCTTTGAGTTCTATCTCTATGTAATTGTTGAAAAAAAACTGGGTTGAGTTTTGGGTTTGGGTTCCAAAATTTTATCTTTGTAATTGTGGGCATGTCTTTGTGTTTGTGGGTTATGATTTTTGTTGATTTGGGTTTTTGTTGATCTGGGTTTTAAGAGGCAATAATGCACCCTTCAATATGGAAGTCATGGGTTCTTCTCAAAAAATGGGAAAACCCGATGAATCCGATGTCCATAGCCATAGGTTATTTGCGTTTGTGATATTGTGTTAATGTTTAAATTTGAGTTTGTGTTTTTTGTGTTTGGTTCTGGGTTTGTGCTTTGGAATCGAACCGGAGAGGCATTTATTACTCAAAATCAAGCTATTCAAGAACTTACAGTCTGTGATCTCCGGCAGGATCGATCTAGCAAAAGCGTTGCTGGAGAGATCTAGAGAAATGAGATAAGGCAACTAGTTACAGATTTGAGATGGGAAATTTATGTTTTTGTCGGTAAATTTATTTTTTCAGGGTTCGTGTTCATGTGATTGAATATTTTGGTTTCGTGTTCTTTCTTATTCAAGTTTAAGATGAGACCAGATCTGCATTCATGTGTATTTTAGGTTCTAATTTTGTTTTTTTTTTTTTTAATTTTTTTTTTGTTAAAATAGATAAATAAATTTTCAAAATCAAAAGTTGATGTGGATGCTTATGTGTCTTTTTTAATCATTATTTTATGTTGATGGGAAATTTATGTTTTTGTCAGTAAATTTATTTTTTAAGGGTTCATGTTCATATGATTGAATATTTTGGTTTCACGTTCTTTCTTGTTCAAGTTTAAGATAAGACTAGATCTGAATTTATGTGTATTTTAGGTTCTAATTTTTTTTTTCATTTTTTTTTTGGTTAAAATAGATAAATTAATTTTCAAAATCAAAAGTTGATGTGGATGCTTATGTGTCTTTTTTAATCATTATTTTATGCTGACGTGACATTTTTTAATATTATTTTATTGGCCACATTAGCATTTAATGTGCCAACAATGCACTCCATTTGTCACATCAGCAATTGCTGTTAAATGAGTAACGGTAAGAACCAAAATGGAACGCGTTAAGTGATTTAGAGACTAAAAGTGGTAAAATAAAAATGTAAGAACTAAAATGAAAAAGATGCAAAATATAGGGACTAAAAGTGCATTTACGCTTTAAATATTAGTCCAGTGTAAACATATAAATATAATAATATTATTATTTTTAACTATGAGCAACAGTGTACACCCAAAGAGCTACTAGTATACTGCTAAAAGTAGTTGTTCATTGTAGCTGTGGAGCCAAAAAAATGACTTTGGTTTCATCAATGTAGCCACATTTTGTTATTTAGTAGTGATAAAAATAGCAATATAGCTTTTTAGTACCACCAATACTAGTACTTTAAACTATAAAAACTTATCATTTATGATTTGTTGTAAAATTGTGTTCACTTTAAAAAAAAAAAATTTGAGAGTAAATTTGTGGCCCCAAACAAAGAAAATAGGTGAATATGGTTTAGAAAATTTTGACGGTAAATTTGTTAGTTGCCCTTTGTACGAACTAAGCACAAGAATGCTGATCTGTTTTTTTTTTTTTTTTTTTTTTTTACACGTATCAATTTTTTAGTGGGTTGAAAACTGGAAGCAACAAAGAGCAACGTTGAGCTGGAAATATACTTTATCCAAAAATTCTGTCAGCCGTTTTTGCCCAGTAAACAGAGGAGAGAGAGAGAGAGGGTTATGGCGAGGAGGGTGCAAAATGAAAACAAGGCTGCAGGGGCATTTTTCTTTGCGACACTGGTGCTGTGGTTGCTATCTATTTCGTTCGAAATAGTATTCAACAAGCGAAACGAGCTGCTTTGTGTCATCGCTGGGTGTTGCTTTTTTCAGACGGCCAACTGGATCATCCGCTTTCGCTTCTCTAAGGACCCACTCTTCGTCAACACCTCCGTCTCTCTCCTCCACTCCTTCATCATCTCTTCCTCGGGTTCGTTTCCCATTTCTTCTTTCTGGGTTTTCTTCCTTATTTTTCATTTGGGTATATTGCTATTAGTGTTGCAAATTTCAGTGCTCGTGATGAATCTGGGATATATAGTTATTGCGAATTTCCTATTTCTTTTTTTATCGTTTGTTTGGTCATGTGTTGACTTGGCTTCACGGTATGTGATGTGTTCTGTTTGATAGTTTACCCGAAAAACATTGGAAATTTTTGTTGTCTTTCGATGAATTATCTTTAAATGTCATTTCCTATTGGTTGATTGGGTATATTTAATCTGGGATTTAGGTAATATTAATTTAATTTTTAATAAATTATTTTTCTAGATTTTTGAAGATATAAAATTAATAATTAAGTTTTCGGTGTTATAACTGATAAGAGGGATCTTTTAGATACGGCCAAAAAAAAAGAGGGATCTTTTAGATTTTACGTCACAGATGGGATGAGGATTCCTATAGGTCTAGAAGCAAAATCTGATTTTGCTATAGATATCAATACAGAACGTGTAAATAGGGAGAAAATTTGAAGGCTGGCTAAATAAATAATAAATAAAAATAAAAATAACTAATTTTATTTTATAAAACGTGTAATGAGGCAAAGCTAAAAGATTAAATAAAGAAGGTTGTTTTTTTCTTCTGTACACATAATAATGTATAGAAGGACCACATACTTAGAAAAAAAATAATTTAAGATGGTCTACATGAAATAAACTTAGTCTTTCATTCACCCAACAAAAGGGAGAAAGCCTTGCAATGGTAGAAACAACAAGAAGAAGAGAAGAAAAAAAAAATGGGGAGTAAAATAAAAGTCAACCTGAAATGAAGATGATAGGAGACAAGTTAAAAAACCACCAACTGATGAGCAGCTGGAAAGAAAGCAAAAAAAGATAATCAAAATGGTGAGCAGCGAGGTAAGCATGGAGCAGATGGGGTTTGATTCCTTCAAGAATCAAGATGGAAAGAAAGTGTGTATTTTTTTTTTTTTTTTTCCTTTTACTTTTAGTGATAATCTCTCTAGGAAAAGTTGGGATTAGGTAACTTTGGATTTATTACTGAACTTGTCTGTAAAACTATTTATTCCAATTTTAATTTTGTTTGGGAGATAGAAATTTTACAATCTTAACTACGGCAAATAGACTAATAATTTAAGAGAATGCACAACATTCAAAGAGAGAATAATTTTTCTAAAAATAATTTTTATTGATTAAAATTTTTGGGACAATGCATTCTAGGGGCTATATTGATTTTTTTACTAGGTGAGAGGGCCTTAATTATATTTGAGAAAGCCTTTATTATGTTCTATTGGTTAATAGAGTGGGCCTTAGGCCATTGCCTAAGTGGCCTAATGGTTGAGCCAGTCCTGTCTAGGAAAACGGTTATGGTAATACAAATTTATAGTAATGTGCGATAAATGTGAAGTCCTGTATGGAATGGGGTTGATGGATTTTGAAACCTATTCGGACTCACGGTTGTGGCCTATTGAAATACATTAGGATTGGGTGGGACAAACTTTTACATTATGTGCAAGTTGATGTAGGAGATGGTCACTGATGCAAGACAGCATAGGCTTCATCACCTCAAGAAGCCTGAAAACCAAAATTCACCACCTAAGGGTTGCTTGAAATCACTGCCAAGTAGATAAAGACATTTTCCACAAAGGAATTTTTATTCTATAATAGTCTGACTGTAAAAACACTACTTGGAGCCTTTTTATAGAGTAGTATCAGGGCATAAAAGATCATGTCTCATAAAACTCTCAAGTCTTACTTATCAAAAAAAATAAAACTCTCAAGTCTCAACTAAAGATAATCTAAAAATGTATCTGTATCTGAAAAAAATAAATAAATTGGATCCCTATTCAAATCCAAAAAATAAAGAATAAATAAAAAATTCCAATCCCATAAGATATATGAAAATCTGAAATAATAAATTTCAAAATAATTCTGGTTGTGCTCCCTGCATTTAGTCACTGAGTTCGGGTTTGACATGACATCTGGTGTGGGGATCATCCTTTGAAGATGTTGTTTTGTGACTTGTATGCATGCTCTATAGCTAGAGAAGCATCAGTTGATTCTGTGTTGGTTAGATAGACAGATGAGGAAATGTGAAGTTGGAGGAGTTGGAAGTCGGTAATCAGTGTACTACTTTCTATATATTCTTTATTCAAATATCCCTACGAGAGAGGGTTTTGATAGAATTAGTTAGAGATTGAAAGGGAGTGGTGATTTTAATGTTTGTTTTTGTTTTTATACAATTTACAGGGTACATGTGCATAATCTTTCCCATGGAAAGAGTATGTGGTGTGTAAAAGGCTCCAATGATGATTTAAGTGTTAGAGATTTAGATCTACTTAATGGACATATATAATGAACACAAGGAAGTCACCACTCCCTTTCAATCTCTAAATCTTAAATCATCATTTTAGACTAATAACTATTCTGAGTACTTGTAAAATGAGAAAATTTTGGCCTTATTTGGTTTAATAATGATGAATCATTATTAATGGTGTTTGCATTGAAAAATGGAAGTGCTAGTCTGAGCAAGTTTGAGTGTTCCAATCTTGAAGCATCCGCAGGAGATTGTGATTATGCAAAGAATGGAAATAATGGATGCACTGTATCAGTATTATGGAATATATCTATGTGAGCATTGGATAAGAGATAATCTTATAGATACTTTTATATCACTAAGGCTGAGCAAGGTCTTGATAATTCTTTTTTAGATCAATTATTACGTAGCTCGAGCCAAGGCTTTGTGGAGCTTAATATGTTGACAACTGAACTTCATCTAAGCTTCAGGTGTTAAATATGTAAAGCAGTGAAGTTGGGTTTATCCAGAATTTCACTGACCATGGAAATTGTCCCTTGTTTCCAAAGAATCAGATATAAGACTTTATTTGAATACTTTTCTGTAATAGATGCCTTGATCTAAAACTAATGTTTTGGACTCTTCAATATTCTGGAGGTGGTCTTGCCTTTCAAAATATAGTTATTGGTCTTGGAGTAAAAATAGAAATTTGATTCAGAGATCAGTAAATTAGGTGATGCTGTTTGATATGTTTCAGAATATAAATTCAGAATTTCTTCTAATTACAACAGTTGTGATAGCTGTAATATCACATACATATGCAAGAGATGATTTCTCACTATTTGTCTTTTTATCCCTCAGCGTACCATATTCAAGTGCTTCAAACTTAAAAAAAAAAAGACACAGACAAAAATGAAAAACAAAGAACTTTACAGAACAAGGATTTGTGGAGTTGTACATGGTTATCTTTTTGGAAGCAATTATTTTTTATCTGTTGTTGGTTGCAGGTTTCTGTTCCATATGTGCGCATTTGCAAAGTATACACCTACATAGATTATATATTATATACAGTCCTACATGCATATATATCACTTTGGCTGGTATTGCTGGGTTTGTAGGCCTAAAATTAGGTCAATCTATTAATGAAAATTCAATCCCATTGATATTCTTGTCTAGGATTTTAAAGCTTTCTTGGAAAAAGCTATAAAAAAAGCCTTTTTTTTTTTAGTTTCTATGCTTGTCTTGATTGCTGGGCTCTTCTAACTGTTCCTGAAATTTATCCATTGGTTTACAATTCTTATAGTTTCAAATGCTCAAATATTCTAATCATGTTGTCTTTGACATGCCTTCATTCTGAGTTTTAGTAGTTATGCTAGTAATTTCAAATGTTTGTTTACCTCCTGTGCAGTGGTATTCATTTTGGTTAATCAGTGGTTAAAAAACGGATCAAATGGGATGTTTGAGCACTCACAGTTATTTGGGGGGACTTGGCCGTGGGCATATCCAGCTTTATGCTTCTCATGCGGTTACTTTGCATATGATCAATGGGATATGCTGCATTATCGGTTATACAATGGTTGGATCCCTGCCATTTTATTGCATCATCTGATACTCCTCATTTGCTTCTCTCTTGCTTTATATCGAAACGTCACTATCAATTACCTTATTCTCACTCTCATTTGTGAGGTATGTTCTCCTCCCTTTACAACCCCCCCCCCCCCCCCCCCCGGGGCATTACTCCTCCGATGTAATATGATGGTAAATTGGTAATAGGATAAATGTTTTTTGGCCTGAGGCATAACTATATGCTTATAATCCCTAGATGTGTGCGCTGTGCTTAAGAGTGAGAATCAAATCTCATAAATGAAGTGTTTACTAAAAAATATTAAAGAACCTTAACAAAATATTTAATTGTGACTAAAAATATTTATTACTGTATAATTTTCACTAAAAATATATAAGTGTGGTGGTTTCTTGTATAGTTTTGTGACTGCATAACCAAGCCTTAAGGTATAGGCTAGTGCTTCTTCCTCTTATTTTATTACATTTTAATAACACACACAAGGAGATGAACTCTTAAAGGATAAATATGTCTTAAGATGCTTTTTTATGCTATTAGAGGAATGGTCTTCAAGTGATTTATAGCTTTGTGGTTATCATTCATTCATTTGTTTGATCTGTCTATGTTAATGAAGGCTGCACTTGTTTAAAATTTGTTTGAAATCTGTGTATTAGCTTTAGTAAAATGCTTGAAATTCACACTGAAGACTGTCAAAATTTAATAAATTTTGGCTCCAGTTATATCAATCTGAGTAAAATCTTGTATTCATGCCATTGGTATGCTTAGTGATGACATCTGTTTTTGCACCCTTGTGTAATTTGAGTGATCAGGATCCCTCCTTGTTATCTTTTACTGCTTTTAATTTTCAATCTATTTTGCTATGCAAGCAAGTCATGAAAAATGGTCTTCCCAATTTATTTTTTAATTTTTTCAAGAAAAAAAGCTTCAAATTTGTATCAACAAAGTGTTGGTTAATTTGATATTAAG
This sequence comes from Quercus gilva, assembly GCA_023621385.1. Lineage (NCBI taxonomy): Eukaryota > Viridiplantae > Streptophyta > Magnoliopsida > Fagales > Fagaceae > Quercus > Quercus gilva. The sequence continues at coordinate 41,456,881 of CM042481.1, forward strand.
CCTAGCCCGTGAGAACCATTGTTTGGATCTTGTTCTCTTACTACCAAAATTCTGTTAGAAATCAAGGTGACTTCGAATTAAAACTAAATCCCAAAATTTTGATAATGTTATCGAAAATTTGAATACTAATGTGAATATGCGCGCTGAATCTAGTTGATGTAACTGAAGGTTAAATTTCTTCTGATGATACAGTTGCATTCCATATTTCTGCATGTAAGGAAAGTGCGACGAATGGCTGGTCTTCGTGATGCCAACAACACAATTGTGAGGGCAGAATGGGTTCTTAATTGGGTGGCTTTCATTTTAGCAAGGTTTGTATCTCATGTTCTTATCACTGTCAAGCTTCTCAGAGATCGTCATAAGTTTGGACAGGGAATTGAGTTGCCACTTGCCTTATTTGGGATGGTCGGAATGAACTTGCTTAACGTTTTTCTTGGTATTGATCTTTTCCATGCTTTCAAAAGAGAGGTAAGTTCCCAGAGAAATAGCCACCACCATCGTGAATGACACAAAGAAAGCCTTAGAGAGTTATTTTAAATTTTTATCTTATATGTTCTATCATTTTGTTATATTCATTTTACATAGGAAGTTGTTAGCAAAGAGTGAAATTTAGAGGAAGAAATTAGCGATTTATACTAGGTTAAGAGTAAATGAAAATATGAGCTTTGTATATCCAAAGTAAGGTTGTAAAGAGAATCATGATTCAAATCTCCAGTTTGGCACTTGTTAAAACAGCTAAATTATCATTTTTAAAAAATAACTACAGTATTTTGTTTCTTCAATTTTTTTTTTATTTTTTTTTTTTTCAATGACATTTAATCACAGAATTCTTGGCAAATATACAGTTTACTGTTTAGTGACACACCTAGATGACATATTTCAAAATTGCTGAGGTTATTCCCACTTTTTTTCTTATGTTTCGTTGAGGTTTCTTATATACTCTTAATGGGGACTTTTCATCCTATGAAAACTGCTTCCAAAGATCATCCTTTCCTTTGCTGATCGTTCCTATTTGCTAGATAAGTTGACTCCGGTTAGGCTCTATATTTGCTCAATATTAAGGGGAAAACAAGATTCTTCTGCACCTTGGCCAATCGACTTCGAGTCAATCTAGCATGATACCAATGCCTGTTTATGATTTATGCATTTGCGCACTCTGGTTTCTAAAGCCAAAACACGGAAGGTCTTATAATCCCAATCGAGAGAATAGGAGCAGCGGGTCATGAGGTGTGACTTATAAAAGATAAACGAAGATCCCAAAACATTCATTCCTTTCTCGGCCCTTTGGCTAAGATCAAGTGTAGTATCTATCTGTTCTTGTAAGTTTAATATCTGATATGTTTAAATTTTTTTCTTGAGGGGGACGGCTCACAACAATTGCTTGCTATTGGGGTCTTTGAGCGTCGCCCATGCGTTGCACCCCACAAATACTATTTAAAACTATCTGGATGTCTAGCCTGTTTCTGTTTATTGCGTTGATTCATGTTCTCGTTCTGTTAATTTAATAATTTGTAAATCTTAACTTGCACATGATCCGTTCTATGATGCCTAATTTTGCAGCCCGCCAAACAGGTCTAACTCGAGTTCTACTTGTTAAAAAAATTCTTTAAAATTGTGTCATTTTTTAATTAAAACTTTCGCTTGGAAGCTGGGAGTTTAAAGAAACTCGAGTTCTTTAAAAATTTTAACCTAACCCCACAATTTGACTGAAATGCTTTCACAAGCTCCACCTTTCCAAGCATGTGCTTTCCTTCCTTGTCCTTATTTTGGCAAAAAATGTTCTCTATATCTCAGTATCGGTGAAGTCCGAAGGAAAACATCTTCACGTGATGTCCTCTCCAAGTCAAACGATTCACACTCCCATTCCATCGCTGCCATTGGTTTTGGGTCCAAAACAGTGAAATCCGACGATGATACGTGACAGTGACAGTGGAACTGGTTCTGGGTTCCAAGCAGTGGAATCAGATGATGAGGATGACAACAATGAAGATGACAAAAATTCATAAAACTTCTCTTCAATCTCTGTGAATTTGCCACCATCCACGCTGTACTCGACGTTTAGAAACCTAGAAAGCACGAGTGGCTCCAGGGTCGTCGCACCCGCACTGGAATCGCGGCAATTCGGCCTTTTTTCTTTGAGGAATGATATGTCTACAACATTTTTACAACAAATCCTAAGTGACAGGTTATTACTGGTTGTTATTGTTGGGGCAAAAAAGTAATCTTAGTGTTAGTTTCAAATTTGAACCAATAACAACTAACCACTTGTAATTTGTTGTAAAAATGTTGTAGACGTAGCATCTCTCTTTTTCTTTTTCTTTTTTTCTTTTTTTTTTTTTCAATTCACACCAATACGCGCAGATTCGTGCCAATACATGCCGATTCCAACCGAAATCATGGCCAAAATACATGTTAAAAATAATAATAAAAATAAACTTGTAAGCTGTATTCTAATTTATGAATATCATGATTTAATTATTATCTATTACTAGTCACTAACCCGTGTGATGCACGAGATAGTTGGTTAAATAACAAGAGAAATGATACGTCTACAATATTTTTACAACATTTTTACAACAAATCCTAAGTGACAAGTTGTTACTAGTTGTTATTGTTGGGGCAAAAAAATAATCTTAGTGTTAGTTTCAAATTTGAATCAATAACAACTAACCACCTGTGATTTGTTGTAAAAATGTTGTAAAATTGTTGTAGACATAGCATCTCTCTAAATAACAATTACAAATAATCATATAAAGCCCCAATGCTATTTGATTACAAATGTATAGTGCTCCACGTAACACATAAAGGCCACACCTTGGTTGCTATATGGCAATGAAAACATTATTACCAACATTCCAAAGCTCATACACAGATTTGGGCATAGTTTGAATTCATATAATGCTCAACTATAATTGAATTTATAGTCCAACACCAATATAAAGCATGTTGTCTTGTGCACTTGTCTGTACAACTAACTAGATCACTTAAAAACTACTTTTATAGTAGTTGACTGAGAAAGACAACACACAGACAACTATTGCAATAAGAGAAACTGAGAAAAGATATTGCAAAATTAATTATATATAATTTTTTTAAAAAAATGGATGCCAAGTCCACAGTTTTTTATTTATTTTTAATTCAATCCTAGAGCAAGGAAGGTCATTCGTTCATGACAAGGAAAGATACAAAAACCACTATATATAAGATAAGCTTAGTTCAAATTATTAAAAAAAAAAAAAAATTGTCAAATTATCAATAAGACATTAAAACAAACTCAGTTCACAAGTCGATGAAATGTAGAATAAAAACTATGCAACAGAAGCTTGAGCTCTAATACTAAACCTTTTGAGCATTCTGGAATGTTTATATATCTTTGAATTGAGGAATTTGATGATATGGTCATGTACACAAGTTTTCAATGACTTGTAAAACTTAAAGCTGTGAAGCAGTCATTAACAAAACAATTATGCATGTACAACCATATTGCAAGTTGTCGACAATTTTGAAGACCCTACAAATCGAAAAAGAACATTTGTAGCACTTCAAAATATTCAAACTAATAAATTTGCTCTTCCCGTTTTGCTAATTTGTTCTACTCCTAAGATGCACTATTTTTTTTTTTTTTAAAGGATAAAAGATAAAACTTTATTGATAAATTGAATATACAAATGTGTAGACAATCTCATGACAGCATAGCAAGACCATGCATTTGCTGCCAAGGAATAATATGCCACCTAAACACATGAGGCACTATGCCACTCTCTCTCATAAGAAGCAACTCACAAACACAAAATTCAAAACTTTGAAACAGCAGGCAAATAGTCTATGTATCTCTGCTTATATGCTCCTGTTAGCCCCCAATTTTGATTATGCGGACTTTTTGGAAACTGTTGAGTTGAGGAGATTATTTGTAGCCACATATATCTGTGTCAGATGCATTTGATAAATAACAATATTTGAACTTAAAATATCCTGAACCACAATGATAATGATAACAAATCCAATTTATCAATCCATTCCCAAATGCCAATCACAGATATAAAAGATCCAGTATCCCCATCACTCTACTCAATCAATAATCAAATCTTAAACTTCCAAGCCTTACCACAAAATAAACAATTCAACTTTTGTTTTCTTGCCCACACTCCCAATTTCACATAACATTAAAACCAAGAAAACAATTCTACCATATGAAGTTCATTACACATAAATCAAAAGAAAATCTAAAATAAATTGATACGAACATGTAGAAGGAAGAAAACCTCTTGCTAATTTATTGACTCTGGTTAGACCATGTATATACTATTGCAAGAAGAATACATGTCTACTTATTAGACTTGCAAAATGGACATTGTACAGAATCAATCAAATTCTGGGGAAAAAAAAATAGTCGGGTATTTTATCAAACAATTTGCATGCAAGTACCAAATTTTTTTGTTAGTTACGTCAACTACAAAATATTGAAGCAAATTATTGAGAGAGGGGATTTTGTAGAGATTATATACCCAACTTCTTTTGCAGGAAATACTTATCTGATATTCGAGTAAATGAAAGAAATCGAGAATCATATAAATTGGAAATATATTTGAAGTGCTAGAATCAAGTGTCTGATACAACATTTAGTTTATTGGTAGAGAGACACACAAATAGTAAAGCTTCAGAGAGTAAAAATAATCAAAAGGTAAATTAAAAGGGTTAAATCAAGGTAATCAAACCATGCTTCGATTGGGTTAGAGCCTAAAGGGAGGCCCGGAAAAACAACTTTGAGAAGGTGATGGAACATTCCAAGCAGAATACTATCGCTAGAAGAAGGAAGGGCAGAGTGAGAGAACCGAATTGAATTAGAATAATACAATCGGTTTTGGGAATTGGGGTTATTCCAGAGAAGACTATTATACATATTTAGAGAGAGGGAGAAGAAAAAAGTGAAGCTCTGGTTTTTCTATTCAAAGAAATATACCTATGCCTGCATATGATTCTTGTAGAGCCGGTTCAACCTTCATCACAAACACCATCGGATCAATCAAACCAAAACAACCAAATCTAAATTTTAGTCTATTTAAAATGTCTTTTCCAGTTGTGGTTGTGGGATGCCGGCCTGAATGTGGGTGCCCATTTGCTTAACGGTAGTAGGGCCTTCAGATTTCTCATTCTGTTTCTCTCTCCCAACACGGCTATGCCTTACAGATGATTTCTTCTCAATTTTAGTTATTTTGTTTTAATATGTTAATAGGTAAGGGCATTCACATCAGTGTGTTTATTTTACACATCCATTTTTACACTAAAAACCTACTTTTTCTATTTTACACATTCACTTTTACAAAACACCCACATCAATTCATTTATTTTACAAGATATTTCAATAAAATATTCATTACACTCTATTTTTTTATTATTTCTTTTTACCTACCTGCCTTAAATACCCGCGCCCTCTCTCTCTCTTCCATTTTCTGGTTTCATTCACGCTCTCACTCTCTCTCTCTCTCTCTCTCTACACCCATCTCTCTGGTCTTCTCTTCCAAATCATCCGCCACAGCTCTGACCACCAAATGCCACCGATCCACCACCCTCCACCACTGAAGCTCCGCATCAACGATCTCCACAGCCCCGCATCACCGATCCACCACCAAATCACAAAACCCATCCGCCACAGCTCCGACCACCAAACGCCACCGATCCACCACCAAATCTCCACCACCGAAGCTCCGCATCACCGATCTCCACAGCCGCATCACCGATCCACCACCAAATCACAAAACCCATCCGCCACAGCTCCGATCCGCATCTCATTCCTTCTCTCACCGGCCGATCCAGATCGCTCCACGCTCCGACCAAGCGAGACCCACGAGCTCCTGCGACCCAGATCCTTTCTTCACCGGCCGATCCACGCTCCATGCTTCACCGGCCGACCCACGATCTCTAACAACCAATCCGAGGTCCCATGTGTGTGTGTGTGTGTGTCTGCACCTTTGTTCTTATTGTGTTGCATTTGGTATTAGTTTCAATGTATTTGTTATTTGAGTGGAATGTTTTTGTGGGTCTTTTTGGATTTGGTTTAGCTCAAATGGGTTGCCTTCAAAAGTTGTGTTTGCGTTAGATTTATGGGACTTTTACTGTCTAGATTTGTATAAATATTTGAGCTTTCTTTCTGTGCTTGTGTGTGGGTTAATTTTCAGTTGATTTGGCGCGCTGGCTGTTGTAAGGGTTGGGGAAGAGAGGAAGGAGATGAGAGTCCGTTAGAGAGGAGAGAGAAAAAACCATTAAAAAATTAAATACATGAGCTACAGTGCCCGTGTAAATTTACACGGGCAGTGCAGCTCGTGTATAATTTTAGAAGATTTTACATGAGTTTAAACGGACTGATGTGGGCTGTTTTTGAACAAAAATGTGTAAATTTGACCATTTTTTCTATTATACACACTTATAAATGAGCTGATGTGAATGCTCTAAGACGAAAAGGCACAATTATTTGGTATTTTTAAAAGTAAACGTGTCATAAGTTGGTGTAATAAAGAGCGGTTAAAAAAAAAAAAAATCAAAAGGTACATGTTGACCGAAAAGGTGCTTGTTAAAAATTGAAAAGTCACCACTGTCCATGTTTTTAAATGAATATGTGGCATTAATTTATGTAGTCATGTGGTGCAATGAGGAATGGTTAACAAAAAGTCAAACGTTTCGACTTTTAGTTATTATTATATAGATTACTCTTGGTATATATTTATAATTATAAAAAAAATTAAAAAAAAAAAGCTTAACAATATATAGAAAAATATAAATAAAAATATTTTTTGATAATTTTTTAATTGTTACACCCGCACCTTATTTTTTAAAAAATTGCCGAATCCCACGTCTACAACCGAATTCAGAAACGCACTCATGCTTCATAATCAAAAACACAAGTAACATATACACCTTACTCAAGTTTATGGAGCTTGAGTAATACATAATTTTTATATTAAGAAATTCCACCGCAAAGGGTGCCATGGTAGCTATTTTTAATGAAACTCGAGTTTAAGAAACTCGAATTACAAAATAGTGGTAGATTTTTATATATTTTCAAAACAGCGATATATTACCAAATATTTTGGCCAAAAGTGGTATTTGGTCATTTTAGCCCCCTTTAAGTGTGTGTTTGACAAAAATTAAAAAGTCAGTTTATTTTACAATTTAGCTTATTTTTGCTACTATTTATGGACACCACAACACTTTTTTGTATTATTCGTGAGTCTCACTGTACTATTTCAGTTAACTTTTACCTTTATCTATAGTACTCTCAGTAAAAAGTTTTCAGATTCAGCAAAATAAATGAATTCCAAACAAACCTTAAGTTTCACCAAAATTTTATTTTAGTCCTATAAGTTTATGATTTGTCATTTCAATCATCTAAGTTTTATTCTTTCCCAATTGAGTTCTCTAGCAATGCTGTTTGTTTATAAGGTTAACTTTTGTTTTTTACATTTTTTTTTAACTTTTTTATTAATTTTAGAAAAAAAAAAATAAATAAATAGAGCCAATTTGGAATGTTCCCTCCTAGGACGTTCCAATCAATGAGAAGGCCACATTTTCAAAAACAAATGGCACAATAGCACACAACACCGTCAAAAGGCAAACAGTATTGGCAAAATATAATATACACCAATGATCAATGAGAAGAAGCAAAAATAAAGGAACCTCCGTCGAACCCAAGTTGCAAATATTTATGGTAAAACAAAGATGTTTCTGAATGGATCAACCCAACTTTAGCTTTTTAGACTAAAAGAATTAAAATTCCTTTGTCACTCCAATGAACAGAAACAACCCAACTTCGCGATCTTTCTTTCCTCTTCTAAACTATTCACTCTCTCTCTTTCCCCTCTTTCTCATTCTCGGTTTTCTTAGATCAAGGTGGGGTTTCAATTTTGTTATTCAGGTGCGAGTCTTCTAATTGGCTTTTTTTTTTTAATTAATGTTTTTTCTAAAATTGAGAAAAAAATTAAAATTAAAAAAAAAAAAAAAAAAAGTTAACCACAGAAACTAATAGCACATTAACGAAGGACTTAATTGGAAATGAATGAAAATTTGAAAACTGACATGACAAAACCCAAACTTATATGACTAAAATGAAAAATAGTAAAATTTAAATGGTGAGTTTTACATTTTAGCCTATATCTTTTTATTGGTACCATACAGATATATTTATACAAAAAACTAACATTGTGTAAATTTTTTTTACTTTCTTGTAATTTATACAAGCATAATTTGATTTATTTATAATTTTATATTTTTTTATTCTCCCCTTTCATTTGGGAACGTGTCAATTATGTAGGTTTTCTTTAAAAAAAATTTGTAAAATTTTTTTATTATGTAGTTTTTAAACGGGTCATATCTTCCATAATTAGTAAATTATTTGCAGAATTCTCACTTTTCTTTTGTTGTAGTAACTATATAGTTAAATTAGAATATATAAATTAAAATGATAATTGTGAGGACTGAGTTTGAGCATTTCTTTTTATTAGATGAATGGACTCAGGCCCAACTAATCCAATACAATAAATTTGTAGAGAGTGGGTCAAAGAGCTAGGCTTTAGCGCATGGACAATAGTTAATATGGTGTGCATGACAATCAAATAGAGATGAACTGGGTTTATTAAAGAAAAGTTATTCTCGGTACAATCCAAGGAGCCTTATTCTAGGGAATATTGAATGATTCTTGTAGGGGCTGGGCTTTTCCCATGCGATGCGGGGGTTCAGGATTTTCACCCCACCAAGGGCTGACCTTGTAGTGTAAGGCTTGATACCCTAGTCCCACATCGGCAAGGAAAGAGCCCCTGGGATGAGGTGGACTCAAGCTCAAGTAGCCCGATACAATGAATTTGTAGAGTATGGGTTCAAGAATTGGGCTCTGATAAGGATTGCGACGGCTAAACAGGGTAGTGTATGGGTTAGGCGACAAGAATATAAACTAAAGCATAAGATATGGTTCATCGGCCCTCCTCTTAGGGGCTAGAAGTTCCTACTCCTTCTTTAGTGCTAGGTTACATAGATGATACCAATAGTACCACCTTTCTTGCTCCTCTCTTTTTCTGGAGGACTTCTTACATTATATACCTCCTTTCAGTTGATCCTAACTCTACATTTGTCGACCAGGCAAGTCACTACTTGAGTGCTTGTCTCATCAGCCATTTTTTCATCCTTCTGTGAGTTGCAGTTACCAAGACTGCAGTGCTCAAGAGTCATTTCCTCATTAATGTAGCCAAAACGTCAGTGGCGGGTATTTAATGTGGAAATGACAGTTTGTCTTGGATTTGCTCTTCCACCATCCTCCCATGATCGGCACATTATATTCGTCATTTCTCATGGGGTGCTCTGAGAGGCTGCCTGTGATGGGGCGTTGACTCTCTCTCCTCTAGTTGGGGTTGGCCGAGGACATGGTTGTCCTCAGCAGTCATCCTGGGTGATTCGGACCTTCTCACGTCGTCTTCTGAAGTTTTCTTCCTCCTCGGCATGGGCCTTGGGTTTGGTACGAAGTGGGCCAGGATTACTTAATTCCTTGGCCCTACAATAACCTATCAATTTTAATATTAATATTAATAAAATAAATATTGTTATTATCAAATAAAAAAGATATTATCAACATAGTATTATAAATAGAAATAGAAATTAAATAAAATTATGTTTTTAATTTCATTTTTAAATATAAAAAGTTTGTTTGACCCTCCCTTCCAAAAAAATTTTTTTCCCTTTATTTGCATTTTGGGTACTTATATTTCAAGAACATTTTGAATTTTGAAGACTTTAAAAAAAGGATTAGATAGAAATTTTAATATTAATATTAATAATAATAAAATAAATATTGTTATTATCAAATAAAAAAGATATTATCAAGATAGTATTATAAATATAAATAGAAATTAAATAAAAGAGAGATGCTACGTCTACAACAATTTTACAACATTTTTACAACAAATCACAAGTGGTTAGTTGTTATTGGTTCAAATTTGAAACTAACACTAAGATTACTTTTTTGCCCCAACAATAACAACCAATAACAACCTGCCACTTAGGAAATGTTGTAAAAATGTTGTAGAAATGTTGTAGACATAGCATTTCTCTAAATAAAATAATGTTTTTAATTTCATTTTTAAATATAAAAAGTTGAGAAATGATATATCTACAACATTTTTACAACAAATCCTAAGTGGCAGGTTGTTACTGGTTGTTTTTGTTGGGCCAAAAAAGTAATCTTAGTATTAGTTTCAAATTTGAACCAATAACAACTAACCACCTGTGATTTGATGTAAAAATATTGTAAAATTAGTGTAGACGTAGCATCTCTCTAAAAAGTTTGTTTGACCCTCCCTTCCAAAAATTTGTTTTTCCCTTTATTTGCATTTTGGGTACTTATATTTCAAGAACATTTTGAATTTTGAAGACTTTAAAAAAACGATTAGTTGTTATTGGTTCAAATTTGAAACTAATACTAAGATTACTTTTTTGACCCAACAAAAACAACCAGTAACAACCTACCACTTAAGATTTGTTATAAAAAAACTAACCACCTGTGATTTGATGTAAAAATGTTGTAAAATTGGTGTAGACGTAGCATCTCTCTAAAAAGTTTGTTTGACCCTCCCTTCCAAAAATTTGTTTTTCCCTTTATTTGCGTTTTGGGTACTTATATTTCAAGAACATTTTGAATTTTGAAGACTTTAAAAAAATGATTAGGTAGAAGAGAAGGTCCTACCGGGAGTCGAACCCAGGTCGCTGGATTCAAAGTCCAGAGTGCTAACCACTACACCATAGAACCTGTTTCTGTCACTCTTACCAATATGTTTTTTATTTATATCAGCAAATATACAACCCTTCTGTTTTGAAGTCATGGTCCCACGGGGACGCCTATCTCTCCTTTTTTAGCATTCTGAATTTGGCAGTTGCCACTACTCTTTACATTGTTCACTTGTCCTCAACGCATACATATCTTCTTTTAAAAAAACTACAAACAAGAAAAAGAATACCACATTTGACATAGAAAAAACAAAGAAAAAGTTTAGTAAAAAGGATGCTGAAAAATAAAAACGAGCTTACTAAAAAAGAGTGACGTGATTTGAAAGTGAGTACCGACGCCCACTAAGTCACTAACAAAAAAATCCAAATTTGTGTTTTTTTTTTTTTAATAAATTTTTATTCATTAAAAAAAGTTGTGCTTTGGGCTAATTATATTGGTGAGATATTGGGATGGCTCATAGCTCCCCCTATTGAAACACACTCGAAATTTATTTATATGTATTTTTTTCACGTATCTTATCTTCTAGTCCTAAATTTATTTTATTATTAAAATTTTTCAATTTTAAGGTTCAATTGTTAAAACAAAATAAAAAATAAAATATTGTTAAAAGCTCAGTTCAGTTATCACCGAAAACAGTTGTTGTAGTTTTGACTCTTGTGAGTAAGAAGTTTACCTAACAAATTATTTATTTTGAATTTTATAAAGCACGTGGGGTGGTGGCGCAGTTGGCTAGCGCGTAGGTCTCATAGCTTCTGAGTGATCCTGAGGTCGAGAGTTCGAGCCTCTCTCACCCCAATATTGTTTTTTAATAAAGCCATTTTATGCTAGCAAATGGTACACTTCTCCTAGATGTATGAAATAAAGAAACTGGAACAAGTATTCCCCTCACAATAAACTCAAACTTGCCTTGGGGAGAAATTTTTTCAGACTTATTTTGGTGCCTTCTTCTAACAACTAAGGTTGCGCTTGAAATTAAAGTTTAAACTCAGCTTATTTTGTTATTTAACTTATTTTTGTTATTATTCAGTTTGTTTTTACTATTATTTATAGATTTTACTACACTTTTTGGATTATTTATGAATTTTACTGTATAATTTCAGCTAACTTTTACTTTTATTTACAATATTTTTCATCAAAAGTTTTTTAATTTCAGTTAAATAAACTGTTTTCAAACATATCCTAACTTGATCAAGTAAGGTACACAATAAACTCAAACTTGCTCTTGAGAAGATATTTTTTCAGACTTATTTTGGTTCCTTCTAACAATTAAAGTTGCATTTGGGATTAGAATTTAAAGTCAACTTATTTTATTATTTATCTTATTTTTACTACTATTTATGAGTTCTATTACATTTTTTAATATTATTTATAAGTCTCATTGTACTATTTCAATTAGTTTTTACCTTTATCTACAGTACTTTTAGCAAAAAGTTTTCAATTTTAACTAAATAAACTAGTTCTAAACCGACACTAACTTAATCAAGCAAGGTGCACAACAAGGTACCTTCTAACAACTAACTTTATACATCAGGGACTAACTTTATATATCAGGGAAGAATTCCCTGTTGCTAATTTTGAATAAACATAACAAGTCAGATTTGCTTTCACAAAATGAACATTAATTTCTAATATATATAAAAAATTATAAACATAACCAAAGGATTTGCTTGAAGTTTCTCATTTCATAGACACCTGTTCATGTAACAATGGAATTCAAAAAAAAAAAAACTCTTTGCTGCTGATTAAACAGCATCTAACCAGGCAGCTCTCAAATGAAAAGAAACCTAAATCCTCCATCTCTACAACTGATGAATAAATTATACACCTTGTTTTGTATATGGTCACTAAATTTCTAGTCGTATTCCACTCTTAGTACGCGAGAAAAATTTAGCAAACCCATTTCGGTTTTTCTCAGAACTGACATGATTTGACAAAATAGCTGATGAAGTTGATGAAGATGGAAAAGGCAGTGAATTCTCTTCATTTTTGTTTATTACAGGACCAGAACTTTCACCAGCAATTCTCGAAGACTCTGAATTTCTTTTAGGTGAAAACGTTTGGTTACAATGCAACTTCCACAGTTCTCCTTCGGGTTTAGGAATCAGTGATGCACCAGCAGAAAGCTCTGGTAGGTTGGCAGGGTCAATCAGGAAGTCTTCCAGTGTTGCTAGAGATTTCAATTGATTCCCCAGAGATGCTATTGTTTTCTGGCACTCTGCAAGTTTTCCGGCAGCTACAGCTAGATCCTCCTGATATAGACAAAGTCTTATGATCATTAGTATTCCTCTACAATACCTAGCAAACAAATGATAGAAAATGGTTGAACCATGCAATGTAGATAACAAAAGTGATGCTTGACCTGCTTTATCTTCGATTCACCATTTGAGCTAGCAGTTTTCTGGAGTTCAATTTCTTGGTTCTTTCCTGATAGCTCTTCCTCTAATTCCCGACATTTGGCTGCAATTTCTGCTGACAAAGCCCTCTCTTTCTGAACCTTTACTTCTAAAGAGTCAACTTTTACAGACATGGTCCTTGCTTCTGCTTCTATGCTAATGAGTCTAGATTCAAGAACTTGCTTCGATTCTTTTGCAGTATTTAGCTCTCTTTGCAACTCTTCCAACCTCACTTCTGCCTCCTGATACAGACAAAGTCTTATCTTACGATTGTGATATGTAGAGTATACTAATTCTTCTACAATACCCAGCAAACAAAAGATAGAAAATGGTTGAACTATTCTATGTAGTTAATAAAGGTGATGCCTGACCTGCTTTATCTTCAATTCACCATTTGAGCTTGCAGTTTTCTGAAGTTCAACTTCTTGCTTCTTTCTTGATAGTTCTTCCTCTAATTCCCGACACTTGGCTGCAATTTCTTCTGACAAAGCCCTCTCTTTCTGAACCTCTACTTCTAAAGAGCCAACTTTTATAGACATGGCCCTTGCTTCTGCTTCCATGCTAATGAGTCTAGATTCAAGAACTTGCTTTGATTCTTTTGCAGTATTCAACTCTCTTTGCAACTCTTCCAACTTCACTTCTGCCTCCTGATATAGACAAAGTCTTATTTTATGATTGTGATATGTAGGGAAGACTAATATTTCTACAATACCCAGCAAACAATTGATAGAAAATGGTTGAACTATTCTATGTAGTTAACAAAAGTAAGTGATGCCTGACCTGCTTTATCTTCAATTCACCATTTGAGCTTGCAGTTTTCTGTTCAACTTCTTGCTTCTTTCTTGATAGCTCTTCCTCTAATTCCCGACACTTGGCTGCAATTTCTGCTGACAAAGCCCTCTCATTCTGAAACTTTACTTCTAAAGAGTCAACTTTTACAGACATGGTTCTTGCTTCTGCTTCCATGCAAATAAGTCTAGATTCAAGAACTTGCTTCAATTCTTTTGCAGTATTTAGCTCCATTTGCAACTCCTCCAACTTCACTTCTGCCTCCTGATATAGACAAAGTCTTATGATTGTTATATGTAGGGAGTACTACTACTATTTCCTCTACAATACCCAGCAAACAAATGATAGAAAATAATTGAACTACACAATGAAGATAACAAAAGATAGTGATGCCTAACCTGCTTTATCTTCCATTCACCATTCAAGCTTGCAGTTTTCTGAAGTTCAATTTCCTGCTTCTTTCTTGACAGCTCTTCCTCTAATTCCTGACACTGGGCTGCAATTTCTGCTGACAAAGCCCTTTCTTTCTGAACCTTTACTTCCAAAGATTCAACTTTTACAGACATGGTCCTTGCTTCTGCTTCCATGCTAATGAGTCTAGATTCAAGAACTTGCTTTGATTCTTTTGCATTATATAGCTCTCTTTGCAACTCATCCAACTTCACTTCTGCCTCCATCAGCTGAACCTGGGATGCCTCTATATAGTCCTGAGTAGTGATTAAAGCAGTCTCCAATTCAATTTTCTTTGCTTCCATCTTCTCTAACTTCTCTTCTAATTCAGCATTCCGGTGAGTCATGGCTTCAAGCTCGATTCTCAGGGAGCTTTCTCCATTAATGGACTCACCAGAAACCTCTGATAAGAGGTAATGGCTTCCATTCTTGGTTTCAGGCAGAGCAACAAGTCGCTCCATCTCAAGAAAATCATCCATGAGATCAATTGGGGCAGTAGAGGATGGGAGATTTCTTTTAAATGCCTTTTCATTTTTGAATTGATCAAGCTCAGCAATTAGGGCAGACGCCCATGAATCAGAGCAACTATGCTCACACTTTTTTGGCTCTGAGCTACCACCCATCTTGCGAGTATCAATCTCTCCCAAGCTAAGCCTCTCCCCACTATCTGATTGACTATCTGTGAGAGATTCAACATAAATTGAGGAGGCAGTGGTGGATTTGTGATCATTAACTGAGGATGATTTACAAACCACGGATTTTAACCTCCGGCATTCAGCCTCAAGCTTGGCCACCTTCTTTATGCTTTCTAAATGTTGCTTGCTGGCTGTCTCAGCTGCCTGTGTACTCAAGTCCCTCTCAATTGTCCTGATTTCCAACTCTTCAGATTGAGATTGGAGCTCAATTTTGAGAGCTGAGTTCTCTTTCTCCAAAGATTCAAGTTTACAGCAAACATCAGGATCAACATGAGTAGGAGATTCAGGTTGAGGAGCTTCTGCTTTGCTCTGGAACACCAGAAGCTGGTTCTCAAGTTTGAGTTTGGTGGTTTCCCACTCACGGGTTTTCTTCACTACAGCTTCCTGGATCTTTTGCTCCTGCTCCTCCCTTGCTTGTCTTAGCTGCCGAACAAGTTCTTTGAGGGCACCATCAAGATGGCTTATCCGATCTTCAAGTACTGAGTTTTCCTGAACTGTGGAATCAAGTTGCTGCTTCAGAGCAACCACTTCATTTTCAGCCTTCTCCCAACCTAGAATTATATTAAAATGAAAGAAATTTATTAAAGCAGCAAAGAATACAGCAATCATTACCATGTTTGGTTGAGATTTACAAAGTTATAATACAAAATTCCAATTCATGCAAGCTCCTAGATTTGAAACATTATGCGCATATATTCATTGCAACTAACATGCTGCAACCAGACAGTATTGTGATCGGTTGTCATGAGAATAAGAAATAGCAGAGATGTCCCAAATGTTATGTACTTATGTCATACCTGCAACAGCTTCTTCTGCAACTTTTGCATGCTGCTTCACCAAGTCTTCTTTGGCACTAATATTCACAAGTGCAGCTGATAACTTATCCATCAGGCTCTTCACACTATCATTAACATCTTCAGCACTTGCTACAGCTTTTGATGTGACTTCAGGTGATTGAGTATTATGATTAGGAGATGACTTGAATGCCTCCTGGTTCAACAATGTGATATTGGATAAAGCAATGTTCAACATGCATAAAAACAAAATTTTCACTTCATGAAATAACCAAAATGATGCCCTAACGGAATAGCTCACAGATACATCCACAATTTGATTCTATGTTATAGGACAGGGAAGAACACATCAGTTTTCTTTGGTTACTAGAAACAGTTATGAAACGATATGCAAACATGAAATTTTATAACAGATTGGGTTGGAGTGGCTGATCTATGAGCATGTATGTGTATTTATTTTCAATCCATTTACTAGTTACAGTTGCCTGTGCTGTAGTAAGGCCATGGATTTGATTCTAGTTCATCAAACAATAACTAAAAATGAAGGCAAAACATAAAAAACTACAAAATTAAGATTTTCAAACCAGGCTTTTTGCCAAGCATGACTTCTTGTGATGTGCCATGTGAATGAGGATCCTTTCTAAAACAAGGTTTATTAAAGAAGACGTTGCTGGGGATGCATTTAGGATTAATGTCAGTGTTTCCATTGAGCAAATGAACCCAGAGGAGTATTCCTAGAAACGCTTTAATGCATCCTAGGAACTGCAAATATAATTCTAAACGTACAATTTATATGGTTACACTGAATATCTTTTTGGGCATTCCTATTATAAACTTTCTTTTTCCTTTTCTCAACCCTGATAAGATTTGTATGACATCATTAAACGTCCGTGTTTTCATCAACATAGAAAAATCAATATTTATCACAGAACACAAGGATGTAAGGATTTTCAGAACCCATAGTATTAAAACTGCACCACATCCCAACTAACAGTGCCTCAAACTCCTGTCAATCAAAGCTTAGTTGTTAAAAATCACCTGCCTGAAGTAACAGTTATGTTTGCGAATTACCTTTTCACAATTCTTTTTATTATTATCAGAGATTACCTTTTCACAATTCCTAACATTTGTCATTAACATGAAGAGTAGAAGTCCTGATATTGAATGATTGACAAGCAGACTATTATCTAGAGATTGGATATCTAAATAGCCAACCTTCCTTATGGCTCTGCAGGGCCTTCACAAAACTATACTTTAAGAGATCATTTCAACCCCTCCAATGCCTTCTTTGGCAAATATAAAGATGTGAAAAAGATCACAGCAAGAGGACACATCATTCCTACAGATTTCATGTAGATGATGAGGGAAGCTCTCCAAAGAAAAGAAGTTTGAGCTGAACATTTGTCAACGAGCCAAGTTTTGTACACTTATCATAATTCCAGCCAGTTGTTTGCCATAATCATACTGGTTGCACTTGGTAAATATGTATGCAACTCAACTACTGACAAATTATGTTTTATGGAAGTCGTATTCTCTTGCCTCAGACATGACATTTCAACCATTACAATGCAAGAAGCAGAACATAAAAGAGTTTTGAGGGGGAAAAAAAACACAGGGAATGATACCTACAAGATAACAAGACATAAAACACAAGGGACACTCTTCAACAGGAGATGTCACTAAATGTTGCACGTTTACAGGCTTATCAAGGCCAAACAGAAAAATTTTAAGTGCAAAGCTATGTATAGCGGAAAGACATCTCCTATCAACTTGGTTTAATCTGGTTTCTTATATACAAGACACTCGTTCATTCAAGATACTTAATTCATGATGTCCTTATTTTCTAGCCAGCCTAATGCATGTTCTAGGGAATTAATTGCACTACAATAATAGGGTAGGGGCACTTAGCAGTTACAAGAGAGGATGGCCAAGAAATCAACACGCATATGACCACAAGGTATTCATACTTCAATTCTCAGATCAGAAGACACTCAATTACAGAAGTTGGGAAAAATACAGTCAGAACTCAGAAAGCCAACAAAAAACCACGTTGAATTTCCAAAAAAAAAAAAATCACAATTCATCTGTCTAGCAGGTTCATATGTTAAAAGGTTGATGCCCAAAATTTTCATAATGGCAAGAATCAAATTACAATTTCAAACTTATGAATTATCAATGAAATTTGAAGTGGTTAAGTAATTCAAAGGAAAACAAAAATACCAAGTTTCAGACATCAAAGGAAATAGTAGGAATGCAGAGAAACATGGGTTCTTGTGGTCGTTATCAGTTGGTTAGTGCGTTAAAGGCTACATAGTATCATCCAAGCTACCTAATAGTCAAATTTAACACAAACTTGGTTGTAGTTGCATACCTGATCATCTGAGTATCTCTCTGAATGCGAAGATATCGAACCTGAACTCTCAGTTTCACCAGGGCTTTTGTCAGAAGACTTCCTCTTCCACAACCATTTCCTTTTTTCCATTGTGAGCTCCGATTGTCCAACGCCGACTAGCACATCACAGAGAGTTCACTGCCACACACATTTACAACATTTTTCAACAGGTCACTGAAAGCCCATCATAAAATCCTCCTCCAATTACAGGGAAAAACAGTCAAGTAAAACAAAAATCCAATGGGAAGTTAGCAACAGTGTTCCTCATTGTTAAATAACATAACAGAACTCCCACCAGAACAGTCAAGCCTTTGACAAGCAGATACACACATATTCTCTTCAACAAACTCAACAATTTATACAAAAAGGTGACTTGGCTTATCATTCTCCCAGCTTTGCTTCAAATCCACCCAAGTTACCATCCAACCCCAACCACAAAAATGTAGGACATCCAAAAAACTAAAATGGATTTACTTAGTTTAAAAACCCAAATGCTAATTTAAGACTCTAGTCTCTAGGATATAAAACACAAATTTTGAAAATAAAGAATTCCCAGCTTTTACTCACATTTAACACCTTGAATGGTTTCTGAAACACCCCTCAAGCTGTGAAGTCACCAGGAACCCAGTACTTGAATCACAAAACGAGAAAACTTCCCAGCTGATGAAACTAATAAAATTTTCCCCCAAAAAAAAAAAAAAAAACACAACCAATAGGATAAATCAAAACTAATGAAACAGTAGTTAGTAATAAAATATATAACACAGAAATGAAAGAATTCTGAATTTACAATTCAAAATGTCCCAAATTTGAGTGACCCAGCAAAGCTAAAGAGCAAAAAACCTTACTAGTTTTTCCAAAAAGGCAATAAATAATAATTAGAACCAATAATTTATATAAAAATATTAATCATATATATTATATCTTTAAACCATAAAAAAATTAAAAAAAAATAAAGAAGAAGAAGAAGGAAGACCCAGATCAAATACCTTTGACTGGGAGACCAAAAACAAGCAGGAGATTGGACAGAAGTAGTTTTAAATGAAAACAAAACATGGGTTCAGTTCAGACTTGAGATTTAAGATTTCTGAAACATTAATAAAATAATATTTTGACAATAAAAGTAACTCTGCAAAAATCTCTGGAATGTCAGTGAGCATTCAAATATGTAATAAAAACAACCCAAGTAACAGATAATGTGTGGGCTTCTATTTCTTGTTTTCCACTTTACCTTTTTGTATTCTCTTTTTTGTTTTTCAAATATATAAAAAAGAGTGGAGCATGTGATTTGGGTTTTGGGATATGAACTCAGGAGTCAGAACTATGAAGGATGTAAGATTGGAGTGTACAGAGTGAGACCACAAAAGACCCACTTTTTCAGCTTTTTTGTATTTGGAAAATTAAATTAAATTATAGTATTTTTTTTTTTTTTAATTTGCGTTTTGAAAATTGAGCTGCCCTTATTCCCGCCCTTGGATACGGTTTTTTGTATTAATTGAATACAAGTTTTCTTTGTTGCAGATAGAGAGAGAGGCTCTCCCTCTAATTCTATCTCTATCTCTATGTGTGTCTTTTTTTACTCTCTACTGTGTCTGTGTCCGTGCCTCAGTTTTTCAAAAAAGTGTCGCATAAAATAACTCCATTTCTCTTAGCATAATCATTATAAGAAGGCACACTCGCAGTGGACTTAATTTCATGGACGTTGGATTTGATGCATTTTTCATGATCTAGTCTGGATTCATGATCTAACGGTGGAGAAAGCTGAGTGGTAGGACCCACTTTTAAAATTGGATTGTTTCAAAATTGAAGTTACAGAAGGGTCACCATCTACCATGTCATTGTAGTTTTTCCTTTTTTAGTTTAAAACTGTAGCTTTTGATGGCTAGTTTTGAATTTCTTGACAAGGATCCTTTTTTTTTTTTTTTTTTAGATGGGAGACAAGGATCTTCATCTTTAATAGCTATGAGTTATAGCAGTCAATTTCTGGAGCCATTTTTGACCCCTTATTAAAAAAAAGGAACATACAACTTTCAAATGCCAATGATGTTAAGCTTATTTTTACCTACTTATAGCATGCTCTGAATATTTTTCAATTCAATGTATAAGAGCAACCGCATCAAAAGTTTTAAAATACAAAAAGTGATTAATTTTATACATTTTAACTAAAAAAATATATCCATGTGCTTGTAAAATTATGCATATATACAAAAGTGCTACAATAATCGTGCACATATGCAAGATTACTATAACTTTGGATTTAATATTTTACTATTTGTTTCTCTCTCCTTCTCCTTACTCTTAGTTTTGCATCATTGAAGGAAATAATAATAAAAAATGTAAAAGAATGAATATTTTATTGAATAAATATTTAGAATAGATAAACTGAAGTGGGTGTTTTATAAAAATAAGTGTGTAAAATAAAAAAAGTTTTTTTTTTTTTTTTTTTTTTGCAAAATAGATAGAAATTTTACACCCTCTGATACGGTTGCTCTAAGGCTATAAAAAAACAAAGGCGAAAATCCAAAACTAACCTTTTAACTTTCAGCTTTTGTCATTTAAATTCTCTAACTTTCAATTTTTGTCAATATAATCTTCCCTTAAAACTTAGTTATCTTTTTTCGTTAAGTGGCCCTCTAACTTTCAGTTTTTTTTTTTTTTTTTTTTATATATAATAATTTTCATAATTAAAAGAAAATTTAAAAAAAAAAAAAAAGAGAAAAAGAAAAAGAAGTGAGGGGAACGACGTCGTTCCCCTTACTTGAGAAATCAAAACGTTGAACATGTTGAAGAAGCCCAATTCATGAACTTGAATCTGAGTCCCAAATGAAACGTAGCCAACAAGGGCGTTCTCAGGCAACAAGCCAATGGCACGTCGCACGCCTCAAAGTCGATTTGACATAGCCCATCTCCTCCTCGGTCATGCAAGTAACGAGCACGAAAACGAAAACCGGGGAGAGTGTATTGAACGATGGTGTGTTAAGCATTGAGTTCACCAGGGAGATTGGTATCAGAGATCATGGAATAGTGAGAAGGGAAATGGTTGCGCTAGTAACCTAAAGGGCAAATCCAGATCTTGGCGGCGAAGACGATGCAAGCGTAAGGGTTAAGAATAGAGGCACAGGTTTTGCAACGAAGCGGAGCGTGGGGATGTCAGGGTGAGGGTGGATTGGAGAAATGGAGGCAGCGAATGGGATTACGCACTTGCTCGCTTCAACCTTCGTTTGTGGCCATGCGTTCCAACTCATCCGAACTCCGTCGATTCCCTCTGGATTTGTGTTCGCCATTTCCGACATGTGTTTCCGACATGTTTCCTTTTCTTTTCTTTTCATTTTTTTTTTCAACTTTTTTTTAGTTTTCTTTTAACTATGAAAATTATTTTTAAAAAAAAGTCAAAACGGCGTTGTTTTGGTCACTTAATGGAAAAAGATAACTGAGTTCTCACGGAAGACTACATTGACAAAAATTGAAACTTAGAGGACTAAAATAACAAAACTGAAAGTTAGAGGACTAAAATGATAAAATTTGAAAGTTAGAAGGTTAGTTTTAGATTTTTGCCAAAAACAAATAACTTTTGAACAAAAAGGTTGCACTTGCATCCATTCCTCGTTCATAATCCTCGCTTGGCAACAATTTATTTTTTATAGTTTATTTATATAATGTAAAAAGTTATAGTTTGTCAAAATATCATAATGTAAATGTGTGACAAAAAGCTAAAAGCTGTCTTATTTCTTAAAAAACCTAAAAGTTAATTATTAGCAAAAAAAAAAAACTTTCAGGCCGTACATTCCTACAATTCTAGGCAAAAGCCAAAGGCCAATTGTTAAATTTGTAGTCCAAATTGTAGGGTTGTACATTCCTACAATTCTACCAACCCAAAAATAGTAGGATTGTAACATGATCACTTAGAACTTATGACAGTAAAGAATCAAATTGTAGGATAACTTCAATCACACTCAAAAAAGAAATTTGAATTGGGCAAACAAAAAGCCCAGTTACCTCTAAGAGATACTAGTGACCTAATAGGCAAAAAAACAAAAAACTTATTTTACATCCTCAAATACTACTTTACCTATTATACCAACCTATCTAATAATACACTCAAAATTTCAATTCTTTTTTTTGCATACAACCCAATAAAATAATGTAAAACAATAAAATAATATAAATAACTCATTCTCTCTCTTCAATCTACCCTTTCTTCCAAACTCTCTCTCTCTCTCTCCACTGTAAGTCTGACCAATCACCACCGATAACCACCACCACTAAACTGCCAAACTAGCCACTCAAATCACAAATCAATTCTGAAACTAACCCAAGATCAAACCCACAACCCATTCAAACCCAATGCAACCACTGAAACAACATCATCGACCACCTTTACAAAACCACCAAAAACAACCCAAGACCTACAACCCATTAAAACCCACGACCCACAACCTATTCAAACGTAAGCCTCAAACATCGATTTAACAAATGCACGACCCACAACAGCAAATCCATGACCCATTGCGAGCAAAACCTAGAATCATGGCGGTAAACCCACGACCAACGGCTAGCAAAACCCAAAATAATATTCAAGCCGCTTCATCGTGTTACCTTCAAGCCTCTACCATCGCATTTCCTTTAATCTTCTACCTCCATGTTGCCACCAAAAGGGATTGAACTGAATGGGAGAGAGTGGAGACCTATGAGAGAAGGGAGATATGAATGGGTGAGTGAGGCAAAGAAAAAAGAGAGAAAGAGAAGAGAGTGATTTTTTATTTATTTATTTATTAAATGAAGAGTTAAAAAACCTACTTTGGAATAAAAAAATATTAGGGTAAACTATGTATTTGGTCCCTATCCTTTACATTATAATTCAATTTACTCTCTAACCTTTCAATTGTATCAATTTGGTCTCAAACCTTTCAGTGCCAAGTAAATTTAATCTATGGCGTTATTTGGATGGAAATTGTTGACATAGCTAACAACCAAAATAAAAAATTAGTTTCCATTGATGTGTAAATAAACTAGTTTTTTTATTTGGGTCATTTGTCATGTAAGAAATTTCCATCCAAAAGATAATAAAATAAACTAAATTGACACGACATTAAAAATTTAGGGAACAAATTGACACAATTGAAGGGTTAGAAACCAAATTGAAATATGGTGTAAAGCATAAGAACTACATAAGTAGTTTACCCAAAATATTAATTACCACCTAGCAACTTGCTACTGTGAGTTGGAATTGATACCAACTTACTTTAGCAAGTTGGTATAAATTTTTAAATATTGCAACCCGGATGTTGCATGTTTTTAAGGGTTTATGTGGCAAAATAGCAACTAAGACGGGGTTACACCCCTAATAGTAATGCCATTATGAGTATTGAAGCGTCAAAATTATCCTTAGTGAAGTTAAAATCTCTAAAAAAAAAAAAAAAAAAAAACCCTCACTCTTAAACTCAAAAAATCCTCATTCACTATTCAGTAACTAAAAATCGCATAGCCATCTCTCTGATTATTCCATGGATGTTGATGCTGGGATTGACATAGATGACAAAATGGATGATATTGATAATGATTATGATGGTGGTTGTAATAAGATCCTAAGAATGGATGATTAAAAATTCACTTCACCTTATTATTCATATTGCTTTTTGCATTTCATTCTATAGTTAGCTAGTTTATATTTGCTAACTTATTTTGGATTTTGAACATAGAACTTGGAGAGCATTTCCATATGTATTGATAGTTTTTTTTAATAGGCATATGTATTGATGTGATACTTTGTTGCAAATTAAAGTTTTTCTAAACTTTTTGAATACATTGTGTTAAAACTTAAGCATATTTGTTATGTTAGTATAGATGTGATATATGGTATAACAAATGGCATCATACTGATGCAAATATTTTATTTTTATTTTTATTTTTTATACATAGATGAATTCATAATTTATGTGATTATTTCAACATAAAAAGTCACTACCATAGTGTTTTTTGCTATTTTTTCCAACAAAAAAGTAAGATCTTATGATCCATGATTTGATCCTATGATTTACAATCTTACCTACTTGGCTACCTCTCACGATCTTGCATAAGATCTCGACTTTGACAACCTTGCCAAACACATCATTAATTCTCTACTGTTAGGCTGTATTTGGTTCGCTAGATATTGGTTTTCAAAGAATATTTTCCATACCAAGTGTTTGGGGCAACATAAAATGTCGGTCAACTGGAAACTTTTTTCTGGTTGACCATAAAATAAAAGCACTTATGGTAGAAAATTGGTTTATGCTTTCATTTTTTATAAACAATTTTCTGCCTTACCCAAAACTCATTAACTGAACCTCCACCTCCCCACCCCCACTATATGCCATCTAACCACCACCCCACATAACATCCCTGGTCTTTGGTGGCTAACCATTGTCGCCAATCCCGAACCATGATATTTTTCCTAATCTAAAATTTTCAATTTTTATTATTATATGTGCTTAGGAAATGAAAAAAAAAAATGTGAGAAAATAGTTGAAAATATGTTTTCCATAGAATTTTCAAGAATGCAACAAAACACTTGAAAATATTTTTTGAAGTATTTTCAAGTACATAGCCAAACATTTGAAATTAATTTTTTTTTTCAAAAATATTAAACATTTTTCACCTAAAAATATTTTAGGTTGAATCAAACACCACCTAAATTCAAACATCAAGACCACATCATTTTTTCGATGTTTTCTAAAGTGACAAGTGACAAGGCTATGCTCCTATGCCTATGCGGAATAAGGGATAGTAATAGTATTAGGGTTTTATTAACGTATGTCCTAAGGACAAATGTTAATAAATCATTTTAGGAAACATTTTATAGAAAAATGAAAAAGTAACTAATTGATTTGATAGTTTTTTTAATTTTTCATAAAAAGTTTCTTAAAATGGATGGTTAATATATAGTAGGGCTGGCCTTAGGCCTAGGCCAATTAGGCCATTACTTAGAGCCCCCCTACAGCCCTACTAGAGAAAGGCCCTAAATTTGGGGGAAAATTTTATTTATTTATTTTTATTTTTATAAATATTTTTGGGAGATATTAAAAGAATTTTAGTTTACATTTTTTTTTCACTATTAAAAAGGCTCAAAGAATTAAGTATTGTTAGAGATAGAGATAAGACAAATTTTACTACACAACTTTTATTTATTTATTTATTTATTTTTATATAAGATAAAAATTCTACTCTAACCTATCTAAATGTATATGTGTATGAACTCCTTCTTAGAGACTTGAACATTGGCTCTTATTCCCTACACCCCACAAACACTTATATTTATGGAGTGACCACTATGCTAAGGGTGTGTGGTGGTCTATATAACTTTTATAATTTGATGTGACAATAAATCTGATAGGTAAACTTCAACAAACTATTGAATACATTTTTGAATGAATTTTTGTGATTGTTGATATATCTTTGTAAGTCTCATGTTATAAATTTTATAATATCTCTAACATTTTTGTAAGCTTCATGTCACTGATCATATCAGTTATAATATCAATTTGTAGTAAAATTTGTTATCACTTTAGCATTTTCTCAAAAAAAAAAAAAAAATCATATTAAAAGTAAAAAGAATTGATTTTTTTTTTTTTATAAAATTATTATATAAAATACTAGTTAAATACTATTTAAGTAATAACATAAAGATCCCATTTGAAAATTTCGTCTTAGGCCTCCGAAACGTTTGCGTCGGCCTGCCTACTACACCCATAGTATTATAAGTATATAACATTTCCAACTTGGGTTGGGCCAATAACTATTGCATTGCAATTTAGGATCCAGATTATAATATTATGAGTTAATGGTTTCGAAGAAACACCCATGAAATTTAAATGGGCTTGCTGGAGTATGCACTATGCACCTTGTTACACAAAAACGCATTGATGCAGAGCCCATTAGGTAAATAGGGCTTTGGGACCTTGGGTAGTAGTACGTAGGAGGGTATTATACCTTTCAAATGCTTTTGTGCGGTGGCCTATGAGAATCTAGAAACAACCAGTTGGATTGTCTTTTGTTGAGGTGTCAATTCAAGATTTGTTAGCTTCAGATACATTAGTTCCAACTTGTATTTTTGCAGGATCTGGTATTAACAGATTATAGTGTGTGGTGCACATTCCCAACAAAAGTTGGACGACTAACTGAGTTACGCATCTGAGTGAGACCAAGGAGAAATTTCCAATAATGTGTCCTTTGTCAAGAATCAAGATCCTCCTTGCATCTGATTCTTGACCGCAAATTCATTGCACAAAACCGATTCGGCATCTTGCTCTAACAACAAGTACAACTGGCCTTATGTTACACTCAATTGAGTCAACACAAGTCATAATGGATTGGTTGGTTGCTAGGGAAAATATTTCTTGCATATATATTTTTTTTACTGATATTTCTAGTATATCTTGAATGCTCATAAATTGGGAAAGGTTTTACTGCTATTGCTGCAGGGATATGTGAAAAAAAAGAAGAAAAAAAAGAAGAGACAAGTAATGTGTTCAAGTGTCATTTGTAATGCATATGATTAAGTAGATTTTATATATTTGTCTTTTTCTTTTTACGGCTACATACCCCTTTATGCGTAAAACCTTTCCCATTATTTCATCTCACAATTTTTTTTTTATTTTTATTTGATAGAATTTCAATCTATGATATCTGTTCAGATGATTATTTATTCTCATAGCTAAATTATAAATTACACATTTTATTTTTTAAAAAAATTTAATTTATTTATATAATTTCTGATTTATTCATTTTACTCTTATAACTTTTATTTTTATTCAATTAATCATTCCATCTAATTTTATTAGATGATTATTTTTTTGGGTTTTGTTTTTAAAATTTCTTACAATAAAAAATTAATAAAATAAATTATTTTACTGAGAAAATAAAAATTTTGATTAATGATTGGGCTGTGATCAGATTTTGTTGCTGGCATGTGAACAATACCAACTCCTGGGAAAAGCAAACGCTAAATATTTGTTTAGTATTTTCCATTCCTCTCCATTTAATACACCCCATGTGTTTGGTGCCAAAAGAACCCAAATCGAATCTCCCGTTTGCCCCTAACCTCCTTCAGATGGAGCAAGTTTTAGCCACTCGTTATTTGTCCTCTCGAGACAAATTCATCCAAAAAGCTTGAAACAGTTTTCCAAAATTTACGTTTCAACAAAAAATAAGGGGGCCCATAAATAACAACAAATAAACAATCTTGTGCTCGAGATTGTGAAATCACAGCACGAATAAGCCAAGAGAAAACATCAACAACCGGTAAAACAACACCTTTTTTTACAGCAAAGCTAAACCCTCAATTGTGGCCCTAGTTGGCGTGCATTTACAATTCCATAAAGCTTAATGTTTCTCCTTAAATCCTCCACCTTAAGGTCATCCCATTTAATTTGTGATGAGAAAATTAAATATTGGTTGCGATTCGTGACTATGGTTTTCAAACCCGAAACTCACTATGGTTTTTAAATTCGAACTGTTCAATAGAAAAAACATTTTAGTTTAAAATGAGAATAATAATATATTGAGATGTGTTATAATAAAATGAGAATCTGTTAATCCTCTAAAAACAAAATAAGTATAATCTAAATTCTGTAGGGTATAAAACCAAGCAGCTCACCTCAATTGTTAGAGTGCTGGACATGTACATAGGCTCTTAGGGGACTCAGGTCAGTTTGACCCGAGGTTTGGACGATTCAAGAGATTATTTAAAACAACCACAACTGGATATCAAGACTATGTACGACGCTTAAGAAAACATTCCAAAGAGAACTCGAGAGTTGGGTTGTAAAAGAGCAGAATATTTCCAAGTTTATGATTGCTCATTAAATTTTATCTTGAATACGAGTCAAGCTCAAGTTCATCACCAAACTAAATTACATGCCCAAGCTTACTTTAGTTTCTTACCAAACAAATTTAAACTTGTTCACGAGTTACTTAATTAACTTTTTTCCCCCTTATATATAGTAAAAACTACAATTAAAATTTTATTCCTGTACAAATATATTCTAATAATTAGATAGAATCATTTTAGTGATCAAATTATAAAAATTAGATCCTTCAACCTTGTATTGGGTAGAATTTCATAGTTGGGAATTGAGGATTTGAAATGTAGATATCTTCATTTGAAACACTAGGAGGTGTCAATCAGTTGAGTTACAAATTAAAAATATGTTAAAAATAAGAATTTGACATTTCATGAACTTAAAAACTTACACAATCTAATATTTAATCTATCTAAGTACTATATATATATATAAACATACAGTATAATAATACTTTAATTGAGCTTTATTCTTAGGAGCCTATTTATAAGCACATTATTATAATTGAGCTTGACCTTTTAATATTTAAGCCTAAACTTATTCTTGAGCTTGACTCATTTACTAAATAATTGAACATAAACAAGATTTTTATAAAGTCAATCTTGAACTTTTTTTTATAAATACCTTAGTTCATTTATAACCATGCTCGAGTGCACGTTAACAAAACCACACTAATATGAGAGGAAAAAGAGAGCTATTTTATTTTGCGCATGAAATTTGCAATAAAAGATTATATATGAATGAATTGGAAAATTATTGCTCGAGTGCACGTTAACAAAACCACACTAATATGAGAGGAAAAAGAGAGCTATTTTATTTTGCGCATGAAATTTGCAATAAAAGATTATATATGAATGAATTGGAAAATTATTGTGTATTTTCGAAGTACCATAAATGCGTACTCTTTCGTCTCACATGAATAGTGGGTCTCATTAATTATATTCATGATGTGACTCACTATTCATGTGAGAGAGGAGACTACACATTTATGGTACTTCAAGAGTACACAATAATTTTTTGAATGAATTAGCAAGTTAACTTTCCATTTTTTTTTTCCTTTTCCAAAGTTCAATTATGTGAGAATTTTGTTCTTCAATAGGTTCAATTTCTAAAATAGCCTTCAGCTTCAACACAAAACATTATCTTCAAAATTACAAGGCACTATATACATGGACGTGGGCACTCTAGCTGCTGCTCATCTTCAAAATTACAAAGCAGAATATGCATAGACGTGGGCACTCTAGTTGCCCTTCATTAACCCTCACACCATATCCTCATCTCTCATTGTACTTTCTAAGACACACACACACACATCTCCCTCCTTAAAAAAACAATCGCATTAAAAGGCAGAGTAGAAGTATTTTCATCCTACTATCAGAAAAATATCAAACAGAAGTCATGGCACAAACGATGTTGCTCATGGCGAGTGTTTCCACTAGCAATGTGGTGGATTTGAAGAGAGACTCTTTACTCAATTTCCAAGTTCAGAAACTAAGACCCAAGCCATTCTCTCATCTATTGCTCCCTAGTCTTCCTACCAATACTTCTTCTTCCCAAGTATTTACAACTTTTGCTCTGTTCAAATCTAAAACCAAAGCCACTCCCAAGAAGGTTTTCATTTCCTTTAAGTCCTTTATTTGATTCAGAGAAGAAAAGAGTGGGAAGCATAAATTTCCCATACAAGACTTGTTCTGATTTTTTGCTTTTGTTCACTAGGTTGAGCCAAAGCCAAAGGCAAAGGTTGAAGATGGTCTCTTTGGCACCTCCGGAGGCATTGGTTTTACTAAGCAGAATGAGCTCTTTGTGGGTCGAGTTGCCATGATTGGCTTCGCTGTGAGTACATCTCTCTCTTTTTCTATAATTTTCTTGCAAATAGGCTGCTAGTTAAGTGCTACTTGTTTAAGATGCATCAACTTGTTAATTTTTTACTCTTAAAAAGAATCTTGCAAAATTGTAGTATCATTGATATATAATTACAAAAATCTTCAACATACATTAATTTTTATTTTTATTTTTATAAAAGTGGTATTTATTAGTGGTGGTGTTAATGAATACCCATTTTAGCTTTGTTCATCAAGTACTAATATTTTACCAAGGAAAATAAGATGTTGGAGGTGTCTAAAATAAGCAGCAAGATCGATGTGGAAGCTTAAGCTTTCATTGGCTTATATATTTGTTTAACAGAAGCAAAGAGACGTGTCATATTAAGCTTAAGGTTTTCATTGGCTAGCAACTCGTGTCCCATAGCAGGGCACTGATATGATGTCACACGACAACGTGCTTAACATAGGAGTCTCGATGAAACCAAATGTTGAATAAAACATGCTACAATTGATACAATTTTGTCCATCATTGGATCCTCACCGTCTTTCAGTACTATTGGTGTGAAATCTGAAAATGGAGAGAATAGGATCGGTGTTAGAAAGTTACAACTTACAATGCTAGAATTAAGAAGGAAATGTCCATCAGCAGAATTACATGTCTACAGTGATGGAAACAATGCTCTGTTCATGTGGTCACCAAAGTCATTGTAGCTTGGCTGTATATAGAAAGATATCTGAAAGGAGAGATAGAACTAACTCTCTTATTTTGGTTTAACTATTTTTGCTTTGCATATTTGTTCAGATTTTATTTTTTGGATGACTCATTATATTAACATCCAATACTGTCTATCATCACAACTACAAATTTAGAATGATGGATAGTCATGTAGAATGATCACTTCAAGAAGTATGAAGGTTTCTAATCTCTTACTAATAAAGGTCAAAACTAGTTATTAATGTTATAATAAGCCTTTTTGTGCAGGCATCCTTGTTGGGTGAAGCAATCACAGGCAAAGGAATTCTATCACAATTGAATCTGGAAACTGGAATTCCCATATATGAAGCTGAGCCTCTGCTTCTTTTCTTCATTCTTTTCACTCTGCTTGGAGCCATAGGTGCTTTGGGGGACCGCGGTAAATTTGTTGATGAGTCACCCACTGGACTTGAAAAGGCAGTGATTCCTCCTGGCAAAGGCTTCAGATCAGCATTGGGTCTCAAAGAAGGAGGTAATTCACCATTCTAGAATGTTTACTTTTACCAAGGAAACAAGCAGCTTGAATATTTAATTAATCTTGGGTCTCTTTCTTGATTATTCCGTTATGGTTGATAATTTTTTTTTACAATAACTGGGGGGTTGGGGGGAGGGATTTCAAGTTAGGTTCTTCTTTATGGAAGAACTGAGCAATGTCTTTAAGCTACAAGACTCTTGACCTTGCAATTGATACATATTATATGCACATGTAAGTGTTATAATATATATTCTAGTATTAATATTTGCCAATGTTTTGGAATGCTAGGTCCTCTATTTGGATTTACAAAGGCGAACGAGCTCTTTGTAGGAAGATTGGCTCAGTTGGGTATTGCTTTCTCTTTAATTGGAGAAATTATTACCGGGAAGGGAGCTTTAGCACAATTGAACATTGAGACTGGGATTCCCATCAGTGAAATTGAGCCCCTTGTGTTGTTCAATGTTATCTTCTTCTTCTTCGCTGCATTGAATCCTGGGACCGGTAAATTTGTGACAGATGAGGAAAATGAGTAGGGCTAGTTATGATTGTAAGGAGCTTTGTTGTATTTCATTCAATGTAAGAAATAATACTCACTCACTCTTGCAATCATTGGATGGTTTATATGACAATTCTGCTTCGTTTATCAGCCACTAAGGCTGTTAGAATTGGGTTTACATTTGTTCCAAAAAGAATCTTCTGGTAGTGGGGTTCTTTTCTCTGGTGTGTCAAAGCCAGACCATTTGACTGCGCTTGTATTTTATGCTTGTTAATCTCTCCTCTGGTGCAATATAAGTCTATTTTTAGAAGAAAAAAAATGTTGCACCATGTCACACTCGGATAGAACTTTATTGATGCCATTTGCATTTCATCACTTGGCAGACTGCACATATGATATAACCTTTGACATTCTAGGATTCTGACATTGACTAATGGCAACAAGCCAACTAGCTAGATCGTGTCAACAGGTACAGGTACAGGTGATAATAATATGCATTGAGCTAGAAAACGTTTTGAGGACTGTGTCCATGTAAAATAACTCTGAAAAAAATTCCACGTGACTTTATGAACAAAGCCTTTTTTACGATCAAAATAGACTACTGGTTCCTAAAGTTGACACTATGAATTTTTTAGTCATTGATGTTTCAAATGATCCAATTTAGTCCCTGAAGTGGATATGCAATTTTTATCATTGACGCAAAGTTTACACTTTCATGCTTCAGTCATGTGACCGAAAATGTTTGAGAACTACTTTCTCTGCTGCGAAATAGGATTGACACGCAATTTTATCATTGACGCAAGAAAGAAATAATTTACCTATGGTCAAAAGTAACAAATTTATAACATTGGAGAAACGTATAGTATGAGCTTCCCTTGAAGCAAGAAAATTCTCAATGGTACTATAAGCCTTTATGTGCAGCTTTTCCAGTGCCCCTTTGAAGCGATTACAATTTACAACAAGTAACTCTATGACTATCACTATTGTATTGACTCTGGAAACAGGAAATTTCATCTATGAAGCTAAATTCTCTTCTTCTCTTTTTTATCCTAAATATTTACCTTACTTGGGGGTCGTTGGAGCTTGGGGAGATTATAGTAAATTTGCTGATGACCCATCCTTTGGGCTTAAAAGGGCAGTGATCCCTCCCTCTTGCCAAAGGCATCCAAATGGTGCCATTTGGTGGGTATTAAGGAAGGAGGCAATCCCTTGAGTCTTGACTTGCAACTGTAACAAAAAAGATTTGATTCTTAAATTAGGGATAAAGGGTCAATCAAGTGGTTTCGAAATATATAGAATAAGTGATACGTTTACATCATGAGAAATGTTATATTTACAACAAATTTTAAGTCGCAAATTGTTATTGGTTGTTACGAGTGGGTAAAAATGTAATTTAAGTTGTAGATTCAAATTAAAATCATTAACTTACAACTTATGATTTATTGTGAAAATGTTGTGGACGTAATATTTTTCACTATGCTATTGTCACATGCATAGAGAATAATTGTTAATTTAGTTCTTAATTGAATCCAAGCAATAAGAGTCCATGACGTTCCACGAGTAGAGCCAATAAAGCATCTCTGTGAAAGCTTATGTTGGACTGTTCCATTTAAAAAATTCTTCTCACTATTGAAAATATATTAACCATAATGTTCTAACGGTCCATTTTTGTTAGTCAATATGGCAGCATCTATGCACCTAAAATGATTGCTTGGTAATAGAAAAAAGTATTGCAGAGAATACAAGATTATATAATAGAATAGTCCTATGCATGTGGTGGTAAGTGGTACCAAATGATTAAAATCACAGTCTAGTATGAAGTCATATTGCAATCAACATTTCTTAAAATACCCTTACATAATTATAGTTATATTTTGTATGGATTTCACCTAATATTTAATTATGTATAAATTAAATAATTGTATAATCAATATTATTATTCTTTGTTCAAATTTATACTCCATAAAAAAAATTATGTAAAAAAAAGAAGAAATGTAACAGCGTCTCACTAGATAGTAATTCTAATAAATGACAAATTCACTTACTTAAAGAAAATAATGATATATAAAGAAAGCTTGATTTTTTTTTAAAATTTTTTTTTTATAAAAGGACAATACATGTTTCTTAGAAAATTTAATACATATTTTAATTTTAAATTAACTAGTTGGTAATTTTTTTTAATATTAAATTTAATCTCATAAATTGATCAAACTTATGTGCATTTAAATAACATGATTTGAACATGTAAATTTGGATTTTGGTTATTAAAATCTATATAACTTGTTTGGATAGATTAAAAATATCTAAGATGTGCATTTGGTCAAATTTACCAAATATTTTAAATGTTAAAATCTTTGAATTTTTTTTCTTTGATAACCTTGAAATCTTTGCATTTGAAATATCATCTAACTCATAGAGTTTTAGAAATTCTAAACCATACTTCAATCAATTTAAAATTTTATAATTCCAAATCCTCCTACTTACAAAAGGTATATAAAGAATATTAAAATTTAAATTCAAGTGTCGAAATGCAATCTTCGAAATTAATACCCTTAGGTAAGTGAAGGTTTGGTAAGAGCACAAACACTATTACACTAAGAACAAGATTTAATAGTATTTCTTTTGCATCCATCTCAACCTCAAGACTTCAATCCTCAAATCTTTTCCCATTAACAACTCTCATGTACTTGGCAACTATTCTGGTTTAAATACCGATTGCTTGAGACTGAGAGTACCCCTACATGTATCCACCCCAAGGGGAATTCAAGTCTCTAATTAAACCTCCACCACCTCCCAAACCGAGCTCTTAAGTGAGGAAACATCATTATTTAATAGTCCAAAGTTTTCGTAGACCATGCATTGCAGTTGCACTAATTAGTTTGTGCTGGTCGGTGCAGAACTCAACTTGTCTGTCTAATTACGATTATTTTATTATTAACTTCAAAATTTTTAGAACCATGTAAAATATTGATGTTTCCACAACAATTTATAAGTGGCAAGTTGTTATTCGTTCTAATCTGAAACCACCACTAAAAGTATTTTCTTGCCCATAACATCAAGTAATAACTTGCTACCTAAGATTTGTTGTGTATTTCTCTAAAAAATTATTGCAACTTTTAC
This sequence comes from Quercus gilva, assembly GCA_023621385.1. Classification (NCBI taxonomy): domain Eukaryota; kingdom Viridiplantae; phylum Streptophyta; class Magnoliopsida; order Fagales; family Fagaceae; genus Quercus; species Quercus gilva. The sequence continues at coordinate 41,491,666 of CM042481.1, forward strand.
TATAACTGTCTAGGACCGAATGGTATGCGTCCTTTTTTTTATCAGCACTTTTGGTCGGATATTGGTGAAGTGGTTACAAAAACCATTCTTGATTTTCTTAATAATGGGGTATCACCCCCTAATTTTAATGAAACCCATATAGTCCTTATTCCAAAAATTAAAGAGCCAAAGTGTGTGACTGATTATAGGTTTATTAGTCTTTGTAATGTGGTCTTTAGAATTACATCCAAAGTAATAGCAAATAGGCTAAAGAAAATACTACCATCCATTATTAGTGACACCTAAAGTGCTTTTGTGCATGGAAGGTTGATTACGAATAATGTATTGGAAGCATTTGAGTCCATGCATCACATTTAGATTAAAAAAGGAGCTAAGAAAGGGGAAATGACTCTTAGATTAGATATGAGTAAGGCATACGATAGAATAGAATAGGTTTGTCTTGAAAAGATTATGACTAAATTGGGGTTTGAGGAAAAATGGAGGAATCTTATAATGAGATGTGTTTCATTAGTGTCCTATGTTGTAAAAATAAATGGAAAACCAAAAGGGCATATAATTCCTACAAGGGGTCTACGACAAGGAGACCCCTTGTCACTTTACTTATTTCTCTTATGTACAGAAGCTTTATCAGCTCTAATTAAGAAAGTAGTGGATAATGGAGAGATGGAGGGTTTAAGTATTTGCAGAAGTGGACGCAAAATCTCACACCTTTTCTTTGCAAACGACAACATTATTTTTTGCAAGGCCACACTTGATGAGTGCAACATTCTACAAAAAATCCTTGCAGTCTATGAGAAGGCATCTGGGCAGCAGTTGAATAGAGCCAAGACGTCATTGTTTTTTAGTAGAAACACTCTGGAAGAAGTGAAGGAAGAAATCAAAATTAGATTTGGGGCACAAGTCATTCGGCAACATGAGAAGTACTTGGGACTATCGTCGCTAGTGGGAACAAAGAAAAGGAATTCTTTCAAGGAAATTAAAGAAAGGCTTGGTAAGAAATTGGTAGGTTGGAAAGAGAAACTCTTGTCAAAAGCAGGAAAAGAAGTGTTGATTAAGGTTGTAGCGCAAGCTATACCAACGTACACTATGAATTGTTTTAAAATACCCGACTCTTTATGTGATGAATTGACTAGTGTTGGTTTTTAGACCCCTTAAAACCTAATTGGATTAACCTAGTTAATTAGCCAAGTGATTAACTTAGTCAAATAATGCAAATCTAGGTTATCACAATCAAACAATCATATCAGGTATATAGCAGCAGAAATATAAATAACACACAGATATGATGACTCAAGAAACCACACCGGTAAAAACCTGGGAAGGATTTAACCTAGCTATCCTCAAGGTAAACTTGAATCCACTATATGAAAGAATCGAAGTTTGTACAATAGAATTTAGACCACTAACATTCTATTGCTACCCACCAGTAAAACTTACTGACACGACCATGTGCAAGCTCCAAATCCACGGACTCCTTCTTTCTTGGATTCTCCAGCAAGTACAAGCACCCCCGCTTGTGTTTCTTTGAGCTCTAATGGCAGCAACCGAATGATCATCAAGTTCTTGAAGAAATCTCCTCTTTGATAATCCTAAGCTTGTGTGAAGGAAAGCTCCTCAAGGATCTCACTAGATATTCACATAAACAGCAATATGAGCAACCTCTAAAACGTGGTTAGGGTTTGCCTTATATACTTAGGGCAAAACATAAAACCCTAAACGTTTTAAATGAGCTAGGGTTAAGTTGAAATTCTGCAGAAAAACGCATTCTGCTCGAGATTCGATTGATCGAGCCTAAGCTTTGATTGATCGAGCCAGGCCGAAATGCATAGTGACTTCTGCATCAGCTCAATTCCAACTTTATATAAAAGAAACAACTTTGTGCAAGTCTAAACAAGACTAAACAATCTATTTTGATCATGGTTTGCCAACAATATAAATTAGAGTTTTAAATATATTAATTCTAAGTCTTTAGAACCTAACAATTAGTTTGATTCGAAATTTTTGGTGGGGTCAAAAACAAAATGAAAGGAAGATGACTTGGATTTGTTGGGACAAACTATGTGAACCCAAGGCAGCCGGTGGAATGGGTTTTCATCAATTAAAGCAATTCAATCTTGCACTTTTTGCCAAGCAAGGATGGAGGCTTCAAACAATGCAAAATTCCTTATTATATAGACTGTTCAAAGCGCGGTATTTCCCTTGTACAGATTTTATACATGCTTAACTTGGTACAAATCCATCGTACGTGTGAAGGAGTATCATGGCAGCTCAATATTTGGTGAAGCAGGGGAACTGGTGGAGTGTAGGCAAGGGGACATCCATCCGGGTATGGGGAGACAAGTGGCTGCCATCGACATCAACATACCAAGTTGTATCTCCTAGACTATTTTTGAGTGCAGAAACAAAGGTTTGTGAATTGATTACATAGGATTCTTCTCAATGGAAAGCACAGGTGATTGATGCTCTTTTCCTTCCACATGAGGCAGAGTGTATTAAAAGTATACCATTGAGTATACAACCACCGGAGGATAGAGTTATATGGGCAGAAAGTGCAAACGGATTATTTAGTGTCTGTAGCGCATACAAGTTAGCAATGAAACTCTCGCGGCCTAGCAATTATGGACCCAGCTTAGATGATAGCCAAAATACAAAATTCTGGAAACTATTATGGCAGACACCAGCACCACATAAGGTTCATCATTTCATATGGAGGGCATGCCGAGACATTTTACCAACAAAGACGAATTTGGTACGAAGACGAGTGCTACAAGATGATCGCTGCAGTGAGTGTTATGAAGAACCCGAAACATCAGGCCATCTATTCTGGAGTTGCTAGAGAGCAAGGAAGGTATGGAGTTTCACTAAGATCCATTTTAGTATAAATACAGCTAATATTCGCTCTTGCTTTGATTTAATGTGGCACATGATCATGGAGGGAAAATATGATGAGTCCAAAGTGGCTTTGGCTGCAACAATTGCATGGGCAATACAGGGAAAAGTGAAATAGTGTAGTGGACTTCTCGCTAACTCAAGGACTACTATGCAGCAATTGAGCGACCAGCCACAGTACCAGCGCCTCAAGTAACATTTTGGACACCCCCACCGACGGACAGATATAAAATTAATGTGGATGGAGCGGTCTTCAAGTCCCAGAAAGCAGTAGGTGTAGGCGTCTTAATTCAGGATTGCCATGGACAGGTAATAGCAGCATTGAGTAAGAAGATCAATGCACCTTTGGGGCCTTTGGAAGCTGAGGTAAAAGCTGTTGAAGCAGGAGTTCAGTTCGGAAGAGATATTGGTATCCAGGATTTTATCATTGAAGGGACTCCTTGATAACGTATAATGCCCTATGTGGTAATACCTCACCTCCCTCTTCAGTGGCAACTGTGATATCAGGTATTAGGGTCTTGAGTGGCTTTTTATGCCGCATGGAATTTTCACATGTTCGTAGACAATGTAATAGACTAGCGCATCTATTAGCTAAACATGCAACTGGGGTTGTTGATTTTATTGCTTGGTTGGAAAAGAACCCTTGCTTTATTAAGCAATCTCTTCACCATGATGTATCGTGTTTAAACTGATTTGATTAATGAAGTATGCAAAGTTCCTATCAAAAAAAAAAAAAAAAAAAATTACAGTTTTTTAACATAAGATAATTGTGGCAAAGATATAGCCTCTTAGGTATTTACTCAAATAATTTTGCTGTGCATGCATATGATTGAGTGAAAGATATTTTTGGTTTCAGGTGTCTTGATTCGGTGAAATTTCTTTTTAAAATGTTTGATACTATATAAACATAAGAGTTTGAATTAGGTCAGGAGCTGGCGTAAAACCAGTGTTTTATGCCAACCAATAAAACATCGCCATGTCACCCACTAAACAGTACAGATCACTTAACCCACTAAACAGTACAGCCCCAAATCAGAACCAGAACGAGTTAGGCAAAAATTTCCGGTTTCCTCTGCTTCCTCCCTTTTCCATCCTCGGCTTCCTCTTGCCTGAATCTCCACCACACCACACACTAAAGCATAGCACCACACAGGTCACCGGATTCGTTGTTGGAGCTTGTAAACATGCCAAAGCCGCCATGAGCATGGTGTTGCGATTCGAAGGTTTGTTTTTCATGATTGGCCTTTTTCCCAATTTGGATTTCAAATTATTGATGGGTTTGTTTTTGGGTTTATGGGTTTTTTCTGGAGCTTCTTGAATTATTTATGGGTTTTTTTTTTCCTGTATTTTGGTATCTTGTGATTTTGATTAGATTCCTAAGTGTTAGGGTTCAACCCATATCTTGATGGGTTTTGATTAGATTCCTATGTGTTGAGATCGGTTTTTGCTTATTTTTTGTTATTTTCGTTTGTGGTTTTTTTTTTTCCTTGGGTTAATTTTGTTTGCTTTTGAAATTGTAAAAATTAGTGATTTTTCACAAAGCTCAATGATAAAACATCACTGATTTTTGGATGTGTTTATAAATTTTTGCCTAATTCTAATATAATAATGCTATTGTCATTGTTGTTTTAGTGTTAGGAATACTTATTTGCTGTTCCAATTCATTGTAATGAATAGGTGTAACATAGGTTCTAATTTTTAATTTTGTGGTTTTGTTATGCATTTGCTTTGGTGTTGATTTATATGGTTGTATATTCAGTTTTGTCTAAGATAACCATTTCTTTAGGCATTGAATAAGAATTGCAGGCTATTTATTTGTTTAGTCATTGAACAATTTGCCAACTGAATTGGATGTAAGCAATGGGTACCATTCTATAAGCCCAAAATTGAATAGGAAATCAATTACTACATGTTGGATTGGAAGTAATATATTGGATGAAGTTGTTTAAGGATTGTACCTACTAGGTTGTTTATGCTGTCCTATTTGTTGTGTATGGCTCTTCTATGGCAGCTTAATGCTCAATTCCATGGCATAAGGTGTAGGAAATGACTGTAATTTAACATAGATTAGGCAAAATTTTTTGCTTGATTGAATTGAATCAGAATTTTTTTTTTTTTGGATGGTAGTTACCTAACCCATTTGTTGAAGATTCAAAAGAATGTTACTTCTTGTATGATAGGACTGCTCAATTGTTTGATTTTTTTTTTTTATTAAAAAAAAATGCTTCTAATTTATATTAGAGAAAGGGAATGTAAGTAAAATGTTTCCTATTATTGAGGGTCATTTTTGTAAAGCCAGCCCAACCCAGAAAAGCAGGCAATAAGAGTGGCAGACATAGAATAAGACTATTAGGCCTAAGCGGTAGGAAGAATAGAACACAGGCCCATAACATGAATAAATGCGTCTTGAGGAAGCAAATGGGCCCAAAGGGCCCGAAAAGAGAGAAACGACACCCATGGGCAATGTATGGTATGAAAAAGCGAGAATGGGCCGCGGCAGGCCCAAGGCAATGTAAACGAAGAAAGTAGGGGTTGATGGCAAGCCCATGAACCCCAAGGATGAGTATGAGGAGATTGGGCCGGAGAAGCCCAATCAAGTTAGTAAAAGCCCATGGGAAAGCAAAGTCAGTAAATGGGCTGAGGAAGCCCAAAGAAAGTAAAAGGGCCACAGGCCCAAAGGGAAAAAAGAAAGGGACAATGGAGTCCATGAGTAAGAACACCAATAGGCTCTCTTAAGTCACTCGGGGAAAGAATGGAACGGTAGGCTTGAAAAAGGCCTAGTAGGAACATATCATCATGGCAGGAAATGCCAAGTAATGAAACAAGACATGAATATAAACCGAGAAATGGGTCAAGAGAGATGTGAAACCCAGTATTAAGAAAAGCCCAATCCCAAAGGGAAGCAGTAAAAGTACAGGACAGCCCACATGAAAGAACGAAGAAGTATGGCAGACGAATGCAAGCAAAGCTCTAGAGCACAACAAACACATGGGCTGTAGGCGGGCTTTTGAACGTACATAACAGGAAAGCATGCGCAAGGCCCAGGTGCCACCAGCCTGTACCCAACCAATATGGGTCGTGGTGGGGCCATGGGTCAGTGGAAAGAGGTAAAAGGGGGTGCGGTTTGGTGCTGGGGAGGGGGAAAAAGATTTATTTTACGTTCCCTGTCCAAACCTTTTTGGGAGGTACGTCCTGCTGGGATGACAGACCGCCCAAAAGTGGTAAGGTTGGGGAGAGAACGTTGGGTGCATGCCATAGGAAGAGAGAGAGAGCATTTAAGCCACAGCAGAAGACAGTGCCACGGCGGACAGAAACAACACCAACCTGTTTTTGTCTAGTGAGGGTAAGCAGTATACAGACGGTGGTCGGCAAGCATGCCCAGACCAGACAAAGGCTGTTAAGGGGTGAAATGGTAAAAAACCATCACGGCAGGCCCTATAAAAGGATCCTTGTCGTGCCCTGTAAAGGGGACCAAAAAACAGAGGAAGGAAAAACATAGAAAGAAAACTAAGAGAAAAAGAAAAGAAAAGAAGGAAAGATAAGAAAACAAGTAGTGAGGCAACGAACAAAACTCTCATAAAAATCATCACCAAATGAGGAGCGTAGTCCGTAGGAACTCTGAAGCCATGAAAATCTATGTAAAAGGGTTTGGAGCCCCAGAAAGAAGCAGGATCAAGGTCGTTGACTTCGGACTGATCAAAACGCATAAAGAAGGCCGCAGCCTCGCCTGCAGGATCTGGAAGGGTGGCAGAGCTACTGCCCACCTCAAATTGAGAAGGCACTGTAGGAGGTGGACCTGTCGAAGAATGCAAAGGTTGAAATAAGGAACCTTGGTGAGAATAAAAGGAAGAGAAGCCCATGGAGAAGAAGTAAAAGAAATAAGTGATAAAACTTACCAGACCCAGCAGAAGCAGGAACAGAAGGAACTGTAGAAACAGACGCTGTAAATATGGCGAAAACTGGTATGGGAGATGTGGCAGGAATAGGTGTTGTGGGCATGGTAGGAGAAGCTGCCGCAGATACCCCCACGTCTGCTGAAATGCCTAACTCCCCAAAAGTCTCTACAAACAGAGAAATAAACATGCAAATAAAAAGGGAAAAGAATAAAACTTAACAGAGAAAGAAGAAAAAAAAAAAAGTTAAGGAAGAAAACACATACCCATTGCCTCGGGTGGGACACTATCCTCTTCCTCAGATTCAGAAATCCTCCTCCCCAAGCCAGGCTCATCCTCAGGATCTTCAAAGATCTCCTCAGACTCCTCGGAGGACAATTCATTACGAGACCCACGTGTGGCAGAAACAAGAATAGAAGAGGGAGTAACTACCAAAGAAGAAACGCCCTGCACTGCCTAAGAGAGAGCAGCAAAAGGGTCACCAGTAGAAATGATGAGAGGTGTAGCAGGAGTAACCTCGACCTCAGCAACAGCAAGAGGGGTGGCTCCCCTTTGAACAGAAGGTGTCATGGCAGGAATGGGGGTAGCCTCACTAACCTCCCCAATATGAGTACCCTCATCCATGGGTACCAGTCCAGTAGGAGAGGTAGTGGCTGCAGAAGGAGCAGGTGCTACAAATTCGACCCCACCAAAAGTGCCCTCCGTAGGAATGCCCATAGGGGCAAAAAGCTCCTCGGCCGTAGGGCGATATATGGAAAGAGGCTCAGGCTCATCCTAAAGGACAAAACAAAGAAAGAGTGTAAAGACCGAATTAATCCTTTGGGCGAATGAAGTAACCAAAAACAAAAAAAAAAATGTAGCAGATTAGACAAGTGCAAGAGCAAGAAGAAACATACCTCTGATTCGGGTTCCTCAAGCATAATAGGACGGGTGGCTGACGTATCCTCCTTCTGCTTAGACTGCAAAAGCAAAAAGGGATAAGAAAAGGAGTCAAGGAAAAAAGTCAGCTAGGATTCAGAATGGGTCAGAAAAAGGAAGAAGTGTATATGTATATGTGTACTTGGAAGACAAAAGCAAGAAAAAGTTTTTAGAAACTTACTCTTCGCTGAGCAGCAGACACAGGATGAGGAGTTGTCTTCTTTTTACTGCCTCGTGTTCTGCTGGCAGGGGTAGCACTTGCAGGAGGCTAAGGAGTGGCAGACTTAGACTTGCTGACAGATTTAAGCTTGGCAGGAACTTTCTTGGCCGACACAAGAATGTTTACTACTTTAACTTTCTTTTCCCAACCTGAGGAGTAATCACCTGTGTGCCAATACCATCCCCTCTTCTCCTCGTCCCACTCGAAGATGGCAGATCAGTTCTGTTTCCTGGCATAGGCCAACATGGACTTAGAAGGGAGGAGTAACCGAGGATTGGGAGAGATAACCATACTAAGTCCCTCAGGAGGAATAAGAGAGAAACCGCGACTACCAGCCAACTCTGCATCAAACGAATTCATGACAAGCTGCCAATAGAGGTGCATAGCAGCGGTGCAAAGGCCTTCCCTTGAAGAACTAGCAACTGTGACCGCACTAAAACGCTCTCTCCAAAAGTCAGAAGCAGTATGCCGCAGAAAGGGTCTAGTCGAAGTAGGAGACTCTGCGAGGAATGAGAGGTCATCAGGGATATCCTGATCCAGGCCAAACTGTCTCCTCACTCGGTTGGCAGGGTAATGAACAAACCTGACACCCTTATCTACCAAATAGAGCAGCCACCCAGGATTAGTGGCAGCCAAATATGTGATACCCGTCTTATCAAAGCCAGCCAGCCGGGTAGTAGTACCAACGGTATCAACAAACAGACCCATTACCGAATCAGCACAAGTGCAACCAGGACGCAATTGTCTATAAGCTCTCCAGGAAAAACCAACACCTTCATCAAAGGACTCAACGACAGAATAATCGATGGGCTTCAAACCGGACCAACGAAAAGCCAAAGGAAAATCAAGCTCAAACCTGCCATAAAAATCAGTAATGGCCTGCGGACAAGATTGGTACTTCTCCTTAGCAAATCTGGCAGGCCTACACTTCGCCAAGTATTGAGCACAACGCTCAAACAACAACTGTTGCAGAATAGTGCTGTGTACAAAAGAAGCAACTATGTGGCAAGAACTAGCCTGACTCTCATCACTCCGCAGGATGTCCAGTTGCATATATAAATGCCCCAAAAACATGGGGGCTAGCGGCAGACTCACCCCAGCAGATATTTTAATGGCCAAATGAAAATACAACGGCTTTATGGCATAATGGGGATGGGATCCAAAGACAAACTTAGAAAGCCAAAAAGCAATAAAGGCAGCACGACGAGCAACAACAGAAAACTTGGAAGAAGAATTAACCCAATAAGACAGCTTAGCATTTTCGGCCATCCTCTTCTTCAACTCTGCTTCAATGTCTTCTTCTTCTGGGGAAAGCTCAATAGCGGCAGGATCAGCATCCCCGAGGATAGGCAAAAGAAACTGATTAGCCACGTCCTCGAGAGTAACCGTGACTTCGCCGCAAGAAAAGAAGAATGTGTGAGTGGTGGAACACCATCGGCGAACTAAATGGCGAAGATTGTAGAGGTCTCGAAAGTTGGAAAGGCTTCGGGAAAGAACGACGGCCTTTAGAACACCGGCCCGCTGAAGCAAACCCATGAAATGTGTATCCGATAACTCGCTGTCAACCCACTCTTTCCAACCCAAGGCGGTGCCAGACCCAAACTCAAAGTGAATAGGTACAGGAAGGGCGATGCCTTGACGAATGACCAAATCGGAGATGGAGGAAGACACGGGAGCCCAAGAAACATTAGGGTTTCGTCGGTAAAGAGCGAGCCACACACGGCTTGGCGACGGCGGCACATAATCCCCAGGAGCCTTAGGAAAGTAAGGACTAAGACTGTACCAAGGATCAATCAGAGGGGCGCACTCACTGTTTGGGTCGCGCCGTGCTTCCTCCTCCTCGGAATGGTCCGAATCGAAGTGCACGTCCTCTTCTTCTACTTCTTGTTCCACCGGAGGGTCCACGGCGACGCTTTTCCCTTTACGGCGGGAAGAAGCTTGAGTTTTCACCGGTGCCATGGCGTGAGGATTTGAACAGAGCAAGAGAGGGATGGGTGTTCGAGAAGAAGATAATGATGGGGAAAGGAAAATATTTTGAAATAAAAGAAGTTTGTGTTTGCGTTGGGAAGGGATTCTTCTCTTAAATACCTGAGTTATTAAGGCCGGCGTGAAGGGAGGTGACTGGTCAGCCATTGAGAAAAGAATGAAATTAATGAGGCAGCAGTTATGTTTTAAAGCAACTACCATTTTGGGAAATTCGAAGAGTTGTCACTGTTCACGGCAAGAAAAAATATATATATGCAGGAAGGAGTTTGTGGTTTCAAAAAGCCCGCAAAGGGAAAGAAAAAGTGAAAAAAGACAAAAAAGTCCTTCATTCACATATGAACCGTAAGAGCACTCCATATGTTCAGGGGGCTAAATGTTGAGGGTCATTTTTATAAAGCCAGCCCAACCCAGCAAAGCAGGCAATAAGAGTGGCAAGCATAGAATAAGACTATTAGGCCCAAGCGGCAAGAAGAATAGAACACATGCCCATAACATGAATAAATGGGTCTTGAGGAAGCAAATGGGTCTTGAGGAAGCAAATGGGCCCAAAGGGCCCGGAAAGAGAGAAATGACACCCATGGGCAATGTATGGTATGAAAAAGCGAGAATGGGCCGTGGCAGGCCCAAAGCAATGTAAACAAAGAAAGTAGGGGTTGATGGCAAGCCCATGAACCCCAAGGATGAGTATGAGGAGATTGGGCCGGGGAAGCCCAATCAAGTTAGTAAAAGCCCATGGGAAAGCAAAGTCAGTAAATGGGTCGAGGAAGCCCAAAGAAAGTAAAAGGGCCGCAGGCCCAAAGGGAAAAAAGAAAGGGACAATGGAGCCCATGAGTAAGAACACCAGTAGGCTCTCTTAAGTCACTGGGGGAAAGAATGGAACGGCAGGCTTGAAAAAGGCCTAGCAGTAACATATCATCATGGCAGAAAATGCTAAGTAATGAAACAAGACATGAATATAAACCGATAAATGGGTCAAGAGAGATGTGAAACCCAGTATTAAGAAAAGCCCAATCCCAAAAGGAAGCAGTAAAAGTACAGGATGGCCCATGTGAAAGAACGAAGAAATATGGCAGACGAATGCAAGCAAAGCTCCAGAGCACAACAAACACATGGGCCGCAGGTGGGCTTTTGAACGTACGTAACAGGAAAGCATGCGCAAGGCCCAGGTGCCACCAGCCTGTACCCAGCCAATATGGGTCGTGGTGGGGCCATGGGTCAGTGGAAAGAGGTAAAGGGGGGTGCGGTTTGGTGGTGGGGAGGGGGGAAAAGATTTATTTTACGTTCCCTGTCCAAACCCTTTTGGGAGGTACGTCCTGCTGGGATGACAGACCGCCCAAAAGAGGTAAGGTTGGGGAAGGAACGTTGGGTGCATGCCATAGGAAGAGAGAGAGAGCATTTAAGCCATGACAGAAGACAGTGCCACGGCAGATAGAAACAATACCAACCTGTTTTTGTCTGGTGAGGGTAAGTAGTGTACAGACGGTGGTCGGCAAGCATGCCCAGACCAGACAAAGGCCGTTAGGGGGTGAAATGGTAAAAAACCATCACGGCAGGCCCTATAAAAGGATCCTTGCCATGCCTTGTAAAGGGGACCAAAAAACAGAGGAAGGAAAATCATAAAAAGAAAACTAAGAGAAAAAGAAAAGAAAAGAAGGAAAGATAAGAAAACAAGTAGTGAGGATAATGGACATGCACCAATAGATCTTTTCTTTTCTCTCCCCCTCAAAATCCCACTCTCTAAGGAACAATTAAGCAGTAAAAACTTTCTTCAGGCATTTATCACTTAGGTCCGATTATCTTAAAGTTATTAATCCCCACGGCAGGATATTCTCCTGGGAGGTTAGTTTCATTAAGAGGAAGCGTTCTCCCTTTTGATTTTTTGCCATTGCAGACTCGATTTCGGCTTGATGTTTATTTTTGATTAATTTCCATCATCGTTCAATCAATTTTTCTTTCTTATAAAAGCCATTATTATTATTACTATTATTACTACTGTGATATTCGGTCTTTGTTATTAACAAAAGCTACTGCGCTCTGTTTTCCTTTTATTGTCATTATATCTGCCTGCCGTAATCTTGTTGTAATAATTCTGCTTGCCGTAAGAGTGTCCTGGCAGACGAGGCTAAGTTTGTACACAAGCCGGCCCAAAGTGAGTTTCAGTTGAGCCGGTCTCAACTTTCCTACTTAAAAAAACATCCGGGCCCATCACCGCAGGAGGCAGCCCAGCCCAAACACAAAAAAGGCCCTTACACCTGTATATATTTTTCTTTCAACTTTTCATGTTTCTTTAATTTTCAGTTTGTGTTTCCTTTTTTTTTTTTTTTTTAAACCCTGACTTAAAGTTTTGGATTTGCTTTTCTTGGGATCTTGTTCAATTAGGAATTCAACACCGAAAAGTTCTATATTTTTAGTCTCTATATTTGTTCAACCACAAAATGAATTTAATTGAATGAGAATCTTGTTTTTTCTTATAGGTGCCTTTTCGACAAGTTTACTTACTGTGGTTGTTGAATTCTCCATTGTCCACTTTAGCCTCTGGGACACAATTGATATCATTTATTTGATAGCTATTATAATATGTTTAGTTTCAAATATAATTTGCTCCTACTTGTAATGTCAATTTTCTCCTATTTGTAATGTCAATTTGCTCTCTATATATACTAGAGTGCAATTAAGGATGTAGTTGGAGCTGTTTTATGTAATAGAGTTTATTGAGTTATTGAGCAGGGTGTTCAAATCTACCCTGCCTTTGCTGTACTTTTGTGGAATTAGTTTGAATTTCTAAAAATTCAAATTGGTTGTTTGGTTTTTTATTGAGTGGTTGGATTCACTCTTTAGTTGTATCCTAAACTTAGTTGATATGTTACCATTTTTCAATGATAATTGTAATATTAGCGTAAAATTTTCCAATATTTTGGAGATGTCGTTACTTTTGATGTTACATACCAAACAATGGGTTCCAGCTTACTTATGAAGGAAATTTTGTGCAGGGATGTCTACAACTCAAAGGAGTGAAAGTATGAATACATTTTTTAAAGATTATGTTCGTTCAAGTACAACAATAAGTGATTTTGTGTATCAATATGAGCAAGCTTTGAATGCACGTTATCTTAAAGATAAAGAACAAGATGTAAAGACAAAAAATTCAATGCCAATTTTGAAAACATGTTATAAGTTGGAAGTAGAGGCAGCAAAAATTGTATTGTGTTTTGATCTTGGTTTGCCAACACAATACAACAACGATTCTAAATATTTAATTCTTAAATCTTTAAAACCTAATAGAATTGTTAAAATGTCTTTTATTTTGCTTATTTTAGCAAATTTCAGTTAAAGTAAGTGCACAATTTTGTAGAGCTTGAGATATTGCTTTTACTCCTTTAAGATTATAAGCATGAAGCTGTTTAAGGGCATAATTCTGTAGAGCCTAAGATCTTATTTTTACTTCTTTAAGTTTGTAAGCCTTGCAATAAGCCAATAAGGGGAAAAAACTACTATAGTATCTCAAGAATACTGAAACACGGCATAAAGCCAATGATCACATTCATGACTCACATTATAAGGATGATTATTTCTGTTATCACCTTTTGCTTTTTATGAACTTAGAACCATATGTATTTACCAATTATTTTGGTGCTGACCATTGTTGAGGGTCATTTTTGTAAAGCAAGCCCAATAAGAGTGACAGGCATAGAATAAGACTATTAGGCCCAAGTGGCAGGTATAATAGAACACAGGCCCATGACATGAATAAATGGGTCTTGAGGAAGTAAATGGGCCTAAAGGGCCTAGAAAGAGAGAAATGACACCCATGGGCAGTGTATGGTATGGAAAAGTGAGAATGGGCCGCGGTGGGCCCAAAGCAATGTAAACAAAGAAAGTAGGAGTTAATGGCAAGCTCATGAACCTCAAGGATGAGAATGAGGAGATTGGGCTGGGGAAGCCCAATCAAGTTAGTAAAAGCCCATGGGAATGCAAAGTTAGTAAATGGGCCGAGGAAGCCTAAGGAAAGTAAGTGGGCCGCAGGCCCAAGGGAAAAAATGGACAATGGAGCTCATGAGTAAGAACACCAGTGGCTCTGTTAAGTTACTGGGGGAAGGAATGAAACGGCAAGCTTGAAAAGAGGCCTAGCAGGAACATATCATCATGGCAGGAAATGCCAAGTAATGAAACAGGATATGAGCGTAACCAAGAAATGGGCCAAGAGAAATGTGAAATCCAGTATTAAGAAAAGCCCAATCCCAAAGGGAAACAGTGAAATGTACAGGACGGCCCACATGAAAGAACAAAGAAGCATGGCAGACGATGCAAACAAAGCTCCAGATCATGGCAAACATATGAATCGCAGGTAGACTTTGAACGTACACAAAAGGAAAGCACGTGCAAGGCCCAGGTGCCACCAGCTTATACCCAACCAATATGGGACGTGGTGGGGCCATGGGTCAGTGGTAAGAGGTAAGGGGGGGTGTGGTTTGGTGGTGGGGAGAGGGGAAAAGATTTATTTTACGTTCCCTGTCCAAACCCTTTTGGGAGGTACGTCCTGCTGGGATGACAGACCGCCCAAAAGAGGTAAGGTTGGGGAGGGAACGTTGGGTGCATGCCATAGGGAGAGAGAGAGAGCATTTAAGCCATGGCAGAAGAAAGTGCCACGGCGGACAGAAACAACACAAACCTGTCTTTGTCTGGCGAGGGTAAGTAGTACACAGATGGTGGTTGGCAAGCATGCCTAGACCAGACAAAGGCCGTTGGAGGGTAAAGTGGTAAAAACCAATCAGGGCAGGCCTTATAAAAGGATCCTTGCCATGCCCTGTAAAAGGGACTGAAAAACAGAGGAAGAAGAAATATAAAAGAAAACCAAAAAGAAAAAGAAAGAAAGGAAGAAAAGATAAGAAAACAAAGATTAAGGGTAATGGGCATGCACCAATAGATCGGTTCCTTTCTCTCCCCTTCAAAATCCCACTCTCTAAGGAACAATTAAGTAGTAAGAATTTCTTCAGGCATTTATCACTTAGGTCCGATTCTCTTAAAGTCATTAATCCCTATGGCAGGATATTCTCCAGGAGATTAGTTTCATTGAGAGGAAGCATTCTTCCTCTTTGATTCTTTGCCATTGCAGACTCGGACTTGACTTGATGTTTATTTTTTGATTAACTTCCATCATCGTTCAAACAATAGTTCTTTCTTATAAAAGCCGTTATTATCATTACCATTATTACTATTGTGATTGCTATAGAAATATTCGGTCTTTGTTATTAACAAAAGCCACTGTACTCTGTTTTTCTTTATTGTTATTATATCTGCCTGCCGTAACCTTGTTGTAATAGTTCTGCTTACCGTGAGAGCGTTCCTGGTAGATAAGGCTAAGTTTGTGCACAAGCCGGCCCAAAGTGAGTTACAGTTGGGCTGGTCTCAACTCTCTTACTCAAAAACATACTCGGGCCTATCACCGCAGGAGACAGCCCAGCCTAAACACAAAAAAGGCCCCTACAACCATTTATCAAATTTTGCTCATTATAGATCTTACAAACAATTGTAATATTAATCATAATTAGTGATACAAAGTTTATCTAGTTGTAAATAAAATTGACAATGAATTTAAATCATCTTGATTATTGAAGATCTATTCACACAAATGTAGCAATGAGCTATTGCAATCATTATAAAAAATAGTGCATAACAAATATAAAAAATGGACAAGATTTGTCACATTACATACATATTTAACAAATAAAGAACCAAGGATTTCAACCAAATGAATCCTATTTTTAGCCAAAATGATTATAAATTTCCAAATAGAGAACTATTTAATAGCTATAGACACCTAGATCACTAGTCCTTTGCCAAACATGTGCCAGCTGCTTTTGGTCTTCCACATCCTGAGGAATTGAAATGAGAACTTTTAGCAAATTCATTAAATAAAAATTTATGTACAGCTCTTTTAAAGACACCAGTGAACCATATAGCAAATTTAGTATTAGATGTACTAAAATAGCCCATCATGCATCTAAAAAAATTTGCTAAAATATATTTTATATTCTATTGAGTTCATCATCTTTATCAGGAATCTTTTATGGATCAAACACACAATTTTTTCAAAAATTTACCTTATGCAAAGAGCATAAAGAGCACAAGAGCCATACACAACAAACAGGACAACATAAACATACAGGACAACATATATAAAAATTAGCAAGAAAGATGTATATATAAAAATCTACCATATGCAAAGAGCACAAAGCAGCCCAAAAAATTAAAAAGAAAGGAAAAAAGAACAAAGAAGAAATTAATTACAAATAGGGAGAGAACTAAGGAACAAGGGGAGGGAACCATTAAATGCCATGGACTTGAGCATTAAGCTGAAATAGAAGAACCATACACAACAAATAGGACAACATAAACAACCTAGTAGGTACAATGCTTAAACAACTTCATTCAATATATTACTTCCAATCCAACATGTAGTAATTGATTTCCTATTCAATTTTAGGCTTATAGAGTGGTACCCATTGTTTACATCTAATTCAATTGACAAACTAACAAGGCTATGACTTAACAAATAAATAGTTTGCAAGATTCTCATTCAATTAAATTCATTTTGTGGTTGAACTAATATAGAGACTAAAAATATAGAACTTTTCAGTGTTGGATTCCTAATTGAACAAGATCCCAAGAAAAGCAAATCCAAAACTTTAAGTCAAGGTTTAAAAAAAAAATGGAAACACAAATTGAAAATTAAAGAAACATGAAAAATTGAAAGAAATATATATAGAAAAAATTTTACTTACATTCCCTTTCTCTAATATAAATTAGAAGCAAATTTTTTTTTTTTTTTTTTAAATCAAACAATTCAGCAATCCTATCATACAAGAAGTAACATTGTTTTGAATCTTCAACAAATGGGTTAGGTAACTACCATCCAAAAAAAAAAAAAAAAAAAAAAATTCTGATTCAATTCAATCAAGCAAAAAATTTTGCCTAATTTATGTTAAATTACAGTCATTTCCTACACCTTATGCCATGGAATTGAGCATTAAGTTGCCATAGAAGTGCCATACACAACAAATAGGACAGCATAAACAACCTAGTAGGTACAATCCTTAAACAACTTCATCCAATATATTACTTCCAATCCAACATGTAGTAATTGATTTCCTATTCAATTTTAGGCTTATAGGATGGTACCCATTGTTTACATCTAATTTAGTTGACAAATTGTTCAATGACTAAACAAATAAATAGCCTGCAATTCTTATTCAATGCCAAAAGAAATGGTTATCTTAGACAAAATTGAATATACAACCATATAAAGCAACACTAAAGCAAATGCATAACAAAACCACAAAATTAAAAATTAGAACCTATGTTACACCTATTCATTACAATGAATTGGAACAACAAATGAGTATTCCTAACACTAAAACAACAACGACAATAGCATTATTATATTAGAATTAAGCAGAAAATTATAAACACATCCAAAAATCAGTGATGTTTTATCATTGAGTTTTGTGAAAAATCACTAATTTTTACAATTTCAAACGCAAACAAAATTAACCCAGGGAAAAAAAAGACCACAAACGAAAATAACAAAAAATAAGCAAAAACCGATCTTAACACTTAGGAATCTAATTAAAACCCATCAAAATATGGGTTGAAGCCTAACACTTAGGCCTCGTTTGGGAGGAGGGAATGGAATGGAAATGAATGAAAAGAATAATTTTAAAATATTCTTTCCTTCCCTTGTTTGAGAGTTTTAATGAAGGGAATAGAAAGCTCATTCCCTTATTTGGGAGTTTAAGTGGAAGGGAATGGAATGGGTAGGAGGGAACACTCATTCCTCTCTATTCCCTTAAAATCTCAAATTTTCATTCCCCCGAAATTTGGAGAAATGGAAGGGAATGAAATTAAAATTAATGATTTTTTTTACTAAAACTCCAAAAATACCTCTATATATTTAACAATTTTAAAATAGGATTTTTTTTAATAAAACTCCCAAAATACCCCTCCATGTTACTTTTAAACAAGATTACTTACATTCCATTCATTTTCATTCATTTCCATTTTTTTATTTTAAAACATTCAATCAAGGTTACTTAATTCCATTCCATTCCATTCTTTCCATTCCTTTCTCTTACTTAAATACATTCCATTCATTTCCATTCCCTTATGATCATTCAATTCCATTCCATTCCATTCCTTTATGAACTCTCAAATGGAGCAAATCTAATCAAAACCGCAAGATACCAAAATACAGAAAAAAAAAAAAACCCATAAATAATTCATGAAGCTCCAGAAAAAACCCATAAACCCAAAAACAAACCCATCAATAATTCGAAATCCAAATTGGGGAAAAGGGCAAATCATGAAAAACAAACCTTCGGATTGCAACACCATGCTCACGGCGCCTTTGGCATGTTTACAAGCTCCAGCAATGAATCCGATGACTTGTGTGGCGCTATGCTTCAGTGTGCGGTGTGATGGAGATTCGGGCAAGAGGAAGCAGAGGATAGAAAAGGGAGGAAGCAAAGGAAACTGAAAATTTTTGCCCAACTTGTTTTGGTTCTGATTTGGGGCTGTACTGTTTAGTGGGTTAAGTGATTTATACTATTTAGTGGGTGACGTGGCGATGTTTTATTGGCTGACGTAAAACACTGATTTTATGCTAGCTCCTAACCTAATTTAAACTCAAAACATAAACTAAAGCAATTTAAATTAAGAGAACATTGGATCTCATCAAAAAAAAGAAAAAAAAGAAAAGAAAAAAAAAAGAAAAAAAAGAAAAGAGAACATTGCAGATCCCACGTATGAGTATGACGTGGCTGGTTAAGACAGCCATACATGCAACACCCTTTCCTAAAGTCATTATGTATGGGCCTTGTGGATCACGAAAATATCCTCCATCGTCCCCACTCCCAATTTTAAACGTTAATAGCCACTACTTGAGAAAGGACACCTGTAATGTAAAGGCGACACCATTAACACTTCAATAATTCATTTTTTTTTTGATAAGGACTTCAATAATTCATTTCACTTTGCTTTTCTGTCAATAAATAATGGAATATTTTTTTTTATTAAAACGCGTATCAAATTCAAGTGTACTTTTAGATGACCGACTTAACAATCCAGCAAAATTTTCTAACCTTTTATAAATAAAAAAATCAAGAAAATAGAAAGATGACAGACATAACATCATATATTATATAATAAAAATTAGGTTTAAAAGTTATGATTATGTGAAGTAATTTCACAAAAATGTAATTTTTTTAAAGATTTTATGAAAAATATAGAAATAATTTTTCTTCTCCTATAATTTATAAGTTGATAAAAATTTTAAATTGATTATAATCTAAATTCTTCTTCTAATTAACCTTTATATATATATATATATATATATATATAAAATCTTAATTAAAAAAAGCAACATACCACTCGTTTTAGATTTAGAATTTTTTTTAAAATAGATATATATATTTTTTTCTTATTTTCTTCTCCTATAATTTTTAAATTGATAAAACTCTTAAATTGAGAATAAGCATACTTAAAAAACGTACCAATAAATTCATAATAATTATGTTGAATCTAAATACTAAATAATTGTAGATTTGCCATTTAGTGTTTTATTAGAAAAAAAAAAAAAAAAAAAAAGCAGCAACGTAGTACACATTTTAGATTTAAAAAATAAGAAGATATAATTTTTTTTAATCTTCTTCTCCTATAATTATGTTACTACACATAAAAAGAAAATAACAAATAAAAAAAAACATATAATACTACACTTAAAAAGAAAACAACAACCTAATAGAAACGTATTACACTTAGAGAAGGTCTTTTATAAAATTTTATTCAACTAACATTAGACTTTTATTTTTTTCATATCAACTTCTTCAATGTTAAGTGTGTATATATATATATATATATCAAATAATTCATAATGAATACCTACAATATAGTTCTTTTTTTCTATTCTTCTACCTATAACCTTGCAAGTATTTATTTGTTTACTCTAATTTTTTTTCCCATCAAATTGAATAGTTTTTGTGTATTTTTGTCTATTGTTTAACCTAATTTCATTATTCATAATGAATACCTACAATATAGTTCTTTTTTTTCTATTCTTCTACCTACAACCTTGCAAATATTTATTTGTTTACTCTAATTTTTTCCCCATCAAATTGAATAGGTTTTGTGTATTTTTTGTCTATTGTTTAACCTAATTTCATTATGTTGTATCCTATTTATATGGTTATTGATTGAGAATCAATAATTAAATATGCTACATCCTCTCAATTTTGATTTAGAGAACAATCTTCTTTTTAGTTTATTATTAAGCATGTCTTCATATAAATTTCATGATAAATTGTTCATAACAATTTGAATTTTTTTATCAATCATTAAATTTTCTATTACAGAATTGTTAAGGGTTGCATACTTTTTTTTTTTTTTTTTTGTATTTAATTTATTATTATTAAAATGTTAGTTTGATTGTTGAAAACATTTATAAGAAATTGACTAAGATTATGATTCGTCACCGTAATTGGCTAAGATTATGGACAATTTGAAAGTTCTTCATGTTTGAAACGTTAATTATGAAATAACTGAAGTAACTCTTGCATTACAAATGAATATTTTCTATGCTTTCATATTGTATAATATGTATGATATTATTCATTACAGTTTTTTAATTGCTTATATCATTTTGTTTTTTTAATCTACCTTTTTAATACAATTTATTCATTTTGTTAGTATAATAATCATTTGTTTTGTTATTGTTTATTTGATAAAATATATAATATACAAGTTTATGATAACACCGTGCAATGCATAGGCCTTTAACTAATTAATAATAATAAAAAAGGGGTTAAGTCTCTTTCAGTATCTAGCGTATTGATGTATTGGATAGAAATTGTGTTCATAAAAGGAATGAAATGCCTCTTATTATTACAAGACAATAAAAAAAAAAAATAAAAAAAAAAAACTCAAAATGTAATATTATTTAATTATAGATATAGATTATTTTATTTTAGCGATTGCAAATTAAATGATTATCTCTTCATTTTGTTTGAATGCTTTAAAAATTAACTGGGGAGAACGGGAATATATATAATTTTCTTTTGTTAGGATTTTTCAAAAAATAAGTGGGGGAATGAGAGGAAGAGGAATTGTCCTATAAATTGACAATTATGAAGATATTTTACTAATTTTAAAGAAATAGTTATAAATTGACTTAATAACGACAAAATTGACAATTTAAATATTTTTATTATAAGTGGATCTCCCTCAAAGATTCTCTCAATTTGGGAAAATCCCCTCAAACACTTCCCCTTCCTTCCATCCAAACATAATGCAAGACTTTACTAACATGATACACAAAGTTTCTTTGCTTTAATACGAATGGGATAATGATCAATATAAATTTTTGGAATTTAAATTTTATGGGAAAGTAAAAGAAAAAAAACCCCTCATAGTTTTATCCTTGGAACAAGTTAATAATTACCATAATTGACTAAGTAGTTCCATGTACAAATAGAATAATGATGAAATGTCTATTAATAATTAACATAATTTACAGATTCCATATTTAGAAGAAATAAAACAATGAGAGAAAATATGCGATCAAGGTAAATTTAGGCTCATTCTAAAATAAAAAAAAAGATTTTAACAAATGGTATAAACATAGGGTGTTTTATAGAAAAATCCTTATATAATTTAAATTTAACTAAAAAAACATTAGAATAACCATGTGAAAAAATGTTGATAGTTGGTATAACAACATTAGGAGACGTCATTAAAAAATCCGATACTTAGAAGAAGTCACCAAAAAATCAAACTTCTATTTTAGAGAAGAATTTTAGAGCACACACTTTAAGCTAAGTAAATAGTGGAGAAGGAAGAAAGTAATTTCAAACTCCAAATATTGAGCACCACAGAAGGTGCAAGTACTAGTTATCGCTCGAATCCTACATAATTAAATATATAATTATCTTTTTTTTCTCTATCTTTAATTATAATAATAGTCATTGCAATATTGTTTACTTGAAAATATATATAGTTAAAAATTTATGACTAAACTTAGGTACCTATAAAGGCTAAAATATATTAGGTTCTAAATTAAATTCGAATACACAATTAGTTAATTATATTGAATTTAATTGTTTTTTGGAAACAAACATGTTTTGGTGAGAGGGGGATTTGAATAGATTTGGTGCATTGAATTTCTTTGTATTTAGAAATTGTTTTTTGAGGTAAGCATGCACGGGTAAATTGTTATTTGTCATTGCAAGCTTAATTAAAATTACCTAATCTATTTTAATTAAGTTTTATCCTAAATTATAATCAAAATTCAAAACCTCGTATCTCCCATTTCTAAAAAAAAAAAAAAAAAAAACTCTTTATCTCTAGTTGGGTCTTCTAAAATCTAAAGTCTACTAGAGTGTAGAGCACGTCAGAGGAAGATGACAAAAAAGGAGACACAAAAAGGGGCCAACCCCATCACACGTCTACTCTAAGCTCTAACCTTTTTCATTTGATTCCACTGCGCTCCTTCCTTCTTCACTTTCTTCTACCTCTCTCTCTCTCTCTCTCTCTCTGTCTCTCGAAACTGTTTCGTTTTTCTTGCGAGTTTGGGGTGTTTAAGTCACACAATCTAACGGTTAAGAAGCCTTTATCTCTCTCTGTGACTAAAAAAAACGTACCTTACCAAAGTGGGTCATCCCTCATATCTAGCTATCTCCTTCACCGTCCACGATCAGAGCCGTTGGTTTCTCTCACTTTTCTGAAATGGACAAATCCATGTCTGTGACTGTCAGTGATGGATATCTCAACGGCCATCACCAAAACTCCTTTTCTTCTCGTTCTTCCTCTCGTAGAGATCAAGATGTTGCTTACAGGTAGGTCCCACCTGTCTCTCTCTCACTCTCTCACTGAGAATTGCCTCTGATTTCTATAATAATTGGAAATTTTGAAAATTTGATTATGTGGGTTTGTTTGGAATCGGGTATTATCTTTTCCCATTTGGGTTTGCGATAAATGTTTTAGAAATTTGAATATAGAATTTTAGCAAATAATGGAGTAAAAAAATTTTAATCTTTGGAATGGGAAAAAAAGTAGTTAGAGGATTACAGTTAAAGATAGATTTGAGTATTGACCACTCACTTGGATACTTTTCTTCTTTAATTAGAAAGTTTTAGATAAATCTTAATTTTGATGAGTAGGATTTTGGCTTTCTAGTCAGTTACTGATAATTTGTCTTACATGGTCTTCTAGTTAGGAGGATATATAAATTGAGCCTATTTTGTGCAGATTACAAACTTGTTTGATTGGTTACTATTTAACAAATTGGAAAAACCTCTGTTGTTGAAACTGACTTTTCATCAGGTAAGGTGAGGTGACATCTATCTTTTGTAAAATTGGGCTGAATTTGATCATAGACACTGCTGTGATTTTCTACCATTACTATGGTAGGATGCTAAGAAATATATATATATATATATATATTGAGAAACAAACACGCACACAAAAGGGAGAGGGAAAGGGCTAAGAAATATATTTGGTTATTGCATTTTAATGCGTTTTATTCGTTTTTATTGAAATTAGGTGTTCTCAATTGATGTAACAGAAATACACCACATAAATAATATAATTAAAAATTTATACCGAAATCCATTATCAACGATATGAATTAAAAATTAAAACCCTTGATCGATCCTCAGAAATTGTACTCATAGAGCTGCACAAGCTCAAACATAAACCCTCACCAGCATGAACCAACAAATTCTTAACTCACAATCTACTCACCATAGGCATTTAGCCCAAATAGGATTTCTTGGTGTTTCCATCGGAGATGTCTTGAGTGCAAATTTCTCCTTCCCACTTAAAATGTATCTAAAAAGAAAAAATCTTATCCATAGGTATCTTTTGACTTTCAGCTTCCAAACACAAACATCTGATGCTAATGCATGCATCTTTAAACCTCAAAAGAACTATAACACTACCCTTATAAAGAAGAAGACCTACTTATGTTGAAGTCACCGAAACAGGAGTTTGAGCCAAATTTTAAGGAAAACCAAGCTACTTTTTTCACAAGGAAAATATTTTCTTTTACTCAAAGAAAACTCTTTTTAGTAATGAATTTATGGAGGTCGTGACAGCTCCACCTTATTCTCCAAGAAGTTTCATTAGGATCAAAATCTTGAGGCCTACACCACTTGTTAGGATCTTGGGTGTGTGAGAATTGAGAGTTAACATAATTGATTCATCATGTTGGACAGCATCATATTATATCTACTTAATCACTCACTTTTGTCACTACTACTTGAAAAAAGAAAAAAAGACAAATAGAATAAACATTTTAGGGAGGTTTCTAGTAATACAATTGACCTATCTTACAAAATAAATATCACTTTTCCTGGGGTTATGGTACCTTTATCTATTGTCCCTATGAAATTCTGCAGGTTTGATCAGTTTTTGAATTTTTGATCACCTTATTTTTAATAACACTTAGTTTATGATAAAAAGGCCTCTGTTGATTTTCCTGTGGTTTTTGGTGTCTTTTGTCTTTGTTTATTGGTTATGCAAAATAAATGTAAAGATGCTTCTTTACACCTTATAAAAAAAAAGATGCTTCTTTTTACATGGCATGACAATACAGTCACTTTTATGCAGCTGTGGTTCTTGTGGGTATGAGCTAAACCTAAGCTCTTGCAATCGGAACACCTCAACCATTGGTTCTAAATATGGAAAATCTATAAAGAGAGGGATCATTTCTTTCTTTAACATTGATGAGAGCAGATTTACTCAGGTTGATGAAATCCAGTGTATACCCTACTTTTCTAAGAACTCTTGGGGCTTGTTCCGTCGGAGAACCAAACTTCTTTGCCGCAAGTGTGGAAACGATATTGGAATTGCTTACAATGATTTTACATCATCCCAGCGACTTGTATCAGATGTATCAGATTCTTCCTCAGGCAATGAAGTCTCAAGTTGTAGAAAATATAATGTTAAAATCCGAGCCTTACAGCCCTCATCTTCTGAGGAATCTGCCACTCAAATTTACACGTGATGTACTCAAGCAAGCTTGTTTTATATGCTCTTTTTCCCATCAAGGAAACATCTGCAACACCAAAAAGGCAAGAATTCATCTAAAGGTGTCTTCCTTCTGTATTTGGTTGGTGTTTGGCCTTTCTTATCTATGTTGTTACTTGTACATAACAGTTTCCAAAACTGTTTTATAAGAAAATTGTTGTTTGAACTGAAAGGGGTTTTGGTTGAGAAAATTTTGTGTAAAAACTTTTCTACAGCTAAATTAAGAAAGTGGTGTGATATTTTTCAGAGGTTGAATGGTTGATTTGAGTTTGCTGGGGCATCAGTATTATTGGTGTTTGCCTGTACATGTGTGCACGAGGGACGTGAAAATTAGAGGAACATCAGCTTGGGTTTTAGCCCCGCAGTTGAAATCACGTGAGAAATTTTGGATAATTTACATATAATTTGACCTAATTAATTAACTTGATAATTGAATTAATTAATTGATGTCAATTTATAACCTAACATATAATATAATGTGCATATATTATACTATGTTGAAAAGAACGCCAATTACATTCTGTTCAAATAATCCACATAAAAAAGCCTGCAACCAAATTCAAAACATCGGAATTGTTTACCAAGCTATTGTTGTCAACAAAATAATAAGTCAGTAACAAAATTTGGCATGACTCAATGTATCCCAAACAATTGTAGCATATGCACCCACAGAGTATGTGCTAATGGACAAAAAACAAGAAGGTGATCCACAGTATCCTCATTACACCTCTTGTTGGCACCCTGCAAATAGTTTCCTCTACAATACTAATGCATAAGACTTGAGGGTTAGGTGTTGAAGTTGTGTCTTCCCAAATTGTGGTCTTAGTGATTTGTCATTTATTATGGGTGGTGTCTGTAGTTTTTTTTATTGAATCTAAACTTTTTCAACTGGTGGTAGAGGAAGGGGGATGGTATTTTTCTTTAAGGATTTTTGAGTGGAGTAGATATTTCATGAAGTCGGTCTTCATGGGTAAGAATGTGGCACAATGGTTGATGAAGAGTATAGAACAGGTTGTCGTTGGGGTCAGTTCAAAGTATTTTTATACTTTCAGGGAAGGTGATTTAGCCTACACCCTCCAACGGAGCTCCAATTCTTTTGCCTTGTTCCTACTGTTGACTGAATTTAAAGTTGGCGGGTCTAGGATGTCTATTATTATTCCAGTAGGTAGAGCAAAGAATGGATGAAGGGTTTTTGGGTTAGAGTTAAGGAAGATATTGGAACCTGAATACTATGTGAATGGTGGGACTGGGCAATTTGTGGCTCAGCTTCATAAGGATAGATCAGGTGTTCAACCTTTTTAATCTTTTGCGACACGGTGCGTGGGCATCAGGTGCAGGTAAGGGGCAGAAATCAGCCTTATCAGTTAAGCACCCATGTTAAAGGGAAATGGCTGTTAGGGGATAATTAAGGGGAGAAGCAAAACCTGTTGAGCAAAATGGCAGTGAGCTTACCAAGTCCGACAACTCTAGGAGGTACAAAAGTGGGTTCTCGGCACAGTACAGAGTACTTTAATTTTGGAAAAATATGTCCAGTAGGAAATAAAAGGAGATCTTCGTTGAATTTCAAATCAAATTGGACTAAACATGTTTATGGAAAAAAACGTGAATTAAGGAAGTCAAATTGGACAGGAAAAAGCTTGACTGTAGAAGTGAATGGGGAAGGAAAAAGGAGTGTGGCATGGAAAAAAGGTGGTTTGAGGAGTTCTATTTGGGTTTCTAGGGGTTAAAGGGATCACGTGTTGGGTTCTTCTAGTGTTTCAAGGGTTCACAAACCTGTGGTGGGCTTAGACTAAGATGGTTCTCATGTGGGCCTTCTAATGATCCCTTTTCCAGAGCCCACTGGCCCATCTAGGTTGGAAGAGGGTGTAAGCCCATTTGTGGGTGACCTAAGACTTTTAAATAAGGAAGCCCATGCTTCGGTGATGTCTAAAGCACCTCACACAGCCTTGGATGCTCAGGATGTCAAAGGCATTGATGTTTTTCTCGCTGAGGAGTCACCAGCGCCACCAGTAATGGCCGGCACAGCGAGACAACATGCCTCGAAGTCGGCGATGAGCCCGATGGGTTAATCCGTGATGAACTTTTGTCTTGCGAAGGCAGCGGTGGTGAACCATGGTCCTTTTTTTGATGGGTTTCACGCCGGGGACTCACTGGCGACACTAGATATGGTCGATCTAGCTCTATTCCACACCACGAGGACAGATACGATGTTTGTTCCTCCAACCGAGCTTATGGGTAGCCTTACACATGAAGCCCACGAGCCGGTGATGGTGGCAAGCTCCAAAACAGGTCACGATATCTCTGTTGCTTAGATTGAGGTGTTGGGTCGACCTACGGAGCCTACCAGGGAGGTCGATGGCTTTATTTCTGGTGGGTTTCACATCGAGGAGTCATCGATGACACCGGGTAAGGTCGATACAATGCAAACTCACTCATTGGTGACGGTGATGAGTGATAGGGTGTCAATGGGTAAGGCAGAAACAGAGAGTGATAGGGTGTCAATGGGTCTTTTTTTGTCCAATTTGTTTCTAAGTTTATCAAGAGCTGGGATAGTAAAGTTGGGTGTTCAGGGTAGAGATGAAGGGGGTTAGGTTAATTTTACAAGGGTTGCTCAGGGGATAGAGACTCCCCATCAGGCTGACCAATTAGTGGTATCAGTAGATTATGGTTATCCTAAGGCGAGAGTTTCGACGGAGAGAGAAGTGGTTAGTGCAAACACGAGTTTGGGTGATGTGGATAGTCCCTCCCCTTTGATGACTATCACTCCTCTGGGTTGGTTGAGCCGGTTGAGTTGAATAGTGGTAATGAGGTTTTGGGGCTTGAGAATACTTTGAATATTTCTAATTGGATGAAACATAGACTCCCTAGTTTTAGTAAAATGATAGGGCTTTCTCTGGGTCGACATGAGGAGAAGTGTATTAAGCTTTTACAAGGGCTTGAGAGGGAGATTGAGGCTGCCAATCTACTAAATAGAAAAGATGCAGCCCATCGGAAAGCTGTGTCCAAGGACAAAGGGAGAGGGAGTTGAGGAATTTGATTTCCTCGGTTAATTATGACGGTAGATAGTCTTCTTTGACTACAATATTGTGATTGGAGTAAGGAGTTAACCGTTGTAATGAAGTTGAAAATGGTGTCTTGGAATGTCCTAGGATTGAATGATTCATGGAAATGTTTGGTGGTTAGAAATTTACTATGAGAGTGGAATTGTGATGTAGTTTGCCTTCAAGAAACTAAGCTTGCTAGTATGGATAGACAGTTGGTTTGCAACTTGTGGAATTATCCTTATGTTGACTGGGTGGCTTTGGATGTGGATCAGACAGCTGGTGGGGTTTTGATGATGTGGGATAGGAGGGCTTTAGAAAAGTTGGAGGTAATGGTGGGTTATTTTTCCATTTCGGTTCGGTGGCAGGGTGTGGGAAGGTTTTATTTGGGCTTGTTCTAGGGTTTATGGCCCAAATGATAATAACTTAAGGGGGTAGATGTAGGATGAGCTGATTGGAATTCAGCAACTTTGGGATGTTCCATGGTGTTACATAGGGGACTTCAATGTTGTTCGTTTCCCAAGTGAACGGTTAGGGGGATTGCGCCTTATTCTGGCTATGGAGAATTTTTCTGAGTTCATTGAGGAGCTCAATTTGATTAACTTGCCATTGGAAGGAGGGAGTTATACTTGGTCTATCTGGATGTGATCCAGCGGGTCTTACCTCATCCTATCTCAGACCACTTCCTCATATTAGTGGAGGCAGGGAGGATATTGAGGGGGAATAGACCTTTTAGGTTTGAGAACATGTGGTTAAAGACAGAGGGGTTCACAGATAAGGTTCATTCGTGGTGGAATCAATACTCTTTCTCAGGTACCCCTAATTTTGTGCTTGCCAAGAAGTTGAAGGCTCTGAAAGGAGACATTATTCGGTGGAACCGTAGTGAGTTCGGAAATGTAGGTTGCCAGAAGAAAAAGTTGTTGGAGGCTTTGAGATTATTGGATGCTAAGGAAGGGGAGTTTGGCCTTTTTGAAGTAGAGATATATGAGAAGGCTGTGATGAGATCCCAAATATAGAACCTTCTTTCTTTGGAAGAAGTTTCGTGGGGACAGAAATCGAGGATCCTTTGCATCAAGGAAGGAGATAATAATACCAAATTCTTCCATAAGGTGGCTAACTCCCGGAGAAGGTATAATCATATTAGTATGCTGGAGGTGGGTGGGTTATTTATGAGGATGAATCAGAGATGACGGACCAAGTAGTACAGTTTTATAAAAACTTGTACAAGGAGACAGAGGAGTGGAGGCTTTTTGTGGAAGGTTTGGAGTTTGATCAGATTGAAGGGTTGGAGAGGGATTGGCTTGAAAAGAGGTTTGAAAAGGAGGAGATTCTTCGTGTTGTTAAAGAATTGGAAGGAGATAAAACTCCAGGTCCTGATGGTTTTTCTATGGCCTTCTATCATCGTTGTTGGGGAGTTGTGGAAAGAGATGTTTTAGCTGTGTTTAAAGAGTTTTATCAACATAGCAAGTTTGAAAAATCTCTTAATGCAACTTTCATAGCCTTAATCCCTAAGAAGAATGGTGCCTCCAATATCCGAGATTTTAGACCTATCAGCTTGGTGGTGAGTGTATACAAGATCTTGGCTAAGGTTTTGTCAAACCGCTTGAAAGAGGTTTTGGATCAGTTGATATCTGAGTTTTAAAACAGTTTTGTGGGTGGCAGATAGATACTTGATTCTATTCTTATTGCTAATGAGTGTGTGGATAGTAGGGTGAAAAGTAAGATTCATTGAGAAAGCCTATGATCATGTGAATTGGGAGGCTCTTCTAGATTTGTTGAAGAAAATGGGATTTGGGGTGAGGTGGTGTAGGTGATCTATACATGTATATCCACAGTCTAGTTCTCTATTTTGGTCAATGGGGCTTCAACTGACTTTTTTGATGCTTGAGGGGATTGAGACGAGGGGACCCGCTATCTCCTTTGTTGTTTCTGCTTATGATAGAGGTTTTTAGTAAGATGATGAAAAGAGTTGAAGTTGCTGGTTTACTTTGAGGTTTCAAGGCAGATGGTAGAAGGGGTGAAGGGGTATGTGTCTCACATCTTTTGTTTGCAGATGACACGATTCTATTTTGTGATGCCGATGAGGAGCAGATTCTACATGGTCAAATGCTCCTTCTTTGTTTCCAGGTTGTGATAGGTTTAAAGGTTAATGCTTTGAAGAGTGAGATCGTTCCCATTGGGGAGGTTCCTAATATTCATGTCTTGGCAGAGATCTTGGGTTGTCGGATTGGGTCTTTAGCTATAACCTATCTTGGTATGCCACTAGGGGTGTCCCACAAGTCCTTTACTATTTGGAATCCTATATTGGAGAAAATTGAGCGTAACTTGGCTGGTTGGAAGAAGATGTATTTGTCAAAAGGTGGAAGACTGATATTGCTTAAGAGTACATTATCTAGTCTTCCAACTTACTTTTTATCTATTTTTACAATCCCTACGCATGTCTCTAATAAGATTTAGAAGTTGCAAAGGGATTTTTTGTGGAGGGATTCCAAGACACATCTGGTGGGTTGGGATAAGGTGTGTGCACATTTGGAAAATGATGGGTTAGGAGTAAGGAAATTAACTACTTTCAATAAAGCCTTACTAGGAAAATGGTTATGGCGGTTTGGGGTTAAGGAGACAAGACTTTGGAGAAGGGTAGTAGCTCTAAAGTTTGGGGAAGAATGGGGGGGTTGGACTTCCAAGCTAGATAGAGGGGTACATGGGTGTGGTTTGTGGAGAAGTATCCGAATGGGTTGGGAAACTTTTAGTAAAAATATTTAGTTTGAGGTAGGGGTGGGGGTTAGAGTGAAGCTTTGGATAGATCAATAGTGTGGGGATTCTCCACTTAAATTGACCTATCCGGTTGTGTATTGGATTGCCTCCAATAAAGGGGCATCAGCAACCTTTTCTCTTGAAGGGTTGGGGATAGAGGAATGGAGAAGCTGTGATGTTTGTTTCATTTGGAGACCAAATGATTGGGAAATGAGTGATGTGGACGCATTTCTTCATACTTTGGACTCTAATTTATCTCCAATTGAGAATGGAAACTGTATGCGATGGAAGTTGACAAAGAATGTGAATTTCGATATCCGCTTGTTTTACAATAAGTTAAGAGGACTCGTGCCCATCATATTTCCTTGGAAAAGTGTTTGGAAGGTTAAGGCCCCTCGGCGTGTTTCCTTCCTTGTGTTGATTGCTGTATGGGATAAAATCCTTACAGGTGACAATTTAATGGATAGAGGGATGGACTTTGTTGACTGGTGCATTATGTGTCGTTGTAATGGTGAAATGGTGGATCATTTGCTACTGCATTGTGGTAAGGTTTACCGGTTGTGGAGTTTGGTGTTTAGATCTTTTGGGATTTCTTGGAACTTGCCAAGATTAGTTGCAGATACTCTCTTTGGTTGGTAGGATTGGCTTGGGAAGCATTCATCTAGTATTTGGAATTTAGCTCCGCTATGCTTAATGTGATGTTTGTGGAGGGAGTGAAATTGGAGGACGTTTGAGGACATAGATAGTTCTGATGATCAACCATTGGCTTCTTTCAATGGCTCCCTTTTTGATTGGTCTAGGGCTTGGGGACTCACCTTTAGTGATTCTCTCCCTAAGTTCCTTAGCTCATTTCTTTGTAATTAGTATCTTTTCTTTCTGTTTTTTATCATCATTTTCTGTATTTTTTACCTATATCTTATGTTTTTCTGCATGAGGTAGTATTTTAGAATATACATCATTATTACTTATATAAAAAAAAAAATATTATACCATGCATGTGACAGGTTGAGCAGCTCATTTCCGCCACATGCATAACCTATGTAAAGCAAATCACACTTTGGAAGACAATTAATTAAGAACCTAATTGCTTGCAGGGGATATTTTGTACTTGATATGATATTTAATTAGACCTATAAATATGAACCTTTAAAAAATTACGGTGAAAAAGCACCAAGTACTAAATAGTATTCTTTTTTTTACTATCCTTCTCTCCTCTCCTGCTTTGAGTCAAAATCCTTGTTTTTTAAGGACATCAATTTTTACTAGTTGAGTCAATTTTATATAAGACCACAATTTTCTATTAAAGATTTCTTTACAAAAAATTTGATTGCAAATTGACATGATTTTTTATGGTGATGTTAACCGTGCACCAAATTCGTAAAGATTAATCTGTATGATACAAGTAGTCAATGGTTTCATCTCTTAAGTTTTTGTACGTTGGAACCCCAAACACGGAACTCTACCCAAGTCTTTTGGTTTGAAATTGAATAGTTATCGGCACAAAAGTAAAAGCTCACAATTTCTTCCCTATATTTTTTATATAATTTGATTTGGAATTATTTCCACCACCCATTTCTGGATATTTCACTTCGCTTTGTGGTCAAACATCCTAGATTGTGTCAATCAAATCGTGTTTGTTAGGTGGTAAAGTTCCAATCATGACCAAAACAAATGTTCAAACTTTTGTAACTTTTATCAGATTCAGAAGATTTATAAGCCAAAGATTTTGTCCAGGCACATAAAAGATGTCTCTACTTACTTCAAAATAAACATGAACCGACAGATATGGACCTATTAGATAGACTTTCTAGAATTTTAAACTAGTCTAAGTTACATAATATTCATCATCACCAGAATTCAAAGATGAACGCGTAGTCTAGGCCTTTGACAACCAGGAATAGATATAGCCATATAGGATAGGGTAGTGCACTTTCCCTTGCAATATATATAAACATCAAACTTTCGTTCTTGGTTTCAATATTATTTGCGTCTTTCTTCTTTATCCAATATGGAGTATCCTACCATTCCCAAGTTCACAATTTCTCTCCCTTTCTTTTGTATGCTTTTGTTGTTTGCTTCCACAGTGAATCCTGTATTTGGTTTGAAAAGGTGCAACTTTCCAGCAATTTTTAACTTTGGTGACTCAAATTCTGACACCGGTGGATTGTCTGCTTCCCTTATAACAATAACACCACCTTATGGGGAGACCTATTTTCACAAACCTGCTGGAAGGGCCTCCGATGGCCGGCTCATGATCGATTTCATGGGTATGTACCTCGTTTCTTTTTAGTAGATTTTAGTCTTATAAACTAAGAATTTTGGAATTAGATTCTCATAGTTCCTGTTGCATAAAAACCTTGTCCTTTCTTTATATGCAAAAGTTGAGTAAGTGAGGTCGTTTAGTTATCAATGTCAGTGTTAGACTGTTAATGATAGAAAATATTGCGTTTTGTTCTGTTAAATATTGCCCAAATAAAAAGAAAATTGGTCAAATAAAAAACATAGCATATAGATAAAGTTTGCACTACTAAGGGTCCGTTTGGATAGAGCTGAAAACTGAAAACTGAAACACTGTAGCAAAATAATTTTTAAATGTGTAAATAGTACCGTGGGACCCATTTTTAATAAAAAAAAATGGCTGAAAAGTGAAAATTGTGGGTCCGTGAACAGTAATTTTGGGTTGAAAAGTCAAGGTTTGCGGCTACTGTTCAATGAACAGTAGCCGCTACAGTAAAATATATGGCTGGAACGCCGTGAAATATGGCTGGGAACGCGTGAAAAAAAAAAAAAAAAAAAAAAAGGGGCTGAAACGTAACGCCAGACGCAAAACGCGCTGGCCAAACGGAGGCTAAGTCTCCGTTTGGCTGGCCCGTTTTCACAGCACGTTTGCGTTTGCATTTTTTTTTTTTTTTTCCAAGCCGTGAATGTTGACTTACGGGGTGTGAACAGTGCACATACAGTGCACCTACAGTGACATTTTTAGTAACTTTGCAGCAACTTTTCAGAAATGGGTCCCACATATCTCACTTTTCATCAATTTTTTTTTATTAAAAATGGGTCCCACGGTACTATTTACACATTTAAAAATTATTTTGCTACAGTATTTTTCAGTTTTCAGTTTTCAGTTTTCAGTTTTCAGCTGTACCCAAACAGACCCTAAGTATCGACACTCATTTTCTCATTGATTGTCCCGCTTTATCCACATTAAAATGATAGAAGAACCAAAGCGCCAAGGTAGAATCGTGGGTTATATATAGTTCCTGTTAATAGATGTTGTTAAGGTATTTGTCAATATGTTATTTTAGAAAAGTTTTAATACCATTTTTATTAGAAATATAGAAGACTATAAAATAAATTAGTTGTTTTTTTCTTTTCTTATAAAATATAGGGGTGTCACGGCAAAATCAGCCTAAACTATTTGCCCACTCAAACTCACCTACTTAAGTGAGATCTAAATCCACAAAATTATTAATTAGGTTAAATGGACATTAACCCAATTAAACCCAGTTAACATTAACGTTTATTTGGTTTTAACTGGGTAACCAATTAGATCAAAGTATCATTTTTACAAAGCACCAAACTCTAAAATATCCAAAACCACTAAAAATGACCAAAATACCCCCTAAACTTGAAAAAGACCAAAATACCCCCGAAACCTATAAAATGACCGGAATACCCTTCAAAACCTAAAAATTGACCAAAATATCCCAAAAACATAAAAAATGGGTCTAAATACCCCCTAAACCTCAAAATGACCAAAATACCCCCTGAAACCTAAAAAATGACTAAAATACTCCCAAAACGTAGAAAATGACCAAAATACCTATGAACCTACAAAATGACCAAAATACCACCGAAACCTATAAAATGACCAAAATACCTCCAAAACATAAAAATTGCCCAAAATACCACTAAACCTAAAAAATGACCAAAATACACCCGAAACTTAAAAATTGACCAAAATACCCCCCATAAACCTAAAAATGACCAAAATAACCCTGAAACCTAAAATCACCAAAATACTCCCTAAACCTAAAAAATGATCAAAATACCTCTAAAACCTAAATATTACCTGAAACACTTTGGAAACCTAAAAAATAACTGAAATACCCCCGAAACCTAAATATGACCAAAATATCCTTGCCCAAAATACCTTGAAACCTATAAAATGACAAAAATGCCCCTTAAACCTGTAAAATGTTAAAAATATACCCTAAACCTAAAAAATGACCAAAATCCCCCCTAAAACTAAAAAATGACCAAAATACTCCCTAAATGTAAAAAATGACCAAAATACCCCCTAAACCTAAAAAATGACTAAAAGACTATTGAAATCTAAAGAATGACCGAAATATCCCCATAACCTAAAAAATGACTAAAAAACCTCCAAAACCTAGAAAATTACCGAAATAGCCCCAAAATCTAAAAATTAATGAAACACCCCTAAAACCTAAAAAATTAATGACATTCCCTTGAAACCTACAAAATGACTGAAATACTTTTAAAACCTTTAATTTGACGAAAATACCCTCGAAACATCCAAAATACCCCAAACCCCTATTTTGGTAATTTTAGAGGTTTTTGGGTTTATTTGGGTTATTTTAAAGTTTATGGGTATTTTCGTTATTTTATAGGTTTGAGGGTATTTTAGGCATTTTTTAGGTTTTGGGGGGGTATTTTGGTCATTTTCAGTGTTTTTTTTTTTTTTTTAAAGCATAATTGGTTTTTTTTAGGTTTAGGGGGTATTTTGGAAAATTTAAAGGATTTTATGAATACTTTGGTCATTTTCAAGTTTTAGTGGCATTTTGATAATTTTGATTACTGGGTAATTGGGTGAGTTGGGGTTTACTCATAATAACTAGGTTGAGTTGGGTTTGGGTTAGAAGTAATTAGTTAAATTGCCAATAAATGGGTAAATGAGTTTTAGGTATCCACTACCTAATCCAATTATGCCCACCTCAAACCCACCCATACCCACCAATTTGACACCCCTAATAAAAAATTTCTAATAATATTTTATTAACCAATACTTTTAGGACATTTGTTAATTTTTTTTCTTTTTAGTATCATAATATGTTGCTTCAACATCATAATTTGAAAGTTGGATATAAAAGTGACGTTAAAATTTTTTTAAAAATTGTAAAATTTGTTATTTCCACAGCGTTGTTGAAATTAATTTAATTCCCATTATAAGCGCTATGCCTAATTATCAACTGTTTGATCACGCACATTGTATGGCTGCTTTGCAGCAAAGAGTCTTGGTCTCCCTTATCTAAGTGCCTACCTTGATTCCTTGGGGACCAATTTCTCACACGGTGCAAATTTTGCCACGTCTGCATCCACAATCAGACTACCAACCGATATCATACCAGCTGGTGGATTTAGTCCCTTCTACCTCGATATACAATACTCACAACAATTCGTGCAGTTCCAATCCAGATCACAAATGATTAGGGAAAAAGGTAAATTCAGTACCAACAAACTTTAGTTACATTTTCTTAGGTGTTATGTACTGTATTTTCTAATTAAATTCAATGATTGATTGTGATTAATATTTTATTTACAATTTCTTAGATGTTATATATATTAAAATTTTTAATTCAAGTATATGGTTGTATATAATTAGAAAAAGATAGTAATAATTTATTTAATTGTCTTTTATCATAAAACGATAGTTACAGATTTGTAGTGCCTTAGGTGTTCTAAGATTACTATTACTTTTGTCAAAAACCTTGTAAATCAATTGACACCTCTTTATATTTCCAACAGAGATATCCAATATTTAAACATGTGAATTTATTAATAAATAAAAAACATATTTGAATTTAGTAGTCTATGGAAAAATTTGCTACATCAATTGATATAATCACATGGTAGGTTACAATAGGGGATGGGAATGAGAAATTCGAACTTTGGATATCTTCATTAAAAAAACCAAGAAATGAAGGAAATGTCAGTTAAGTTACAATACTCTTGACACATGGTAGGAACTTAAGGTACAACATTTAAAAAAATGTATTTAGGGTAAAATTCTAAGATGCGTAAACATCATATTATGTATTGAAAAAGTTTATAAATATAACAAAATCTCACAGCATTTTTATAATACCATTGTTTTGAGTTGTGGTGGGTAAAATTTGATTTTATTATGACTTATAATAAGTTGACATGTAAGCTTGTTGTGAAGATGTGATATTTTGTTGTGCTCGTAAAATACCTCATATATTTGTTGAGAATTGAGCAGCTTATAACCATCTCTATTATCATATGCATTTTTGCTTTATATTGGGCCTTTAAATTTAGGGTTTAGGGTTTAAATCCTTTAAATTTCTTGTAGGAGGAATATTTGCAACTTTAATGCCCAAGGGGGATTATTTTTCAAAAGCATTATACACATTCGATATCGGCCAGAATGATCTTGGTGAGGGGTTCTTTGGTAACATGACCATAGAGGAAGTCAATGCTTCTATCCCTGATATAGTAAACAAGTTCTCCATTAGTGTTAAGGTAAATTTATACTATGATTAGTCATTGAAAAAAGGCTGGCTTGGCCTTGGCGTACTACTTTGAGAAGAAACATGATCACTTGCTAAACTAATTAGAAAAAAGGAAAAAAAAAAAAAAAACAAACAAACAACAACAACAAAAAAGACAACAAAAACAGGTAACTAAATTTTTTTTCCTGGAAAAATATATAAAAATTGCAGGAATAAATTCATTGTGATTTTGTGTGTATTTTAATATATGTGCATAGTTTGACTTAATTTAAAAAAAAAAAAAAAATTTAATAGAGCGTTAATTACATTTTAGCGTGTGCCTTTAAGGTATTCATTAACTAAAGTTTTCTTTTAATGCTAATCAAGTGATTTTATGAGGTAGAATATATATAATTTGGGAGCTAGATCATTTTGGATCCATAATACGGGACCAATTGGCTGCCTTCCCTATATTTTGGCCAATTTTCCATCAGCTCAAAGGGACAGCTATGGTTGCGCAAAGTCTTATAATGATGTAGCTCAATATTTCAACCGCAATTTGAAGGAGGCCATAGTTCAACTCAGGAAGGATCTTCCATTAGCTGCAATCACATATGTGGACGTCTACTCTGTCAAGTACTCTCTATATACTAAACCAAAGGAATATGGTAAGCCCCATAATTTTTTACATTGAAAATTATATAACAAAAAATTATTAGTAATTAGGGACAGAGACATCTTGATGTTTTCAACGGCAACATCCAAGATTTAAATCGCCCATCCTTCAACTATTGAATATTTTCAAAGAAATACTGAGAAGCTTATTAGCATTTTTCATCTTTTTTTTTTTTTTTTTTTTCAAACATTTATTTAAAATGAATTATTCTTAAGTGGCATAAAATTTTATGAAAATTGCTCATCCTTCAACTATTGAATTGTCAAAAAATTTCCCATTGTTGCTTGAAAATATCAGGATTTGAGCTTCCTCTCGTTGCTTGTTGTGGCTATGGTGGCATGTACAATTATAGCAGTAGTGTTGGTTGTGGAGGAACAATCACAGTCAATGGAAGCCAGATATTTGTTGGTTCATGTGAACGCCCCTCAGTTAGAGTAAATTGGGATGGGGTTCACTATACAGAGGCTGCAAACAAGTTTGTTTTCGACCAAATTTCAACTGGAGCCTTTTCAGATCCACCAATACCCTTGAAAATGGCTTGTCACAACAGTTAGATTCATAGGCACAGCTGCACAAGCACCTATATATAAATCAAAATAATCTTGTACTGCAAGTTATTCTGTACTCTTTAATTATCGTCTCCCATATAGATATTGGTTTAATTCTGAAATAGCCTGCTACGTACTTAGATAGTCCTGTTATATATGTTGCAAAAGCTGAAGCTTTAATATCAATTTGTTGAGAATAGCAGAGGCATAAATATCTATTTGTTGTGTGTATAACCAAATAACAATG
Organism: Quercus gilva; assembly: GCA_023621385.1. NCBI lineage: Eukaryota > Viridiplantae > Streptophyta > Magnoliopsida > Fagales > Fagaceae > Quercus > Quercus gilva. The sequence goes on from CM042481.1 coordinate 41,530,392, forward strand.
AGTTTATGCAAAATAGAAATATAAAGAAAAGAAACAATCATACGATAATACAAAAATTTACATGATTCAGCCTTAGCCTAAATGCATGGATAGTGTTGAGAAGAAAGTTTCACCAACAAAAGGAGATTACAAAAAGTGGTACCAAAACACTCTAACAAAACCCAAATTCCAAATACTCCCAAAGAGCCCACACTCACAAGAAGCAAGTGACTAGAAAAACCTGAAAATCTTTAGAATAAATTCACAACTTAAAACTCTACTAAAATAACAGATAATAGAGAAAACCCTATTCTACTTTTGCGGCTAGGGTTGCTTCACATGTAGCCGCATAACTAGTGTATATATATTAAGGGAAATGTTAACGGATGTCCTAAGGGCATTGGTTTATGAATTATTTTTAGAAACATTTTATGGAAAAATGATAATACAATTAATTTTTTTTGGATAGCTTTTTATATTTCTCATGAAAGTGGTGTTAAAATTTTCTTAATAGTTTATTAACAATTTCCCTATAAGCACCCGTTAACACGACCCATACATTAATTAGCATAAAATAGAAGTCAACTTTGCTTTACATGTCCTACACGGAGTACAACTCAAAGTCTTACATAGTTAAGACATCATGCTATGCACCCACGTATAAACTTATTCAAGCCACCAATCATAAGCTTATAAACTAGAATGAATAAATGATCACATTTGAATGAACTTTGGTTTTTTCCTTCTTCTTCATTTTGATTGTTTTGGAAGATTGGATGTGAAGCTATATGAATGGCAACCTTGTTTTCGTAGTACAATTCGTATTAAGATCTGTTAAGATGTTTTAGCTGGTGACCTCACAAAAAAATTGTCGCCATTGATCTAAAATTTGCCATTGTTGATGAATGAGAAACGGTTGTTTGTTTCTTGGTCTTCTAGAAAGCAATGTTTTTTTTTTTTTTTGAGGAAATTCTAGTAAACGAGTGATTTTTACCAAGTAGTAATTGGTTTACGAGTGTCCCTACAGTTAGCCCACTCTGTGTCATAAGATGCGTGCAATTGGATTAAACTATCAAATGTCATGAAATTTTTTGGCCCGGTGTTTTTTTTTTTTTGTCATAATAACAGAATTTTCTGTTTGGATTTTATCATTTTTCGCACTAAAATATTCTTATACAGATTCTTAAACTCTCTAAAATACCCATATTTTCTATCAAATTGTGTCTAAGTTTGGGTCTTTAGCATAAACTACACCGCTTCTATGTCTTCTTTCTTATTTCTTTTGAACGACAAGCTTGACAATTGCAATGTTCTTGATAAGTTTCAACAAATTTCTATATTGGGTTAGTCTTCCTCAACACTTCCCCTGGAGTTGGTGTCGATATTCATGATACCCAACTTGCCAAGAAGAAATTCAGTTTGTGATTGTTAGAGTGCGTAACAAATTTGTTGTTTGTTAGTTTGTTGAGACATGCGGTCTAGATTAACTCGTTTTGAAGTTTCTACCATATGGTATAATGGTAATTTAGTTCTATATGCTTTGTGCATTCATGGAAAATTGGGCCAAAATGGGCATTTGCCCTTTTCGCCAAAACTTTCTAACAAAATGTTCAATGTCTGAAACTATTTAGGGATATGTCCCTGTTTTAAAACTCGATTTTTGGACAATCAAGTTATAGTAAACTGAATTGTGGAACTTGAGTTCCAGAATTTTTTTTTTCTAAGTCCAAGTTCGTTATAACTCGATTGTTCAAAAATCGAGTTTTACATTTAAAACTCGATTTTCTAAAATTCGAGTTTTAAACTAGGGGCATATCTCTAAATAGTTTCAGACATAAAACATTTTGCTAGAAAGTTTTGACACTCCTCAAATGAAGTGTCCGTGCATCCTAGGTTTTAGCCAGATGACCTCACAAAAAAGTTGTTGCCATTGATCTAAATTCTACCATAGCTAAGCTAATGAATGAGAGACCTATTTTTTTTTTTTTCTAGGAAACAAGTGATTTACCAAGTAGTATGCTTTATCCAGTAATTGATTTACGAGTGTCCCAGTATTTAGCTAAAGTTGTGTCATTATATGCTTGCAATTGGATCGAATAACCATCAAATGTCATGAATTTCCTTGGCCTGGTGTTTGTTTTTTTTGGCTTGTTAATTATGGTTAAGTATTTCAGTTTATCCAATTAGTCGACGGTAGGATGAGGAATTTGGAATGGGTCTCCATCACCTCATTGAGCGACAAAGTTTGCTCCATTGGGACTTAGATCTAAAAGTTTTAAAAGAAATTTTGCAAATAGATGAAAAATACTCCAATTAATGTACTTATATTATATAAAGAGACTTGATTTTTTCCCGAATGCATATTTCGCTTACTTATTACTAACAATAATTGTTATAATTGCAAATGTAGAAAGAAGTTTTTCAATTTAAAATTAGTAAAATTCTATTTAAGGTTGAATATGTCACATGAAACTGATGAAAGATTAAGTGGATTAACTATAATATCAACAAAAAAGAAATATTAGTGTAACTTGAATATAAAAATTTCAGTAGTAATTCTGTATCTCAAAAAGTAAGGAAATTATATTTTATATAAAAAATAAAAAATATTTTTTAATTAATATTTAAATATAAAAAAAGTTTCCACTTTGGCTCAAAATTTGTTAAGCTGGCTTTTGAAAATGACCACAAAATATAGAGATCAAAATGATAATTTCACTTTCATAAAAATATATACTTCATTCTCAACCAAACAAAAAAATTTATACTTATAAATTAAGCCTATTTTGTGTAGATTAAAAACTTGTTTGATTGGTTACTATTTAACAAAATGGAAAAACCTCTGTTGTTGAAACTGACTTTTCATCAGGTGAGGTGAGGTGAAGTGAGATGACATCTATCTTTTGTAAAATTGGGCTGAATTTGATTATAGACACTGCTGTGATTTTCGACCATTACTATGGTAGGATGCTAGGATATATATATATATATATTTTTTGAGAAATAAACACACACACACAAGAGAGAGGGAAAGGTCTAAGAAATATATTTGGTTATTGCATTTGAATGCGTTTTATTTGTTTTTATTGAAATTAGGTATTCTCATTTTTTTTTTTTTTTTAGATACAAACAACAATATTCAAAGCACTAACACAACATATATGGTGTGTTGAACATATTCATTTATTGTTCATAAGAAAAACTCAACTATTAGTCTTTTCCAACACCTCACTGTGCAAAGATGAATCAAGTATGGCCCTGTTTTGGAACTCTGTTCAACCTCGCCTTCTAGCTCATTTTGGAGCTAATTAAGTGACACTGATGAACTTATTGAGTTTCCAATTAAACCAACAAAAGATTCATCTAGCTTAAGAATGTCAATGGAAGACAATATAAAAGATTGAGCTGCTGCGGCATACTGCAGAATTCTAGAGCTAATTATGTGTCACTTATAGAATGGAATCAGATCTATAGAATTCTGGAGCTAATTAAGTGCCATTGATGGATTTCTTGAATTCCCAATTAAACCAATAGAAGATTCGTCTAACTTAAGAATGTCGATGGAAGATGATATAAAAGATTGAGCAGCTATAGCAAGATGTAGGCACACTGTTTACTGCATTTGAAAAATCTAGCTACAAAGAATAAATCCCAAAGAGAACCCATTGAGTTGAATCTTCACAAGTTTTCTTGGGCCCAACATGTTGTTTTGGAGCTGTCTCACATTTTCCTTGTTCATTGTTCTCACTTTTCAATTAGATCTCTCTATCCAACATCTTTCCCCTACTTATAAAACAAAATCGGAGTAGCATGAGCTAGGCTATAGGCAATCTTATTACCTTCTCTCTCTGTATGAGAGTAATGTAATTCATTAAAACAACTAGTAAAAGAATTAGCATCAGCTATCAAAGAACCAAGCGGAGACCAAGAGATTGTATCAGCAGAAATGGTTTAAACAACCAACATAGAATCCCCTTCCAGCACTGCATCTTATCCCAATCTCGAGAGCAAATTCAAGTGCCCTTGTTGCTGCCAGAGTTTCAATTTCTGCTGCATGGCATCAACGTGGAAGCTGCCGAGAGAGTGCTGCAACGGCTGATCCTTGTGAATCTCGGATGACGACACCAATGCCTGACATATTCTCTGAATCAAAAGTGGCACCATCATAGTTGATTTTATACAAATCAAGAGGAGGAGGTTGCCAGGAAGCACGAGAATGTTGCTGTTGAGGGTGCTGTTGTGGTGAGTTTGCGCAGAAGGCTGGGCTGCATGGTACTCATTGTACCTGATTGTTGAGAGCTTATCAATGTCCGAGAGCATGCTGCTGGGCTGATTCAGTCTGACTTGGTTTCTTTGCATCCAAACAGATCAGGTTGTCATAGGGAAGAGTGCAGGGCTGCTCTGTTGCTGTATTATCCAAGATAGAAGCTCCTTAAAGTCTAAGAATTGATGATGTTGTCAAAAACCCCACAAGTCCAGGTCTGCCCAAACAGCGTCCAGTTTGGGGCACGACCAGATAGCTTGTAATGGTTATTCTGAAGCTTCGAAACATCGGTCACAGGTGGAGCTAGTAATGATTGTACAACGTACCAGATTCTCCTTGGTAGGTAATGAATTCCGGCAGGCTCTCCATACAAGATTCTTCACCTTATTTGGAATTTTCATAGACCACAATCCCTTCCATAGCTGCGTTTCCTGAGTCAGAAACCCACTCCGGTTTGCTGGTTCAGATTCTTCCTTCAAAAACTTGTATCCTGATTTACAAGTGTAGCGACCATCATGAGTTAAAGGCCAATAGAGTGTGTCCTTTGATACAACACGGGCTAAGGGGATATTTCTAATAACATCGGCTTCACTTGGAACAAATAGACCATCTAGCATGTAATTGTTCTAATTTCTTGTTTCATCGTCAATCAAAATATCAACCATGGCATCACGCATGGACTCAACAATTGGAGAAGAGATCATAGATGAGTGATTTTTTGGCTGCCATTGGTGATTCCAGATTTGAATAGACTTCCCATTTCCCACACGCCATCTAGCTCCTCTTTGAATAACATCCCTGTATCGGTTGTGAACTAGTGTCATGGAGTCCCTAGCTTGACACTCTTCCTTCAAGCATATCTCTATTTATAACAACAGGATCTAGGTAGTAACCTCAACATCAGATGGGTTAAGATTTCTCACTGAAGTGGAGCTCTTGAGATTGAAAATCCGAGTTTGAATGTGGTTTTCAAACAAGGGGTTAATTCGTCCCACCATGTTCATCAAAACAATGTCAAAAATCGCCAGCACTTCAAGTGGGTACCTAACCATCTTGGTGTACAAGTCAGGATCATAATCAAACACTTCGCCCCAAACAAACGTCGGCCGAGCATCATCGGCATCGTAGCCCTCGCTGCCCTCGGAAGAGGCCGGCGCATCGTCGGTGGACGTGGGAGTGGAAACCATATATATTGTAAACCTCAACTAAAACGCTCGGTATTCTCATTTGATGTAACAGAAATACACCACATAAATAATAAAATTAAAAATTTATGCCGAAATCCATTATCAACAATATGAATTAAAAATTAAAATCCTTGATCAATCCTCAGAAATTGTCCTCATAGAGCTTCACAAGCTCAAACATAAACCCTCGCCAACATGGATCAACAAATTCTTAACTCACAATCTACTTACCGTATGTATTTAGGTCAAATAGGATTTTTTGGTGTTTCCAATGGAGATGTTTAGAGTTTGAATTTTTACTTCCCACTTGAAATGTATCTAAAAAGAAAAAAAAATTATCCACAGGCATCTTTTGACTTTCAGCTTCCAAACACAAACATCGGATGCTAATGCATGCGTCTTTAAACCTCATAAGAACTATAACACTACCCTTATAAAGAAGAAGACCAACTTATGTTGAAGTCACTGAAATAGGAGTCTGAGCCAAATTTTAAGGAAAACCAAGCTACTTTTTTCACAAGGAAAATATTTTCTTTTACTCAAAGAAAAATCTTTTTAATAATAAATTTAAATTGGAGTTTGAGGCAATTTTTAATAAATCTTCACCTCGGGTTAAATTCCATTAAACTCATTCTCTAAGAAGTTTCATTAGGATTAAAATCTTGAGGCCTACACCGCTTGTTAGGATCTTGGGTGTGTGAGAATTGAGAGTTAACATAATTGATTCATCGTGTTGGACAGCATCAATGTTTATCAACTTAATCACTCACTTTTGTCACTACTACATGAAAAAAGAAAAAAGATAAATAGAATAAACATTTTAGGGAGGTTTCTAGTAATACAATTGACCTATCCTACAAAATAAATATCACTTTTCCTGAGGTTATGGTAACTTTATCTATTGTCTCTATGAGATTCTGCAGGTTTGATCAGTTTTTGAATTTTTGATCCCCTTATTTTTAATAACACTTAATTTATGATAAAAGGGCCTCTGTTGATTTTCCTGTAGTTTTTGGTGTCTTTTGTCTTTGTTTTATTGGTTGTATATGCAAAATAAATGTAAAGATGCTTCTTTACACCTTATAAAAAAAAGATGCTTCTTTACATGGCAATGACAATACAGTCACTTCTACGCAGCTGTGGTTCTTGTGGGTATGAGCTAAACCTAAGCTCTTGCAATCGGAACACCTCAACCATTGGTTCTAAATATGGAAAATCTATAAAGAGAGGGATCATTTCTTTCTTTAACATTGATGAGAGCAGATTTACTCAGGTTGATGAAATCCAGTGTATACCCTACTTTTCTGAGAACTCTTGGGGCTTGTTCCGTCGGAGAACCAAACTTCTTTGCCGCAAGTGTGGTAACGATATTGGAATTGCTTACAATGATTTTACATCATCCCAGCGACTTGTATCAGATGTATCAGATTATTCCTCAGGCAATGAAGTCGCAAGTTGTAGAAAATATAATGTTAATCCGAGCCTTACAGCCCTCATCTTCTGAGGAATCTGCCACTCAAATTTACACGTGACGTACTCGAGCAAGCTTGTTTTATATGCTCTTTTTCCCATCAAGGAAACATCTGCAACACCAAAAAGGCAAGAATTCATCTAAAGGTGTCTTCCTTCTGTATTTGGTTGGTGTTTGCCTTTCTTATCTATGTTGTTACTTGTACGTAACAGTTTCCAAAACTGTTTTATAAGAAAATTGTTGTTTGAACTGAAAGGGGTTTTGGTTGAGAAAATTTTGTGTAAAAACTTTCCCACAGCTAAATTAAGAAAGTGGTGTGATATTTTCCAGAGGTTGAATGATTGATTTTAGTTTGTTGGGGCATCAGTATTTTTGGTGTTTGCTTAGAGGAACATCAGCTTTGGTTTTAGCCCCGCAGTTGAAATCACGTGAGAAATTTTGGATAATTTACATATAATTTGACTTAATTAATTAATAATTGAATTAATTAATCGATATCAATTTATAACCTAACATATAATATAACCAGGTTGAGCAGCTCATTTCGGCCACATGCATAACTTATGCAAAGCAAATCATACTTAATTGCTTGCAGGGGATATTTTGTACTTGATATGATATTTAATTAGACCTATAAATATGAACCTTTAAAACTTACGGTGAACGAGCACCAAAATACTAAATAATATTCCTTTTTTTACTATCCTTCTCTCCTCTCCTGCTTTGAGTCAAAATCCTTGTTTTTTTAAGGACATCAATTATTACTAGTTGAGTCAATTTTATATAAGACCACAATTTTCTATTAAAGATTTCTTTACAGTAAATTTGATTGCAAATTGACATGATTTTAAATGGTGATGTTAACCGTCGACCAAACTCATAGAGATTAATCTGTATGATAGTCAATGGTTTCATCTCTTTATGTACGTTGAAACCCCAAACACGGAACTCTACCCAAGTCTTTTGGTTTTAAATTGAATAGTTATCGGCATACAAGTAAAAGCTCACAATTTCTTCCCTATATCTTTTATTTAAATTGTTTTGGAATTATTTCCACCACCCATTTCTGGTTATTTCACTTCGCTTTGCGGTCAAACATCCTAGCTTGTGTCAATCAAATCGTGTTTGTTGGGTGGTAAAATTCCAATCATGACCAAAACAAATGTTCAAACTTTTGTAATTCTTATCAGATTCAGATGATTTATAAGCCAAAGATAGATGTCCAGGCGCATAAAAGATGTGTAAAGTAGAGTACAAACATGGATTAAAGTTCAAAGATTTAAATGACAAAAAGTTTAGCTCCAATCTTCTCCTACCCACTAGTTTGAAAAAATTAAACTTTGTTGTGTAAATAGCACCTAGGATTCAAATCAATAACAAATTAACATGCACAAACAAAAAACACTAAAATTTTGAAAAAATTAAAGTTTTTGTTGTGTAGATAGCACCCTAGAATTTAAATCAATAACAAAATAACAAGCACAAAAATTTAGGTGGTTCAACAATAGTGAACACATAGTTACCACTCTATAAATTAATGTTGTGGGCTGTTAGGTTTTATGAATGTCCAAAAAGATCCATATTGTCAACAACTTTTTCTTTCAAATTATTAGTTTAAATACAACTTATTATTATTATCAGTTCGAGTTAGCTTAATGGTTTGATTTCCAATTAGTGTATTGATCTGAATTATTACTGATAGATATAAGAATAAATGATCGTCCATCATATTAGATGACAGTAATTAATGGAGCATTGATAACACCGTTGTAACGGACGAAAGCAATGGACATAAAGGCTGTTAACAAGACCATGAATAACCATCAGGTCAACAAGAATGTTATGATTGGCATAAAAACAATCATAATAGGAGCCCAATGGCTACGAATAGGAGGGTGATATATACCAACCTCCATAATCAGGGAAAGGTACCCAATTCTTTTACTAGAATCAATTCTCATACGCAAAGAATTAATTCTCATATGCCTTACAACACAACTCTAAGTATTTGATTTAAGTATCAGAGGGTCCTTGGTAAGCATCGTCTTGATGTTATTATTCAGGAAGTCTTTCATATTTTGCAGGTGGCGTTTGGTCATCTCTTATGTCTGGATGAAGAATTCAACTGACGATCATTGACATAGTTAATCACATTTTAGTAACCTCTACCTACTTCAAAATAAACATGAACCGACAGATATGGACCTATTGGATAGACTTTCTAGAAAGTCTAAGTTGCATAATATTCATCATCACCAGAATTCAAAGATGAACGCGAAGTATAGGCCTTTGACAACCAGGAATAGATATAGCCATATAGGATAGGGTAGTGCACTTTTCCTTGCAATAAATATAAACATCAAACTTTCGTTCTTGCTTTCAATATTATTTGCGTCTCTCTTTCTTTATCCAATATGGAGTCTCCTACCATTCTCAAGTTCACAATTTCTCTCTCTTATTTTTGTATGCTTTTGTTGTCTGCTTCCACACTGAATCCTGTATTTGGTTTGAAAAATTGCAACTTTCCAGCAATTTTTAACTTTGATGACTCAAATTCTGATACCGGTGGATTTTCTGCTGCCCTTATAACAATAGCACCACCTTATGGGGAGACCTATTTTCACAAACCTGCTGGAAGGGAATCCGATGGCCGGCTCATGATCGATTTCATGGGTATGTACCTCATTTCTTTTTAGCAGATCTTAGTCTTATAAACTAAGAAGTCTTGGTCACCTTATCAACTGTTTGATCACTCACATTGTATGGTTGCAGCAAAAAGTCTTGGTCTCCCATATCTGAGTGCTTACCTTGATTCCTTGGGGTCCAATTTCTCACACGGTGCCAATTTTGCCACGTCTGCATCCACAATCAGACTACCAACCAATATTATACCTGCTGGTGGATTTAGTCCCTTCTACCTTGATATACAATACTCACAACAATTCGTGCAGTTCAAATCCAGATCACAAATGATTAGGAAAAAAGGTAAATTCAACAACAAACTTTAGTAACACTTTCTTAGGTGTTATGTACTGTATTTTCTAATTAAATTCATTGATTGATTTTAATTAATATTTTATTTACAGTTTCTTAGATGTTATATATATATATATATATATATATATTAAAATTTCAAATTACATTCAACTATATGATCGGATTAAATTAGAAAAAGATAATAATCTTTTATTTAATTGTCTTTTATCATAAAATGAGTTACAAATTTGTATTTCTTTAGGTGTTCTAATATTATTATTGCTTTTGTCAAGGGTCTTATAAATCAATTGATATCTTTTTATGTTTCCAATAGAGATGTCCAATATTCAAACATGTGAATTTATTAATCAATAAACCACATATTTGAATTAGTTGTCTTTATGGAAAGATTTGCTACATCAATTTATATAATCACATGGTAGGTTACAATGGGGGATGGGAATAAGAGATTCAAACTTTGGATATTTTCATTAAAAACATCAAAAGATGCAGGTGATATCTGTTAAGTTACAACTTACAATACTCTTGGCACATGTTAGGAACTTAAGGTACAACATTTAAGAAAATGTATTTAGGGTAAAATTCTAAAATGCATAAACATAATATTATGTATTGAAAAAGTTTATGAATATAACAAAACTCGTAGCATTTTTACAATACCATTGCTTTGAGTTGTGGCGGGTCCTAGTAAAATTTTATTTTATTATGACTTATGATAAGTTGACACATAAGCTTGTTGTGAAGATGTAATATTTTGTTATGCTCGTAAAAGACCTCGTATATTTGCATGGTTTTAAAAACTGAACCAAACATCAAACCATTTTTTTTCCAATTTTCGGTTCAACCCCGTTTTTGGCTGGTTTTTCGGTTGTTGATTGGTTTTGAGGCTTTTAACCGGACCGGATTGGCTCCAGGTTCTCGGTTGAACCGGTCGGACCGTCCGGTTCGGTCTGGTTTTTAATTATATTTGTTGAGAATTGAGGAATTTAATAACTTATAACCATCTATATTATCAAATACATCTTTGCTCCTTATATTGGGACTTTTTAAATTTCTTGTAGGAGGAATATTTGCAACTTTAATGCCCAAGGGGGATTATTTTTCAAAAGCATTATACACATTCGATATCGGCCAGAATGATCTTGGTGAGGGGTTCTTTGGTAACATGACCATAGAGGAAGTCAATGCTTCTATCCCTGATATAGTAAACAAGTTCTCCATTAATGTTAAGGTAAATTTATACTACGATTCGATTAGTCATTGAAAATAGGCTGGCTTGGCCTTGGCGTACTACTTTAAGGAGAAACATGATCACTTGTTAAACTAATTAGATAAAAAAAAAAAAAAAAAAAAAAAAAAAAAAAAAAAAAAAAACAACAACAACAACAACAACAACAACAACAACAACAACAAAAAGACAACAAAAGCAGGTAACTAAAGTTTTTTTTTTTTTTTTTTAAATATATATAAATCGCAGGAATAAATTCATTGTGATTTTGTGTGTGTGTTTTTTTTAATATATGTGCATAATTTGACTTAATTTAAAAATATATATATATATATATATATAATTTAATAGAGCATTAATTACATTTTTAGCGTGTGCCTTTAGGGTATTCATTAACTAAAGTCTTCTTTTAATGCTAATCAAGTGTTGTTATGATGTAGAATATATATAATTTGGGAGCTAGATCGTTTTGGATCCATAACACGGGACCAATTGGCTGCCTTCCCTATATTTTGGCCAATTTTCCATCAGCTCATAGGGACAGCTATGGTTGCGCAAAGTCTTATAATGATGTAGCTCAATATTTCAACCACAATTTGAAGGAGGCCATAGTTCAACTCAGGAAGGATCTTCCATTAGCAGCAATCACATATGTGGACGTCTACTCTGTCAAGTACTCTCTATTTACTAAACCAAAGGAATATGGTAAGCCCCATAATTTTTTACATTGAAAATTATATAACAAAAAATTATTAGTAATTAGGGATAGAGACATCTTGATGTTTTCAACAGCAACATCCAAGATTTAAATCGCTCATCCTTCAACTATTGAATATTTTCAAAAAAAATACTGAGATGCTTATTAGCATTTTTTCATCTTTTTTTTTTTTTTTTTTAACATTTATTTAAAATGAATTATTCTTAAGTGGCATAAAATTTTATGAAAATTGCTCATCCTTCAACTATTGAATTGTCAAAAAATTTCCCATTGTTGCTTGAAAATATCAGGATTTGAGCTTCCTCTCGTTGCTTGTTGTGGCTATGGTGGCATGTACAATTATAGCAGTAGTGTTGGTTGTGGAGGAATAATCACAGTCAATGGAAGCCAGATATTTGTTGGTTCATGTGAACGCCCCTCAGTTAGAGTAAATTGGGATGGGATTCACTATACAGAGGCTGCAAACAAGTTTGTTTTCGACCAAATTTCAACCGGAGCCTTTTCAGATCCACCAATACCCTTGAAAATGGCTTGTCACAACATTTAGATTCATAGGCACAGCTGAACAAGCACCTATATATAAATCAAAATAATCTTGTACTCCAAGTTATTATGTACTCTTTAATTATCGTCTCCCATATAGATATTGGCTTAATTCTGAAATAGCCTGCCATGTATTTAAGATAGTCTTGTTATATATGTTGCAAAAGTGCAAGCTTTAATATCAATTTGTTGAGAATAGCAGAGGCGTAAATATCTATTTGTTGTGTGTATAACCAAATAACAATGAGTTTATACAAAATAGAAATAGAAATAAAAGAAACAATCATACGGGAATACAAAAATTTACGTGGTTTGGCCTTAGCCTAAATACGTGGATAGTGTTGAGAAGAAAGTTTCACCAACAAAAGGGGATTACAAAAAGTGGTATCAAAACACTCTCATTAAACCCAAATTCCAAATACTCCCAAAGAGCTCTCACTCACAAGAAGCAAGTGACTAGTGAAACCTGAAAATCTTTAGAATAAAGTCACAACTTAAAAGTTAAAACTCTACCAAAATAACAGGAATAGGAAAAACCCCATTCTACTTTTGCAGCTAGGGTTGCTTCACATGTAGCCGCATAACTAGTGTATTATATTAAGGGAAATGTTAACGAACGTCCTAAGGGCATTTTTTTTAGAAACTATTTTTAAAAACATTTCATGGAAAAATGATAATGCAATTAATTTTTTTGACAATTTTTTATATTTCTCATGAAAATAGTGTTGAAACTTTTCTAATATGATTTATTAACAATGGCCCTATAAGCAACCGTTAACACTACTCATATATTAATTAGCATAAAATAGAAGTCAGCTAGGGTTGCTTTACATGTCTTACACGGAGTACAACTCAAAGTCTTACATAGTTCAGACATCATGCCATGCACCCACGTGTAAACTTCTTCAAGCCACCAATCATAAGCATATAAACTAGAATGAATAAATAATCACATTTAAATGAACTTTGGTTTTTTTTTTTTCTTCTTCATTTTGATTATTTTGGAAGATTGGATGTGAAGCTATATGAATGGCAACCTTGTTTTCGTAGTACAATTCGTATTAATTAAGGTCTGTTAAGATGTTTTAGCTGGTGACCTCACAGAAAAGTTTTCGCCATTGATCTAAATTTTGCCATTGTTGATGAATGAGAAACACTTGTTTGTTTCTTGGTCTTCTAGTAAGCAAGGTTTTTTTTTTTTTTTTTTTTTTTTTGGGTTGAGGAAATTCTAGTAAACAAGTGATTTACCAAGTAGTAATTGGTTTACAAGTGTCCCTACAGTTAGCCCACTTTGTGTCATAATATGCATGCAATCGGATTAAACTATTAGATGTCATGAAATTCCTTGGGCCGGTGTTTTTTTTTTTTGGTCATAATAACAGAATTTTATCATTTTTTGTACTAAAATATCCTTATACAGATTTTTGAACTCTCTAAGATACACCTATTTTCTATCAGATCGTGTCTAAGTTTGGGACTTTAGCATAAAACGACACCGCTTCTATGTCTTCTTTCTTTATTTCTTTTCAACTACAAGCTTAACAGTTGCAATGTTCTCTTGATAAGTTTCAACAAATTTCTATATTGGGTTAGTCTTTCTCAACACTTCCCCTGGAGTTGGGGTTGATATTCATGATACCCAACTTGCAAAGAAGAAATTCAGTTCGTGATTGTTAGAGTACATAACAAATTTGTTGGTTGTTAGTTTATTGAGACATGCGGTCTAGATTAACTCGTTTTGAAGTTTCTACCATATGGTGGTTTATTTCTATGTGCTTTGTGCGTTCATGGATGTAAGAAATAGAGACTTGCATCGAAATATAAATAATCGGTTTTTTGGCATACCTCTTTTGGCCAAAACCGACGATCACACAGGAACTTTGAGATTCTTCTATGCTATTTAAAGCCAGCCTCCACGTAGATCAGCTATTCAAACATGTTTTGAATTCTAATTTGTATAACCCACAAACCAAAACATTTCTCGACGGTGTTGCACATTACTAGAGTGATGCAAACATAACCCACAACCTAAGAGCCTCACAACACTCTATAAACACTATGAAAAATGCAAAATTCGTTCACTGTACAATGGATACCACTCTTCGTGTTTATTTACACACCACTCCATTAATATTTAGTGAGATAGTGGATTTAGTGGGGTAGAGTAACGGTCTAAACCATTACTTCACAACTCCTAGATGTTACAATTATTCTGATGTATACAAAGGGACATGCCCACTTTGGGTGTCTATCCATATTCTTTTCAGTTTCTAACATCTCCCACTCATCCACTGTGGGCATGGCCTCATTATCCATCTCTTAATGTGTTTCTCAGTGTGTTCATACTAGTAAATAGTTTGTGCGACCGTCGAGCACACCTGAAAAACATATTTGGGAGCACTATACTAAATCTTATACCAAGACCAGCATAGCAACATCCTTAAAGTGTCTCGTTATGCCCTAGACATATATTAACACATCGAATCAAGTATTTCTAACCCCTTTTGAGTTTAATACTCAGACTTATGCTTGATCCATCATAACTATCTAGATGTAATCACGATTATTTCACTACCATAAGCGCTATAACCTATTGACAGTGAGTACAAATATTAGGATGTGTTACAAAAATAGTTTTCCCTTTGCACTCATGTCATTTAACTTTGGTCCAATCGCTTTCCCAACAATGTCCCTTTAGACCGAATCCAACATGGCCATAGGTAACATGCCAAAGTAGCAGACATCAAAACCTCAGCTTCATGACATAGTCAAAAGTAACAAGGGCATAAGTAGGATCTTAATGAAAGATCCATGGGATTCACATGGTGAAGAAGCAGGGATTTATTCTCTCACCTCCGCTTTTGGTTGAGTAAGCACATGTACTATGAAATACATGCTACGGTGGAGTTCTCTTAAGTAAGAGCGTATGTCTTAACTCAATACACCGTACAAATCTTAGTCTATTTGCTACTCAAGCGCCTAACTCGAGTCCTTTATTCGCTTGCCACCTCAGGCATTAAATTAAGGCCCCGCATCTGGCTAACCACAGGCTACATGGATCATGGGCTAGCCATATATAATCTAATTAAGATAAATATACTATAGACCTCATTTTAGTTCCAACTAAGGCAACATCTATTTGTGTCAACCATCTATATATGCTACATAAGCATTAAATGACACAATGTCTTATCTCTGCTCGCTACTTAAGCGCTAGAGGTGATCGCTCATGTGAGTGAGTCGACCTAACCTTGCCGACATACAGAACTCATCATATGGTATATGCGTGTGTAAATATACATATTATTAACTGAATAACATCATATGCATAAATAAATAAAAAATTCCAAAAGAGTACAATAAATGGTAACTAAAAATAACATATCATCATATTCTACGTAGCCCTAAACTCCTAACATGAGCTTGAAAGGCATCCCTTCCTATAGGCATTATAAGAGGATTAGTAATCATGAGGCTTGTAGAAATGTGTTTTAGAACCACTTCATTGTGAGCAACCATGTCTCGAATGTAGTGATATTGTATATCAATGTGTTTGGTTTTACCGTGATACTTAGAGTCTTTAGCATAGACAAGTATTGCCATGCTATCACAATGTATGAATTTGAGGCATCCTTGACAACCTCAAGATTCTGAAAGAACCTCTTCAACCAAATTGCTTCCTAAATAGCTACTGAACATGCTACATACTTAGCTTCCATAGTTGATAATGCTGTACAGGGTTGTTTCTTGCTACTCCAAGTGATGGCGCCATTATTTAGCAAGAAAGTATATCCAGATGTAGATTTGCGTTCATCTAGGTCACTACCCCAATCAGAATCACTATAGCCAATCATATGCAAATCTAAACCATGATAACAAAGGACATAGTCTGTTGTCCCTTTAAGATACCCTAATATCCTCTTGACAGCTTTCCAATGAGCAAGTCTTCGATTAGACTGAAATCTACTGACTAATCCAACAGCATAACATATATCAGGTTGAGTACATATCATTGCATACATCAGACTTCCAACTGCATTAGCATAAGGAACACGAGCCATCTTTCCTTTTTCATCTTGAGTCTTAGGACACATATCTAGGCTTAAGCTCTCATTTTTTGCAACTAGAGTATCTATGGGTTTGCAATTATGCATTTGGAAATGCTCAAAAACTTTCTTAATGTAGGTTTGTTGTGATAAACCTAAAAGTTTCTTTGAGCGATCCCTGAGGATTTAATCCCTAGAATATAATCTGTCTCACCCATATCCTTCATCTCAAAGTTGGAGGACAACCACTCTTTTGTGGCGATAATCATCTCTATGTCATTACTGGCTAATAATATGTCATCGACATACAATGACAAAACAATGGAACTTCCCTTGGATCGTTTTACGTAGACACAATGATCTTCTTCAATCATCGTAAACCCATTCGATAGAACGGCTCGATGAAATCTCAGATACCACTGTCTAGATGACTGCTTTAAACCATATATGGACCACTTAAGTTTGCACACTCTGTGCTCTTGACCTTTGGTCACAAAGCCAATAGGTTGATCCATATAGATTTCTTCATCTAGTTCTCCATTGAGAAAAGCTGTCTTAACCTCCATTTGGTATAATTCCAAATTGAAGTTTGCAACATTGGCCAGAATGAGTCGAACTAGACATAGCAAAACGGGTTAGAATTTTTTGACTCGACTCGAAAATACCTGACCCGAACCTTATTTTTTTGACCCGAAGCAAAAATGGGTTAACTCGTGACCCAACCCTATTTTTTGCAGGTCAACCCGACCCGAACCATTTTTTAAAACTTTTTTTTTGGGTAAAAAAAATAAAAATAAAATTAAGACAATATTGATTTAATTGTTTGTTATGAGCTTTAACGAAACAATTGAGACATTTACATAACTATATGCAAATTAATTGACAGATGAAGGGTTGAGCATTTTGTAATGAGTTAAAATTTTTAGATATCAAATAGCAAAGTACATGCCAAGATAATCTGGTTACAATACAGTTAAAAACATAGATTTAAAATTGTAGACATGTGTGAGAAACATTCACAAGTGTGAAACTAGTGTAGCCAAGGTATCAAATTAACATAAATTATGGATGCTTCAACCTATTTTTTAACAATTTATGTCCAAAATAAACAGCTTTTCAAAATAAATTATGGTATTTCCTAGAGTGTGTTGCTTAACAATGATATGATATTCATAAAAGAGACCATGTATAAATAAGTAAACAATCAAACTTTAATATATATCTCAAATTGAAATAGAGTGTTAACCATAATGGACAACAGATTATAAAATTAATTTTCAAGATTGTAAATTTTTTATATGTTTTTATTCTATAAAATGAATTTTCTGATAAATCATTTGTAATTTTGTTTTATATTTTGGGATGTTGATATTGTATAGAAATAAAACTTGTGTATTTGTTTTACATGCTATTTTCTTTATTAAAAAAAATTCATGTGAAAAATACAGGTCAACCCGACCCAACCTAAATGGCCCTAACCCGTTTTTAACTCGCTTAAAATGACCCGTTTTTGACCCACAACTCATTTGATTTGCAACCTAATTGACCCAACTCGAACCCAACCCGTCTCGCTTGTTTTGCCATTTCTAAGTTGAACAAAGGCAAACCTCATAATTGGAGAAAAGGTTTCCTCATAGTCAACACCCTTATTTTAAGTGTATCCTTTTGCCACTAATCGAGCTTTATACATTTTTATTGACCCATCCACCTTGTGTTTAATTTTAAGAACCCATTTGTTCCCAATTGCTTTTCACCCTAACGATAAGTCTACCAGATCCCAGACCTGATTAGTCCTCATAGACTCCATTTCATCATTCATTGCTTTCATCCACTCATCACTAATAGAAGATGAGAGAGCCTCTTGCACAGTTTTTGGCTCATCATCATCTTGTGAAGCAATCATGAAAGCTTCCCCCTTAATCTTAAAACAATAATAAGGAACATTACCACGGTTGCTTCTACGTGGCTGACGTTGTTATGGATCAACTTCTAGTGGTGTACTCCCACTAGGTTATGAGTTGCTCCTACTGTCTCTAGGAGTTTCAGGAATTTCTTCATTGTCCTTTGCTAGTCTACTTAGGGCGCCTCCCTCTTGATCCATCATTTCAAAAAGAGTGAAGTTCTTTTCAACCTCACCTTTGTTAGGGAATTCACTTTCAATGAAATCAACATCACATGACTCCAATTTAGTCACACTTCCATCTGGTTGTTCACCTATCAATACATAGCCTTTGGAATGCTTAGAATATCTTATAGAGATACACTTCTTTCTTGTAGGCCCTAACTTCCCATATCTATGAGAAGTATTGTAAACCTAACCTATTGAACCCCATGGCCTCAAGTTATTCAAGTTAGGTTTCTTGTCGGTCCATAGTTCATAAGGTGTGGAAGATACTGATTTAAAGGGCATTCAATTAAGTATATAGGTTGTAGTCAAAAGTGCATCCCTCCAATACAAAATCGGTAGGTTTGCTTGCGCCATAATTGACGTAACCATCTCTAGTAGTGTTTGATTTCTCCTTTCCGCCACACCATTTTGTTGCGGTGTATAAGGCATCATTAATTGCCTTGCAATTCCCTTTTCATCACAAAGCTCCTTAAATTGCTTAGATAGATACTAACGCCCACGATCAATTTTGAGAGCCTTAATGCTCTTGTTTAATTGATTCTCAACCAATCTCATGTATTGTCTAAAGCAATCTAAAGCCTTAGACTTATGAGAAATCAAATAGACATGACCGTAATGTGTATAGTCATTTATAAATGTGATGAAGTAGAAACCTCTATGTCTTGCCCTCACATTCATTGGACCACATATATCAAAGTGGATTAGTTGCAATGGAAAATATGCCCTTGTGGCTTTTCCAAACGGCTTTCTTTTTTACTTTCCCATTAGACAATGTTCACATGTGGACAAAGTGACCTTAGTGAGATTGCCCATAAGGCCTTCTTTAGCTAACCTAGTCATCCTCTCTTACCATATATGGCCAAGCCTAGCATGCAATATAATTGAATTATCAAAAGCATTATCAGATGAAGTAAAAAAAACTGAAATATCATTATTATAATATTTAATATCCAAAATTAAAAAACCATTTGAAATAAAACCATGGCCATAATAAACTGTTTCCAAATGCAATAAACATAATTATTCTAAAAAATAAACCAAAAACCAAGTCTGAACAAAGTAACTATGGAAAGTAAGTTCCTCCGGATCTTTAGAGCATACAATACATCATTGAGTAACAGAGTGTGATCACTTCGTAACTCTAGCTTGTAGGTACCAATTCCAAGTACCTCCACGCTAGCTCTGTTTCCCACCTTGATGTCTCTACTCCCAACATGAATCTGGCAGTGCTCCACAAATCCCACTCTATCTCTTGCTACATGTTCTGTTGTTGCTGAGTCTATAGTCCACATAAGAGCAGAATTAGCGACAAGGACATGACTAGTTACAAAAACATGGTGAGATGTAGGATTAGGTGTTACCTTTTTTGGCTCAGTGCAATCACGAGCAAAATATCATTTCTTTCTACAATTATAACAAGTCAACTTAGACTTGTCCTTCTTTGCACCTTTCCTCTAGTATTGTGCTTAACAAACTTAGCCTTCTTAGGCGGTGGCCCATTAGGTCTCTCTTGTTTAGGAGCGTAATTAGGTTGCTTGCATTTAGGCCTAGATGCCTTACATGAGCTAGTCTCAGCCATGCGCACAGAACTAATCGGCTTGGCTGCTTCAAGGCACTCAGCTTCAAGTTCCAAGTGACAAGCCACATCATCAAATGTTTTGATGTTCTCATTATGTGTCAAGTTTTGACATATTGTCTCCCATGAACTTGGTAGTGAACGAATCACTGCTTGGACTTGTTGTTCGTCAGTAAGATTGTTTCCAGCTGATTTGAGCTCTCAAATCATGGAGGACATCGCCCTAAGATGCTACTTCATCGTATGTTCAGAGCGCATCTTATATGAATCAAATTTCATTGTTAAGCCATGCAGTCTAGTGGCTGATGTCCCTCCATATCTTAACTTTAGAGCTTTCCATATGTCTTATGTAGTTGTATTCTACTCAAATTCACCAATCAAGTTATTGTGCATGCTGCTCAACATTGTAAAGCACGCACACAAATCTTTCTTCTGCCAACTCAGCAAGATCACGTTGGTGCTGCTCAATGCTTCCCTCAGTGGGTTTACTCAACGAATGAGTCAAAGTCTCCAGGACTTCTTGCTTATTTAGCACATACTGGATTTTGCGGTGCCAAATATTGTACTTTTCACCACCCAGTTTCTCTCCTTTATTGAGGTTAGCAACTATACCTTTGGAAGCCATTTCACTACAAAATCTTACAAATGGGACATTGCACACACATTTCAAAAAATTTTGATGTTCGGTCTAAAATAAACTTGGATAATCAACACATATCGCAAGATTGAAAATTCACTAAGCTTCTTAATAATCTCTTGCACCACTAGTATTTATTACTAAGCTTGATTTTAATCTATTCATGCAAAATTATGTATGGGAGATAACGCAACTCTAAACATATATATATATATATATATATACACAAAATATATGTATTGAAAATAATTCACCAATATTATCAATTAACTATTAAGCCAAACATGCTATCACAATTTAAATTCATGAGAACAATTCTAATAGGCATCTCATTATTTCACTAAGAAACAATTATTGCTTTGTAGCGTTAAATATAATATTTATCTTTTATACCATATTTCACTAAGAAATAATAATAGAATTAATCAATTTACAAAATTAAATCAATTCCATATCATTTACACATATACGTTTTACGTTTCATGAGAAATAAATGCTAGGCTTGTATGGTATATGTTTCAATGAAATAATTGGATGGATTTAATAGAGTTTTAATCCAGATAAATTATCGCAAATTTATCACTGACCATGATATAGAGTTGGTCACTTGGTCATGTACTCAGGCCTTTTCATTTTTCATTTTTCATTTTTTTTTTCATTTTTTTTTTAAAAATTCTTACAAGAATCAAGGACCCTAAATGGAGCACATGTACACACTAAACAGTGCACACTAATAGAGCAGCAAAAAAAAAAAAAAAAAAAAAAATACAAATAAGTGTTTATGAAGTAAACAATTGTGCGACCTCCTTTTTGTATTTCATTGGCTGTTACTTTAGCCCTTTTGGCAAGTGGCAGACACGTGATATGCTAAACGCCTAAAACAGGTTGTCTTCTACCTTCATCCTCTCAATTTCTTTCAGCAAAAAAAAAAAGAAAAAAAGAAAAAAAAAAAAAGAAGGAGTTTCAGACATGAACTTCAAAGAGAGAGAGGGAGAGCTAGTGTAGAAGGTCTTCCTATGTGGCACTCTAATTTTGTACTTAGCATTTTTTACTGTTTTTCGTTAAGTTATTTTTACTATTACAAAAAAGTTGACATTACCTTATTTTTTCTATTATCTCATTAATCTCTTATTAATTGCATGAGCTTACATCACACATTTCTCTCTTCGTCATGTCTTTTATCATACCTGCCATTTTAGTATTAAAAACAAAAGGAAAAAATAATAATAATAATTAAAGACTAATAGTAATAACTAACCAGATAAGGCCCTGAAGCGAGATAGTGAGACACAAAAACATTGTAAATTATTAAATGAAACACACTATTTCACTATTACCAAAATAAAATATTGAGATTGTCAAAGCATTTGTAAGAGAGAGAAAGAAGAATTTGAAGGGTTGCCAAGCCGCCGAAACCCCTACAAGTAATTTTTTTTCTTTTTTCTTTTGAAATTAAGGGCTTATATGATTTAGGTTTGGATAATTTGGTTAGATAGTTTTTGTTTTGAGTATATAAGTAGAGAGAATATTTATTGCAGAATGTAAAGCCATATTCTACTATGGTTTTAAATCATTTATAAGACACATATACACTTGCCCGCACCACGTCTTAATGTCGCACTATCGATGAGTGGAAGGCGGTGAGAGAGTTGAGCATACTTTCATTTCATGGTAAGCAATCTATGAACTCTACACAAATTCTTTGATTTTCATGATCCTATCACTCTTTTGCATTTATTTTTGGTTTCATGATTAAGAAAAAAAATTTAATCTTACCTTAAGAAGGCTACAAATGTGCAGTGACGGCTGTGAAGCAACTAAACTAATTTTTAATATCTCAAAATGTATATATATATATATATATATTTTTTTTTTTTTTTAAATTTAGTTTACTTTATATATATATATATATATATATAATATGTGCAACATTCTCCAAAACCGTCTTACAAAAATAAAATATTAAAAAAATTATCCGTGCATCAAACAAGCAACTTACTAGTTTATCGAAGGGTAGAAGTCATAGAAAACGAAGCCATGAAAATGTGATTAAAGATAGTCCTTATAGTGAGAAATCTGATCAACTCAATTAAGCAGGTTGCAGTAGCTCTTAAAGCTCTCAAGCAGAGCCCGTTGATGTAGATGAGCCATATGAGATGGTCATGAATTATGAGGAGATGCTTCCAATTGCTTTTGACCATTTGGGTTATGATGAAAAGGCAGGATGATCTTTTTGGCTAGAAATGCTAAATTGAGAAGGATTTGATTAGAGAGATTTTGTTTAGCAAAGCTAATGATAACTATCATTTATAGTTATATTTTATGAAACAATGTTAGTGATAGTCTTTTGGTTTATGTGTATTAGAGCATTATTATTATTATTGGTGGTGCTAAAAAACCATATTGCTATTTTTAGTACCACCAAATACAAAATTATGCCTATATTGGTGGAGCCAAAACTAAATAATTTGGCTCCGTAACTACAGTGCACAGCTACTTTTGGCTGTGCATTGTAGCTCATATGTAAAAAAAAAAATATATATATATATATATATATTATTTTATTCATGTGTTCACACTGCTTTGTATTATTATTCACATGTTCACACTGCACTGTAGCTTATTCACGTGTTCACACTATAGCTCATATGTAATAAAAAAAAATTTTATTTTATTGTGTTGTTTATATTATTCTATTGTGTTAAAAGCTAAAATAAAACCACTGATATTGAGTGTTTTGTAAAGTGAGAAGGTGAAATATAAAAAGTAGTTTTTTGTGGAGCCATATTGCTAAATTTATGGCTCCACCAATGTGGATACTCTAATGGAAAAACGTTAGTATTTTGGATAGTTTTATAAAAACATGGATTGTAGTAGTATTATGGAACCGAGTTTAGTGTTCTGGATACATGGTTATGTAGTAATGGGAGTAGTATTTTGCTTGTGCAATATAACAATGTTAATCGTTTTGGATGGTTATGTTATAACTTGTATGATGCTTCATCTTTTAAAGAGGATAATGAATGTGAAAATATATGTTTTTAAGATATAAGCATTTAAATTTTTTTTTTTAGAATCAAGGTATAAGTATTATCAATATATATATATATATATATGCCGTTTAAAAAAATTAAGTTTTTTAAGGTTAAGTTATTTGTTATGTATCAATATTAACAAGTATTTTTGATCGCTCTCAAAAAACAAGTATTTTTGGAAGTTGTTAACCAAAAACATAATTGAAAAAGAAAATGTAAAATTTTAAATGTTAGGTCATGACAAACACAAGAAAATGTTTTTCAAAACATTATCAGGAATGGAACCAAATACTTGAAAAGAAAACATTTTCCCATTCAAAGTTTTTTAGTTAAAATTTTATTACAATGTGTTGGGAGGACCCAAATTCGGGCAAGAGCCAATTATATGGGAAATACTTCAAGAACTTATGCAGGGGCACCCCATATTTTGGTTAACAGTGGATCTAGAAGACTGGGGAAGAGATGATGTGGAAGAGATACAGCGTCTTGAGGCTTTGAATCTCTTCCATGAAACTGCGGAAGAGATACAGAATTTGAGGAAGGAAATTAATGAGGGTCTGACCAGGGAAGAGATGATGTGGAACCAACGGTCTAGAGCCATTTGGATGAAGTGCGGAGATCGTAATACCAGCTTTTTCCATGCAACGGCCACACAGAGACAGAGGAAGAACAGGATTGAAGGGCTTTGTGATCCAAATGGGGTATGGTGGGATAGCCAGGAAGGAATTGAGAAAATTATTTTGGATTATTTCTCAGAAATCTATAGCACAGGGCAGCCTTGCATTGAGGAAACAACTTTGGATGCAGTGACTCCAAAAATTTCTCCAAGTATGAACAATAATCTCCTGGGTGAATTTAGAGCTGAAGAAGTCAGGGTGGCTCTTAAGCAGATGCACCCAACGAAACCACCTGGCCCGGACGGTATGCCCCCTATATTTTTTCAAAAATATTGGGATGTGGTTGGTCCTAAGGTAATTAGCTGTGTTCTGAATTGTTTGAATTCTAGTAATATGCCTGTAGGTTTGAATGAGACTTATATATGTTTGATCCCAAAAACCAATTGCCCCCAGAAAATTACAGAGTTTCGACCAATAAGCTTATGTAATGTTATATATAAGATCATTTCCAAAGTGCTTGCAAACAGGTTGAAAAAAATTCTGCCGGATGTGATCAGTGAAGAGCAGAGTGCGTTTGTCCCCGGAAGACAGATCACGGACAATGTTATGGTTGCTTTTGAGACCATGCATTACATAAAAGGGAAAAGGACCGGGAAGGAGGGCAGGATGGCTGTAAAGCTTGATATAAGTAAGGCGTACGATAGGGTGGAGTGGGCATATCTTGAGGCAATAATGAGAAAATTGGGATTCAAAGAGAAGTGGATCTTACTTTGTATGATGTGTGTCAGATCAGTAACATACTCGGTTCTGGTAAATGGCGAACCAAAAGGAAAAATTGTTCCTACAAGGGGGTTAAGACAAGGTGATCCCATCTCTCCGTACCTTTTCCTCTTATGTGCTGAGGGTCTTTCAGCAATGCTGAGACGATAGGTGAATTTGGGAAGGCTGAAGGGAGTGTCGGTGTGTAGAGGGGCCCCCCAAATTTCACACTTGCTTTTTGCTGATGACAGTATTATATTCTGTAGAGCATCTATGGATGAAGGAAACCGGGTAATCAAGGTTCTAAAAGATTATGAGGATGCTTCGGGGCAAAAGCTGAACAAAGAAAAGACCTCCCTTTTCTTCAGCAAAAATACTAGGAAGGAGGTTCAAGAGGGCATAAAGGAATTATTTGGGGCCCAAATCATTCACCAGCATGAAAAATACCTTGGGCTGCCCACGATGGTTGGAAGGGGGAAGAAAAAGGCGTTTAGCCGGATTAAAGACCAAGTAGCGAGGAGAATTGCAGGGTGGAAAGGAAAACTCCTTTCCAATGCGGGTAGGGAAATTCTCATCAAAGCAGTGGCACAAGCAACACCCACTTATACGATGAGTTGTTTCTTACTTCCCACCTCGCTGTGTAATGATTTAAACTCGTTGGTAAGAAACTTCTGGTGGGGTCAAAAGGAAAGAGAGCGGAAAATGGCTTGGGTTGCATGGGAGAAGATGTGCTCTAGAAAGTCAGAAGGCGGAATGGGTTTTAGAGAGCTTCGTGCCTTTAACATCGCTTTGTTAGCAAAACAAGGCTGGCGGATTTTAATGAACCAAAACTCTCTGATTCACCAGGTTTTCAAAGCCAGGTATTTCGCAAATTCCTCCTTCTTGGACGCTCCTATGGGAAAGAATCCATCCTTTATCTGGAGGAGTATTGCGGCAGCAAGAAGCACTATTGAGAGGGGTCTTCGATGGAACATTGGAAATGGTCGCAAGGTGAACATCTGGTCTGATAGATGGCTGCCTACCCCGGGCTCCTTTAAAGTGGTTAGTCCAAAGAGTCAAGATGCTGAAATGGAGAAGGTGGAAGACCTTTTAGACTTGCATAAAGGGGGCTGGGATATTGAAAAAGTAAGGGGCACTTTTCTCCATCACGAAGCGGAGGTGATTCTCGGCATACCAATTAGCTCGCGATTACCCGAGGATTCTCAATCCTGGGCATGGACAAAGAACGGAGCTTTCTCGGTTAGAAGCGCCTATGGAGTTGCACTTAAAATCCTGGACGAGCCCAAACAGAGCAGAGAGGGAGGTGAATGCTCTGATAACTCAAAAATGCGTAACTTGTGGAAGTCCATTTGGGAGCTGAAGTGTTCGAGCAAAATCAAACACTTCATGTGGAGGGCGTGCAAAGGAATTCTTCCTACACACCATATTTTGGCAAAGCGAAAGGTGACTTCTTCGGATGCATGTGTTTTGTGTGGGGAGAGTGAAACAACTGGCCATACTCTGTGGAGTTGCAGATTCGCATCAGATGTGTGGAAGGCAACTGGTGTTGTGTTGCCAATTGGGCACTGCATTCATGAGGATTTTGTTGATATCGTGTGGAGATTAAGGGAAGCTCCAAATGGTCTGGACTGGGAGCGGTTTGCCACCACGGCGTGGGGGCTATGGAACAACAGAAATGCGGTTAAACATGAGGGCAAATGCAAACCAGCAAAGTGTATTGCGAGAGACATGGCCTTGTACGTGGACGAATTCAGACAAGCTGTCCGGACTCCTCTGTTCACACCTCTGTTCACACCTACGCGTTCCCCTTCTGTCAGAAACTCTTGGCGCCCCCCCAAAGCAGGTTGGTACAAGATTAACGTGGATGGAGCGGTGTTTAAAGAAATTGGTTGTTGTGGAGTTGGTGTTGTAATTCGGAACGATATGGGCCTTATCATGGGTGCGATGAGTAAAAAATTGCCCTTTCCACTAGGGGCCTTAGAAGTGGAAGCTAGAGCAGCTGAAGAGGGTGTTGCCTTGGCTCGTGACTTAGGCCTTGGAGAAATCATTATCGAAGGAGATGCAACGAATATCACAAATGCTCTGTCAAGCCAAAATCCGCCTCCAAGCTATATCCAGAAAGTTGTGGAAGGTACAAAACGTGTCCTTCAGGAGTTTACAGCATGGGAAGTTAGCCATGTTAATCGATGTAACAATTCTGCTGCCCATTTGTTAGCACAGTATGCTAGGGCTGTATCTGATAGTGTTGTATGGGTGGAAGATACTCCCCCAATGATAGCCTGTCAAGTTAGTTTGGATGTATCTATGCTGGGTTTGTGCCCTTTTATTTGAATGAAATTACGTATTGACCATCAAAAAAAAAAAAAAAAAAAAAAAAAAAAAAAAAAAAAAAAGAAGACTGGGACTCAATAGAGACAAAAGACATTGGCTGGGTAGACTTAGTATTAGCAACAACAGCAATAGATTTGTTGTGATGGTAGCAAGTCTCAATAGTGTGGTTAGGATGGTTGCAATAGTTGTAGAACTTTTTTGTTGGAGTGTTTGCAACAATTGTTGGAGCTAGATGCATCAAACCTTGACTACGGAGTTTGCTCCATGGGAAGAGCAGAATGAGCAATAACCAAAACATTAAGCTTATTTTGGGCTTGAAGGGTTGCAAGACGAGCTTCTTCTCCAACCAAATCATTTACAACAATATCAAGAGAGGGAGGAGGAATGTGATTAAGAAGTTAACCTCGGATGGGCTTATAGGGGCATCGTGAAGTGACATCAAGAATTCATAGAGACGAAATTCATCTTGAATAGTAGCACATTGCTCAACATAATATGAGCATGCCCAAGCTGGATAAAAAGGTCAATTTGGACCTAAATAAAATGAAGCTGATTATAGAAGTCATTGATAGATTGCCCTAGTACTTGCCTGAGCCAATGAAACTCAAGCACCAACTGATATTTCTTGGATCTGTGAGAAATGAAATATCACTGGGCCAACATATCCCATGCAGATTTTGCGTTGTCAAAACTACCAAGCAGGTTAGCGATGGAAGAAATCAAGGCATTTTGGAACCAAGTGAGAATCATGCGAGTGATGAAGGCAGTATCTTCTTCAACTACTCCCTTGAATAGTAAGTGCACTAGCATAATATTGCTAGAGCATGCAACCATTAAGAAAATTGGAAATAGCTTGAGACCAAGATAAGTAGTTCTTGTTCCCCTCCAATATATTATTGATGGAGTGAGAAAGAAAATATCATTTTTATCAATTTAGAGAAAAAAAAGAAGAAGCAAAAATAGACTGAAGAATGAAATCTATGCAAAAAACTGGATTAGGAGGACCTGGAATGTATGTGTGTGTGTATAGGCACCTCATTTTGTACCCCTTACGATTTAAACCCCCGTTCCACAATGGCGATATCACTTGGAGGACTGGGGCTGGTTTAGGGTCCCAATCTTCTTAATCTTTAGCTTGAAGGATCTTTTGGTGAAAAAAACATATAGGAAACCCTAAGTATGTGCATACATGCAGTAAGCATGTGTACGCCTACTTTGAAAATCTGCGAGCGCATGTAACATTCCAGAAACATCTATATGGAAAGTTTTTTTGATGTAAAATTATGTAGAGCAAATACCACATCGGCTAGAAACCACCCTACACCCTTCTATGGTCACTATAAAAGGCCCCAAAGGTTCTTTTCCTAAAACATCCTTAAGTTAAAGTTTTACTTGGTTGGAAACTATTCTAGTCTTAACCTTTAAGTTTTAAGTTGACTAACTTTCTAGTTTTGTCTTGATTAGATTGACTGAGGGGAACAATCAAATTAAAAGCTCAAAGGAGTTCTTGTGTTTGAGGTAAGGGTCTAACATTGTCTTTCACATTTTGATTGTTTTTGGTTTGTCTATTATTTTGTTTACTGCTTTAATATCTTTGTTGTTGGTTTAGATTGTTTAATTTCGTACTAGAAGTAGGCTAGGGTTTGTTAAACTGATGTTTTGATTGCTATTCTAGAATTGAGTTTTTGGGCGTGTACGTATGCCCATAATTCATGCTTGCATATGCATACTCAAAGCATGCATATGCATACTTCATGTACACGCACGCATGTTCGTGCCCAGAAATCTATATTTAAGTTTTTTACGACTTTGTTGCCTTGTTTAGGTTTTTATCACATGTTTAGGTTCTGTTTAGTCTAGGTTATGCATGTTCAGCTTTAAGGTCAGTAGAACAATAAGTTTAATATGCTTTAATTGCTAGGTTAATAATTAGGGTTCATATGCTTCGAAGAATAACATGAACATGCATTGATACATAAGTACTGTGATGTAGTGAGGTAAGTCATGCATAATCATATGACCATGCATTTGACTTGGTTGTTTAACATAAGATGATTGATTATTGCTTGGTTGATGCTATGACGCTATGCTTGAATACTTGAGTATGTTTGATTAATGCCATGTTGATGTTATTGCCTTGATATACTTGCTGCCTTGGGATGTGTGAATGTCAATACCATGCTAGATGAATGATTAGTCCTTGAGCCATGAATGCTATAACTAAGATGCCATGTTTTGTATGCTAGATTCTTGTTAGTATGTGTGTGTTTATAAGATAACCTATTAGAAAACCCTTTGATAGGATTAGAATTTGGAACACAATGAGTGGAAACTGACCTATGGGTCGAGTGGGGTTAGGTGCCTATCACCTTCATATCTAAACTCTAGACACGTGCTCTGGTAAGATCAGTCCTTCACGTAAGGGTACTATATATATAATTCCTAGATCTAATCAAGGCGAAAACTCTATTTACACCCATTGCCCAGTCCATTCTAGGCCAAGGCGTGTTCCTCACGAGAAAACCACTGCCCGTTCACGGGTGGGGGCACTTGCGCCCACAGTGTGACCACATCTCTCTCTCTCTCTTAACCCAGATCATGGTTGATACTTCATAAAATGGTCTAATGACAAAATAAAATCGTTTAAATTAAACATAGTTTTAAAGTTAAAGTTGAAAACAATTTCTGATTTAAGATTTTTAAAAATTAATGTAATTAAATTTAAAAAATTAGAAATTCAAAATTTTGTTTTTAATTTTTTTGCAATTTGTTATTTATTTAAATGTTGACATGGAATTTTAAAAAATTCAAATAAAATTTATTATTATTATTATTTTATTAGCCACATAAGCATCTAACATGCCACCTATGCATTTCGTTTATCACATATGAATTTTCTGTTAGTGGGTTGACAGTAGGGACTAAAGAGGACATGATTTTTTTGTTTTTAGATACTTAGGTAGCGTGACTAAAAAGTAGGTACCAAAACAAAAATCGGCATAAAATATAAGAACTAAGAGTGCATTTTCACCTTTGATGATTGAATAAGAAATCTGAGATTCAATTCCCACCTACACCTAAAACCAATTGGTGTCTTAGTCTAATAATAAAGAGTTATCATTCAGAGCAGATACCATAAGTTAAAAAAAAAAAAAAAAAAAAAAAAAAAAAAAAAAAAAAACAAATAATAAAGAGTTATCATTCAGAGCAGATACCATAAGGAGAGCATTTTCGCCTGCTGTTTGGTCATGATGAAGTTGGGTGAAGATTTCATGTCCTGTCATTTTTGTCCATTCCAAATGAAGCTTTTCCTGCATCCACTGCGGTCCTAGGCAAATTAATGGTCCTATAGCTAGCTAGAGCTAACATGTGGGGACAAATTGTCCCATTGAAGGGATAACTAAATAAACAAATAATGCCCAATCGAACGACCCATGTGCACATGCTCAATGACTTTAACACGTGAGCATGTGCAAATGACCATATTATAAGAACTCATTTACCCACTTAAATTCACTCACTTAAATGAGACCTAAACCCACCCAATTATTAATTGGATTAAATGGGTATTAACCCAATTAAACTCAATTAATATTAATGTTTATTGGGTTTTAATTGCGTTTCCAACTAAACCCAATTATGATCCAAGTATCATTTTTACAAATCACTCAGCTCTAAAATACCCAAAAGCACTTAAAATGACCAAAATATCCCCTAAACTTAAAA
The DNA here is from genome assembly GCA_023621385.1 of Quercus gilva. Lineage (NCBI taxonomy): Eukaryota > Viridiplantae > Streptophyta > Magnoliopsida > Fagales > Fagaceae > Quercus > Quercus gilva. The sequence continues at coordinate 41,561,634 of CM042481.1, forward strand.
AATGACCAAATATCCCCTAAACCTAAAAATGACCAAAATACTCCTAAAACTTAAAAAAAAAAAAAAAAAAAAAAAAAAAAAAAAAAAAAACCCCAAAACCTAAAAATTTCCAAAATACCCCTAGATCCTAAAAATTGACCGAAATACCCCCAAAACCTAAAAATTGACCAAAATATCCCTAAAAATTAAAAACTAAAAACAGAACCAAAATACCCCTGAAACCTTAAAAATGACTGAAATACTCCTAAAACCTAAAAATTAACCAAAATACCCCTAAACCTATAAAATGACCAAAATGCCCCTAAACCTAAAAATTACCAAAATACACCCCCCCTAAACCTAAAAAATGAATGAAAAACCCCCCAAAACCTTGAAAAAATTACCAAAATAATCCTGAAACCTAAAAACTGACCAAAATACCCCATAAACCTAAAAAATGATTGAAATACCTCCTAAACCTAAAAAATGATTGAAATACCCTCGAAATCTAAAAATTAGTCGAAATACCTCAAAAACCTAAAAAATGACCAAAATACCCCCGAAACCTAAATATGACCAAAATAACCCCTAAAGCTTAAAAATGACCAAAATACGCCTAAAACCTAAAAAAATGACCCAAATACTTCTAATCAAGAATATTTTAATCAGTTTTTAGATTTTGAGGGTATTTTGGTCATTTTTTAGTTTTCTGAGGTATTTTGGTCATTTTTAGGTTTTAAGAGTATTTTGATTAATTTTTAGGTTTAACAAGTATTTTGGTCAATTTTTATGTTTTGAGGGTATTTTTTTTCGTTTTTTAAATTTCAAGGGAATTTGGTCAATTTTTAGGTTTTAGAGGTATTTTGAACATTTTTAGGTTTTAGGGATATTTCTGTCATTTTTAAGGTTTAAGGGGTATTTTGGTAATTTTTAGATTTTAGGGGTATTTTGGTCATTTTTTTTTAGTTTTGGGGGTATTTCAATCATTTTTTAGGTTTTAGGGGTATTTTGGTCCTTTTTAGGTTTCGGGGATATTTCGATTATTTTTTAAGTTTCGAGGGTATTTTGGTCATTTTTAGTTTTTTTTTTTTTGGGTGCATATTTGGTCTTTTTTTGGTTTAGGGGGTATTTTGGTAAATTTAAAGGATTTTATGAGTACTTTGGTCATTTTCAAGTTTTAGTGGTAATTTGGTAATTTTTATTATTGGGTAATTGAGTGAGTTGGGATTGACCCATAATAATTGGGTTGAGTTTGGATTAGGAGTAATTAATTAAATGGCCAATAAATGGATATATGGGTTTTATGTACTCAACTCAATTATACCCACCCCAAATCCATCCATTTGACACCCCTAGTGTCAAACAAAAAGTTGCCGAAAAAGACTTCTTTCTTTTCTTTTTCTTTTTCTTTTTTTTTTTTTTTGTTTTTTTTGTTTTGTTTTTTTTGGTTTTTTGTGTTAATCAAAAAGTTGCATGATGCGGTAAATCAGGACACCTACACCTTTTAAGTTGACACGAAGAATAATTTATTTTGGTGGCAACTAATATCTTTTTGGTATTAATATATATATATTTTTTATAGAGTTTTAACCTATATTGTCCACTCATGATGATAGTTCTTTTATTATCAGATCAAAACACTAATTAGCTTTTAGTGTAGGCGGGGATTGAACTCCAAATTTCTTATTTAATTATCAGAAACTTTATTAGTTAAGTAAACTGGAACCACTTCCGTATCAACATTTTTGTTGACACAAAAAGCCTATATAATGTCATCACTTAACTCTTTTTTTTTTTTTTTTTTTTTGGAGCAGAATCATCACTTAACTTGTTACATATTGTATTAAATCTTTTCAAGTCAACATTTTCATTAACGCAAAACGCCTATATAACTTCATCATTTTTCTCTCCCCAAAAAAAAAAAAAAAAAAATTCCATCGAAGTTGACACATATTGTATTACATCTTTTCGCGTCAACAAATATGTTGATACAAAAGAAAAATCCAATTTTTTATTTATTTGGTGGCCAAACAAAACAACTCCTTGTTCGATGCAATTATTATTTCAATCATTCTCAATTTATACTAAGGCGAGATATGAAGACGTAGCTTATAAAGAGAAAGACCTAATTGGATAAATCAAATAGAAATTAAAATAATTGTCACCTTGAACACGGATGGCAGCTCCATTGGTAACCCAGGCAACGCTGGAGGTGGAGGGACAATATATCTGGGATGGTTTTCAACTTGGCTCTCATAGAGAGTGTCCTGCTACTAGCTATGTAAACATGTCTTACTATTTAAAAGTCCTCTTCGCATGAAAAAAAAAAAAGAAATTAAATTGATCTTTAACGAATTTATTCTTCCTGCGTTCACCGTCCAATGAAATAGTGCTATATCAAATGTTTTCAAATAAAAGAAAATAAAAAATGGTCTTGTCGTGGGTCTTCTTGGAGTTGTCTTTGGAAATGGGTTCTTAGAGCTTGAAGGGGATCTCTCGAAATTGTTCTTTCTTACATCTTCAACATTAAACACTAACTTATCAATCCAAATCAAGAAGAAAAAGAACTAAAAATAAAATTTAGGGATAATTACAGTAAACCCACTTGAGGTTAGGCCCGTTTTCACTTTGCCTACCCGTGGTTCAAAACTTATCACTTTGCCCACTTAAGTTAACAAAACTTATCACTTTACACATCTAGGGTTACTTCCGTTAGTCTTCTGTAACCCACCTCTTTGCTTGCCGTTAGAAAAACACATTTTTAGACAAAAACAAATATAACAAGAATCAAAAAGTTTGGGATTTTCATTACTCATGAACTTCAACGAGAACAAATGGGAGGAACAAACAACAAACCCAGATTTAGTCTCAAAGAAAAAAAAATTCAAACCCAGATTAATTGAAATTCCCTTAAACACTCCCCAACCCATAACAAACACAAATCCAACTACAGAAAAATCAATCCAAACCAAACAAATCAACCAAAGAATTAACCCAAACCAAGTAATCAACCCACAAATTTGGATACGCGAGAACCTCCCTATCAAAGACTCCGGCATCTCTTCCAACCACCTCTCTATCGATTATTCATCTGGATCCGGGTCGCCCAAATGGATCCTCCGTGACTTCGACTCCTCAAATGGCTCTATCCTCAACGGAACCAAGCTACAACCAAACACACCTCACGATCTCTCCGATGGCGATTCTATCCAGATCTGCGAGTACACTTCCATAGCTCCATCTTTACGATGGCGATCTCTCCGATGGCGATTCCATCACGATCTTGCGCATTGAGCGATCTCTGCGAGTACACTTCCACCCACACCACCCTGTTGAACCTTTGCTCTGCGTAAGGAGGCCACGCCACCATTGGCACGCCCGCACACACAGCTTCCAACACCGAGTTCCACCCACAATGAGTCACAAACCCACCCAGTTGTGGTGCCCATGACTTCACTACTAAGCCTCTCTCTTTGGTACGGACCAAAAACCCTTCTGGAAGCAAAGAATCTAAATCTGGGTCAGGTTGAGCTGACATAACCAAGCCATGTTTCTCACTCGGTGGATTTCGTACCACCCATAAGAACCTTTGGTCACTCTTTTCCAATCCTAAAGCTATCTCCTTTAGTTGTTCTATAGAGAACAAACCCAAGCTTCCAAAGCATAAAAACACAACACTTTGACTCGGTTGCGAGTCAAGCCAGGACAAACACTCGGGCACGGCTTCACCTTCATTTTGAGTCCCACTTCTTCTGCATTGTAAGTAGAAGCCTTTTCCTGTCTCAATAGATATTTGGAGGCATAGTATTTATTTCATTTGAAGTTCTAGGTTTCGTGAGAAATTTCCTGAGGGGAAGAAGTTTTGATCCATTTTATGTTATAATTTCAAATAAAAAAGTGTTTTTCTAACGTCTAAGGGGGAGGTGGGTAACGGGAGCAAATGGAATGAAGTACAGGTAAGCAAAGTGATAAGTTTTGAACCACGGGTAGGCAAAGTGAAAACGGGCTTAACCTCAGGTGGGTTTACTGTAATATCCCTGAAATTTACCACCAGATTGTATCTTGACAGTTTTTGATTGTTTTATTTGTCCAGATGTATCAATCAATGTCACTGCATCAATTCTCTCCAAAAAAAAAAAAAAAAAGTCAATGCATCAAGATGTGTATATTCAATGGATGAACTACATTAAGGAATCAACTAATTAACATAATGTTAGAAACAAATTGCAAGAAAACCTAGTAAAATGGAAGACAACAAGTAACTGTTGTTTTGATGAATTAACAATTACTCGACCTGGGGAATTCTTGAACTACTTAAAGCCCTGATGCTATACAAAGCTTGACCAAGACTTCCATTTCTTTAATAACAACATAATGAGAAGCACATAAAAATAAAAATAAAATAGTCTCTTTCAGAGATGTGATTTAATATACCTATTATTTTACCTATAAAAGAAAACTTATATTCAGATAGTAATAAAAACATATTTAAACAAAGAAAAAAGAAATAAAAATAATGATAGCTAATAGCTTGTTGCCAAAGTTAAACATGACTAAACGGTCACCCCCTTTCTTTAGTTATTGTTTCTGCTGTATGTAATGCATTATGTATCACCAAGAATGTTAAATAGAAATCTACTACTGTGGCATTTTGAGTTCCGAGTACATGAACTGAATCCCATTCATAAGCAGCAAAAGCAAGAGGTTCTTAGTCCAATTTATTATGTTCAATCAATAATCAATAGTTAGATGCACAACCTGAAAGTTCATCTTCTCAGTTTCACATGGACTACATTGCAATGAGGAGCATTTTCTAGGAAGTTTTGCCTAATACATATTCACTCTACCTTATGCTCCTCAAAAACTAAAACTGAAGAATTAGCCCAACTATAGCAATTGTAGAAATCTCCCAATTTCTGCACATAAGATCTGTCATACATCTTTTATTCATGTGTAAACAGTACTAAAGCTGGTCTATTATGAATAAAGATGCATTGATCATAAAAACAAGCATTTCATGTTGTTGAATCTGTTTACAAATGCTTTTTTTTTTTTTTTTTTTTTTTTTGTGATATTGAAAACTCATAGCATTCTCATTACTTAGGACAAAAGTCCTCACAAATTACATCCAACAAAACTTGGTTTGCTATTTCAGGGGGGGTGTCTTCCACCCAAATAAGACTTTCATGACTACTACTAGCTGCCCTAGCCAAAATATGTGCAGCGTTGTTACTCTGTCTGCGAACATGGCTTACCGACCAGAACTTGAATGAACTCAGCCCCATTCTTATCCCTTCCACTAGCTTCATGATTGAACTTGGCCCCGATTCTGCCCCTGTGACTGCTTTGACTACCACCTGAGCATCACTCTCCAATTCCACTTCCCACAATCCCAGGTCCCGAGCCAATTCAATCCCCTCTTCCAATGCCTTTGCTTCCACCTCCAGAGCTCCTAATGGGAGGGACAAATTTTTGCACATTGTTCCCATGATCTAACCATCCTCATTTTTGATGACCACTTCGATTCCACTGCTTTTCAGGCTTGTGAACACAGCCCCATCAACATTAACTTTGTACCTCCCATGTCGTGGTGGATGCCAATTTGTTTCAACAGGGACAAGACCGCGGCTAGGGGGTAGTGACTCTTCTGCCACTTCCTTCGCATACTCCCTGGCCTTCATGCTTGACCACGTTCCTATTATTCCATACCATCCACGCTGTGATAGCAAATAGCTCCCAACCCGAGACACCTTCCTTCTCTTTTAGCGTCCACACCACATCAATGAAGTCCTTCATGGGTTGATTCAGTTTAGGGAAATTGAGGCCTACTTCCTTCCATACTTCAGCAGCTACAGCGCAGTCCCATAAGGCATGACTCGATGATTCGTATTCACCACAAAAGCCATAGCTACTGTCCGAAGACACTTTCCTTGAAACAAGGCAAAAATTTGTCGGTAAAATATTCTTACATGCCCTCCACAGAAAGTGCTTTATCTTATTTGGGCAGTTAAGCTTCCAAATCAACTTCCACAAACCTGCACTCTTCTCCTTATCTGAGCAAGCTCCACCTTCTTCTACCGAGTTTGCTTTTTTAAGCACCTTGAGGGCCACCCCATACGCACTCCTCACTGTGAAGTTGCCATTCTTTGACCAAGCCCAAATCAAGGAATCTTCCGGCATTCTAGGACTTAATGGTACACCTAGGATAATTTCAGCTTCATGGGGGAGGAAAGTCTTCTTGATCAGATCTGCCTTCCACATTTCGATATCCCCATCAATAAGTTGTGCAACCTTGACCAACTCCCCATCCAATCCTTGGGGACTAATTACCATAAAGTTGTCTGGGGTTGGAATCCATTTGTCTCGCCAAATCTCCACTGTTCTTCCATTACCAATACATCACCTTGATCCCATTTCAACCGTCTCCCTTGCAGCCATTATACTTCGCCACACATAAGAAGGCTTTTTCCCCACTTGTGCTTCCATAAAAGAGCAGCCTGCGAAGTACTTTGCCTTAAACACTCTGTGGATGAGTGAAGTCAAGTTGTGACTGAGCCGCCAACCTTGCTTTGCTAGAAGAGCCAAGTTGAACGCTTTTAAGTCTTTAAACCCCATTCCCCCCTCCGCTTTGGGCCTACACAGATTGTCCCACGAAGTCCACGCTATCTTTCGCTTTTTATCTTTCTGCCCCTACCAAAATTGCCTCACCATTGAATTAAGGTCATGACATAGGGAATCCGGGAGCTTGAAACAACTCATAGTATAGGTTGTAGTCGCTTGTGCTACTTCTTTAATCAGTATTTCTCGTCTCGCATTCCACAAAAGATTACCTTTCCATCCCGCAATTTTCTTCCCAACTTGGTCTTTAATGCGACTAAAAGCTTTCGTTTTTCCTTTCCCCACTAAGGTAGGTAGCCCCAAATACCTCTCATATTTGTGGATAATCTACGGCCCAAAAATTTCTTTGATTTCCTTTTGTATCTCCCTGCTGGTATTCCTACTAAAGAAAAGAGATGTCTTCTCCTTATTTAGTTTTTGACCCGATTCTTTTTCATAGTTAGCCAACACCTTTAGCACTTTATTGCCTTTGTCCACACTCTCCTTTCCAAAAATTATGCAGTCATCGGCGAACAAGAGATTAGAAATCCGTGGCGCCCCTCTCCAGACCGAAACTCCACTGATTAGCCCCTTACACTCCTCCTTTCTAAGCATGGTTGTCAACCCCTCTGCACATAACAGAAAGAGGTAAGGCAATATAGGATTGCCTTGACGTAACCCCCTTGTTAGTATGATCTTTCCTTTAAGATCCCCATTTATAAGCACCGAATAGCATACCATCTTCACACACATCAACATTAGCTCAATCCATCTCTCCTTGAAGCCCAATTTCCTCATCATCACCTCCAAGAAAGCCCACTTTACTCTATCGTAAGCTTTACTCATGTTGAGTTTTATAGCTTTCAAACCATTCTTTCCCTTTCTCCTTTGATCTATGCAATGCATTGTCTCAAATGCCACTAATACATTGTCTGTTATTTGCCTACCGGGAACAAAAGCGCTCTGGGACTCACTAATCACCTCAGGCAAAAATTCCTTCAAACTATTCACAAGTACTTTTGAAACAAGTTTGTATACTACATTGCATAGACTAATTGGGCAGAACTCTGTAATCTTTTGTGGACAGTTCACCTTAGGAATAAGGCATATGAAAGTCTCGTTTAAGCTAATTGGCATCACCCTGGTTCGAAGGATATGGAGCACACTATTTACTACACTCGAGCCAACAACATCCCAGTATTTTTGGAAGAAAATAGGAGACATACCATCTGGGCCGGGGGCTTTGGTGGGGTGCATCTGGTTCAAGGCCCTCCTAACTTCCTCTGCTTTGAACTCACACAGCAACGATTCATTCATATCCGAAGTCACCCTCTGCCTCACTGCCCTTAAACTTGCTTGAAAAGAAGTTGGATGGTCTGAGCTATATATATTAGTGAAATAATCTAGTATCACCCTCTCAATGTCCTCATGGCTATCCACCCACAAACCCTCATCCTCAAGCCCTTTAATTTTATTCGTTCTCGGTCTCTGAGAAGCTGTCGCATGAAATTTTTTTGTATTTCTGTCCCCACACTTAAGCCAAAGTGCCCTTGATCTTTGCTTCCACATTACCTCTTCTCTAGTCAACATCTCATTGAGCTCCTTCCTTACTTCATTAATTTTCGAAGCTGTTTCATGTAATTTATTCTATACCTCAAGCTGGTGAAGCCGCTCCTTAAAGAATTTCAGCCTTTTATTGACATTCCCAAACACCCCACGATTCCAATCTTGTAGAAGCTCCTGGCAGCATTGAATTCTTTCGATGATGCTGAAGTCATAGCTAGCTCGAATGGGATCCAATGCCCTTTCAATCACTTCCCTACATCTGTTATCTCTAGCCCACATTGCCTTAAAATCAAATCTCCTATTTGTTGGTTTTGGGCACTTTATCTTTGTCAAAAATAGGGCTAACATGCAATGGTCAAACGCTGACAGAGAGATATGATGAACCCGAGCTTCAAGAAATTGTTCCACCCACCTCTCATTCGCCACCATTCTATCTAATCGAATGAGAGTCCTCTGTTCCCCCAATCTCCCATTGCACCACGTAAATCTCTGACCCACAAAACCCAAATCAATAAGCCCACATGTATGTAAGCACTCTCTAAAACTCCTCATCTGATTTGCATCACGCTCCAACCAACCTAACTTCTCATCTGGATGGGCAATTTCATTGAAATCCCCAAATACTATCCATGGCATATCACACTGATTTTTTAAAGAATTCAACAACTCCCAAGAGACATACCTTTTCCTTACATCCGGGTGCCCATGAAAGCCCAATGCTCTCCACTGCTTCGCCCCACAATCCTCACAGACCACCACATCAATGTGGGAGTGAGAACAGCTTTTGAACCTTACTTCCACCCCTTCTCACCACAGCATTGCTAGTCCCCCACTCCAACCGTCACACGGCACCATAATCCCTTGAGTTAACTCCAATTTCCTTTGCAAGCCTTTGATTCTACTCGAACTTGCTTTGGTCTCCACAAGGAAAACCAAAACTGGGTTTTTGGATTTCACCTCATCGATGAGGATCTGGACCGTCGGGGGTGACCCTAAACCCCGACAGTTCCACGCAAGCACATTCGTAACTCGGCAGTGTTGCACCGCAGCCACCGCCTCTCTGCCATCCTTCACTTCACTATGTTCGCGTGCCTTGTTGTTTTCCTGGCGTTTTCTTCGTTTCGAGTAGTAATGTTTGGTTCTAATTCTTGTAGTGGACTCGTGCCAGGTCTTTTTCCCAATCGTATTTCCTCCTTTGTTTCTTTAGTTAGATTTGCACAGTGGGCCTTTTTGGCCATACGTTTCCAATGGCTACTTTGTGGGCCAAGTTTTTCCGCAACCCAGCCCAAGTTTTCATCGAAGCTCATCACCATTGGGCCATTTTCTTTATCCACGCTCACTGGGCCTACTCCATCTCTACTACCTACTGCCTTTGGCGCCATACGAAATTCAAAAAGTTTCTTTGCCTCATGTTTAGTCCCTTTCTCCCATTGCATCACTTCCACCATTTGTTTTTTAGCCTAGAGCCCTTCCCTGTTTTCTTCATCCAAATTGGCAACGATTCCAGAAGGGTGCTCCCCGAGGCTGGTCTCCTTTTCCTTTTCATGATCCCCACTTTGTTTTCTACTTTCCTGACCTCCCTCAGTAATCTCGTCACCTTTGTCACTAGCTTCCATGTGTGGCAATGGTGATTCTGTGACTATTCCATTCACCAGATTCTTCCCCGACGCGTGTAAAGACTTCCTTTGACCCCCCACCACGTCTCTCATCGGACCTCCCTTCGCATACCACAATTCCTCTGTTTTGAACTGAATTGGATCTCCACCGCCTCTCCTCGGCACCTCACACCTCAACCACGCCCCATACTGTAGTGTTGGTAGCTTCGACAGAGCATCCACCCTCCC